>OY856414.1:329558900-330758900 GCA_963693085.1 Alisma plantago-aquatica
TTATACTGTAGATATAGAGATAAAGTTGTAGATATATGATTAGCTACCATAAAGCTAAAATTATTGTAGATCGAGGGATCATTGCCAAATAGATGTTAGTTTGGATCAACCCAAATTTTAATTAGGATAGACGAGTTGTAAATGAGAGAAACTGGTGTAAAATATAAAACGTAACTTGGATTAAGCTTATTTGAGCTCCAATTGGCAAAATCCCCCTTTTTCTTCCTCCTTTCTTGTCTCAAATAACAACAAATAATTTACATGTGCCAAATAGGTATTTGGTTGTATATCCATTGGTATACCAAAATTTATAATCTTGTTGGTATACTCGCCTATTTCGTATTCTATCAAAGATGAATTTTCATAGAATTTGGAAAAAAGTTAATTCAAGGAATGAGGTATCTGAATATCGATGCCATTTCGACAATGAAGATTTATGTATTTATCGAAGACGTTTTTTTGCGACAAATGCAGTCTTGGCCATTTTGATGCCAAAACGAATGAATTAAATTGTGAAACGTAACATGTATAATCTTCGCATTTAAATACACCATCAACCATTCGATGGAATAATATTGAATATTTGATTTGTAGGCCTTCATGTGGGAGGTAAAAAAATTGGGCTATTTCTTAGGATTTCGATGACAAAACGAAGGAATCAATTTGAAATTTTGTAAGAACAATCAATACACATAAATGCACCTATTAATGCATCAATACAGAGGGAGGTCCTTCATGTATTATTTGAGTAAAGAGAAGATTGAGGGTGAAGGATGACACAATGCAAATATTATTATTATAAAGGATGTAGAGTCTACTGGATACATGTCACAATATCCATAATTCCCTTAGGTACTAGTTGATTCTAATGAATGAAAAAGTCTATATAGCATGGTGCATGTGGGGAGTGACATATTGTTCTCAGCCTATATAATTTTTATAAATGTAGGCATAGGTCTCTATATGCATTATCTTGAAGTTTGAAAGAAACGTTCTAGGATTTTCTCTTGCCCTTTTCAAAGTCAATATGTGACTTGTGCACTTGCTTGACGACTATGAAGGAACTTGGGGACCATCTCTAATATGACACCATATTTTTCGTCATCATTTATCACCACATGATTTTGATATGTACTGTGAATTTTCATTCATAACTCATTTACATATGTAGTGAGATGAATATAAGAAACATAGTTACCATTTTCACCATATCCTTGTTGTGGGGGTGGGATATATGTAAGAAGCATAGTTACTATACAAGGATTTATCTTTCAATAGTAAATAACAAAACATTGGGTCTTCGATATGTATATGAGCCAGAGGATACATGGGTGCACTTAAGTAGGTAGATGGATCCTCACTTAAGTGTACTTACATAAGAGAGAGAAGGAAAAACAATGGGCCTAAGGTCAACTAATCAGTTAGGCTAACACGCTCTCTCAAGCTGGAGAGTAAATATTGTGAAGTCCCAGTTTGACACCCATATACTTGATTCAGGCAGGAGTAAGCGGTTTGGTGAGAATATCTAGAACTTGATATCCTGTTCATATGTGAGGTGTAATAATCTTTTTAGCTTTAACCATGTCTCACACAAAGTGACAGTCTACTTCGCTATGTTTTGTGCCCTCATGAAAGATCGGATTATGAGTTATGCGTATAACCGCATGTTTGTCACTATATAGAGTAGCTGGAGTTTGAAAAGAGAACCCAAACTCATTTAAGATGGACCAGACCCACTGTAAATCACAACATGCATGGGCCATAGCCCGATATTTCATCTCAGTGCTGGAGCGAACCACAACAACTTGCTTTTTACTTCTCCAGATAAACGGGTGATTGCCTATTATGTTGCAAAAGCCAGAGGTGGATCAATGATTCTAGGAATCTTCCCAATCTGCATCAACATACCTAAAAATAGAGACTGTCTTGGTGCTAGGACGTTTGTAGAACAACCCTCTCCCTGGAGCACATTTGAGGTATCGAAGGATGCGTTGAACGCTACACTAGTGAGCCTGGAGTGGTGCACTCATATGTTGATTGACTATCCTGACGACATAGGTAATGTCAGGTCGGTTAGAAGACGACGATACTTCTTCGGATCATCAAAAAGTGTCCCCTCGTGCGGGCTTTGCGTGATAGTCCATTGGAGTGGAGACATGTTTGGCTTCTGTCATTCTCTCCTCCTGAAGTAAGTCCAAGACATAGCGTCTCTGAGACAAGCTGATTCTTGTAACTTAGCGAAGGACTTCTATTCCGAGAAAGTATCGTAGAGTGCCATGCCCAAGTCCTTTGTGTGGAAATGTGCCTCTTTAAGGACTGTTTCAGTTGTGTCATTGCCAATGATCACTATATCATCAACATAGATAGCAATAAGAATGTGGCCTTTAGACGATTTTAAAAAGAATAAGGAACATGGTCGGTAGCCGATCTCTGGAAGCCAAGTTTCTCAACAACGGTGCTTAATTTTTTGAACCAGGTCAATGGAGATTTCTTAAGACCATAAAATGACCGTTAATGGCGACCAACTTTGTGAGAAGATTCCCCCTCAACAACAAATCTAGGGAGTTGCTGCGTGTAGGCTTCCTCTAGGAGATCGCCATGGAGGAAGGCATTCTTTATATCAAGCTGAAAAAGTGGCAAATCAAAATGAGTTGCCAAGGAGATTAGAATGTGAACAGAGGCAATTATTGTTACTAGAGAAAATATCTCAATGTAATCCACACCAAAGGTTTGGACGAATCCTTTGGCAACTAGTCTTTCCTTGAGCCGCTTGATAAAATCATCATAATGGTGTTTGACAGAGAAAAGTCATCGACAACCAACAATGTTCTTGCTTGGTGGTGGTGCGCCTAGGTCCCATGTCTGATTGGCGTGTAGAGTCTTCATCTCCTCCATCATGGCTGATTTCCAACCCGGATGTTGGAGGGCATCAACTGGACATTTGGGAATATGTGCCGTGTCCAGGGCTATGCAAAAGCTGAGGCAACAAAAGAGAGACAAGCTAGACAATGTGTTAGAGATAGGATGCTTGATAGTGCATGAGCGTATATCTTTCCGTAGTGCCACTGGTAGATCAGAGTGGTTTGGAACCAACGATGGTGGTGGAGTTGCCTGAGATTCATCTTCCATGCGTCGATAAAGGTTTTCGTTGTGGTAGCGAGACCATTGTGTCAGAATCTTAGTTATCAAGGTGCCCGCCTAGGCGCCCTAGGCACTAGGCACTAGGCACTAGGCAAGGCGCTTGAAACTAGGCACCCAACCTACTTAATGGGTTAATTGGGCGTCTAAAGCCTTTTAGGCCCAAATTAAGCCATTTAAAGGCTGCATTAGCATGAATGAAGTCTGAATTTGGTCAAAGTAGACCACCTTAATTCATTTTAGGGTTGAAATAGGTCTGATTTAAGCAAAATTCAAGTCAAATTTGGACAAATTAGGTCTAATTTGGGGGAAGTACGTTCGATTTGGGGGAAAATAGGTCTGTTTTGTGGAAATTTGACCTGATTTAGCCAAATTAGGCGTCATTTAGGTATATATAGGGTTAATTAGAGAAAGTTAAGGTTGCTATGAAAAATTAGGCTAGATTTAGGTCAAATTAGGTCCAATTTAGATCAAGATTGGTCATCAGGTCTACTTAGGTCATGTTCGGTGTGGTTTAGGTCAAATATAAATTATATGTCCTGCTGCTATGTCCATGTTTCTTATTTCAGAGGATAAAATTCAGTAATGTCGTATAACTCATGCTCCTACATCTACTATAGTAGTACTACTTCAATTTGCATATATTCTTCTATTTCTGACTTCTTGCTCCTACATCTGGAAAAGCTACTGCTGTTTGCATGTATGCAGATAAAATTTCTTAATCTCATCTTCCTCCCCATAAGTCTCCTTTCACACCTCGTGCAGTGCTGTTTTTAATTTTGTTTTTCTAACTTCGTCTTCCTACTTCATGCCTCCTCTCCTACTGTTGTGCTTTTACTTTTCTGACTTCTTGCACATCATTTGCGTTTTTCCTGTTTTCTTTATATATATGATATCCCTCCTACTGTTGTTTCTTTTTTCTTCCTCTTAATTCCCCTGTTGGACCTCCCAACAGTTATAAATGCAAGTCAGACATAGACCACAATTTAATAAACATATATTTACAAAATTATCATATATATAAATATACAAATATGCAACTGAAAAAATAAAAAATAATAAAAAGCCCAGAAAAGCCCAGGCGGGCGCCTAGGCGCCCATTGAGTGAGACTTACCGCCTACCAGCCTTGACAAGTTGGGTCAGACATAAAAAAGTGATGAGGATGATGAGAAGAAAAATTCATCTTCATGGAATGTGACATCCGCAGAGATATAAACTCGGTCCGAGGTAGGGTCAAGGCACTTGTACCCTTTCTGAAAGAAGGGGATCCGAGAAACACCGTTCGGATAGCTTGGGGTGATAGTTTGTCGGCCTTGGGATCAAAATTATGGAAGAAGGCGACACAACCAAAAACCCGAGGCAATGAAAAGGGTGTGCATTGTGGACAGAAAATGGAAAAAAGTGTTCGTCGTTTTAGTACCGAGGAAGGTTGACGAGTTATGAGAACATGTAGTGAGAATCGCATCCGACCAAAATCTTTTGGGGTATTAGCATGAATGAGAAGGGAGCGTGTAATGTCAAGAAGGTGATGGTTTTTACGCCCAACAATGCCATTGGATTGTGGAGAATGAAGTGCAAAAGCGTTGATGAATCATTCTCAACATCTTGGCAAAAAGAGTAGACAACCTTTTGTGTATACTCAAGGGCATTATTGATACGAAGAATTGTTATGGATGTGGAGAACTGAACAAAATTCATCTTGTGAGATGCTCGAATCAGTGAAAAAACTTCATCTCGAGTTTGAAGGAGATAAAGTGACGTGGGACGTATTAGGCTTTTATTTGATTTTTTTTCTTTATTTTTATACTTAGGTAGTGCAAATTATCTAGTTAATGTGCTTAGTCATAAATCTTTTATTTTTTAATTTAATTTTGAATTAATTTAAATAGGATTTTATATCCATTACTTGTGGGTCAAGTAATGTAGTCTTATAAAAGCTAGCCTTGGGGCCTTTGCCCAGGCAGTTGAATATGAATTGAATTTGAGAATTATTGTTTATCTTCTTTGTTCTTCTTCTTCTTCTTCTTCAAGATGTGCTCCATTAGGGTACGACCGCCTCACCTTCTCCCTCGTGAACTTTCTCATTTTTCTTTTTTCTCGTGTTATCTTCTTCCCCAGTCCGCTGCCCCTCCTTTTTGTTCACGTTCGTCGCTAGCAAATTCTTCTCCAATCCATAGCCGCCATCCAACCTCCGTTGCTCTTCTCCAGCGACATCCTGGCTTCCTACTAGTAGTAGCATGTTATCCCCAACCTCTGCTGCCATCTCTCTCTGCTTCCACAACTACTATCACCCTCGCTAGATTCGCCTCCTGTCTGACTTCCAGCTGTGAATCCCTACGACTACAGGTTGCATAGCGGCTCACCCACCATCAGCAAAACCCCACCCGCAACTCCAACAACGCTTGATCCACCTTCTGCTTTCTGCCTAATCCACTACCTGCCACTGTCAAGCCGTCCCTTCTCACTTCCGCTGTACCAAACCGCAACTCAGGCCAACCTCCTTCTGTCCAATTCCCGCTTCCACAAAACCTACCGCTTTCCTTTTCCCGACTCCACTCCCTACAGAAACAAACCTGTCCTGCGACCGTCTAGGTTCAGGATGACCCAAAGCCCATTGTCAGTCATCAACCGCCCCCACCACAATAGCCCACCACAGTGGCTCACCGTCCACCAAGCACCCCATGCGCTCCCCTCCAACTAGTCCTTACTTAATATGCCCCTCCTAATCCCAGCTTCGTCTTCCGCTTGCATCATCTTCCGCAATCTAGCCACACATCTTCCCTCTTTGGCAAGTTGCTCGTCTCCCAACCCCCTTTCCATTGGTACACTGCTCACTTGTATGACTACCCAACCAAACGGCCGCAACCTACCTTCCGGTCCCATGTGCCTCAACGCCTTTCTGCACTGACAACTACATTCTGCAACTGTCTTTCCATCTTCTCGCCCCCGAACCCCCAAGCAAGGGGCCACTGCCCCCTGCCACCACCAACCAACTTATCGCCGAGTTGGATTCGCAGGTCGAGCACTCGGATCAACTTTCCTTTCGAGAGACCTTCTACATCAACTTCAAGGAGGTTTTCTTCTCCAGAAAACCATGACAACTCTTCAAGAAGTCGACAACAAGGTGGATACAATTCGTTCAATTATGGCGGATATTTGTCATCAATTAGATGACTTTGCACAGAAGCAATACCAATATCTACAACATCTAGCCTGCAATAATGGGATGCAATTCTTGAGCAAGCATGAAAATCAGATTACTTCGTACTCCAGCCATGTCAAGACACAACACATGAAGATACTGGAGTTCTATCGTGAGCGTGACTTCAAGATTGTGCTTGACTGGTTGCACTATGCCGACAAGTACTTCCAGATATCCAAAACCATGGGTGATGCAACCAAACTCCTGATCGCCACTGATAAGTTTCGGGGAGCTGCTTTGGCATGGTGGAACAACAAACAACTAGTTGAGCTCGTCTATACATGGACTGGACTACGTCCTTTGCTCGTACAACGATTCTTACCTCGAAATTACAAGCAACAACAAGTCAACAATAGGGCAGATCTGCTCCTTCCAATTCGGGAGGACATTCAACTTAATTTTGACGACTCCCAAGACTGAGGATGCACCTCCTTTGATTGACTAGGGCCACAACAATGCAGATTTGAGGATGATGAGAAAGATGCACTCCCCACTTGTAATCCAATAACTGACAAGGACGAGTCAGAGACAATGCCTCCACCACCTCCAGGTAAGGATGGCGTCAATCAGTCCAAGCAATAATGATGTGGTGCCTGTTCGTTCCACGATGCTTCCTTTAGTGGATGCATATGTTGACCTTGCACCACGCCAATTACCAAAGCCCTTATCATTTATAGCACCCAACGACATCTATGCTCTTCCAGTTGATGATGGCTACACTGCCACCTTAGTGTCACCTATACTTGCTGGTGCTTCGAAGATAAAGTCTCTACTACTGTGTGAACATTATGACATGCTTGATGTTGACAATACTCTCAACTCTGATCGCGACGTCGTCCAATCCATTTATCCTACCATCGACCACTGTTGGGAGAGCCTACGTAGGATAGGTACCTGACTCACCAGTGGTTCGTCTTTTGAACCCCGAGGGAGTTGATGTAGGACATATTAGCCTATATTCTATTTGTTTTTGCTTTATTTTTATATTTAGGGACCTAAGTGCAAATTATCTAGTTAATGTACTTAGTCGTAAATCTTTATGTTTTTTTCCCTTCTATTTTAGGTTTAATCTAATTCCGAATTTTATTAAACAAGATTTTATTTCCATTACTTGTGGGTCAAGTCATGTAGTCTTATAAAAGCCAGTCTTGGGGCCTTTGTCCATGCAGTTGAATATGAATTGAATTTTGAGAATTGTCGTTTATCTTCTTTGTTCTTCTTCTTGAAGATGTGTTCCACATCATAAAGCCAAGTCATTTTGGAGAAATCATCCACAAATGTAGGGAAATATTTGAACCATGGAACAAACTTCGACGATTTTTGGCGAAATTTCGCCGAAACTTCGAACTTCGACCATAGGCGAAGTCGAATCCCAAATACTTCGGCCTCGTCCAAACTTCGGGGCGAAGTTTCAGTGATGTCGGCGAAGTTGACTTTTTTGTGTGTATTTTCGTCTCAACTTCTCCGAAGTTGTCGAAGTTTCCTCGAAGTTGGCGAAGTTGGGCGAAGTTTGGTCGAAATTGAAACGACCCAGAGCATTAATCATAACTAGTGTCCCAAAGGCCATATAAGGCATAAGTGTTGCCTCCAACCCTGTTCACAACTTCTAATATCAACTCCTATGTTGTTTGTTGCCACTCTTTCCTAGATAAGGTGTTTTAACTACTATTTGACTGTATATTGTATAGAATACATATGGTGAACTATATTTGTATATGTGTATTGCACATTTGACCCTTGAAACTAGGGCTAGAGAGTTGTGAATTGTGTTTTGTGTTAAATTAACATATATAAGATAGATGTATAACATATATAGTAGTTTTCAATTAAAGTTTCCTTCAAATTCACATCATTTTCTTCAAAAAATGGCATCGAAGTTTGTCGAAGTTTGCGTCTAAACTTCCTCGAAACTTCCTCGAAGTTTCCACAAACTTCCACTTCCACACCTGGTGAAGTCGACACGAAGTCAAAGTTCTGCACCATGATTTGAACTCATTATAATAAGTAGTCCAAAATGGACCACAAACATCACTATGAATTAATTTGAACATTTTGAAGGATTGTTTAGTAGTACGAGATGGGAAAGATACACGATGGTGTTTTCCTAGCTGACATGCATTAGATAAGATAGACAAACAAGAAGAGAAATAACTATCTAAAATTTTAAGCTTGTCTAAGGGTAGATGGCCCAGGCGTAGGTGCAACTGTAGTGGAGTGGAAGCAAGGAGGGCATGCATCAGACTTGGTGGTGCGGGCGAAGAAGTAATAGAGATCACCAAAAGCACACTATGGATTAATTCAAACAATTTGAAGGATTGTTAGTAGTACGAGCCGGGAAAGATACACGATGATGTTTTCCTAGTTGACATGCATTACATAAGATAGACAAACAAGAAGAAAGAAAACTATCTAAAATTTTAAGCTCGCCCAAGGGTAGACAACCAAGGCATAGGTGCAACTTTAGTGGAGTGGAAGCAAGGAGGGTATGCGTCGGACTTAGTGGTGGGGCTGAGAAGTAATAGAGATCACCAAAGCGTACTCAAAGCCCAATCATCGTCAAATTCCTCCAATCCTGTATGATAAAACCAGAAGGACCAAAGCTTCAAAGAGAATTAATAATTTTAGCAACAAACATGAGATTGTATGGGGAGTTGGGAACAAAGCGAATGGCAGACAATGTAAGTGTAAAGTGGGATAGTGCCACAGGCCCACAGTGAGTGACTCATTTTACTAACCCATCCGTCATACTGACAGAGGAGTGCGAATAAACGAGTCAGATGTAGTAAGAAGGTGGGGCATACCCATCATAATGCCGTGTTGCCCCTGAGTCCACAATTCAGTTAGAATTTGCAGTGAGCATAGACATCCCAAAATTACCTTGAGGAGCAATGGCTAGGTGAGCCGAAGGAGAGGCATTGGGTTGGTCACCAATCTGCTACGTAGAGGAGAGGCTGTGATATTGCTGTGGGGAGGAGAATCCCCATATTGTTGTGAAGTTTGGAGAAGGCGTTGGTACTCCTCATTTGCCAACTAGACATGAAAAGACTGAGAAGACGCCCGTGGTGAAGGGGCAAGACTAGTATTTGGAATAGGTGCTTAGGTGACATGTGCAGAGCCTCTGCCATGTCCTCTTTAATGGACTGGGTAACCATGCTTGGAATGACAAACCTCTTCAGTGTGGTGCCTAGCTTGCTACAATAAGTACACTTTGCTCGCTGGCCTCGTCCGCGTCAACATCCTTTGATCACCGCAGTCAATGCTAGTGGAAGATTAGATGCATTAGCGGGGGAGATGTGAGTAGAGAGCATCTCAGACTGGGACATGTATGCATATGCCTGGTCCATTGACGGGAGGGTTGCACCAACGAGGAGTTGCCAAAATGGGGGATGAAGCCTGTTGAGGAAGCGCCCACTGAGAAGAGTTTCTCTCTTTGGTGACCTCGACAGAGGCTGTTGAGAGATGAACTTGAGCTGGTTTGAAAGAGCCTTCATTGCATCATAGTATAATGACAAGGGGCGGTCTCCTTGGTGTTCACAGAAAATCTTGTCCATGACATTGTAGATGTGCATGCAGTTGTCCTTTTGGGTGCTGAATTGCTTCATTTCTTCCCACATGGTCTTTGCCTTCCTGTGCTACATGTATATGACTGCAACTTCAGGCTCCATACACCCCCAGAGCTAGGAGAGAACTTGATTGTTGCCTGTAGTCTAAGCACTATTGGACACATTATTCATCGGTGATAAACATAAGTTTATCCCATGATTCTAAAAAAAGTCCGAACAACATTCTTCCATAGAAAAAAATGTCATCATTGAGTTTAGTTGCAGTAATATGGGACATATCATTATAGACAGTAGTGTGCGGTGGCTTGGTGGGGTCACCCATGATAAGACAATAAGCGGTACCAGAACAAGAAGCACAATACTTGCAGAAGATAGAGACACTACCAGAATTTCAGCACTATAGGAGAATATTAAAAAAGCACTACCAGATTTATAGCACAATAGGATACACCAACAAGCATCACTGAATAACATATACTGTGATAGAAACATAAAGAATTCAAGTAAAAGCACTCAGCTATGAGGGGTAGGGAGCCACATGAAGAGGATGAAAAAGTAAGACTTTGCCCCTTGGTTGTTTTGGTGCTTTATGGATCAACATAGGGTCTTTGATTCCTCTCTTTTATATGTATATAGAAAATTGCTGGAACTAGAACATAAAGAAATAGAGAGGAGAAGGTGGAAGCCCTTCGGAGCGCCTAACAGATAGATGCCGTGCCCAGTGGTGGCTCGGACTGGCGCGAATGAGCCCCTGCGGTTGGCCCTAGCTGGCTGCGCCTACGACAGCCTTGCAGCCGTAGCTGCTGTGGGCTGTTGACGGTGATGGGCGGGGCAGGAAGGGAAGGGACGACAGTGTAAGGGTGGGTGTGGTGGTGGTGGAGTGACGACGGTGGTGGGGGTGTTAGGGGAAGAGGGGGTGAGGGTGCAGGTGTGGGGGTGGTGAAGGGCTGCTGTTAGCACCGATCGCCAGGTGGGGAGAGGGAGGGAGGAAAGTAATGGAGTGGGTGGTTAGCTTTAGAGACATGCTCCAGATACCATGTATAGGAATTTATCTCTGAGTAGTAAATCACACAATGCTGGGTATCCTGTATATATAGGAGGTAGAGGATACATGGGTACACTTAATTGGGTAGATGGATCCTCACTTAAGTGTAGTTACATAAGAGAGAAAAGGAAAAACAATGAGCCTAAGCCCAACTAACTAGTTATGCTGACAGTTGCCGTGTCCACCATATGCATGTTATGAGAGTTGTCAACAAGTGCAACATATAGCCAAATATAATATCAACAAATTACAAAATATTTCTTTTTTCTTTCAAAATAATTTGTTTGTGTATTTGAAACTCCGGGAACATCTCTAATCTGACACCATGTTTTTTCGCCATCATTTATTGCCAGATGATCTTGATATGTAGTGGTGAATTTCCTTCATAACTTATTCACATATGTAGTGGGATGAATATAAGAAGCATAGTTACCATCTTTACCATATGCATGTTGTGGCGGTATGATATATATAAGAAGCATAGTTACCATGTCCAGTTGTCCACCATATGAATGTTATGGGGTTGTGCAACTATAGTGACAAATTCGAGATTCAACATTTTTTAATTGTCCGGAATAAATCAAAGTTTTAAAAAATCGGGAGAATTTGTGAAAAAGTCGTTAAATTTTGGTCAAAGTTCGGTCAACTATTCAGAAATTATCGAGAATAAGTTGGATATACATATATATATATATATTTAAAAAATATATACATACATATATATGTTTGTATTGGATCTAAGAGAAGGTTCCTTCTCCCTCTCTCCAACCCGGGCAACAAAGCCAAGATGCTCCCGAGATGGGTAAATTAGCCTTAGTCACCTGCTCGGATCCGAACCTGGGACGACGCTCCATAAGGCGCCACCGGACCTGACTAGTGGGACTATCGATTGCTTGGTCATATCTATGTATGTATGTATCTATGCATATATACATTTCAGATACATGTAATTATTAAGGTCTCGATACAATCTCATTGAGTGAAAAAGTAGGAAAAGAATTAAAGAATAGTTGAGCAATAATAGTGGACTGTTGGGATAGTGGGGGTTGAAGGTTTAGTGTATATCAAGAGATTTGTTTACATGGTTTGGTAAAAAAGAGCAAGCGACTTTAGAAGTTGAAAGAGAAAAATCGTGAAAAATCATATAAATCGCAAAAAACATGAAAGTTGGTGAAAAATCGGTAACTGTTGCTCGGGAGCCTATAAAATCATGAAAAATTGACGACAATTTTTTGCAAAATTCAGAGACTTTTGTTACTATGTATGCAACAAGTGCAATATATAACGAAATATAAGAGTAAAAATTGCAACATATTTTTTTCTACACAATAAATTGTTTGTTTTTATGTTATAATCTAGTGCATTTTCTTCCTATATATGCTAAATAATACTAGTAATGCATATATATGCATGGTGAATAGCTACTACCAAAAATAATTGCAAAAACTGTATACTACCAGTATAGAGGGAATTAAAATTGTGGAAGAATATTGTATTGAACTGATTCTATTAATTAAAAGAGGTACAACCCTGTCCTATATATAGGAGCAAGGGAGAAATCCTGATACTTGTGTCCCAAGTAATCTAAACAGGCCGAGACACTAAAGGCCCACTAACTAATTAACCTATTAACTAAATAGGCTAATATATACTCTTTACCACTCCCCCTCAAGCTGGATCATGGGTGAAACACATGTCCAAGCTTGGAGTTAATTGACTCGATAAAATGATAAAAGAAATGATAAACGAAAAATAGAAATGATAAATGTCACTCCCCATACGAAAGATTCATACTCCCCCCTTAAACAATACTCCCCCTGAATCATAGGATGACACCCCTTTTCTTTGAAATTGTATTTTGCAGGTTGGAGATCCTCGAGCTTTGATGAAGGTCTTTTGGAGTGCATCTGGAATGAAGGACATCTGAAATGGAACCTGAATACTGCAACAATAATTTGCCACTTGGAGCAGACGATCATCAATACCACAACTACGACAACTTCACAGGAATACGTACTTAACGCCACATGAACGCGGATACACAATGTCGATGTAGCAGTAGCAGAATCTTCAAATTGTCTGGGAAGACGTACTTGATGGATGATATCTCCTTTCCTGTCAAGCCCTCAAGGTTAACGCGACACGAACGCGGATACACAATGTCGATGTAGTAGTAGCGGAATCTTCAAATTGTCTGGAATACGTACTTGATGGATGATATCTCCTTCCATGTCAAGCCCCCAAGGTTAATGCGACATGAACGCAGATACACAGTGTCGATGTAGCAGTAGCGGAATCTTCAAATTGTTTGGGAAGACGTGCATAACGTGGCACAAACACGAACGATATGATGGCGATACGATGCATGTACCATAACTCTGTCGCGTGAACCTTTGGGGCTTGACAGGAAAGGAGATATCATCCATCAAGGAAAGTCCCAAGAAGATCAAAAGAAGGCGATGCTAATACAGCAGATGCAGCTCGAAGAAGACGTGATGAAAGCAACTCTGTGAAGATATCACTGGATGAACTATCAACCTTGCAGATGTAGACTTGGCAGGCTTGGAATTGCTGAGCTTTTGAGAAGTCTGAAAAAGCACCCATATGTCTCTCAAGAATGCAGCAAGAGTGATCAATTGGACCACCATTAACACCGAAGGAAGAGGAACCAAGAGCGTTGAAATATGCGTAGCAAACTCTTTTCCTGATGTACATAATGCGGTACGAACACGAGAAGCTCGGTGTCAACTCTGCAGTGGAGATCCTTCAATGCTGTCTGGAAGTGGAGAACAAATGTGCTGAATAATACAAAGCTCCATAGTAGCCTGGAATAAGTAGCCTGAATACATATATCATCTCTTCTCATACTCTCTCTCTCTCATACATATTCTCTCTCACACACTCTCTCTTCTCATCTCGTCCTCTCCTCTCTATCCCCCCACACACCAAATACGACGAGAGTGAGTGTTTGGTGTGGAGAAATGGATATATGACCCCCTCCCCGACACTGTGGAAAGGGATACACTCATGATATGGGTGGGTGGGAAAGGAATTGGTAGATTTGAGAGGATTTTGTGATATGGAGATGTGTAATATGTGGAGAATGAAACCGATAACCGGAGAGAATATGCTAAATGGGTCAATGTAAGATCCGAGTAGAAAATTAAATGGGAAAAACCCGATTAGGCTTAAAATTTGATTCGATTAGCAAAAATAGGACCGATTAAGGATCCTAATAGCTTCAAGCATATTGTAGAGGGGGCAGTAAAAATATTGGGGTTGTTTGGTAGTGGTGGAGAGTGTTGGGTGATGCTGAGGACGTCGACGCAATGCAGCGGTAGAGGCGATGGCCACTGTGATTTGCGGCGATGTTATTTGCTGCTATCCGGCTGCTATTGCTGATGGGCGACACATATTGCTACGATGGTGGCAGCTATTGCGGAAGACGGACCCAACTGGATGGATAGTGATGGCGCTGAGGAGCGGCGACGTTGCTGCTGGATACGGACAACACTTGTGCGGGATGCAACAACTCTTCGAGAAAGAAGATAGGTGATGTTGGCCGACAGACTGCTGGCCGACGGACGATGGAGGTGACAATGGCGTCGGATACGTGATGGCCGGAAAGGAGATCACCGACGGTTAGCTTTGGATATGGAAAACATAGATTGCATGTCGGGAATTAGTGCCGACGTACAAATCTATGTGAAAGTGGGAGAAAAAGAGCCATGGAGGCCGGAAGTGCCGAGCGGGCAGCCGACGTAAGCCATGGTGACGGCGGCGGCGGCGGCCGCCCGCAGGCGGGCTCTCCCCCTGTTGTTCTCTCTCAGAGAGAGGCGACGGCCGGCCTGGGGCTATGTTCTTCGGCGGCTAGGAGAGGAGGGAAGCGGAGGCGGCTAGGGAGGTGGCTAGGGTTCCCTCAGGAGCGAACACGCTCTGATACCATGTGAAAGAATATTGTATTGAACTGATTTTATTAATTAAAAGAGGTACAACCTTGTCCTATATATAGGAGCAAGGGAGAAACCCTGATACTTGTCTCCCAAGTAATCTAAACGGGCCGAGACACTAAAGGTCCACTAACTAATTAACCTATTAACTAAATAGGCTAATATATACTCTTTAACAAAAATTTTGAGCACAAATTTTCAAATGTTGGGAATTTTTTTGTTCCTTTTGAATTCTACATGTTATGGTGGTGGCTAAATGGGCATATACCCTAGACATACAATCATGTTAAAGAAATCTCTAGAGAAGTGTGTTTTAGGGCTTAACTCTAATGAATTCTTCAGTACAGTCGAAAGACTCGAAACCTTCAGTCTGGTTGTAGCCTTTTGCAACAACACATGCCTTGAATCTTCCAGCAGCCTTCTTTCTTCTTGTAGACTCACTTTGTACGAGTTTGTAAATTTGTAAATTCAGCAGCTCTAAGATATAACTTATGAGTTTGTAAATTTGTAACAGTTTGATAGACTCAGATAGTTTGTTCATTTGTGCACTCACTCATCAAGACATGGAACCCACCCCGACCTTTGAACATATAAATTTATATTATAATCTAGTGTCTTCATGTCTAAAGCTTTTGTTTGAAATTTCATTAAATTGAAATTGTCATCAAAATCCCTGTCAAAACAATTCAGCTTCCTTCACTTACACATGTGAGAGGCCTCCCCCACTCATATCGAATATGAAATATTATTGCATATTTAAGTTAATCTTGGCATAGAGATCGTCTTGGTAAATATTCATGATTTAATTTGCTCATTTTGGCGTCAAAATCGTCAGGAACATAAATATTCAGTCAAAATGTCTGTTTCTGAGCCATCTGAAATGGCATCAAAATCTTACATTTAATTCTATCGCTAGTTATACAAGCCACCACCCATCATGTACTTTAGTGGACATTTACCTCAATGAGCATGTTTCATGTGTTTATAGTTATTGTGCAATGTACACATAGTTATCTTTGTACTGTATCAAAAAAAGAATTGTTTATCAGGGCAAGCCTAACTTAGCTCTGGCTAAGTAGTAAATTTGCCAACTATTCACGGTTTACTATTTTTTCAAGTTTTATGTTTTGCTATTTTAGATTATTTGTGTTTCCTAATTACCATAAATGTGAAACATAATAATCATCAATAAAAAAACTAGATGTTTTTGTTAAAATGAATGATGGGTTACCAAAAATGTGAAAATGGTTTGATGTTTTGACTCGTATCTCGTCTCAATAGATACCACATAACATGTTCGAAAGTTAAAAGAAATTTAATTCAAATCATATGTTTTCTATCAATTTGGTATTAATTATTATCAGACTGGAAGCCTATGCCTAAGTATATATAAGGAATACCTATGCCTGTTCCTTTATGCCAGCATTGATATTTTCTTTAATCTATGATGCGTGGTTTGTAAGAATATAGTTGTGATAGGATGTGGTTTGAGAAATCATTTCTTGTGTATAATCATTTAATATATAAAGCATTTAAACAATATATACTACCAACTAGCATGAATATTGATCAGCTTATACCCAAGTCCTCATTATAAACGTCATAGCATGAATCTAAATGCTTTTGAGGATAACTGGTCGAACCGTAATGTCCATGCGGCTGGACTATACGAAGGGTCTTACTATATCCAGAATCAACGATTAAGTAGAAGAATTTTCTAACACCTGAATATAGCATTGATGGGGGTTAACCGGCTTTGCTTTGCTGTTATTTCCCCCTAATTCCGGAATCCAAAGGGCATGCATTTTATTGATTTCTAATTTAAGGCCCTAGACACGACCTTACTGTTTGTACTTCGTCAATATTGATTTCTCTCAATACTTTTCATCCAATGGATTACGTTACTTGATTATGTAGTCGTCAAAAGGGCTATTCTCTATCTTATGATGCACCCACTCGCATGATGCACCCATTAAAAAAGTTAACAGAAAAAAGAACATTGAATGCTGTCAGGCTATACACTGAGAAGCAATACCGTTGCCCCTGTCAATTGCTAGGATTTTGTTGGTGTGCCAATTTTCAGAATCCCCTTATTAATTTCCATGAAGCAATACTTTCACCTTGATGTTACATATGCCACTTTCGATGGCATGGGCTTGTTCAGTGCCTCAGCTCTCCCCCCTTCTATTTAAGAAACTGTGTTTATTCTTTTCGTTTAATTGTTGTGTTCCTTATCTAATGTGTTTTTAATCTTTTGCTTTGAAACAGCATCACGGTCATCTTTTTTGCAAAAGAAGAGTTTGAATGCAATTTAAAACCAATGAAACCGGAGTTGCTTCCGCCAGACGTGGTACCTTTTGCCGATGGTTTAGGCCAGAAGTTTAGGCAACAATCTGGAAAGGGAATTGATTTTTCTGCATTTGATGAGATTGAACTCCTGAAAGAGGGGGGAGAAATGGAAGTATTTCCTCTTGTTGTAAAAGCAGAAGCTATTCCAGACAATGACAAATCAAATAGTGAATATCAGAAGGCGGCGGCTCCAAATTCACAGATCACACAAGCGGTTTTCGAGAAGAAGGAGAATGGTGAATATCATGTGAGGGTAGTAAAGCAGATCTTATGGGTAGGTGGTGTTAGGTATGAATTGCAAGAAATATATGGAATTGGCAATTCAGTTGACAATGATTTTGATGGAAGCGATCCTGGGAAGGAGTGCGTTATTTGCCTTTCGGAACCAAGGGATACAACTGTTTTACCTTGCAGGCATATGGTAAATGTCACTTTTTATTTATGTTATTGTTCTTATTTATGAAGTGTTTCCCCTTATTTTTGGATGCGACAATATGTAGCCCACCACATGGCTAAGTTTCAGATGTTACCTGCGTCCGTTTGTTATTGTGTTAGTCATTTCAAGCAGTCTTATTGCGTAGATGTGATTTGTAACACTACCAGCAATGTCTGAAATATCCTTACAATATCTCATCATTGATGCGAGTTCCTCATTTCCATGGTAGGAGCTAGCAAAATGGCGTCATGCTGCTTTTAGTTATTCCCTAATCTAAAGCAAGCTAGTTAGATTAACCGTATTCAACCTTCGAAACAATAGATCAACAGTAGTCTTTGTTTTCCTGCCGAAAGGACAATCTATATGGAGTTAGTGAAGCCCATCATACATATAGGGCTGTAATAGTTGCAAGAGAACATGATTCCATCCATAAAATGTGAAGCATTGATTGGTGAAGTTGCCACAAATTTAAAACAAGTCTAGTAAGGTATAGTACCATCGGTCTAATTTTCCGTACGTGACTCCCCCCATTACAATTTTTTTGTGAAACACAGCCCATTTTGTTTGTTACCTAAAATTTGTTGCTCTCCACCAAGCTACCAAAAACCACCTAATATGTGTTACTAATCAGTAAGCAAAACAACAAAGTTAAATGTAATTAAATGTTGCACCTCTAGCAGACTGATGGGTCCTCCCCTGGGCTCTTTATGGGGCCAGCTTTGACTGAAAATAGGAAACCAAATTAATATACTAATATTAGAGGAGTCGAGCTCCTGCCACCTGGTTGACAACTGCAAATAATACTTATTTTGGGCGTGCAGCAGTCATCAGAGGTTGCCAACTGTGAATTCCACACAGCCAAATTGTTGCATGGTGACAAACCATGCGATTGGCCACTGGTGGCTGCCTCCTATGCGCTGAGTAGTGTATGTATGCCATGCAGTAGACCCATCTATAGTTTTAGACAAATATAGTGAGATTATAGGACTGCTGAACTTGTAGTGATGAAGCATTATGTGCGACAATAACGAGAATTCAACTTTGTATTAGAGATCATTCTCCAGGCTATTCTTGAATTGAATTGGGATTACTTATACTGCTGTAATTCTAGTTTCTTTTTTATGGGCATAGTAACAAGTTCGGGATTCGGCAACTTTTCGGCTGGCCGGAAAAAATCGGAATTTGGAAAAAATCAAGTAAAGTTGTGAAAAGATCGATAAGTTTCGGTCAAAGTTCGGTCAACTATTCGGAAATAATCGAGAATAAGTCGGCAATATAAGTATATACATATATATGTATGCATGTATGTGTATATATATGGGATATGGAATAAAGAGAGGCATTCTCTCCCCCTGTCCCACGCCCGTGACGGAGGCCGAACGTCCAGGATATATAGATAAATGTATATATGTACATACATATATGATGCATGTAACTGTTATGGCCACAAGATATACAATCTTAGTGAGTGAAAAAGTAGGAAAAGAAGTAAAAAATAGTTGAGTAATAACATGAACTGTCCAGAGGAGTGGGGGGTTTGAGGTTTAGTGTGTATTAGGAATTTGTGTACATGGTTTGGTAAAAAAAGAGCGACTTAAAAGAGAAAAATCGTGAAAAGTCATCAAGAATCGTAAAACATCGTATAAATCGCGAAAAAGCGGGATTAATCGTGAAAAGTCGTGAAAAATCGGCGATTGGCGTATTAATCGTGATGAATATTCGGGAGCCTATCACATCGTGAAAAATCGCCGATTTTTCGTAAAATTAAGAGACTTTTGTTACTATGTTTATGGGTTGTCCAATGGAGTGGAGAACCAGATTCATATTAATGTCAGGATTTCATTTGTGCTTCTTCTCCTCTATCAGGGCCATCTAAAACTGATTTAAAATTCAATTGGTGTTATTCTCTAATTCACAATTCAGACTATACATTAAATTTTCATGAGTTCTTCGTCCATATCCATATGAAACTGACGTCACATACGGTGTTAATATAATTATTAAATGTCTAACACGTGACTCAAAAGAACATAGGCACTGCATATAAAACTGCTGCTGTCCAAAGCTCGTTTTCATGTACACATGTTTGATTTCATTATTGCATCTTACATTGAACGTGTCTTCTTAATTTCTTCTTGTGCACATGTAGTAATGACGAAAACCTGCAAGCTTTAACTGATTTCCTGAGGCATACATTATTTGTCGACAGAAATAAAATATAGGATATGGTTCTAAATTTTGTGTGATTTAGGTTGGCCCTTTCACCTTTGGATAAACTACATTTATAAACGAATGAGTTGGTAAACTACATATTATATCATGTACCTCTGATATTTGGGCACCCCAAAGCACTGGACATTTTGAGCCGTACCAACGGAAAGGATTGCCATATTTTTGGTTATATCCGTCACATTTAGAAGACCAATATCTGTATTCACATATTCTGGATAATCTTGTGGATATAACTTTTCTTAGTAAATGATGTGACAAATTCCTTTTAACTGCAACAATCAAAGCTCTACCTCTCAGTAGTGCATGCAAGTTTGAGGACTTGGAATAGGCTTGCAGGTATTGTTCGTTGGTGTAGTAGGGCTTGCAGCTCTCTACTACCACATATGACATCAAACAAAAAGCTCATCATCATCAACCAAGCCTCAGTCCCAACTATGTTGGGGTCGGCTACATGGATCCTTCTTTTCCATTCAGCTCTATCCTGGGTCATATTTTGGTTGAAATGTAGAGATTCAAAATCTCTCTTTATAAGCTCTTCCTATGTTAATTTAGGCCTTCCTCTTCTTCTATTAATTGTGCTTGCCTCAATAGTATTGCTTCGTATAGGCGCATTAGTGGGTCTGCGTTGCACATGTCCATACCATCTGAGTCGGCCCTTGCGCAACTTATCCCTAATGCTCGCCACCACCACTTTATTCCTGATATAGTCATTTCTCAAACGGTCTTTTCTTATCTTCCCACACATCCATATTAACATACGCATTTCATCCACGCTCATCTTGTCGAGTCCTTGATTCTTCACCGCCCAACATTCAATCCCATAGAGCATGGCTGGCCGTATAACCGTTTTATAAAACTTGCTTTTTAGTCTGAGAGAGATCTTCCGATCACATAATACTCCAGTTGCACTCCTCCATTTCAACCATCTTGCAGTGATCCTATGACGAACGTCATTTTGGACATCCCCATCTTTTTGAATGATAGAGCCCAAGTAATGAAATTTATCACATTTTGGTATATCTACTCCGTCCAACTTGACTCCATTCACACTACGAGATTAACTGAAATTGCAATGCATATACTCAGTTTTGCTCCTACTAATCATCGATCCATTTGATTCCAATGCCTTTCTCCAAAGCTCAACTTTATCATTCAAACCATCTTTAGTTTCATCAATCAAAACAATATCATCAGCAAATAACATACACCAAGGAACATCATCTTGAACATTCTTTGTCAACTCATCCATAACAAGAACGAACAAATATGGGCTAAGTGTGGATCCTTGGTGCACCCCAACTCTGATGGGAAATGCTGATGTCTCTCCTCCAGGAGTCTTCACACTTGCAGTAGAGCTACCATACATGTCTTTAATCAAGTCAATGTATTGGATTGACACACCTTTTTCCTCAAAACCATTCACAACACTTCTCTGGCGATCATAATCAAACAAAAAACTGTATTGTTAAAATTCAGGAACCTGGATTTCAAACCATGCTGGCCCCAGATGCCTTGGCCAAGACCTGAAAGCAACATCCCCTTTTCAAACAACTACCAGAATTCTTTACATGGCAGAAGTTGAAGCTCAGTGCCTTTTTCTGATCACTCAGCATCTGGACTTGGACAAATTAATTGCAAGATGAACAGAAAACTGTAATTCAAACTGCACTACGGAAATTAATTTTTATATGGTTACTTTTCATTGAACACAGCGAATGGTTTTTATACTTTTTTTCTTCTTCCCTTTATTCCTGACCATTTTATTTATCACATGGGATTCTGTGTTAGTTTCTTTTCATTATTAAAAAGGTTTGTCTCACATTGGATTATTTTGGATATCCAAAATTTGAGCCATGATTGAGTTTTGAGCATGTCTTTAGCAAACTGACATCATGCTGGGGGCAATCTGGTGTGGGTCTCTATGTGATTTTGGGGGGGGGGGGGTGGTGAGGAGTCCCAAGTCGGTCGAAATATTGAGGGCTTAGGGGGGGGGGTGTTGGTGGAATGATTTTAGGGGTTGGGGGAGGGGCGTCCAAGTTAGGCGAAATGAGTTTGCTAGACATAGTGATATTTATAGACGTGAAACCTTCCATCGAAAAATATACATATTATATATGAAGCTTCCATCGGTTCTTACTTACAGCTCCAGTTTCATGTGAACTAGGATTTACTGATCATCTAATTTGGACGGCTAACGTTCTAAGGTTTTTGTTGAGTCTATCTGAAGATCCTTTCATCTTACTCCTGCGTTTTACAATATGATCTGTTCTCTTAAGAAGTGATTTGAACTTCATCAATATTTTTCTTTTCTTTTGTAATATGTTTCTCATTTATGATTGACCTGCGGATTGCTTTTTTCTGATTGATTCATGCCGATGGCTTCATCACAATTAATAGATTTGGTCCATTTGGACATGACAGACCTCTGGTTATAATTCAATAGCTTTATAGATTGGGTAGCGTATACTCCAAAATTTTATGTGGATGCAATTGATGGCGTTTCCAAGTCGTCTGCACTAAAGTCTGTAGCCACTAGCTATTTGGAGTATGTATGACACAACTTATTTATCTCACAAGTATCTATTTGATTTTTCAGTGTATGTGCAGTGGTTGTGCAAAGCTTCTGAGATTGCAAACAAATAGGTGCCCCATATGTCGGCAACCTGTGGAGAGGCTGTTGGAGATAAAAGTTAACAACAAACCAGATGAACAGCCAGGGGAGCATTCGGAAGAGTGACTTGGTGGTTTGCTACAAGACTCGGGGTTTATGGCTTTAATAAGCATATGACATTTATATTTGCCAGCTTCCGATGATTCTGAAGAGTGGGGTTGGATATTCTACCTTCAGACTTACATGGTGTATTACATGTCTTAACACTGGTATCGTTGTTTCTGCTTTCCGTGTATGCACGTGCAAAATGGAATGAAGTGCAAGATGTATCATCTACTTAGGTTTTTGATGCTTGCAGTCCTTGCAAAATTGCTGTAGTACTGTTGAGTGATATAATTGCTTTACAAGTCAACTGGTGGGTGTGTTTTTCTGCAGCTGAATGTACTTTCCCATGGTAACTATTTTGCGGAAGTTACACTATCCGGAAGCATAGAAACAACGAACTACATGATAGATGTATATTACTTATTTGAAGCAAAGGGGATCATGATCAACCAATCACAAGAAGCTTTCGCCACATCAAAAGATTTAAAAAGAAATGATGAAGTACACAAGTGAGAATTATAAGTGTGCCAGTACAATCTGTCAATGTTCAGGATCGTGATGCTAGTGAATACTTGCTGCACACAGGAACTTCATCAGTCAGTCTGAAATCTGTTAATATATAATGTGATCATCATAAACGGAGCTACCACTTGGGCATTTCCATAGATCAGTTTGTCGCTCGTGTTGCTAGGCCTTACAGTTAATCATTACCTCGATCTCTCCTAAGCACTCGTCCATCTGACGAAGTTGACGAGGCTTCTTAATAGGTGTTGCAAGGGTCTAGACTTCGGAGTAAGCAAAATTTTTGAATTGAATTCTTATTTTAAAATTCGGCTGCTATCTACTGTTATACATTAGGTGTGTATTGGAAGGGAACAACTAGGTTTAACTTGTAGAACTTGGTTCAGATTTTGATTTCTCGTCAACAACATCTCGAAATAAGTCCTTATTTTGGGGGGTGGGGGGTTGTTTGATTATTTGGATTTTGCTGAAATTTGGAGGATTCATCTATACGAATTTTTATGTTTATTTTGCAAGATCGGCAAAATAGAGTTGATCTTGAGATTTTTACACAAAAGGGAATCCAACATCCCTCAAAATTTTCACGGATGTCAAAATTCAGCTTAAGCTAGACGGTGGACTCGAAAAGAAGTATACCTCACATCTATAAAATCTAACAGAGCAAAAATAGAGCTAATCTCATGATTTTAGATATAATAGAAATTCTACCCTCCATCAAAATTCTCCCAAAATCATATTTGGACTAGAAGATGGACCCTAATGAGTAATTTCCAAACATTTAATGACCCCTTTTCAGATCAACCATCTAAGTAGGGTTTACTTGGATGATTGTATGCTTAATTAGATTGATCATTGTTTAAAGTTTGATTAATGATGATAATTAATTATTATATTTTAAACTTAATGAGAAGTTCTAATCATACTTTTATTTCACATAATCAAGGTTTGAGAGAAAATTACTTCATTGATTTTTGTTGAGTCGGACAGAAAACACTATTTTTGGAAATTCTGCTAACCAAACGTGCCTTTAGAGACGGGATAAGGATGTGTTGGGATGTCACGTCAGCCATATTGTGTTGGAAAAGTTGGAAAGGCTAATTGGGTTTAAGAGTTGGAATAGACTCTTCTACAATTTGAATTAAAAAATGAGTAACACTTAATTTTTTGGTTTCAAATTTGTATACGGCATAAGATTTTGGTATAGCTTTGGAACGATTTGAGTATTTTTTTTTTGTCGTGTTTGAGAATATCTATTTAAGAAGCATACGAGGGACAAGATGACCTTATTCTATCTTCAAATGAGGCACGTGGGACGAAAGTGTCCTTATTAGCTACTATATGATGGATTGGTAATAAAAAAATAGTTAGAAAGTTACTATATATAGTAGAAAAATGTCAATAAACAAAAGGCCTTGACGTCAATTTTGTCAACGAATCAGAGACATAAGATACGAATTGCACCTGGAATTTACATTGTCACGGATTAGAAAATTGACTATTTGGAGGCAAGAGATCTGTTTCTTAAATGTTCAAGTGAATGAAAATATCATATTATCATAAGTAACACCTTTGAAGTGTTCTCAACCTCATCTTCAAGATGGCATGGTAAAACCTTATACAAGCTTATGCAAGGGGAGATTTCAAGGGATCAAATCTTTACGAACTTGGTTTTGGTTGGAAACAAGTGGTGGAAAGTTTCCAACTAGTAAGGTGATCCCATCCCGTATAAATTTGTTCAGTTTGCTTCGCAGACTTCACATGTAGGGAGTCATTGAGTGCCCTTGCTCTAATGTATCACTTAAATCATGATACGCTATTTGCTGTTTGTAGACGTTAAAACATGCCATCATATAATCCCCTACTTGGACATCTAGGGTGTCTTAGAGACTATTAAAATTAGGAAGTATCTTATTGATCACGTATGATCATGCGTCCAAAATGAAGGTGGATCTAGAGTAGGCGGACTATATACTTGTAACCCGATACTTAGATGCCCACAACGATAATATAGGGTATTGTGTAGTAAAAGGGGTAGAACACCACGACAAGGGGCAATAAGTTTATAGAATGTGAGGTCATGGATTAATTCGTCTAGCCGAAAGGGGGCATAAGTGTCCCTTATGGATCAACGGTATCCAAATAAAGATTAAGACAATAAAAGTTAAGTAAATATACATTAACAAGTCAAGAATGAACTTAGATTTTTAGGTGTATTTTGAATATATAGATAAAACTTGGAATGTGTTTTACCGTTTGAGGTCTCTCACCAACATGCAGACGCACACCCATTGTA
Source organism: Alisma plantago-aquatica (assembly GCA_963693085.1). Lineage (NCBI taxonomy): Eukaryota > Viridiplantae > Streptophyta > Magnoliopsida > Alismatales > Alismataceae > Alisma > Alisma plantago-aquatica. The sequence goes on from OY856414.1 coordinate 329,584,348, forward strand.
TACCTTCATCATAATTTACAAGCAATCGTTATTAGTGTCTATGCCCCTCTCTCGAGATCGGGATATATTTTGATCATAAGTATGTTTCTCTCTAGATAACAAACTACAATAAAAAATACAATCATATGATCAGTAGATTTAGTATTCTGACATTCTCATACATTCATACTACTACATAAACTCTAGATATAGACTAATACTACTCTTTTGAGGTATTAGAAATCAAACAACTCAAGATTGTAGCTAATCATGTAAGTGAAGCATTGAAGACTAAGAGTATGAAGATAAACATTGTAATAAGTATATAAATCAATGGATATAAACATATACATGTTGAGAGAGACTTAACGGATGCTCATGGTAACCAATAAAAGTTTTACCCACTCATGGTAACGAGAGACAATATTGATTTACAAATGAGAGAATCCATAACAAGATGGATAAATGGATGGAGATGAACAAGATGGGGAAGAAGGAAGAAACCACAAAAAACAATAGCTACGGTGGTCGACGGAGACTCCTCTTCACTGTCGGGTTGATGGTGGTGATGGCAGTAGCTCCAGTCATCCTTATTCTTGCAAATAGGGTCATTGGAGCTGATTGATGCGAGAGGTGATAGAGAGAGACCTTGAACTCTCATCCTTGGTCACTAGAGGTCAAAGGAAGAACTCAAACTCTCATCCTTGCTCTTCCAAAGGTTGAAGGTGGATGAAGATATGGACATCACATCATTGTCGGAGGTGAAGGTTCTCTTAACATAGTATGGGGTCTCTATTCATAGCTACTAGTGTGGTGCTCGAGGCATTTGTGATTAGAATTTGTTTGCGCTCCAAGGTCATCTGGAAAGTGCATCGGGGCAAACACATAATGGTGTGGGTGGCACAACAGGCCACAATACATCCTTCAATAGATGCAGTTCTATCGAACCAACAATAGTTGAAGCTCTATGAAACCATCGATAGGCAAAACCAATAGATGAGCCTTTGTGTATACGACACCTACAAGACCAGCTTGCGGTAGACACGGGCGGAACTAGGAGGGAGGGTAGGGGGGCTCTAGCCCCCCCCCCCCCCCCAAAAAAAAAGAGAGGATACAATATAATTATAAAAATATAAAAAATAATAATAATTAGATATATACATGTTCAGTGTGCTAAACATAAAGAGTAATTAATTGAAGTGGTACTTTGTACCTTTAGTAGTGTAAATGGTGCACATTTGAATCTCGGTGTGTGCATATTTTATTTTTCAGCTCAGTGTGTGCATATTTTATTTTTCAGCCCCCATTAAGAACTCAACCCCCCCTATTGTGCATTTCTAGTTCCGCCCTTGGCAGTAGATGATAGTCTGCCAGGCCTTTGGTAGTTGAAGTCTTGCTAAACCATCAGTAGGCGACCATATGCTAAGCCTTTGGTAGGTGAGAAGGGGAGCTTCTAGTTGATGTAAGTGCCACTACCATCGGTTGGTGTTGCTCTCTCAAGCCATCGATAGGTGAGACCTTTAATAGATGAAGGCCTGCTTGGCTATCACAATTGAAGCCAATGATGTCATCATTTGTTTATCTTTGGTTGACAACCAAATGCTGATCCTTCAACTAATGCCTGCACTTGATCCGTAGGTTGTTGTCTCATGGGACCATCGGTAGATGGATGGAAATGGTCGATCTATTCATGGTAGTTTCCATTTATTGCTGGGTTGTCTGTGCCAACAATCGATAGTGTGATTGGGTAACTGGTAATCTATGTTTTTTTGCAAGAAAAAGAGTAGTTATTACTTATTTACAACAAAGAGGGAAAACATAAATATAAATGTGGGAATATCTACATAAGCCTATGCAAAAAGGGGAATGAAGGATAAAAATATGCATGTAACATTCAAAAAATTGGATGTTATAAACCCCCTCAAACTTAGAACCTAGCTAGTCCACAAGCTAATAAATAGAAAAAAACATCAAGCAACATCAAAGGACTTTCTTTACTTTAGTTTTTTTTGGCATTAATCATGTCCTTGTACCATCTTTAGGTCAACATTTCTACCTGGCTTCTTAGCTTGTTGTATCCCTAGTTTCCTTCCTAGAGATTTAGAGTTGCTTGACTCTTTTATCTATTACAACCTTTATCCAAAGAAGGATCTCCCTCATGATTTTGTCTCAGATCCTCGGTTCCTAGCTATACTTGTGCATTGGTCTTGCTGAAGTTAGATTTCACTCCCAAATTTTATTGTTTTGGACAGTTAAGAGAGTTTGTAGGGTTGGGATAAGGTTGTAGTGTCACCTATCCTTCTCAGAGTCACACAACCATGTGTATTGCTACAATAACAATGTAAATCAACCATTAGTCCCGTTGTAATGTCAAGTGGTTGTAAGTGATTTCTCTTGAAGGATAGGGGTTGATAATTTTGGCTCTTGGAATCTGCTAACGAGCACGACATATCTACATTCTTGAGCACAACTATGTACCTTCTGGGAAGAACTGTTCAGATCTTACTGGTCACAACTCTCATATTTTTATTTCTCTCTCATGCTTTTATTCTTACTTACACGACTTGGGGCTGATAGGATTTTCAAGATGCATGGGATGCCAAGCCTCTTTTATCCCTCGTGAGATTTCAAGAACTAGTTGGGGTAACTTTTTCCTTTTAAGAAGATCTGTGCACTTCCAATATGTGCTAAGAGGCTCAAGTGATCGATCAGGACTGTATCAAAATAAGTCCTCATCTTAGAGAGTTTCTTCAGTGATAGCAAGCATTCATTGGTAGTATGCGATGTCTTGAAATAAAAATGACATAAAAACATAAACATCCATCGTGGTATTAGGTGAATTTATAGCCCAAAATTTTCAACTTTACAATGATTATGCTAAGAAGCAGCTTGGAGATAAATAGGTCTAACTTTGGAGTGAGAATAACCACCTGAAAAAACTTAATAAAAATTTCCTAGAGAAAATTTTATCCTTTTAGATAAAATAAGATTTGATAAATATTAATCTAAAACCTCTGAGTTAACAAAGTTTTCAAAATTCTCAATTTTTTTGGGAGAAAGTGAAAAATGATATATGCAGTGATAGGGAAAAGATTCGATAGGAGAATGTACCTAATTCGCATGTTCACCCCTCAAACTTATCATACAGTCTGTCCCCAAAGTATCAAAGGATAAGGTTTGATGTAAATAGGAAAGTTGTCATTTAGTTCATGGTTGCCCATTATGAAGTCAACATTTGGAATGCATTTGCTCCTCATAGGTGGTGGTAGTAATCATCTTGTAATTTCTCCACCTTTTATTAGTTGTTTCAGGATCTTCATCTAGAAAAGAACATGAAAGCTACAATTGTTTTATCCATTGATTGTTGAGGACTCCTGTGATAGAAGTGTAGCTTCCCATAGAATCCATTCTCTATTGAGTACCCCCTGCCAAATTGCTTAATCAACTTGATTATGCACGTTTTTACTTGTGCAACTTTCTATTTAGTTACACTATTAGGCATTTTGTGATGTCATTCTTTTCATGCTAAATAGAGCGTGCAAGCTATCATAAAGGATGATAGTATTGGCAGTAGTGTCTATGGACAAAAGAGTCCAATGGTTGTCATGTTGGATGGGGACAAAGATAAACTTAGGGATGCTTACCTTAAGCCTCTCAATAAGTCTTTCTATCTCTCTTGACCCCTTCTTCATGATCATGTCCCATACTAGTTTGTAGAAGACCATGTATACGTCAGCCAAGTCCTCACCTAGAAGTAGCTGGCAAGAAGTCATGACGTTGACGGTCATGTAACCTATGACTATGAGAATATCACAAAGCTCTGGATTCAAGATTCTGAAATCATCCCTTTCAATGCCAATGATGATGTTCTCTTCTTCAGTTTTCATTCTATCCATGGTAAGAACTAAATCCTCGATAGATAGGCCGTAGCATGCTTCACGATCAAAGTTTTTAAATGTGGGGGTGACCATGTCTATAGGCAATAGTTCGTATGTTGTGAGTTCTTCATGAGGCACTTCATCCTCTTTTAGCCTCTTGCTCTACGTCAGGTGATGGGTTGGCATGGTTTTTTCTCTCTATTTGCGTATGAGGTGTTGGATGGTACTATTTTGGTGCCAAATTGTAATGGGCTGGAGTTGCATCATATCAGAAAACTTTGATTGGGCATGTCCAAAAAGTCTTTAGACTTCTCTCTAGGGTTTCTTTTCTGGATGGGGTACAAGAAATTACATTCTCCTAGAAATGTAATCCATGCGAGGGGCATAGAAAAATTTTCTATCATAGATGACTTCCTGACGCACTTCCCCGCCAAGCGTGGAAGTCTTCATTAGCAATATCCTCTAAGGGAATTATCGTATTCAATGCCTAGATCATCCATAGAACAATGAATGGAATGTCCCTTGTGTTGGATCCTAGGATGGGTGATTGGATGCTCTAGAGAGGGGTGAATAGAGCTGAAAGTACTTACAAAAATTCATTAAACCTTCAAGTGATATCACAAGATAAGGTTGCTAATTGGGAAATTGAGTGCAACTAAAACATACATAGAAAGGAAGAGAGAGACTGAACAAGCACCAAGTGAAAATCTATGTAGAGTGGTTCTATAACACCTGGGCGCACTGTCCAAGGCTCTAGTAGAGTTTCAGGAATGATGACTGGCCCCACAGACCACCAATAGCCTTAACAAGGCACTTTGTCCACTCTCACGCATAAGCCAGGATCAACTTCCCGACTGGTCACCCATTCTAGTACTACTCCAAGCCAAGCACACTTAACTATGGAGTTATTAGTAATGGACTTCTTGAAAAGGAGGTGCACCTTGGTGATATGGGTAGTCCAATCATTCCTTTTAATATTATTTTATCCGAGGCATCAAATCATGGGACGTTACAATCTCCCCCACTTAGACTCTTGTCATCCTCATCAAGGCTTAACTATATGGCCTCATAATATTGCCCCATTTCAGTGTAGACCCATAATGGCCCATGGACACCCAACTCCCGATCATGGAATACCAGCACAAGGGTGGCTACATCACCATGGATAGCCGTTTCCAACTTTCCTGGACTGCACGACTCAAGAATGGCATGCCACATGCCCATGTAGGCCCCACCTACTGGAGGGGTTTTGGCTCTGATATCATTTGTAACACCCGAGCCCACTGGCCAAGGCTCTAGTAGAGTTTTAGAAATGACGACTGGCCCCACATACCACCACTAGCCTTAACAAGGCACTTTTTCCACTTTCATGTGCAAGCCAAGATCAACTTCTCGACTGGTCACCCATCCTAGTACTATTCCAAGCCAAGCATGCTTAACTATGGAGTTATTAGTGATGGGCTTCCTGAAAAGGAGGTGCACCTTGGTGATATAGGTAGTCCAATCATTCCTTTTAAGATCATTTTATTCGAGGCATCAAATCCTGGGACGTTACAATTTCCATACTCCAAACTAGGAGTATGTCAGTCCACTACCTAGATAGGTCATCCTCTAGGATTTCTAAGTGTGCCTTCCTCTATATATTCACTTATAAGAGTTACAACACATGGCCCACCAAAGGTCTTACCTATCCAACACAAAGAGTCGTCAATCTTACTGAGGACTTACCCAATTTGCAATGAGTCTCTAACTTTCTCTAAGGACTTATCCACTCTTGCAAAAGTCTTCATCCTTCTATGAATTACCCACTCTTCTTGGATCTTCAACCTTTGACTTTACCTTCAATCGGAGAAGCTTTCATCAAGGACTTACCCACTTGAGCATGGAGTCTTCTGCCTTCACCATGGGCTTACCCACTCTTGCTCCAAGTCTTCAGCCTTGAATCTCTTCACCAAGGGACTCCTTCCCTTATTATTCTTCAGCTCTGTTATCTAAGAGAGAGAACCTTCATATTTATGGTTGAATGAGAGATTGGGAGGTGGAGGAAGTGAGAGCCTCACAAAATATACATGTAGGAGTATCTCTATTACAAATCTCCTACTCACTCTAATGGATGTAGCAAGTGATTAAGCTTAGAGAGAGAGAGGAGGCTATAGGAGGCACTCAAATATAGACTAGGAACTTCATCTAGAGTTTTGCATTGAATGCTCAACCTTGGAATGAAGCCCAAGGGGTCCTATTCATAGTTGGGGATGCCTTTTAGCCATTGGGAACACTTAAGAACAAAAACTAGCCATTTTGTGGCTTGAAATAGATATATTTTTGATTTTTGCAACTCCACAATGGCTAGAAACACTTTTCTGTACTTTTCTATACAATGCTATCGGTCAAGTTTCTATGAAGGTAAATCGTCCGAATGCACTATGCAGTAAAGCTAATTTGACCAATAGGTCGAGTTTTCCTCTTAAGAACTCGACCGACAGATTAAATCAGTTTGGTTCCAGTGTAGTAGTTGATCGAGTTCTGAGTATAGGAAACTCGACCAAACCATGACATCAAGGATCGACCGAGATGGTAACTCGACTGATAAAGTGCATGTAATGAATTTTGGGAAATACCATTAAAGTGCTTAAATATTCGATTTAAGTGCTCCTGATTTTTTCTAAGCTTAATTACAAGTCATACAATCATTACAAGTGATTTACAACATGATTCTAATGGATTTACATCATATTACAAAAACATGCACTTGCATTGATTTTAACATGTCTTTTCTCCATGTTGAGATGCGCAAGTTAGGGCATTTGGAGTGTGTTTATACCTAATCTGAAATCACTAAAGTAGAGACATTAGACACAAATAATTGGATTGGTTTAGTCATCATCAAAAAAAGGTTTGGTCAATTTAGACCTAGAGTCAACACCTTGAATTAGAATTTTGTTGGGGAACATCACTATTGATCTAGATCCCTTTCCAATTGGGGTGATACTAGTCATTGGCCTCTTGTATCAAGTGTTCTAGATGACCTGAGATATTCTAAATTTCTCTACCTCTGAGTTTTTGAAGACCATTCTTCTACAAGGAAAATCTTTGATGTTATAGTTGTATGCTATTCTCTGCTCCTAAAAAAGATCCACCAATGTCAACAACTAGTGGTCTATGACCTTGTAGGTGAGAGTGATCAACTTAATACTCCAAGTATTTTTTAGTGCTGATACTAGCTCGTTGACATATGGTGCATTATCTTTATTATTATACAGACATGATGCAAAAATGGATGTCACGTTGACATCGGTTCTGCTTTGTCTCTGTGCATGTATTCTTCAACTATCATACCATGGATGACTTTGAAGAATCTTGCTTATGGAGTACTTGGATCTGAAAGCCGTTTGTAGATCCTCCTTTGTCATTGTATACATTTGGTTCTTGTATATGATGTTGTCTGCCGATTTTTCATCATCAAGAACATCATCCAGGACATGATTGTCCCTAAGGAGCATCCTAGATGTAGACATCATGCTCATCTCTTTCATTTTGCATGGTATAGGAAGAGGTGCTTCCAAGTTGATGATGTTTGCAGTTTTAGGTTCGGGGAAGATAGGATTTTCCAACTTCTTGGGGTTTCCCTGAACAAACAGTTCAAGTTACTATCCTCATCATCCAAAGTGGTGTCTTCATTATTTATACCAAATAGAGGATGAGATTGAACTCTATAACCATTATGTTCTTCAAGTAAGAATTCCCCAAAGATGTCATTGTAGGTAAGGGGAGGTGGGAGATTTTGTATACAAAAAGTTTATCTAACCCATACATTAAATCCTCAGTGGTCTTCCTACTTCTTCCCTTCCTCCAACGACATATGACACTACTTTGTTTTCCCTAATTGCATCTTCTACATGAGTCGGAGTCACCTCCCTATCAAGATTTAATGGTGTGGCTCTTGCTTCATTCTCCTCCTAAACTGTCACTTCTCAGGGAATATTTGGGTTCATCCTCTTTAGCATTCTTGTCCACATTTGTGCATTGTCCAGGTGAGGCTAAGGAGGTATGTAAGATCCTCAAATTTGGTCAATTTGAATTGTATAAATATAAGGCTTGACTTGATAAGAAAATTTCCTAATTGTAATTGATAGAATATTAATAATGTTATCTTTGAGGCATGGGTTCATCCCATGGCCCAAGTGAGGCCCAGGAGACTATTTGCTTTGCAAATGGGTCCTTGCAACACAAGTTTAGGAAATTAGAGATTTTGTGCATGCATGACGGATAATGGATTTATGGTTTGTTAGATAATTGAAATATAGAATAACGAGCAAGTTATCAAGATATTCTAAGTTAATGTGTGGTTATGATAATTAATGGAGTAATTATCTAATCCTAACTTGCAGTTAAGTTTTGAGTATCATTTTAGGATATTTCAATATGACTTTGGATTCTTTGAATATAATAAGTAAAATAAGAAAATTCTAGAATTTGAGATAAAAATGACTTTCCATGTGATTTGGGTAAGTGAATTAAAGAAATACTTAAAGAGAAAGTTGAGTATTATGAGAGTTATCATAATAGATCCCTAAAATTAAATATAAGTTGGGAAAGTTATGATCGAGTTTTCCTCTAAATTTCACAGCAAAATAAGGCTCCTAGTGGCCTATTAAATTTTTGAGAAGAAGAGGGACCCATTGGCTATAGTTATATGTGTTTCTATTTTGGAAACCAATTTAAATAAACCTAACTTTAGCGAGAGACACCCCACTCCCCTTTGATGTGTCACATGTAATGTGGCCCTCAGATAAAGGATCAACAGTCCTTAGATCAGGGATCGATGGTCCTCAAATCATCTCCTACCCCAAGTTAGTATGGGAAAGAGGTTACGTTCACACACAAAAACCTCGACCCCTCATCCTCTATATCCCGTCCACCTTTTTCCATTTTTTTGTCCTTTGAATCCAGGAGAAAGGGATAACCTGACGAGCCATTAACATGAGTTACCTCATCGGATTTGGAAAATACACAAATCCCTATTACGTTAGGACTCTAGGGCAATGCCAAAAACCCTGTACCCTTGCACCCATGCCTATATAAGGCATCTATGAGTTTGGGAGTGACCCCCATATATCTCCTCTTCCCTCAATTGCTTGTAAGGATTCCCCGATGTCACCAACCTACACCATCACCATCACCAATGACCTTGACCTCGACCTATCTAGCCAAGGCTCCTCTAGGCAATCTGCCTAGCCTGGAGATCCACGAGGAGACCACAAAGGTATACCAACCTTTAGGGTGGCACAAGGACTTTAGGAGTTTGTTCTCTGAGTCGAACGCCCAACACTAAAAAGCTAACTAACAGGAGATGAAGGTCCAGTATATCCACAACTACTACGCAAAGCAAAGGAGCTCCACAGAGACCTCTAAAGTCTGACACAACCTTCAATATCAACCTTGCAAAGGTAAATCCTTTTCCCAAAAACCTCCAATTCATCTACTTGAGTCCATACCACTTATATCCTAGGGCTAGCAACATTCCATGCTCCTTTGCTTCTCCCTATATTCAGTGAAGCTAGAAAAAACCAATGGGACATTCACGCATAGTAGAGGAAGCCCAAAGCCTAGAGTCAAACCTTAGGTTGACTCATGGCTGGCACTAGCTGGGAGGGTCCATGACGCAAGCAGGAGGAACAGATCCCCTAGATGGACCTACCCCTCTTCCCTTGAGTCCGCATGACATTCACGCCATTGTGCATGGGTAGAAGGGTAATCTTATCTAATCCAAAGGGGGCCAACATGTGTCAGGTAAGCATCGACGTGCCATAAGCCTATTGGCTGGGAAAAGACCCATGTGTAAATTAGATAAATCAATTATGCTAACATGTCCACATGTGATTGGTCCAAAGGAGTTTCTTTTTGTAAGAAATATAGTTAATTATAGGATGACTGGATTAGGATAAACCATATATGCAAATTGATCAAAAGAATGAGTTGAATCCAAATAAATTAGCTTCAGAACCTAGTTATGCTTCTTGTTCCACCAATTCATGATCATGAAGAAATTAATAGAAAGCAAACCCTAGTTTTTGATGAATAGATTGTTAATCATGTTAAATACACTTCTTTGAGGCATAATATGATATTGTTGAATATAATGAGAATCCAAAATGGAAATAATAATGATGATGAATAATTAGGGTTTCTGGACCAATAATCATACATATGTGTAATTGGGATTCTACAACCAAAGATCATAACTTGCAATGATGTCCATGCACATAATTAAATCTAGTTGTTCATAATGAAAGGAGATTATAGATTTGATAAATAGGGTTTCAACTAACATTTGTTAACGTTTTTAACTCTAATGAATCACGGTGCGATGGAAATAGGATTTGTACCCTTATTCCTTATTCAAACTTGAGACGACCCTAAACCCTAGTTTAGGATATATGTTAGATTCATATGTCTTGAATATGATTGGTGACACTTTAGGATATACATACATGCAGATGATGTTGGTTGATTATGTTGAATGTTTGGAAGTTAGGATATATGCTTGAAGTACATGTTGCATGGTTATGCATGGAAATGAGGTACATGGTTATTTATGAATACTCGAATTATCGACTACCGATGTTTGCAGAGGATTTCTTGAAGATGGATGACATAAACTATTGGATGCTTATTTACTTTCAGTTCAACTATAAAGCCAATATGAGCATCACATAGTGAACTAGGATATTCCAAACCCTGAGTTACATTGATCAAGGGGTAATACACATGAACCCGAGGTGGGATGGTGATTACACCTGAGATGGTAGACCAAGTATGGGTTGGAATATGTAAAGAAAATTCTAGTTCTAATCTAGAAGTATTTGATGTATTATATGTCGTTATCTTAGTTGCACACATTTTGGTTGCACCATATATACAACATAGAAATATGCTGACTGCATTTTGGATTGTTGGCATTTTAGGTAATTGTAATATACGGAGATCTCAAGTCATGGTGAATCATATCAAAGATATTAAATCTAAGTAAAGGATGATTAGTTAGATGCTTCTTCTCATATGTAATAGTTTTCATGTTGAAAGTTTATCTAGCTCCTTGGAGGAGCATCACTATACATCTTGTTAATAATAGTTTTGAAATAATGGAAATTATTTGCTATTATTTGTTCTTTGCTAAATATGGATCTTGGGAATTTTGGTAATGGATCTCGACTTTAAGGTCCTTTCTTAATTAAGGGACATAAAAAATCGAGGTCATTACATTTGGTATCAGAGCCCTAGAAGTTTCAAATAATATCTAATAGTTGATAATTTCAAGTAATTCATAGAAATATAAGGAAAATTATTAGGGCATAGTCTTTGGGTAATGGTTTCTAGAAAGGATCATGGCTTTGGGGGCTGGAAATATTTTCCTCCGCACCATTAAGTTAGTAGACTCCATTAGCCAAGGTGATACCTTCCTGGCCAAAACCTAGGGTTTGCTTGAAATAATGTTTCCTATAAGTTTCTCATCTCTAACTTCATCCACTTCTCATCTCCTTGCTTAATAACCCTAAAAGGAACTTTCCTCTTCATCTCAAGTTAGGGTTTTGAGAAGAAGTAGGATTAAGACATCCTCTACCAATTAATGTACATTTACTAATTTTAATAATGAATAAGGTTACATGGGTTTCGCCTTGCAAGGGTAAACCCTAGATGGAGCTAGGGTTGGTTTAGGAAAACCTTAGTGGGTCAAGGGAACCATAAAAACCTAAGATATAGGGTGTAGTCCCTAACCCTAGCCCCAAAACCTAATCTTGGGAAATGGGAGTAGTGTGGGTAAAATACTAACCCTACCCATCTAAACCCTAGTTAGGATAAGAGGAAAGAGGAAATACAAATGAGTTTAGGTGACCCAGTCTCCCATGTATGTATGTACGTAGAGTAAGGCATTCATGATTCATGTGAAGGGTTTTGAATATATTTATATATATATGTGTAACATATATATATATATATATATAACATAGGTGATCAATGAAATGAAAATATGAAAACCTCAATTCAACTTTTAGGAATGGTGTCCCAACATGGGGTGGGTCACATATTAATGGGAAAATGACCTATGGGGGAGGCATAAACCTAAACTCGTGGAGTTAGTTTGTGCCTAAGAAAACCTAACCTCTTCCTATGAGTCAAGAAGACACTCTAGGTTAGGACCTTCCCTAGAAGGGTGAGTTAACCAATAAGTTGAAATTTTATTTTAAGTAACCTTCGATGTTACCTAAAGTTTGAAATATTAGGTATACAAAGCATGAAATAATATATATTGAGTATAATTTTTTGAACCCAATGATGCCATCTATATGGGTTAGGTGAATGAGGTAATAATCCCATAAACCTAAGGAAAATTCACTAAAGAAGTGGTTGATACTAGCTAACCAAGCCTAGGAGAGAAGGTCAAGAATAAGACCAGGAAGGAAGGTCATTGGGAAGACCAAGCCCCAAGAGGGAAGGTCATTAGGAAGACCAAGACACAAGGAGGAAAGGTCACCATGAAGACCAAGCCCCAGTCGGGAAGGTTATCAAGAGGCCATGCCCAGGAAGGAAAGCCACCATAAGGACCAACCCCAAGAGGGAAAGTCACCAGGAAGACGAGCCCAAGATGGGAAGGTCACTAGTAAGGCCAAACCCATGACGGAAGATCACCATGAACTGAATGAAGGGATATAAAGGGAAAATTATACACCCTAAGAGATTGAGGAAATCCAGATTGAAGTATTATACAAAATGATGTTCTCAATTATTTTTAGAAAAACCTCAAGAAAAATGTGTAATTCAATAATAAAGTTTTGTCATATTAGTAAAACCCTAGGCAGGGTAGAGCATAAAATTATATTGGCAAATAAAATGACTAGGCATGCAACAATGGTTGGTTTGATTACCGATGGAAAAACAATGCAAAAGGAATCTATAGTCACAATAGAAGCTAAAAAAGATGGTTTTAGAATGCACCTTTTGAAGGTTTTTAGTACTGACTAAAAGCATGATGGAAATAGAAGATGCATAAACAATGTACATGGTAAACAACCAACCGAATGTTGTCTAAACATGTAGAGGATAAAGGAATTTAGAGAAATAGTTGGTCAGAAGTGTCTTCTGAAGGTCTAAAGATGAATATTGAATCTGACGGAATCATAACCGATAAACCATTGCTTTCAACAACAAAAGGTTTTGAGGGGTTAGGAAACAAAGTTTTTTGGAGTCACCTTCTGATGGTTTCTAACGGTGGCTTCTAAAATTTTTCTTTTGACTTTAATCGATAGAGTACATGATCTATGAACTAAAGGCTATCAAGGCTTGTGAATTTATGAAAAAATGAAGAGATGGATAAATACAGAGAATATGAGAGGTTATCTTGACAATAACGTCAGAAGGACAAAACTTGCTCAAAGTCACATTTAAAATGTGAGAAGTGTGAGAAGGGAGAATGAAATTACTTTGATCTTCTTGCATAGTGTCGATCAAGGCAAGTCATTGCTTCTCTTCACTCCGAGTCCTCTCCCTTTTCTTATTTACAGAGGAAATCAATGTTTCAATGACTTCTTCCCTACTCTACATCCACATGATGCTCACACAATAGCAAATAGGTGTCCCAACCATGAGGGGCTGATGAAAGATCATTTTTGTCAGTCGACATGGACACCACATCATTAATGCATCATTTTTGGTTCATCGGTTGTAGATATCGATGATTGAAAGCCACAGTTTCTTGGTTACACAACTGAGGAGGGTATATGGTGGAGATTAGGGTTTCTTTAATCGCTGCATCTCTATAGGTCATGGTTTAACTAGTAAGTACTCTAATCACCCTCCCTCTTTCTTTTTACTCCTTATTCTATTACCATTGTAGGCCCCACCGAGCTTTTAGTTGAGGCTTCTATTATTTAGGGAAGGGAGTTGACTACCAAAGGTTTGAAGGGAAATAGAAGACCGATGAACCCTTGGTTTGATTCCTTATAAAGGTAGAAATTGATGGGAAAGAAGTTCACACCTTCCAACGGCTATGCAAGTGGCTCCCTTCCGAAGGTTAGTCAACATTCAAAAAGTAATGAAAACTTGGTCCATCACCTTCTGATGGTGAAGACTGATGGTGAGACTGAGTTCCATCTTCTGGTCGTTAATGCAACAAAGGCCTTCCAAGGGTTATAAAGTGATCATAGACTGATGGAAATGAAGCCTGATGCTTCCTAAAGGTGCAAATCACTGAGAAGACATTTCATGCCTTATGAAGGTTGTTCAAGCTTTTAAAACTAATGGTTTGTTTGTCCATTCTAAATCTGACAAGTGAAACTCTAACTATGGTGTTAAGGAACACTTATACACTTAGAAAAGAGAATAAAATCCACTTACTAGAAATAATCATCATCCTTACATGGAGAAGACTGATAATAGACCAGACTTACAGAAACCGATGGTCCAACAATGTAACAAATGAAGTAAGATCTGGCTCTTTGTAACCAATGGTTCCTCTATGTGGTCAACTTGAAGGAAACTCTATTGGTTGATTCTATCCAATAGATGTGAAATCAGTGAGTTTGATTCAATCCCATTGGATACATTTTATTCTTTATACACTAAAAATTATCAAAATACATTTTAACATAAAAACACAATAAAAGGCTAAGACATATTAAAACTGAAAACACGCTAAAGACCAATTTATAAAAACTAAGACTTAAAAATTTATAAGTGGCTTAGAAAGCCTTGGTTGCCTCCCAAGAAGTACTAAATTATCATATTTATCCTGACAATCTTTGTGATCTTGTTAGTCTCAAGTTGATGGTGGTTCATCAAGTTGTAATTCCGCTCTTCAGGTGAATGCTTTATCTTCATATTATCTTTTCACCCTATGTCCATGACTAGAAATGTTCCAAACTTTTCACTATATAATTCCATCATTCTTGATGGATATATCTTTGTGGCTATAAATGGACCTGACCATCTTGATCTCAACTTTCTTGCGAATAGTCTGATGAAAGAAGTGAATAAGAGAACCTTGTATCCCTCATTGGAATTATTATCTTCAACTATGCATCATATAACACCTTGGTCCTTTTCTTACAGATGCAGACATTTTCATAGGCATGTAACCTTAGCTCCTCAAGTTCTTTAAGTTGTAAGAATATTTTCTAGCCTACCATGTCTGGGTCCATATAAAGGAGCTTGATTGCCCAAAAGGCTTTGTGCTCTAGTTCCACCAAAAGATGTCATGCTTTGAATTTGATAAACCTATAAGGAGTAGTCCCTATAGGTGTCCAATATACAATCAGGGCATTCTCGTAAAGCATCATCCAACTTCATCACCCAATCCTTTCTTATTCTATTTAGAGTCTTTTCTAAAATCTTCTTAATTTGTCTGTCAGATACCTCAACTTGCCCTGACATCTTAAGGTGGTATGGGGTGGTGACCTTATGTTTCACTCCGTGCTTCTTTAGGAGTGCTTGAAATTGTCTTTCCGCAAATTGACATCCATCATCACTAATGACAGTCTTGGTGACCCCGTATCTTGGAAAGATAATCTTTTCAAAGAGACTCATCATGACATTTGAATCACAAGTAGGGGTCTCTACCGCTTCCACCCACTTGGGCACATAATCAACCACAACAAGTATGTATTGGCATCCACACCATGAGGGAAAATGATCCCATGTAATTGATCCCCCATACATCATATATTTCCACCTTTATCTAGTTAGAAATTGGAATTTTGTTTATTCTCGATATATTTCTAGTCCTATGGAATTTCTTGCAAGACTTCACATATGCTTGAGCATCCTGAAATCAAATTGGCTAGTAAAATCCCTATTGAAGTATCTATATGGCGGTCCAGTCTCCACCTAAATGTCCACCACAAGGTGAAGAATGACATTCATTTAGTATTTGAGGTACTTCTTCCTCACCTATAAACATCTTGTAGAGATTGTCATAACATTTCCTAAACAACAAGGGTCGTCCCAATAGTAATTCTTCAGATTAGAGAATAGTTTCTTCATTTCATTATATGTTATGTTTAGAGACATCTTCTGACAGGATATATAGTTGCGTATGTTGGCATACCATGGTACAATAAGAAATAAATACTTGGTCAATATAAGAGATTCAACTGGGTAGCTATCATTTTTAGGTTGATCCTCCCCAGTTGTATCCTTGAAAAGTGGTATGCAGCCACATTCTTTGATCCTTTCTTATCAAAAATTTCATGATTAAACTATTGTAAAAGGGGTGCGCGTCTCGATAGCCTAGGCTTTGTGTCTTTTTTCATCACCAAGTACTTATCTACTCCATGGTCCGTGTAAACAATAACCTTTGTACGTGTTAGATATGATCATAATATGTCAAAAAATGTACTATAGCCAACATCTCTTTCTCAATGGTAGTGTAGTAAACTTGGGCATCGTCTAGGTTCTTGCTTCCATAATATGTAGCAATTGTTCTTGTCTTTCCTACTCTACAACAACACCCATAACATAATCACTTGCGTCACACATAATATTGAAAGGGAGATCCCAAGCAGGTTCTTGGATAATTGGCACAATATTAAGGACATTCTTTAACATGTTAAAGGCCTTTAAACAATATCATTGAGATAAAAAACAACATCTTTCACTAGAAGGTTTGACAAAGGTTTTGAGATCTTGAAAAAATATTTGATAAAACATATATAGTAGTTGACTTGTCCCAAAAAACTTTACACTTTTGTTAGAGATTTGAGAGATGACAACTTTGTTTTTACCTCAACTTTTCTAAGGTCAATCTCGATTCCTTTCTCTAGACCTTTGTGTCCCAGAACAAGATGCTTATCTTCACATCATTTTAGAACAAGGGAAAGGTTCCAAAGACAATTTTTGAATGATGTGCCATTATAGAGAAGTCATCCATAAAAACTTCCATTATATCCTCCATAAAGTCAGATAAGATCGATATCATGCACATGTGAAAAGTTGTAGGTACGTTGAACAAGCCGAAGGGCATACACATGAATGTGTATGTACCATAAAAACATGTGAAATTAGTTTTCTCTTGGTCATCAGGATGTATGGGGACTTCATAAAAATTGTATTAGCCGTACAAGTAACAAAAATATGAGTGATGGGCTAGATGCTCCAACACTTGGTTGGTGAAAGGTTGTTGTTGCATTCAATATTCTATACTCAATACTCATCTTGTGACAACTTGGATTTCTACTCCACCTATTATACTCTTTCTATCTCTTCAAAAGACCCAACTCACTTATTATAATTTCAATCACTATACTTGAGTGTGTTGACCACCATATTTGATCACTCCGATGACTAATTTTATAGGATGTAGCTCTAATATGGAAAATTGAAGTATCATGCTATATCATATCACCATCTTGTAAGGTAAATTGAACCTTTTTTATATGATATTCATACTATGCAATGTATATCATATGGTAGAGCTCTCAATTTCAAATCCAATAGTGTGAAAATCACCTCAATTGGACATCCTAACCCAAGATACGGGAATTTGAACTTTGCTACTTTAATCCTTGTTTTAACGCAATTTAACTTGATTTTTGACCTCAATGGCCCAATTCATGGTCACGCGGTCCAACAGTCGCCACCCATGACTTGGAATCCCTAATGCGCCCCCCTCCTTGGCTATTGGATCAATAGATACAATATCTAATGGCTATGGAGCCATCTTCTACCTTGGTCCATACAAGGTGTCTGTTATTGTAACATCATGAATAGGAGCTGATCCTTGATTATTTTGGGCAATTGAATCCCCCAAACTTCATTTTTCTTTTTCGTCCTTCACTCTCACTCATTTTCCCTCTCATTCACACCCTATCACACTCACACATTGCATCCCTCTTTCTCCTTGTTGTAGGTGGCACCATCATGCCTTTCATTTTAGGGGAGTCCTCCCCGGCTAGCCTCAGGCCCAAATGACCAAGCCCCAAACCCCGCGACGAGCAGGAAAGGTCAGGCGATGTGTTTCCTAGCCCCAAAACCCCACACAAACCGTTGTAGCCCTTTCTCCGAGCAAGAGTACCACAGTGCAGATTGGGGCTTTCCCACGTCCTGAGCAAGATGGGAGGAGGCAACAACTTCCGTCAGATTGCCCTACAATGGCCCGATCCAAGCCACACCCAACTGCCCCGTTCTTTCTCTCGGTGGTGGCCAGTGATGGAGAGAGACCAGTAGTCACTGGCGAACTCCACCAAGTGGTAGTTAGGTGCGGGCGACCACCCCACGCTTAGCACACTCAATACCACACATGCATGGATAGAAGATCCAAAGGTCCTGCTGGCCTGTGACATAAAGGTATAGTTTTTAATCTTGATATTTCCTAATGTCCTAATGTAAAAGCATGTAAAATGCATATCTCTATCATCCCTTGGCCAAATGATGCGTACCTATATATGAAATTCATCAGCTCAATGGGATCTACAATATTAACATACTTTCAGACCCAAAGTCTTCTTCTAGTTCTCTTGATTTGTTGAAATACGAAGTTTGACCTTGTTTGACCATGGTACATGCTTGAGTATGCTAAATATTGAATCATTGATGCATCTCTACCCTCCTAACCCTAAAGTCAATAATTTGGAAGTTAATTGAATAGGTTTGAACTCCTAATCATCCTGATTGATCATGAATGCCCCAAATTACATAAAGTGACTTGCTTTTGGACTTTAATGATGTACCTTGCCCGAATTTGACAATATGCTACTTTATGACAGACTAATGCCTAAATCAGTCTGAAAAGTAATGTATGTCTCTCCTTGACTTAAAAACCATTCCGCAATATCCTCCTTGCTATGGTTGATTCATTTGACATCAAATGCATGTATGTGCCCTAATTATGTGAATGCTTGGTTACATCTTGAACCAATGATGAGTATGATCAAACTTATGAATCCAACCCTTTAGTTCCTTCGGATAAGTAATATTAGGATGTTTGGGGACACTAGTGCCTATGATTCATGGTTTCTCTATTATGATTTTTTTTGAAACCCTAGTCCACTAGTGGTGACCTAGTGTGACACATACGACTTGTTTGTATTTCTTGCGCCCCAACCATGATATGGAACTAATCCTTATGTCCTTCACTCTCAAATCAGGGATACACCTAATCTTTGTGACCCCTTTTGATGTGGATGGTTCATGTAGGTCACATGTTGAACCTTGATGGCATATATGGTCTAAGTTGATGTCAGAATGTATGTTAGAAATGTTGATATACCAATGTTGGACCTTGATGCCTTGACGCATGGAACATCCACCTATCTTTGAATAAGATTCTTACATCAGTAAGTTTCCATTCTAGACCATCTTTGATTTTAGTTATCGTCCAATGATCCTAAACCTTGTTGCCCTATTATGAGTGTTTTGACCCCAAAATGCACATGAGAACATGAATCTTGTAATGGTCATGTATAATGCAAGGAACCTCAAAATAACATGAAACTTGAACCCCACCTTCATGATGACCTATAAATCAACAAAAGATCATCTAATGCATGATTAAGAAGCTTTGAACTTAACTTGAAAAAAAACCTAAAATTGAACTAGTTAGTGTTAATGATGAGAATCTAATGCATGTATGTAATCTTATGCTTAATCAAGTGTTACTTGTGTCTAGATAATCAAGAATAAGTAAGTCAAGAATCTCTAAATTAGGTACGAGCTTTAAATACTTATATGACTATGGCTTTCTTGCTTGCAAATTGATATGTATGTATGCTTGTTTATTTGATCAACTATTGCCATGTAGTATCCTAGGATTGTACTCGATGTTTGCCTCATCGTTGTTTTATAACTTGCAAAAATAAATTGAAACTCCATTATACAATGTTGAAATATGGTTAACTCTTAGAAATGGACTTGAGGTCCCTCATGTATAAAAGGGTTAGCTAATCTTGAGCACCCTTACAGACTCTTCCAATGGGAATTAGTCAAAGGCCTTATGAATACATGATGTTGTTAGTATAATTGGAGTAAAATGACATAAAACATGGGCTCCCATTTTGCTAAGAACTTAACATGTTTATTCTTGTTCGTTTACTTCTGCAAATCTTTTTCAAATTATGCAAAGTTTATGTATATGTATCTTTTATTCCTATACTCCACACCTCGTGTGCTTGACCCACCTTGTTTCACATATTTTATAGGTTCATAGATGGCTAGAAGTTGATGGGCTTGGTAAGGTATGTTATGTGTTCTTATTGTAAGCCCTAGAATACATGAGAAGACTTATGTGTATTTGACTCCCCAATTTTAATTGAAATCTTGTAATAAAAGGATGTTGCTTAATGATACTTGTAGAATGTTGAGATTATGATTGGTGCTTTTATCTTTTTATCTGTTCATGTATGCTAAGATTTATGCTTCTTCATCCATGCTTTGTTAATACCATGCTAGGGATGGATGCATAGGTCCTATCTCCATTGACTTTATAGTCATTTGGAGTCAGGATTTGGTAATAAATGGTTCCGTGACACATTCTCCACCCCATGATTGTTTAAGTTGCTATCTCATACCCATTATCTCTCTTAATCACTATCATACCTTCTTTCTTAGGTACCATGTGGACTGGTCTCACCTATTTACTGTCACTAATAGGGTACATAATTCCTGCATCTTAAAGATTTATAAATTCCTTCTTTACTACCTCTCTCAAGTTTTGATTTAACCTCCTTTGTCATTAGGCTATATGTTTTGAATCTGATTCAAGGAGAACATGATGCATACAGTTGATAGGATTCAACCCTCAAATATAATCTACTGAATAGCATATTGCTTTTCTACTCAACTTTAGCTTGGTTAAGAGTTTTTCTTCTTGATCGTCAGACTGAACATAGCTTATGATGATAGAATTACATTCTTCACATCTAGGAACTTGTATTTAAGACCTTCTGATAATTGTTTCAACTCAGTCTTTGGTCTTGAGGCCTCTTCACTGGTAGAAGTCCTCTCAAGAGAGGCATGTATAACTATCTTAATTTCATGCACAACTTCAGATTTTCTCTCACTTTCTTCATCATCCAGGTAATCAAGAAGCTTGACCACTTCATGTTCTTCATCATCCACTACATTGAATGGGATAGAGAATGCTCCTAGATCCTTTTACTTTGTTGACATCTTGTCTGGAATGAAGACACTTGATATTTTGGTGAGCCAATCTCTTTTCGTTACCACGTCTCCTTTTTGTATTCAAATATTTGAAGAGTTTGGCATAAGTTGGCATATCCTCTATGAAATCTAAGAAAGGAATGTTAAGATGTATATTATTTTTTTCTGATATCTCTTCTTCAAATGAGTCTTAATAAGCTTGTAGCAAAAAGGGATTCTTGGAGCATAAGGGTCTCTATTAGCAATTGCTTATGTGGATACATCAAGTTGATTTTCCTTAAATGGTTACTCTTCCTTACCTTTCTCTTTCGACTTTGTTTTTTCAAGAACCACTACATGCATAGGTTTCTATTCAATTTCAACTATCTTAGGTTATGACTCATGAATGTGAGTGCTCTTTTGGTGAACCTTTTTGATGTCTAATTCTATAAAATGATACCTAACCATAACATGTCCATCTTCATAGTTCCATGTCCTATCGGGTTTTGATTAGTTGTAGAAGGAATTCTTCCATAAGGGTTCTTGATCAGGACAAATAAATTTGCCAATTTCTGGTCAATCATTTTGTTATGAGTTTACAGATCATATATCTGCCTAGTTACACAACCCATATGGGCTTGCATCATAGTCAACATGTTGTTGTTGCTGATGGTGGTTGGATTGAGTTTATCATAAATGTCTTCTGGTCTTTTTGCAAAGATGAACAATTCAAAAATTAAGTCCAACTACTTTTGGATTTGATTTTTACTCTATCCCTGACTCTATACTTGATTCTGGCCTTGAGTCTAACCTTGTCCTTGAAAGTTGTTCATCTTTTATCAATAAGTAACATTGCGAGTGAATCCAGATGGTCCACCGCCTCTCCCAAAGTCAAGTGTCCTTAGGGGTGGATTGTTATGAATGTTCAGCTGGAGAGTTTTTTGTAACATTCTTGTTGCCACAAGAAAATCTAGGATGACCATGTATTGTAGAGTTGGCATAGAGACATTTTCAGTTAATCCATCCTGTTTATACTCTTCTTCATGAGTGTAGATGAAATAATCAACACCATGGACATTCTCTCCAAAGGTTGCATAGTTCATCACAGTTTCTACATGATTTTTTCCTTTGTACTCAATATCTATCATTGTGCAAACATCAGTGGCTATGTTGTCAATTTTGGCAGTAAGAGATTCAAGTGCCTTAGAATCAGTAGCAGTGCCCACAGTAGAGATGTTACCATATGGTCCTATTTCATATACTAGACTAGTTTGCAAGGCATACACATTATTTATTATCTTATTTGATTTCTTTAGGTTATGATCCATGAAGTCAATTCTGGCTGTAGTGTTGACGAAAGTTCTCTCACTCGTAGTCAACCCATTGTAAAAGGTAGTCACCAAATAACCTTGATAAAAGTTATGTTGAGGTTTATCTATTTGGTACTCTTGATATCATTCCCATGTTTCACTCAAGAAATCAATGACTTTCTACATGAAGCATGCGATCTTGATTCTACAACATATGGTTTTCTCTATAGGGTAGAACTTGGTTATGAAGGCATCAACTAGAGCTTCCCAACATTGAAGGCTCTTATCCTTCAGATCTAGGTACCAGGCGAGGGCCTTGTCTCTCAGAGAGAACCTTATACCTTTATAGTATATAACCTCCTAAGGGACCCTATTAATCTTGAGGGTATCACAAATGTTTTTGAAAGCATCTAGGTGGTGGTAGGGATTTTTTTCCTATGAGCTTCCCCTGAAGGTTCACTGCTATCGAACATTTAAGAAGACTAGTTTCAACTTGAAGTTTGTGATGTTACACCTGGGTAGAATGACCGGGTTCCTTAATTCATTGGATTGTGTGGCATCCAAGGATCAGTGAAATGGACCTTAATCATCTTTTGGTAGGTGTTTTACAAGTTTTGAGATTCTAGTTGAGGTTGTAGCTACTCCTCTACTTGCCATTTCTCAACAGATGGGCCGTCATCATCTTCTTTTCCATTTCATCCTCTTCCTCTCCCGCCTAGGGTAGTCATAACTTCCTTGTTGAAAGAAGAAATATCTGGTTCACACTAAACTCTTTAAAGAAATCTAATGGTCAATTTTAGAAACCAGACATGCTAATCAAGTTATCAAGACATATAGTGTTATTGGACTAGATAAAATGTGTAGTTAAGTCTATTTATAGACTTAAGGCATTGACATATGCTAAGTAGACTTTGAGTCTTTATTGTTGCCTATTGCCTTGTATCTGACAACGACCCCAAAAGTTGATCACCCATGACCGCACATAAAAAATAGAGGCAGATCTAGACTAATAAAACTTTATATTTGTAACTCAAGTGATAATATGTGGTCATGTGTAGTAAATGTGGTTGAATACAGGGACGAGGGGTGACAAGGGTATATGATGTGAGGTCTTGGCTTAGTTACACCTAAACAAAAGGGGGAATAAGTGTCCCCTATGGAATGTTGGTATCCAACCAACGAATAAGAAAACAAAAGTAAAGTAAATCTATATTAACAAGTCAAGAATGAACTTAGATATTTAAGCGTCTTATGAATAAATCAATAAAATGTTGGATTGGGTTTTACCGTTTAAGGTCTCTCATCAACATATGATACTCACACCAATTGTATACCCTTAGCATAGTTTACAAGCAATCATTATTAGTGTCTATTCTCCCCTCTATCAAGATCGAGTTAGATCTAGATTGTAATATGTCTATCTCTCGAGATAGAAAACATAAAATTAAAAATACAACCATATGATCATTAGCTCTACCATAACTCTAGATATAGACCAATTACTACTCTTTCAAGGCATTAGCAATAAAAAAACATGATGGTATCTAATCATGAAAGTGAAACACTAAAGACCAAGAGTATGGAGATAAACATTGCTAAGAGTATATACATAAACATATATAAGTATTTACATGTTGAGAGAGCTTGAATGGCTACTCCCAACCCAAGAAAAAGGTCTAGACACTCATGGTAATGAGAAACTATATGGTTTTACAAATGAGTGAATCCATAACAAGATGGATGGATGGAAGGAGATGAACAAGATGGGGAAGAAGGAAAAAACACAACAACCACTAGCCACAAGGGGGTACTGGTGATCGATGAATATCTCTTTCTTCACTACGGGGGTAACAGAGGCAATGGAGGTAGCCCCAATCATCCTTCTTAAAAATAGGGTTGTTGGAGATGATGGATGTGACAAGTGATAGAGGGATACCTTAAACTCTTGTCCTTGGTCATAAGAGGTTGAAGGAAGAACTCAGACTATCGTCCTAACTCTTTTGAAGGTCAAAGGAATACTGAGATACTGCACTACATTATCAGAGATGAAGGTGTTCTTCATGTAGTACGAGGTCCCTGTTTATAAGAACCAATGCGGCACTCAAAATGCTTGTGATTAGACTTTTCTTGCATTCTAAGACCACATGGTACATGCCTCGAAATACATTCTTAATGGTCTGTGGAGGCAGCGGGTCGTAAGGAATCCTCTAGTAGACAAATCTCCATATAACCATCGGTAGTTGAAGCTCTACTGAACCATCAATAGGTGTAATCAGCAGATGAGTCTTTGTTAGATGAGATTAACAAACCAACCTTTAGTAGATGAGAGTTTGATGGGCCTTTGATAGTTAGAGCTTGATGAACCATCAGTTGGTTACGACCCATTGAGACTTTGGTAGGTGAACAAGGGAGCCTTTGGTTGATGCAAGTGCCACAACCATTGGCTGGCATCGATTTGTTGAGCCATCAATAGGTGAAGTCAGTAGACGACCCTTTAGTAGATGGAAGTTTGCTTGACCATTGGTAGTTGAAGACAACAATTCCCAAATTTGATGATCTTTAATCGATGACCAACTGATGATACTTCAACTGGTGCCTACGCTTGAGCTGTCAGTTGTTGGATCGCAAGACCATCACTAGATGGTTGTTGATGATCGATCTTCTAATGGATGATTCCATCGATTATTGGGTTGTGAGTGACAAAAACTGATGATGTGATTGCACAACTAGTAGTCGATGATTTTTCTACAAGAAATTAGTAGTTAATACTTATTTAAATCAAAGAGGTAAGACATAAAGATAAAAGTGGGAATATCTACATGAGCCTATTCAAAAAAGGAAAGAAGGATAAAAACAGGTATGTACATACACAAAAGTGGATGTTATTACATATAGGTGTCAAGTGGATCGTCCCAAGATTAGATAAAAGGTGACTACTTTGTGTATCTATGTTTTATAAGTTTGTACAAGTACACAACATTGATAATTAGGTTGAAAATATAACACGATGACCACATGGTATTTTAGATATACACACACACACTCTATCATGTAATAAATTATCAACTAACAAGTTACATAGTGCATTGTGAGACAATGGCACTAGAGATGACTTCTACTCCTTTTGACAATATGCAATATGATTGATGATAATAAATAAGCCAATTTTATAATAGAAACTATAAGCATGGATATTAGATGTACCTAAAATTTTAATGAAATTTCCTTGAAACAACACACCATTAAAATATATTTAAAAGTGGACATTGTAATATGTTATCTCATGACTTTAGAAAAGAATGAACAAGAAAAAGGAGCTACTGCAATCGAAGGGAAATGCCAATAATTGAAAAAAACTTGTTATAACATGATTTTTGACATGTATTTACTATTTGAAATGAAAATATTTGAATAACAAGTATATACTAGAAACTTTATGTGCCTTGTTTTAAAAGTATGGATTTAATGTGCAATATTCCCCCTTTTCAATGGTTTTTGTGATTTTACTATTTTCAATAATTAAATAATACATAGGGGAAAAGAAAAAGAGAAAATCCAATAAGAAAGTGAATTACCAAAATGAGTGGTTAATTAGTATTCTACATTTAGAATTCTGTGGAATTTTCTAGAAAAGTGGTGTTGAAGGCAGATAATGGATTGGTTTCATTTTGACTTTGGTTTAATGAGAAAAGTAATCAAAATAAGAAATATGGGAAAGTTGGGAAGAGAAAAGAATTGATTTTATGCCTTAAATAAATGAGATAAAGAGGGGGACTTGGAGACTAAGAAAAGTAATTTTAAATTGTGTATTTTGGTCCCAAATCTAGCCCACACCTAGATATAATTAATTAAGACTTTCCCTTAAAATTTGGGATTAAGAGGATTAAAGGAGAGAGAGATATTGGAATTTACTATAATTCCTAATTTGAATGGATTGATGGAAATATACATTAAATGTAACGATTTAATTGATTTTTCAGAAATCAAGGACCCAATCCCTTTTATTTGTGTGTGTGTGTTGTGGATCGTTGGATCACAATCTAACCATGTGTAGATCATCGTCTACCTTGAATAGGAAAAGGAAACAAGAACATAGCTTTAGTGACTTTCCTACTCATTTTCCTCACGACACAATGAGTGTACAAAACTAGAAATCTCTCCAGTAGATTTGTGGGAGGAAACCAGATCTATCCATCCTAAGTCTTGCCTACTTTGGAAGGCAATTAATTATTTACCCAATTCACATCTCAAGGGTAACCCTTCCGCCATAGTCAAGTATAAATAGAGGCCTATGGTCCTCCTGGGAAACCTCAAGTTGGTTAATGAGTCTCCTCTCAACTCCACAACTCTCTTCCTACCTCCAATTCTTCTTGTAGTCTCATCCTTGACCATCTGGCCCTGTATGGAACCTCACTAGAGATCCCTCCTTGCCAACCTATCGACTCAGACTACCTCGTGGGCAATTGGAGCCCTCAATGAATTCGTCAGGGTAAGACGAAGGTGTTGACACCCTCACTCATCACTCAAGAGATTAGAATCCCAAAGTCAACCTCCACCGTTGACTGCCCAAGCTTCTCACGAAGTAACAAGGTAGAAGACAATCCATAGAGTGAAAAGTCCAGTCTACCCTCGACTCCTCATGTTTTCAGGTAAGGACCTTTCTGTTCTTTTCTTTCTTTCTTCGCTTTGGTTAGCGAGCATCCATGCAAGTGCATATCATTGAGCTGGCATGAACCCATTGACTCGGCTCAGACCTAGTTTCATCACTTAGGCGGCGAGACCTCATTGGCCAAAAATCATTAAATTTGCTAAAATCATAGAAAAGCATAGTAATGTCCTATGATTATAATTTCTATATGGAAGTTGATCACAAAAGTGCAAGGATTATAATAAGAAAAATTCAAGATCTAGATATACATCTAATTTCAAAATCACCTAAAGTTACTAAATTTAATGTATTAAAAGCATGGAAACCCTAATTTCTTGGTCTAATGACTATAACTCACTTAAATGAATTTAATGGATAAAGTTTAGTCTTTTTGGATAAAAAGAACATCTTTGACTTAATTTGACATTAATAATGCATAAAACATCAAATTTCAGATTTGCATGTTAAAAAGGCATTAAATATGCTAATTAGGGTTTAGAAGTTGAAACCCTAACAAAACCCCAATTTGACCCCAAAACCCTAACTTGGAACCAAATTCAATCTTAATGATATATTTTGAGAAAAATGTTAATACTTGGGTATTATACATAAATTTCAGAGTGATTGCTTGCTTAATCTCAACTACACTTATTTTCTTGGACTTTGATCACTTATGAGAAAGGTATGTGGCTACGCCTATGACTAATTGCCTTAACTGACTTCCATGGTTTCTCAGAGTTTTCTTGATTGGGTTGCAATTTAGTTCTTGCATGTTTATGTTATTCTTGCAATCTATAAAGTCACTATGGATATCATATGATGTAAATGTAGCATGCTTAAATCCTACATCATCTTTGGTGAGTTAAAGAGCATGGACTGAATAATGTCATCATGGGGATGACTGGTGATCAAGCTCGGAAAGGAAGATTAGCTCAGGACAAGCCCAAAAAGGAAGGCCTAAGTATGAAACCAAGCCCGGGTGAGGGAAGGTTATGAAATGTCTAATGTAGGGACCAAACCCTAAAATGAGGGTTACCCATAAAGAGGACCCCCTAAAGAAAGGGTACACCATTAAGAAAAGAGGATAAGGGTGGTGAGATTAAAATAAAAAAATGCTTGTTCAATTTTGTAATCATAACTGTGCTATGGCCGATTATATTGTTACACATACATGCAAATATTTTGTTTCCCTCACATAACAATATAACTTGTTATACTGATCATTGTTTTGTTTCACGACATTTTAGGTAGAACCGCTATTATTCTGAAAAATGGACATCTAACAAAGAAGGAACCAAAAGGAAAGATGCTTAAAGCTACCATGGAGGATTTAGTTAGACAATTTTTCTTTTGAATTGTAAACAATAGGTTCCCATATTATGTAACTCTGATGCGATGATTTTGAGTCGCATTTATAGACCTGTTTGATATGTGTTTTATGCTTTTATTAGTCATTTTTATGGTTAATGTTGCATAATTCATCTATTTTGGTCTTTGCCACTATTTTATGTCAAATCCCCTTTATTTCATCATTTTGAGCATTAATTGTCAAATTATTATTATTTGTGTGAAGTTATGTGATCTTGTCTTTGAATTTCAGGACAAACGAGTATTTGCTTCCGTCAATACCATCGACAGAAGTCGATACCATTGACATGGTCACAGGTTGCCAGCCGAAAGGAGCAGCAAAGCGTCGATACTATCGACAGGGATGTCGATGGTATCGAGTCACCTTCAGGTTGTTGGCGATGAAGCAGTCGATAGTATCGACACCCCGTCGATACCATCGACACAAGGAGGCTACAACGACGGAAAACGACAAAGCCGTCGCTAGAGGGAGGTCGATACCATCGACCCAAGTCGATGGTATCGAGACTACAGCAGGCTCTCGGACGAAAAGAAATCAAGGACTGCCGCTACCACACGGGGTTCGATGGTATCGACGCCGTCAGATATGCGTTGGATTCAGATTGATCTCAATCGGACGGCTGGAGTTAATTAACGACTTAATTAGGGACTTATACCTAATGACGGCTGGCCAGAGAAAAGAAGTATCATGGGGGGAGCCATTGCACAAGTATGGAGGAGTGAGAGAGAGGAGAACGGAGGCCAGAAGTTCATCCCAGTCGATCCGGACGTCGAAGAAGACGAATTTCACCACCGAAAGGCGGGAGAGCACGTATTCTACGCAAAGGATCAATCGGTTCTTCTCCGTTCAGGGGTTTTCCCTCTCAATTCACGTTTTTCACATGATTTCCCCTATCTCTACCTTGTACTTATTTGAGATGAACATGCGGGGCTAATCCCCTTCATCTTTAGGACCGGGAGTAGCCCGGGGATTCATTGTATGACAGTTTTATAATAGTAATTCATATTTTATCTCTTAAATCCGTGGTATAGTTTCGTTTTCTCCATATATTGTTATGCTTGATCACCATAATAATAACCTAATGCCCTTAATCACTTTGAAAGAAGGATTAACGGCTGAAAAGAGATGAAATCTACGTTAATCGATAAATCCCTTGACCAAGGTGGTGTAAAATTAATGGTGGATACTGAGAGATCGTTCTTAATGCACTTAGTTTAGGGGATAGGTTACTACGATGGTGGAACCGACCT
This sequence comes from Alisma plantago-aquatica, assembly GCA_963693085.1. Taxonomy (NCBI): domain Eukaryota; kingdom Viridiplantae; phylum Streptophyta; class Magnoliopsida; order Alismatales; family Alismataceae; genus Alisma; species Alisma plantago-aquatica. Next base: position 329,613,909 of record OY856414.1, read on the forward strand.
AAACCTAAGTAGTGAATTGCACCACGACAGTGGGCAATTCTGTTTTCAGGCCATTACCCAGATAGAGAGAGAAGATTGAGGCATTATATAAAATCTAATACAATGAAAACCCTCGGTGAAACTGCAATCCTAAAGATACCCTTTTGAATTGATTAAATTAACCTTTAATCGATTGTTTGCTTTGTTTTATTTTTATTTTCTTTTAATTTTGTTCAACAACCCCAATTTGTTATTCGGCTTAGCTGATCGCAAATAGTTAGTAGGAGTCTCCAACATTTTTGAGTATCCTGTGTTCGACTCGGGCCTCACAAGGCCTATACTACTCGACGCGTACACTTGCATTTTTAGCGCGTAGTAAAATACACGTCAAGTTTTTGGCGCCGTTGCCGGGGATACAACGAAATTGTTGGCACTTCGAGTGCTACGAGCGGCCACTCTAGGCCACATTTTTTTATTTTTCATTCAACTTCAAATATTTTTAAATTGTTCGAAAATTTTTATACTCGTCACAACACTGTATTGAACTCGAATTTTCTTATTTCAGGTACTGTATATGGTACAGACGCGTAGTACTGACTACGCGGAACGCACACCCAAGGTTCTGCTGTCGGGACCTGAGGACGAAGATTTTAAAGAGCAAGAACACCAAGAAGAGATAGATTCCGAACTTGTACATGAAGAGATGGCCGACACACAGACCATATGGGAGAAGATCAAGGCTTCTTCCGCATCAGCTTCCAAGGGGCCTATAAAGAAGCAGGCAATCAACATACCGACATATAAGATTGATCCGGCTTTGATAAATCTGGTCAAGTCGAATGCTTTTCATGGGCTCAAGAATGAGGACCCCGTCATGCATATCAGCCAGTTTGTTGAAAACCGTGACATGGTAAAAATCGATCGGTTTCCACAGGATGCACTGTATCTCAAGCTCTTCCCGAGTTCTTTGGCGGGAGCCACGCGAGAGTGGCAAAATAATTTGGACGATGAGTTCGTGGAGTCCTGGGACCATATGGTGGAGGTCTTCTTTGAGAGGTTCTTCCCTCCTGAGAAGACTAACGACATGATCCGGAAGATTCATAACTTCACCCAACAGGCCGGTGAGACATATTCAGAGACCTGGGAGAGATTTCAGGTTATGCTGAGGAGGTGCCCACATCATGGGTTGGACAAAGAGACGCAAGTGAAGATCTTCTATTTTGCTCTCTCTGAGCATGATAGGAGTAATTTGGATTCAGTTGGGTCAAGTTTCTTTCTGAACAATACAGACACCAGATGCTGGGAGATACTCAAGAATATGGCTAGAAAGCAGTCCTGGGGTGAGAAAGAAAGAGGCCCGGTAGAGCAAGTTCGAGTTGCAGGAGAGTCCAAGGCAATGAAAGAGCTGAATGAGAAGATGGATCTTCTCACCAAGAAGCTACTGTAAAAGGAGGAAAATGAGTCCGAGGATGAGGCTCAAGTTAAATACATGAGACAACAGCAAGGATATAGGAACAATGACTATTCATGGAGAAAAGATAAAAAGTTATCGTGGAAGGATCCAAACAATTTTCTGCAGAATCCGGATTCCAAACCCACGCCAGTAGCAGAAGATAAGAGCACGGTGCTGCTCAATCAGGTTATAAAGCAGAATCAAGAGCTAATGAATACGTTTGGCCAGCAAATCAAGCAGCAAGGAGAGTTCATGAATCAATTTGGGCAAACATTGCAGAGCCATGGGGCTCAAATGAGGACCATTGAGACATCTATGGCACATATGGCAGCCGAGATTGCCAGTTTGAAGAAGCCGGCACATCTAGGTTTTCCGGGGAATACCAATGTTCCCGGGGGAAATCAACAAAAGAAGGCTATTCTGCTAAGAAGTGGCAAGAAATTGTTGAATCCAAGGGCCGAGGAGACAATCACACCACAAACTGAAGAAGAAGGTAAATCCAATGAGGAGCAACCCATACCAGTCACAGGGCAGGTTGAGGACACAGCTGTAGATGATAATGAAGAACAGGTTGCAAAGGAGGAATCTCGGAAAAAGACACCTTATGTGCCACCTCATCAAAGGGCACAAGCTGTTCCGGTCCCGTATCCAAATAGTGCTAAGGTGAGGAAGGCAGATGCACAGTTCAAGAAGTTCTTAGACACTTTTAGGAAGCTTCCAGTCAATATCCCTTTACTGGAAGCTATTGAGCAAATTCCTTCATACGGGAAGTTTCTAAAAGATGTCATAACCAAAAAGAGGAAAATTCCGGATACAGAGGTTGTCGTGCTAAAGGAGCAAGTGAGTGCCTTCATCATGGGCACTTTACCGCCAAAGAGGCAAGATCCCGGGTGCTTTAACATTTCTTGTTATATTGGGAAGTTTAAATTTGGTGAAGCATTATGTGACTCAGGGGCAAGCATCAACTTGATGCCCCTTTCTACATTTAAAAAGCTGGGATTGAAGGAGTCACGGCCAAGCAATATGACGATTCAATTGGAGGATAACTCTGTGGTAAAACCTTATGGAATATGTGAAGATGTGTTAGTGAAGGTGGATAGATTTGTCTTTCCGGCAGATTTTGTAGTCATGGAGATGTAGGATGAACATGGCAACGAGTTGTTACTTGGACATCCTTTCCAAGCTACAGCCGACATGATCTTAGAGATGGGGAGAGGTCGCTTGACCTTGGGCATAGCTGATTACCGCTTTGAGATGGTCATGCCTTCTAGTACTGCGTCATCTAAAGCAAAGGAACAATGCAATATGGTAAACCATCTGGATAGTAATATTTCACTTTGTCTTGGGAAGCCATTTCTAGACATGGCTCATGTGATGAGCAAGGTGGACAATGGAACTTTGGCTGTAGATATCATGGAGCAGACCAAAGTAGTTTCTTTGTGCAAAGCTGTGGGGTTCCCGAATGATGAGAATGAGGACATTCCCCTTTCTCTGGAGGATGATGTGATTTCTATTTCTGTTTCTGATGCATTTCCGGAATTACCATTGGAGGTGTGTTTGTTAAACATTGCACATGATTGGATGCAGAGCAATTCACTCAAGGAGTGTGCTAAAATGCTTCAGATGCTTCCATGCTTCTATGTGAGGCACTATGAAGATTTAGGTGAACTTCCCCCACCGCTTCAATCATCTTTGATCAGCCCGCCGGATCTTGAATTAAAGCCGCTGCCACCGCATCTCAAATATGTCTTCCTAGCTGAGGAAGATAAGTTACCAGTGATCATTTCTGCCTATTTGAGTGCGGATGAGGAGGAGCAACTGTTGATAGTGCTGAAGAACCACCGGGGAGCTTTTGGGTGGTCCGTTGCAGATATCAAGGGGATTTCCCCTACTCTATGTCAGCACAAGATTCGGCTCGAGGAGGGAGCCAAGCCCGTGATTCAACCTCAACGACGTCTCAATCCAAGCATGATGGAGGTTGTGAAGAAGGAGGTCATTAAACTTCTTGCTGCAGGTATTATTTATGCCATATCAGACTCGACATGGGTGAGTCCCACACAGGTAGTCCCAAAGAAGGGGGGAATTACTGTCACCCAAAATTTGCTAAATGAACCTGTCACCACCTGATTGGTAACCGGGTGGCGAGTTTGCATTGACTACCGCCGTTTGAATGCCGCCACGCTAAAGGATCACTTTTCTTTACCGTTCATTGATCAAATCTTAGAGCGTCTTGCCGGTAGATCACATTTCTGTTTTCTTGACGGGTACTCGGGGTACAACCAGATCTCGATTGATCCTTCGGATCAAGAGAAATCTACTTTCACTTGTCCCTATGGGACTTTCGCGTACCACCGCATGCCTTTTGGTTTATGTAATGCACCGGCGACGTTTCAACGCCGTATGCTCGCCATATTTTCTGACATGGTAGAGCGTTGTCTTGAGGTTTTTATGGATGACTTTTCGGTGCACGGTGCATCGTTTGATGAATGTCTCTATAATCTAGACAAAGTTTTACAGCGCTGTGAGGACACACATTTGGTCCTCAATTGGGAAAAATGTCACATGATGGTGAATGAGGGAATAGTACTAGGACATAAGGTTTCTAGTAAAGGTTTAGAGGTGGATCCGGTAAAAATTGAGGTCATTTCCAAATTGCCCCCACCAAATTCTGTAAAAGGGGTAAGAAGTTTCTTGGGACATGCCGGGTTCTATCGACGATTTATAAAGGATTTTTCTAAAATTGCGAAACCTCTATCCGAGCTTTTGGAGAAAGATGCCATTTTTGATTTCAATGATAAGTGTCTACATGCGTTCGAAGTGTTAAAAGAAAAGCTAATTTCTGCACCAGTTGTTCAAACACTGGATTGGACAAAACCCTTTGAACTAATGTGTGACGCTTCAGACTTTGCGGTAGGAGCTATGTTGGGGCAGCGGGTTGACAATAAGCCCGCCGTGATTTTCTATGCTTCAAAGACCTTGAATGATGCCCAATTAAATTATACAACTACGGAGAAAGAATTACTCACCGTTGTTTTTGCTTTTGAAAAGTTCCGGCAGTATTTAGTTGGATCGAAAGTAGTTGTATGGACTGACCATGCCGTAATAAAATACTTAATGGAGAAAAAAGACGCAAAGCCTAGACTCATTAGGTGGATTTTGCTCTTACAAGAATTTGACATCGAAATCAAGGATAAATCTGGGATTGAAAATGTTGTTACGGATCATTTGTCTAGGTTAGAAAGGGTGGATGAAAAATATTTACATATACCCATAACCGAGACGTTTCTGGATGAACAACTTTTGAAAATTAACTCTAAAGATCCTTGGTTCGCTGAGATTGTAAATTATTTGGCTTGCGGGATAATCCCAGAAGATTGGTCATATCAGGAGAAGAAAAGATTTTTCCATTCTTTAAGATATTATTTTTGGGATGATCCACTTCTTCTTAAGCAATGCAGGGACGGTATCTTGCGCAGGTGTGTGCCTGAAATGGAGTACGAGAGCGTTCTCCAACATTGCCATGCATCACCCACGGGAGGACACCACGCCAGCTCGTGCACGACAGCTAAGGTTTTGGAAAGTGGCCTCTATTGGCCAACTTTGTTTCGGGATGCCTACGATTTTGTGAGGCAATGTGATTCTTGCCAGCGTGTAGGTAATATCTCAAAGCGACAGGAGATGCCCCTGAATGTGTTTCAGGAAGTGGAGGTATTTGATCTTTGGGGCATAGATTTCATGGAACCTTTCGTGTCCTCGAACTCCAATTTATACATTTTATTAGCAGTTGATTATGTGTCAAAGTGGGTGGAAGCAATACCCACAAGGACTAATGATTCCACTGTAGTGTGCAGATTCGTGAAGGAAAATATTTTCTGCAGGTTTGGGGTACCCCGAATGATAATCAGTGATGGGGGTACGCATTTTAGGAATCAAATGTTTTCGACATTATTGAAGAAATATGGGGTCAAGCACAATATAGGCACCCCATATCACCCACAGACCCAAGGGCAGGTGGAGGTATCAAACCGTAAAATTAAGAAGATTCTAGAGCATACGGTGGCATCCACGAGGAAGAACTGGAGTGTCCTACTACCGGATGCATTGTGGGCATATAGGATGGCTTACAAAACACCTATAGGCACCACGCCTTTTAGGTTGGCGTATGGCCGAGCTTGTCATTTGCCGGTTGAGTTGGAGAACAAGGCCTATTGGGCACTTAGAAGGCTAAATATGAGTTACAATGAAGCGGGGAGAAAGAGGATGCTTGAATTGAATGAGTTGGACGAGCTAAGGATGACGGCATATGAGAATGCACAAATATACAAGGAGCGCACAAAGCTGATCCACGATCGCCACATCGAGTTGCGCACATTCAAGAAGGGAGATAGTGTTTTGTTGTTCAACTCACGACTCAAGTTGCATCCTGGGAAGCTCAAATCTCGATGGAGTGGACCGTTCGTGGTGGAAGAGGTCAAACCACACAGCGCGATCTTAGTACGTGATGGTGATACCACATTTTTGGTGAATGGACAAAGGCTGAAGCTCTATTTTGGGGAGAATTACAAGAGGAAGGTGAATGAGGTCAAACTCATTTCACTTTTGGATGATTGAGATGCCCGGAAACAGTCTAGCCTAAGACGTTAAATAAGGGCGCTTGTTGGGAGGCAACCCAACCATCACTACATTAGGATAGTTTATTTATAATCATAGGTTGCTTTATTTTTGTTCGATTTTTAGTGTAAAGAAGATACCTTGATCCGTTTGTTCATTGTGCAGGCTGAGGCAGAGTCGATACCATCGACACACTGGTCGATGGTATCGACAAGGGTACAGGTTGATGACTACAGATTTTGTTCTGAGTCGATACCATCGACGGCCTCGTCGATGGTATCGACACACCTACAGGTGGTCGAGAAGGAAAAGTCGATAGTATCGACATAGGAGTCGATACCATCAAGATCTCTGGAGAAGTGCAGACCGATTTGTCTCATTCAACTTGATACCATTGACGGCCTCATCGATGGTATCGACATGGTTACAGGTTAAAATGCAAAGTGGCGGTGTCGCAATGAAGGAAAGTCGATACCATCGACCCGAGTCGATGGTATCGACCATCCATGTCACCGATCTATGCAAACAAATCGACGGCGATTGCGGCTTCCACATTATCTATCCGGGTGCAGCGTCGATACCATCGACCCATGTCGATGGTATCAACACGTCAGCGATCCGGGTTTCAAGATCCAGCAATGGACGACCGTCGATACCATGTGAGGGGCGGATAACATCGACCAGTGTTGATACCATCGACTCGCGTCAATGGTATCGACGGGCTAACAGTGGCGCCGACCAAGTCTATTTAAGGAGAATCATTACGTCATTTGACGTCACACCTTCAGAGTGATCTCCTCCCTTTGCGCCGAGCACTCCCCCGAGCCATCCAAGAGCGAAGACCAGCATCACCGAGTGACGATCATCACTGAGCGGAGATTCATATCTCCATTCTGCACCGAGCTCTCTTTCTAGTCCCTTTCTCGTCGCCAACATGGTTCACGTCGCTAGAGCATCTTCTTCACGTACGGACCCAGAGGATATCCCGGAGTTTGTGCCACCTTCTCCCGGGTCGGTTGCACGGCCGCACATGATGCATCCATCCACAGAGGTGAAGAAGATCTATGAGGAGATCTTAAAAAGGAAGATCGAACCCACCTGGTATGGTGACCGGGAAATGATCCGAGACCTCGGATTCGAGGCCAATTTGGCCTATGTTCTGCAGGGGCAGACCCGTCACACGGGGCAAATGCCCGATGTGTTGTGCTACCATGCGGATGGTCAACCGTTCTTCAACGACTGGCCGACATATAAGGAGTTGGTGGTAGAGTTCATGGCGCGCTTGACGTCTGCGTCGTTCCCAACGACGTAGTCGCCACCGACTGTGAATGGATAAAGGGCCGGGTGTCTTTCCGGATGTACAACCGTGACTATACCCTCACGCTTCGCCAATTCAACAGGATCTTCAATTGGAATCATTCTCAGTACGACCACCGGCGGCCGGACAACCGCACCGACTATGCAGCCATCTTCTCCGAGTTGGTGACGGTCCCGCATGGACGGTCGGTGAGCTACCACAACGCTGCGGTAGCCGACTTCGAGCACCCGTTTGTTCGGGTATTGCACCGGATGTTGAGTTCCACCATCTTTGCTCGAAGTGATATTGCCCTCAGCAAATTCCAGGAGCCCGATCTTTTCTTTCTCTACAAGCTTCTGAAGAAACAAGAGTGCAAATGGGGTGCATTCTTTCTACAACAAGTGTTGGCGGTGAAGAGGAACACGAGAAAAGCCCCGATTCATTTTGGAGGGTTTGTCACCAGGATAGCCCTCTACTTGGGCTTGAATCTCGATCAGCTGACTCCTCTTTCTATGAGAAGCAAGGTCAACTTGCAACATCTACACCGAGCCAATCTCGTTCTTCTCCGAGCTGGCATGGCTTTTGCGCATTGCCACGTAAATCAAGCGTACCAGGAGTGCGCGCTGCCCGATCCGGTCTTCAACATCGAGGGAGCACAACATTTTCGATGGCCAATCATAGCCATCACCAACTCCGATGAAGAAGGTGGCAATGACGGCGGTGACAACAGACAGGACGACGAGGCTGAGGAGGAAGAAGAGGCACTTACACCTCTTCGAGCACGAGTAGCACCCCGGAAGCGTCCTCGGATGCATCCGGGTGCGTCTTCATCATCACAGCCTACGCCGCCATCACCACAGCTCTCGCAGCCCAGCGAGGATGCCTATTCCATGCAAGGCATGTACACTATGCTGCAGGACATCCACCAGACACAGCAGCAACATACAACCACATTTACCGGTATTCAAGAGACTACCAACCGACTATTTGTCAACCAGCAGGCGATCTTTGAGAATGAGCGCCTTCTCTTTGGGAATCAACAGAATATCCAAAACAGGTTGGACATGATGGAGGTGCAACATCAGCCATTTTACGATCATTACTGGAGCCAGGGCTATTTTGGGGGGTATCCACAGCCTCCACCGATGCCCCAGTATGATCCGACCTTCCAGGGCCAGTTCCCGTCTTGGGACCCCACTGCACAGCAGTACCCGCCTCCACCTCCACAGGATTGATCTGGTATCCCTGTTCCAATCTTTAAGTTTGTTTTTGACTATGAGGCCATAGTCGAATTCAAGCTTAGGGGGGGTAGTTGGAACAACTTTATCTTTTATTGTTTTTAGTTTTAACATTATTTTGTTTCTTGCAATTTTAGCTTTTGTAGGATCCACATGCTATCTAGTGTAATTGTGGATGTCGTAAAGTTGTGTCATCTCAATTAATAGTGCATGGGAAATTCAAGGGAAATTTGAACATTATTGTGTCTTTGTATAGCTTGTTTTGTTTTGACCTTGGGCACATATCCTATGGAAAATGATTGGTTATGTCAACTTTAAAACAACATTTCATAATTGTACTCCTAATAATTCATGAAAGTGGATGGAAATGGTTCTTTGAGCCTAAACTGACCAAATGGTAATGAGACTTTAATTGGATGTAAGAGAGAGAACCCTCTAAACTACTACACAGGTCAGTAAGGAGGGACGCATAATATATTTCTAAGGTTCATTCATCTAGTCTTGTGATTGTTCCACTTCATTTTTCCATAATCCACCCAAGAGTTGGAAGTAAAGTGCAGTTTTAATTCCTTTTGTTTGCATAGCATCTAGATAGGACTTGCATTGCAAATTTCCATATGTTTTGCATATAAAAAAAAGTATAGTGATTCATGCACATTACCCTTAGGTGCATGCCATGTAGTTGCATTCATAATTTCATGCATAAAGTACATCATGTATCTCAATTTTTTTTCTCCAAATGGTGAATTAAATTGTTCCATACCTTCTGAATAGTGCAAATTTGTGAGTATGAAGAAAATAAGCTCAATACAATATTCATTATCAATTATGGATATAAGGGTTGAAAAAGAAAAAAAAAAGAAAAAAAATCTGAAAAATATGAAAAATGAAAAAAAAGTTATTTGGAAGCAATTAGAATAAGAAGGAGAAAGGAATGTGATATCACCTGCATCTAAAGAACAATTGAGTACATGATGTAGCTTAATTAGATGTCCGTCTTGTGTTGAGATGGAGGGATAGATAGGACATGCATCATTCCACCTAATTTTAGGCATTAGGGCATTTCTCATGTGCATTTGCATCATATAGGACATTTTTGTTTTATGCAGGTTGAAACTATACAATACTTCCACGTTCTTCCATGAGCCACCCATTTTCATCCACCCGTTGCTCGGATTGGTAGGCCACCGTGAATTTCTCCTCACTAATGAATATCAGGAGAACTGCTTCCATGTAGATGGTAGTTAGGGCGAGCAACGTAGTATAGGCGATCACACGATGCACCAAGTCTGAACCAGCGAGTTTTATTATGCTAACTACCTTATGTGATAGTGTTCATTAGTTTTGAGGCCAATTTCTTTTATTGATGATTACTGTCGCCGTCAGGGTAATTACTGTTCTGTGGTTAGAGAAGGCCGGTTTGTGAATGTCCGGTGGGAGTCATATGGGATGTTGATGTGGTGTGTTGTTTTTCAGTTGACATTTGCAATTCTATTCTAAGGATTAGTTGCTCGAGGGCGAGCAATGTTCAAGCTTAGGGGAGTTTGATGCGATGATTTTGAGTCACATTTATAGACCTGTTTGATATGTGTTTTATGCTTTTATTAGTCATTTTTATGGTTAATGTTGCATAATTCATCTATTTTGGTCTTTGCCACTATTTTATGTCAAATCGCCTTTATTTCATCATTTTGAGCATTAATTGTAAAATTATTATTATTTGTGTGAAGTTATGTGATCTTGTCTTTGAATTTCAGGACAAACGAGTATTTGCTTTCGTCGATACCATCGACAGAAGTCGATACCATCGACATGGTCACAGGTTGCCAGCCGAAAGGAGCAGCAAAGCGTCGATACTATCGACAGGGATGTCGATGGTATCGAGTCACCTTTAGGTTGTTGGCGATGAAGCAGTCGATAGTATCGACACCCCGTCGATACCATCGACACAAGGAGGCTACAACGACACAAAACGACAAAGCCGTCGCTAGAGGGAGGTTGATACCATCGACCCAAGTCGATGGTATCGAGACTACAACAGGCTCTCGGACGAAAAGAAATCAAGGGCTTCCGCTACCACACGGGGTCGATACCATCGACCCGCGTCGATGGTATCGACGCCGTCAGATATGCGTTGGATTCAGATTGATCTCAATCGGACGGCTGGAGTTAATTAACGACCTAATTAGGGACTTATACCTAATGACGGCCGGCCAGAAAAAAGAAGTATCGTGGGGGGAGCCATTGCACAAGTACGGAGGAGCGAGAGAGAGGAGAACGGAGGCCAGAAGTTCATCCCATTAGATCCGAATGCCGAAGAAGACGGATTTCACCACCGAAAGGCGGGAGAGCACGTGTTCTATGCAAAGGATCAATCAGTTCTTCTCTGTTCAGGGGTTTTCCCTCTCAATTCACATTTTTCACATGATTTCCCCTATCTCTACCTTGTACTTGTTTGAGATGAACATGCGGGGCTAATCCCCTTCATCTTTAGGACCGGGAGTAGCCCGGGGATTCATTGTATGACAGTTTTATAATAGTAATTCATATTTTCTCTCTTAAATCCGTGGTATAGTTTCGTTTTCTCCATATATTGTTATGCTTGATCACCATAATAATAACCTAATGCCCTTAATCACTTTGAAAGAAGGATTAACGGCTGAAAAGAGATGAAATCTACGTTAATCGATAAATCCCTTGACCAAGGTGGTGTAAAATTAATGCTGGATACTGAGAGATCGTTCGTAATGCACTTAGTTTAGGGGATAGGTTACTACGACGGTGGAACCGACCTAAACCTAAGTAGTGAATTGCACCACGACAGTGGGCAATTCTGTTTTCAGGCCATTACCCGGATAGAGAGAGAAGATTGAGGCATTATATAAAATCTAATACAATGAAAACCCGCGGTGAAATCGCAATCCTAAAGATACCCTTTTGAATTAATTAAATTAACCTTTAATCGATTGTTTGCTTTGTTTTATTTTTATTTTCTTTTAATTTTGTTCAACAACCCCAATTTGTTATTCGGCTTAGCTGATCGCAAATAGTTAGTAGGAGTCTCCAACATTTCCGAGTATCCCTGTGTTCGACTCGGGCCTCACAAGGCCTATACTACTCGACGCGTACACTTGCGTTTTTAGCGCGTAGTAAAATACACGTCAAACTCCTTATTGGAGAGTTTATGAAAAATGGACATCTAACGAAGAAGGAACCAAAAGGAAATATGCTTAAAGTTACCATGGAGGATTTAGTTAGATAGTTTTTCTTTTCAATTGTAAACAATACTTTCCCATATTATGTAACTCCTTATTGGAGAGTTTAACTTTCATATTGTATCCAACTCTTTTCCATTCAATGAAATTTATAATTATTTCTGGTTAATTGCTAAGCCTTGATCCCATAAATATGATAATAGGGCTCTAGCCCTCTCAGTCTACCTTAATTTGGGATAACAGAGGGAGGGGGTCGTTACATTTGGTATGAGAGCCCAATTTACCATTGAACCTTTAATAATTATTAAATTTTAAGAGTTCTATAAAGCCCAAGGGAATTATTAGAGTATTTTCTAAATACGATGGTGTCTAGAAGGGACCATGACATGGGAGATGGCAACTCTTTCCTCTGCATCACTAGTCAACATATGAGGACTTCGGGCCCATGCATCATACATTTCCAAAGTGGGAGGATATTGCTTGAAATAAAATACCTCTAGGATTTCTTCTCATCTAATTTCATCCCTTTTCTACCTCATTGCTTTACTCTCCAAAACCCTAGGGACTTGATAACTGCTTCCTCTACCCTTCTGAATTTAGGGTTATGAAGGATCTAGGTTATGAATATTAGGGATTAGGGAATCCTATGCCAAATAATAAAATGCATGTAAATAATATGTCATGGACATAAATTTTATGATGCTTAAAGGCACTAAATATGAAATTGAGATGAAAAAAGTTATTTATATGAACCAACACAGCCTGTACTAAGACTACTGCCGTCCCCAATGACACACCCATGGAATATCCATAGGGGAGGCCTTCCTACAAGAAGAGACTATCCTCAGAGAAGAAGAGGAGGTCTATGGAGGGTGAGTCCTTCAAGAAGCAGAAGACGGAAAATGATGCCTTTATAGAGAGAGGCCCTAAGCACGAGGCTATCCCTTTTGGAATGTTGAACCCTAAAGATGGTCATAACCCTAAAGGTGAACCTATGGTAGAATATGAGCCTAAGGATGACCCCGACCATGCTGTTGGCTCCACATAGATATTCAGGAAAGTAGTTGTGCATAATCCTAATGCACTCTGGATAGAGCAAAAAAAGAAGCTCACTAAGGCCATTAGTACCCTAGCACTCAAAGATGTTGTACCCTAGCACTCAAAGATGTTGCCAGAGATGAGAATGGTGAACCTCTACCTATTCACCCTCATCTTGGAGCCACCATCATCTACTTCATCAAACTAAATGTAGAGAAGTTCTGGGGTGAAGACAAAACCAAGGTAATCGACAAGGTGGATGCCTCACTCCTGGCAGTGGATAATGGTTTCCGCATTCTAGAGGTGCAATTGAACAAAAAGGTTCTCTTCACTACTCACTTTCTTAAAGGAGCAACCAAGATATGGTGGGAAAATTATATCATGGGCTGAGACCTAAATGAGGAACCAACAACATGGATGGAATTCCATACCATCTTCTCTGCAAGATTCATTCACATCATTACCAAGAAAGAGAATGAAAAGTAGTTCATGCTCCTTTACCAAGGTAATGTGAATAGTGACATACTATGCCTAAAAGTTCCACCTCTCAGAGCGGTTTGGATATATGTTGTCTGAAGAATAGTGAGTGGAACATTTTCTGGAGTGTATGCACCTCCTGATCAAGCCCCATGTGATGGCGAGCAAACCCCTAAACTTCATCGAGGCCCTGAACTTTTCCCTAGACATGGAGAAGATAGTCATGCCTACACTAAACCCGCCAAAGGGATATATAGGGTTCACTGAAAGCACATATACCCCAATGAATGATAGTAGAAAGGGACGAGGTCATAAAAATGGCAAGGGTAGGAATGGAGGAAATGGAAAGCCTCATAAGAGAATCGTTACCCCGAGTGCTACACATATGGGAAGCAACAATTTAGTAGGTGTTATCACAAAAAGAAGGTGTGCTACCGATATCAGCAAGAGGGACATATCAAGTCCAACTATCCCTTACATGACCCTTGAGGTCTGGGCCTAGTAGAGGCCCAACTAGTGGTGGCTCAACCAGTAGCGCATGACCCCAGGGAGCAGCCCCTCCCACAGGATAGTGTAGACATGCTCGAGTCTTTGCCATTGACAATAAAGAGGTTCATGCTAATGCGAACCGTCTTATAGAAGGTAACCATCCCTAGAATTCTATCTTCTATCCTTTACCATGATTTCTATACTTTTTCTATTATAAATATGATGTAGGAATGCTTTATATAATGGTCCATAATTCTCTAGTTCTACTAATACTTTTTGATGGATCCTAGATGGGTGATTAGATGCTCTAGAGGGGGGGTGAATAGAGCTGCATGCACTTAAACAAAATTCATTAGACCTTTAAGATATATCACAAAACAAGGTTGCTAAATAGGAAATTTGAGTGCAAATAAAACATGCATAGCAAGGGAGAGAGATTGAACATACACCAAGAGACAAGCTATTTAGAGTGGTTCCACACTTCAAACTAGAAGTGAGTCAGTCCACTACCTAGAAAGGTCAACCTCTAGGATTTCTTAACAATTACACTCTTATATTCATTCATAAGACTTATAATACATGGACACCAAAGGACTTACCTATCCAATACAAAGAGTCTTCAACCTTACCAAGAACTTACCCACTTTACAATGAGTCTTCAGCCTTCACCAAGAACTTACCCACTCTTGCACAAGTCTTCAGCCTTGTAGGGATTACCCACTCTTCTTGGATCTTCAACCTTTGACTTCACCTTCACTCGGAGATGCTTCCACCAAGGACTTACCCACTTGAGCAAGGAGTCTTCTACCTTCACCAAGGGCTTACCCACTCTTGCTCCAAGTCTTCAGCCTTGATCTTCACCAAGGGACTCCTTCCCTTGTTCTTTTTCACCTCTCTTAGCCAAGAAGAGAACCTTCATCTTCATGGTTGAAATGAGAGATAAGGAGGTGGTGAAAGTGAGAGCCTCACAATATATACATATAGGACTAGATCTCTTATAGATTTCCTACTCACTCTAACAAATGTAGCAAGTGATTAGGCTTAGAGAGAGGAGGCTATAGGAAGCACTCAACTATAGAATAGGAACCTCACATAGAGTTTTGCATTGAATGCTCAACCTTGGAATGAAGCCCAAGGGGTCCTATTTATAGCTGGGGATGCCTCTTAGCCTTTGGGAACACTTAAGAACGAATACTAGCCATTTTGTGGCTTGTAACGAATATATTTTCACTTGTTGCAACTCCACAACAGCTAGAAACACTTTTCTGCACTTTTCCATACAGTGCAATCGATCGAGTTTATATAAAGGTAACTCGACCGATCCCACTAAAAGACAAGACCAATTTAGGCCATCAGTCGAGTTTGTCCTGGGGTAACTCGACCGATTCACTTAAATCAATTTTGGTCAGTAGAGGGATCAGTCGAATTCTGTGAAGTGTAAACACGATTGTTCAAAAGTCATTTTCAAGATCCAATCAGGATCGGTCGAGTTTGCAACTCGACCAATGAACAACCTGATGTGAATTTTGGAAAATGGATTTTGAGTGCTTAAACATTCGATCTAAGTGCTCCTGATTTTTCCAAGCTTAATTACAAGTCATACAATCATTACAAGTGATTTACAACATGATTCTAATGGATTTACATCATATTACAAAAACATGCACTTGTATTGACTTTGACTTGTCTTTTATCCAATTTGATATGCGCAAGTTAGGGCATTTGGAGTCTGTCTATACCTAATCTGAAATCACTCAAGTAGAGACATTATATATAATTAATTGGAATGGTTTAGTCATCATCAAAACAAGGGTTTAGTCAATTTAGACCTTGAGTCAATATTCTCCCCCCTTTTTGAAGATGACAAACCATTCAATAAATGTATTGAAAGCATTTAAGTAAAGTCATACCTTTGGAGAAACCTAGGGGTTTTAATAGAATTGAGTTCATATGCTCCCCCTCAATTGATGCTAGTGGAGTTCTCATACTCCCCCTCAATTGATGCTATTTCTCCTGCATGGTTAGATTTCATAACATTTATAGAATACTATGTCTTCTACTCATATATGTTCTACACATATATGTCTTCTCCCATTTAGCTTCTCCCCCTTGCATGGACATACTTCTCCTCTTCATGTAAGACATGCCTTCTCCCTATTTTGTCAAAAGAAGACATACCTTTCTCCCCCTTTGTCATTTCAAAAGTGGGGTTATGAAGAAATAAGAAACACCATTTGTTAAGAGAAAGGAGATAACAAAAGTTATATAATGAGAGTAGAAGAGAACAAATAGGGGCTTGTCCAAGCATAGAATAAAAGCAAGTTAAAGCATGCAATTGAACAACCCAAAATGCAAGATAAAGTGCGCAAAAAAACAATAAAGTGCAATTTTGACCCTCAAGATGACAGAAATTGCCCAAAAAGTGTCAGGGCTCATGGCATAGAGATGAGCCTTTCTCAGAAGGTAGTTTCTGCATAAAAACACTACTCTTGCAACAAAAATTGAAATTGGAGCAAAATCTGCATAAAATCCAAAAATACTCCAATTTGTACATACAATGTAGCTCTATGTGCCCTGCATCACAATGTTATGCAATAAAATCAAGATAGTAGATATGCAAGTTAAGGAACAATCTTGAGCAAGTTTGAGACAAGATACAAGCATAGCATATAGTGAAATACCACTAGATGAGCAAAGATATCAATTATAAGCAAGGTTAGAACTACATGTATGTGAACTACTAGTAGATGTTATCAAAAGTTAGGACTACTAGTAGGATCTAGATCATAGCAAGAGATACCAAAAGATACACAAGATAAAGCAAGCTATGAGTAGATGTAGAGATATATCCAAACAAAGAGATAAGCAATTTTAGAAGCATGAAATGATATAACTCACAAATAAGTATGCATCATTACCAAAAGATGATTATCACTAAGAACCTCAAGGTTGTATCAAAACAAGATATACACCTAGATTGATGTAGTAAGTTAGAGTACAATGGAAATAATTTTATATGCAACCAAGAGATCCAATGAGATCATCATCAAAACTTGAAAAACAACGGAAAGCAAGTAATTGCAAGATATAGATATACCAATTTAGAGAAATTAGAAAGATAGAGTTGTAAGAAAGATAGACAATTTAGAACATGGTAATATGCATATATAAAGGTACCAAGGGAGTGCCAAAGAATAAGGCTATTGGTTGAGAAAATCTATTTGAGAGGGAAATTCTCATTCAATAAGCCAAATGTATATTCTACGGACAGTGCTGTCGGTCGAGTTCTGTGTATTGACAACTCGACCGATGATAGCTGTTGGCAACACCCATTGGTGCCTATCGGTTGAGTTTTAAACAAAACAAACTCGAACGAAAAAGCTACTGTAAAAAAGCACATATATTTCATAAAAACATATTTAAAGGCATGCTAAAAATACTAACCATATCCAAACATGTGTAAGCAAGTTAGTAATGCACTATAAAAGCATTTGAAATAGTTTTTGAGCAAGAGTGTGAAGTGAAACACAAAATACCACTTTTGACTCAAAAACCATATGTATAGTGCACACTATATTGATAAAAACAAATTAGGATTGGTTATAAGCAAGAAAAACATTACCTTTGTGCTTACCATTGCTTTTTCCACTTGTTGTCACCCTCTACACATCTCACCTTTCTTCTTTCATGTGGATTGAGAAGTCAATTTGCAATTCAATAGCTCAAGTCAATCCACTTGCAAGTACCTTCAAGAAGAAAGATGAAATGGTCCCCAATCATTTTTTTGGGTCCGGAGGGGTTAGCTTAGCAACCCAAGTCCTATTGCTCTTGGGTGCTTTCCTAAAAGGACAACAAGTAGAATAATGACCAAAATCATTGCAATAGTTGCATGTGCCCGTAGTCTTGGAACTAGAGGATTCTCCATGGAATATTGGAGGTTCTTTACCTTTGTTGTTCCTTTGACTACTGTCATATCCTAAATCATGTCTACCAATTTGTTTAGTAGTATGGTGTAGGATGTCATTATGACTCTTCTTACCAACTAAGAATCTTTGCAAAGAAGATCTCAAACTATGATTATCATGCATAAGAGAAGTAATAGTAGAAGACAAATAATTTATATTGTCTCTAGCATGCAAAAGATCATTTAATAAGCAAAGAACTTTAGTTAAATAAGAATCTATCAATATGAAGAGATGCAACATTACTCTCTACTAGTAGAACTAGAACAAGATTCAAGAACATTGATTTTAGCAAGCAAGGAAGCACTCTCATTTCAAGAACAACAATCTTAGAAAGATGAACACCATTTTTAGATTCTAATCCTTGCAAAACGAAATCTTTGTCCTTGTTTTCAGATTTAAGAACACCAATATCATGCACGAGAGAATCATCAATTAAAGTATGCTCTTCATTTGAACTAGGCATAAGAGGTTGAGCTTCTAGAAATCTGATCTTATCAAGCATACTAGCATTTTCAAGTTTAAGATAGTCTACTTGGCTAAGACAAGCATTTTTATCATCAAGCAAGCAAGAATTAATATGTTCAAGATCATCTAATTCTATATGCATATTATCAACAATTCTAGAAAGCTTTTTCCTTTTCTTTTTAGAAGACTTAAGAGAGGCACGAGTAGCATTAATGATAGCAATTAAGGGTTATTTATCTAAAGAGTTTAGATTTACCTCATTTGAGTCTTTCCTTGTGGAATCCATAAGAGCAAAATGACATTCTCCTTCTTCACTAGAGCTTGAGCTTGATCCTCCACTTGAATCTTCACTTGAGATTGAGTTGGAGGAGTCACTTGAGCTTGAGTGCCATTTCTCCTTCTTATTGTACTTCTCTTCTCTTTCCTTGTGATGATGGGTCTTCTTGCCTTGTAAACAATCTATCTTGAAGTGACCCTTCTTTCTACACTTGAGGCACCAGATGGAGGAGGAATTCTTGCCTTTGTAGAATCTACCCTTGGAATACATGGCATCTTCTTCAATATGAGAGGATTGAGAGGCTTGACCAACAATAGCCTTGATTTGAGCTTTGATTTCAGCCTTCTTCATTCTCTTGAGTTCTTTCTCTTCTTATCTTTCTACTTCCTCCCTCTTGTCAAGTGTGGCTTTATGTGCTTGTAGATTTCCAATGAGCTCTTCAATAGGGACATCCTTAAGAGACCTTGCTTCTTCAATGGAAGTCACCTTGGGTTCCCACCTCTTGGGGAGAGTTCTAAGGATCTTTGAGTTGATCTCTCCTCTAGACATAGGATGGCCTAGAACAGCAAGACCATTCACAATGGTGTTGAGCCTTGAGTACATGTTGGCTATCTTCTCCTCCTTTCTCATCTTGAAGTTCTCAAGTAGCCCTTTGAGCATGTAGACTTTGCTTTCCTTCACTTGAGCTGTCCCCTCATAAGTGATGCATAGCTTTCTTCATACCTCATAGGCTATTTCACATGAAGAAATCCGGTTGAACTCGGTGGGGGTCATGAATGCATAGAGGATGTGCATGGCTCTAGCATTCAAGGTTGCTTTCTTCAAGGTAGCTTCATCCCATTCTTCAATATTTGTCTTTGGTAGCTTGTATGTGCTTTTCACCATTTACCACATCTCAAGACTTGATCCTTGGATGTAGAATTGAAGCCTTCTTCTCCAATAGAGGAAATTTCTCCCATCAAAGATTGGAAGGTTGATCAAGTATCTCCCTCCTTGGTAGTCACCCATCATCTCCTACTTGTTGAAGTATGCTTGGAGAAGCCCACTCTGATACCAATTGAGGGATCCTTAATGGGTGATTAGATGCTCTAGAGGGGGGTGAATAGAGCTGAATGCACTTAAACAAAATTCATTAAACCTTCAAGATATATCACAAAATAAGGTTGCTAAATAGGAAGTTTGAGTGCAAATAAAACATGCATAGAAAGGGAGAGATATTGAACATACACCAAGAGACAAGCTATTTAGAGTGGTTCCACACTTCAAACTAGAAGTGAGTTAGTCCACTACCTAGAGAGGTCAACCTCTAGGATTTCTTAACCATTGCACTCTTATATTCATTCATAAGACTTACAATACATGACCACCAAAGGACTTAACTATCCAATACAAAGAGTCTTTAACCTTACCAATGACTTACCCACTTTGCAATGAGTCTTCATCCTTTACCACGGACTTAACCACTCTTGCACAAGTCTTCAACGTTACAGGGATTACCCACTATTCTTGGATCTTCAACCTTTGACTTCACCTTCACACGGAGAAGCTTCCACCAAGGACTTACCCACTTGAGCAAGGAGTCTTCTGCCTTCACCAAGGGCTTACCCACTCTTTCTCCAAGTCTTCAACCTTGATCTTCACCAAGGGACTCCTTCCCTTGTTCTTCTTCACCTCTTAGCCAAGAGAGAGAACCTTCATCTTCATGGTTGAAATGAGAGATAGGGAGGTGGTGGAAGTGAGAGCCTCACAAGATATACATGTAGGACTAGCTCTCTTATAGATTTCCTACTCACTCTAATGAATGTAGCAAGTGATTAAGCTTAGAGAGAGAGGAGGCTGTAGGAAGCACTCAACTATAGAATAGGAACCTCACATAGAGTTTTACATTGAATGGTCAACCTTAGAATGAAGCCCAATGGGTCCTATTTATAGTTAGGGATGCCTCTTAGCCTTTGGGAATACTTAAGAATGAAAACTAGCCATTTTGTGGCCTATAACGGATATATATTCACTTGTTGCAACTCCATAATGGCTAGAAACACTTTTATGCACTTTTCTGTACAGTGTAATCGGTCGAGTTTCTATAAAGGTAACTCGACCGATCCCACTAAAAGTGAGGCGACTCGACTTCGAAACCAGATCAACAAATGCGGAAGCGATTAACTAGCAATAGAATTATTAAAAATCACTAAAAATTAAAACTTTTTGGAAAGAGATCTTTAAACAATAAAACTCTTTCATAAAGGAACAAAATAAGTTTTTTACAACATGATCCATCATTACATCTCTGTAAAATCACATCTCGAGTGATTACCACATCAATTGCTCTGTTATCTGTACAAAGAAAGATACAAAAATCTCGAGGCATTAAGCCAAAAATCTCAGATCTACTTTAAACATCTACTGAATCCTAGGACCTGAGAGTACAGAGACGACACATAGGACATACTATCAACAAGACTTGACAGACAGTGTCTCCACCTGAGAATCACTACTGTCCCTGATGTTGCTGCTGTTGCTCACCCTCAGATGGGTTCCTCCATCCTCGACGTTTACCTAAAAAGTCGAATCCCACAGGGGTGAGACAATTTGAATAATTGTCCCAGCGAGAGTTATAACTCTCTGCCAGAAGCTTTTTTATTGCAATAAAGGAATAACAATAACCAGTAGAACTTTAAATCTTCAATATCAGGTTTAATATTAAGTAAAGTAACATTCTTTAAGCAATCATTTCAATTATAACTTAATTGAATATCAAGGCATATCTCAATAAGAAATATGAAGAACATGTATACTAGTTATTCAACTAGAACATTATAAATAATGTATCATCAATCATTGTTTCTCATAGTTCAACCTAAGCAGTTATACTACACAGATGATTATGTTTTTCAAACATTATTATGCCCTGAGGAGATGAGTTACACCTCTCATACTCCAACCGACCATTATGAAATCGCAATCGGTACCATACATAGGTCATCAGAAGAGCCGGATTCCTATGACCTCATCTTCCTCAGTCAGTGTGAGGACCAACATGCAGGACATCTCGTGTCTCTGCTATAATAGCTTTCTAGGGTATTCTGACAACTTCGCTATTAGAGTTACAGTGGCATTCTGTACTCTCTTCGCCATCGGGGGATTTCTAATTTATCTCACACCGATGCGGCGTTAACAACATCATCGGGAGATTAGTGATACATAATCCCGACATAAACATATAATGAAGGGATGAGAGATTAAAGTACATCTCACATCAATCCCTACATTAGGATGTAAGTATATTCACGTCCATAACCCCAACATACTCAAAAGTATGTTCTCCAGGAGTTCCCTTAGGAAAACCTATTTCACCATCATTAAACTACTGACAATGATGGATCTATGATCAGGGCTCTACATTATATAATTATACTTGATTATTTAAATACATTATAGCATTCTTTTAACATCAGGTATGTTTTCAAACACAAACCATTAAAACAATCGCTATAAAGAAGGAGTACTAATTATATCAAGTTCATTTCACATCAATTACCATTGGAATATCAATCCCTAACCATCTCATCATTATGATTCAAAAATAGGGGTGTTCAAACCCTTAGATCATCATAACACTTGTTACCATGTGACATATAGTCATCAAGTCATTTAACATATTGACTTTGATTATAACAATACAGATGGTCTTCATGGCTCATACAGCCTATCCATCTCAAAAGTTACCTTTTTAATAGGCAACATAACATATCATTGTTTTCAAAGCTTAAAGAATACTTTCAATGAATGTGGTATCATAACCCTTATCTGGCTATGATTACTTCTTGGTAACAACCTGCATGACTAATATAATTGAAAACATGCACATTATATCCGTCTTAGCACAATAAAAGATCTTTTCAATTTAATCATAGAACACCACGGCCGTGCTACCTTGCACGGTCGTGCAAGGGGAAGCTACCATGGCCGTGCTACCTAGCATGGTCGTTCTATTGACAATTTACCACGACCGTGTTACATCACCACGGTTGGTTTCTAGGGTTAGGGTTTCCCTATTCAATTTAATTAGGGTTATTCAACCCTTATGACTTTCAAAGGTATAATGATTACTCATTTATAATTCAAGAATAGAGCTTCATGCTTAAAAGCATAACTCCAAATTAGGGTTTACTGTTCATTTCATCACATCACCCTAGATTAGGGTTTACTATTCACATTACATGATATTACCCTAGAATTAGGGTTAACTATTCATATTACATGATATTGAGGTCATACCATCATCATGTATGAAGATTACTTCCATTAATGCCTTCAATTAAGTTAAGATTCATTAATCACCATAATTAGGGTTTCCATGATCTCGCTATGAAGGATCATACCATAATTATGTGTATTTATACATGTTGGAAGTATATTACTTGATTCTCATACATATAGGGAGTCTTCTCTCTCCTCTAACTATTAGATGATGTTTACATCACTCTTAGTTAGGTTAAGTCAAATCAACCTTGATAACATAAGTCATGTCATCACCATTATGGTCATTAGGGTTTGCTTGATCAAGGGGTATTAGTCACACTATCCCACTAAGGGTACTTTTGTAATGTTCACCATTGACCATAACATGCATCAATCAACTAATTACCTGTTCCCTTAATCACCATAGGTACCTTTAGGGTTTAAGTTAATCAACTACTAAACCATCTTGAACACTAAGGCATCAAACGTTCTTGAACTTAATAGATCCCAAACGGTTTTGCACTTTCAACCTCCAAACGGTTTTGAAACCATTTGGAGTTGTTGACCGTTTGGTCCCTTTGAATTTCAAGACCATTTGATAAAGTACACACTCAAGACCGTTTGCCCTAGGTGAGATGAAGATCGTTTGGTCTTGTTGACCATTTGGCCAACTTTGACTTTTGAAACCGCATGGACAAATTGATCTTGAAACTGCATGGTCACCAAACAGTTTGAGATCATTTGGTCCCAAACGGTCTTGAGATCGTTTGGACCAAACACCCTCAAAACTGCATGGACCAAAAAGTGTGTCAACTCTTCCAATTGAGTTAGGGTTTCCAAGGTTGAACCTCTCAATCGATCATGCAATGGTTATCCACTCATTAATTGAGTCAATTAGGTCAACTCTCAACTAATTTGACCCTCAATTGATCCTCAATTGATCACCAATTAGGGTTTGGATTGATTGGATTAGGGTTTAGAAACGATCACCCTTCAACATGTATCAACATGTGTCTAATTGATGTTGAACCTATTGAACCATCATTCAATTGGGTCATGACCTGACCCCAAACGGTCTTGGGATCATTTGGACATCCTCCAAACGGTCTTGAGACCGTTTGCCCATTATTTTATCAAAAACCAAGTCATTCACTTAAGAGTTGAACCCTAGATTTGGTTACAAAATCAGCATTTAATTGTTCAACAACTTGATATGATTGGACCCTGAATTGGTCAACCCCACTTAACCCTAGACCTCCAAACGGTCTTGGGTGATCACCAAATGGTATTGAGACCGTTTGGGTGATCCCCAAATGGTTTTGAAACCGTTTGGACCACTCAACCCAAACTTCAACATGGTTGCATCATTGAAATTAGCAATAAACCCGATTAGGGTTTAGGTGACTAATGAGCCTTCAATTGGTGATTTACTTGGAATTAGATGATGATTTTTGGTGGGTAATTAGTCCATAATGTGTACAGAAGATCTCCAAATGGTCAACGCCTGATCAACCCATCCAAACGGTCTTGGACCGGTTTCTCCCCAAACGTTCTTGTGAAACCATTTGCTCTCAAATGGTTTTGAAACCGTTTGCTTTCAAACGGTTTTGCAAACCGTTTGAGCAAGAGGTGGAGGACCGTTTGCTAAAGAAAGATTAGGATACACTTTGGAAATAACTTCATCATCTTCTTCCTCAAGAACAAGAACTGTTCTTCACGGAAAAGCTTGCAAGAACACTTAGAAGTGTCTAAGGAAGGGGAATAAGCAACGTTTTCATGAAAGGAAGATGCATAAGCAAAACTTAAGGGTTAGAGTTATAAAACCCACCTCTAGGACTGATCCAGAGCTCCAAGCTTCATAGCTTTAATGGTGTCTTGAGCTCCAAAGGTCTTCCAAGGTCCGTTCCTCAAGATTTGGATGGAGAAGATGGCTAGAAAGAAGAGTTGTGTAAGAAAGACTAACAAACCAACCTTGTACTAGGGTTTCCTCCATGAATTTGAGCTAGGTGATGGTCTAAACTTACCTAAACCAGATTGGTATTCTTCCTTTGCTCCTGAGCTTCTCCTTAGTCATACAAAGCAAGAAGATGAGAAAAGGAATGAAGGGAAACGATCCCTTGCTTTGTGGAAAAAGATGCACTTATATATTTTTGGGTATTTTAAGGCAAGGAGGATTATTCCCTTATTTCTCATCTATATCCACCAATCCCTTTTCCACTTTCTTGGACAAATTTCTCCCTTCTTATCACATGCAAAACCTCTCTCTCAACCAAGGTTTAAAGGAAAAATGAACCAAACACCTTACGAAGTTGCATATATAAAAGGGTCATTTTGCTTAAAACTTGGTTATTTAGATATAAAGGTTATCTTTCTTATTTGATCATTCAAATGAGGCGCCCCCTCATTTTATTTGCTCTATTTTATTCCAAGAATCATTAGAGATACTCTATATGGTATATTTTACATGTTGCACCCTAGATTTTGGGTAAATTACACTTTACACCAAAACTAGGTTTTAAAGCATAAAGATTGCTCTACAAGTTATTTATTGGTGCCCAAGCTTGGAGAGTCCATATCACTAAATCATATTCATTCTCATGACGTCTCAAAATCATAGGAACATCTTAACATGTGCAATTTGCAAGTTAACCCCTCTAATTGGGTAATTTGTACATTAGTCCATATTTATCAAAATGATATTACAACATTGTTCAAAAGGGACATAAATGGAAATATATGTTCCTAGAAGCTTTAATTACATATCAAAAGATAACCACAAGCCTCTAATCACATATTTAAGCAACACACCTAGGGTTAGTTCATAACCCAGGTCAGGGATGTTACAAAAAGATAAGACCAATTTAGGCCATCAGTCGAGTTTGTCCTGGGGTAACTCAACTGATTCACTTAAATCAGATTTGGTCAGTAGAGGGATTGGTCGAGTTCTTTGAAGTGTAAACTCGACCGATCAAAAGTCATTTTCAAGATCCAATTAGGATCGGTCGAGTTTGCAACTCGATCGATGAAGTGCCTGATGGGAATTTTGGAAAATGGCTTTTGAGTGCTTAAACATTCGATCTAAGTGCTCCTGATTTTTTCCAAGCTTAATTACAAGTCATACAATCATTACAAGTGATTTACAACATGATTCTAATGGATTTACATCATATTACAAAAATGTGCACTTGTATTGACTTTGACTTGTCTTTTCTTTAAGTTGAGATGCGCAAGTTAGGGCATTTGGAGTGTGTCTATACCTAATCTGAAATCACTCAAGTAGAGACATTAGACACAATTAATTGGAATGGTTTTGTCATCATCAAAACAAGGGTTTAGTCAATTTAGACATTGAGTCAACACTTTCATCTCGAGAAATATTGTCTATGCTCTGTTTGGACTTCAAGGACTTAGGATATTTCTTAGATGTCACTACCCCTAGTGACCAGATCTTCTCATCCCTCCTTAAGATACTAGTAATATTTGTTAAATATCTGTGATGCATATTTCCAGGAGTTGAAGGAAAAGCTTACCTCTGCCCCTGTCTTAACCATACCTCGAGTAATGAAGGATTTTTCATCTTCACTGATGCATCAAAGATGGGCTTAGATTGTGAATAAGCATGTGGTTGCCTTTTCTTCCAGACAACTCAAGCCCAATGAGTTGAATTACCTGACTTATGATCTAGAACGTGTAGCTCTTGTCTATGCCTTGAATATTTGATGACATTATATGTATGGATCTACCTTCGACATCCTCAATGACCGTAAGAGCCAGAAGTACCTGTTGACTCATAAGGACCTAAACTTGCGACAAAGGCATTGGATGGAGTACCTGAACGATTTCGACTTCACCATAGCCTACTACCCCAGTAAGGCCAATTTGGTTGCCGATGCCCTCAGTTAGAAAACGTCTTAGTTGTACAGCTGGCTTGGTTAACCAGTCAAAGAAATTGGAAGACTTGCTTAATGGGCTCCACAACTTTTGGTAGATAGGATTCATCTTGCCAATATCTAGATCAAGCCTGACATGTTAACCGAGCTTGTAGCAGTCTAGTTAGCCAACCCAGAGTTAGCGAAGATGAAGGGTTTTATGGAAAATCCTCAAACACACCTCTCGATGCGTGTTGTTGGTGGAATCTGGTATAAGATTTGTATTTGGGTTCCTATGGATTCACCCTTAATAACTCGTATCCTATAAGAGGTTCATGGATCAAAGTACACTACACACCCTAATAACACTAAGATGTTTAAGGACTGCAATGATACTTTTTGTGTCTAGGAATAAAGAGAGACATAACTACATATGTGGCTAGTTGTCTTACGTGCCAACTGGTGAAGGATGAGCACCAATGACCTGGTGGGTTATTATAGTTGATTGAGATACGTGAGAGGAAATGGGACCAAATCACCATGTATTTTGTTGTGGTTGTTCCCCAAAAAGGGAAAGATCATGATGAAATATGGGTTGTGGCGGACCACCTAACCAAGTCAGCACACTTCCTTGCCCTAAAAGTCACTGCCAAGATGACAAACTTAGCTTATATTAGATAGATAGTTCATTTGCATGGTGTTCTGAGTTCAATTATATCTGATCGTGACCCTAAGTTCACTTCAAAGTTATGGAAACAAGTTCAAGAGGAACTTGGTATGAGGTTGAAATTCATCACAACTTATTACCCCAGACTGATGGACAGTCAGAAAGAATGATCCAGACCTTAGAAGATCTATTGAGAGCATGTGTGCTAGATTGGGGTGGATCATGGGAGAAATACATGCCCTTAGTTGAGTTTGCCTATAATAACAATTACCAAGCCAGTATTAGAATGCCTAAGTATGAAGCTCTTTATGGGAGGCCGTGCCGATCACCACTTCATTCGGATGATGTAAGTGAGAGCATGTTGCTGAGGTTAGAGGAACTACAGTTGTATGATGACAAGATCGCTTTGATCAAGCAGAGGCTAAAGAGATCCCATGATTGACAAAAGTTGTATGCTAATGCAAAGCAAACAAATATGCATTTCACTATAGGTGATCATGTGTTCCTAAAAATCCGATTCCTTTGAGATATAACAAAAAATAGAGGAAAGCTGAGCCTCTCGATATGTGAGTCTGTTTGAAATTCTAAAACAGATTGGTGAGGCCGTGTATCGTCTAGCTTTACCTACATAGTATAGTATGATGCATGATGTGTTCCATGTGTCCAATATGAAGCGCTATGTGAAGGATCCTAGCCATGTGTTTAACATTGAGCCTATTGAACTCCAAGGGAGATTGACATACCCTGAGTCACCTATGAGGATAATAGACTCCATGGTGAAAGACCTCAGGAATAAAAAGATAGAGATGGTAAAGGTTCTTTGGAAGCACCACAGTGAGGATGAAGCCACATGGGAGCTAAGGATGGACATGAAAAAGTCTCATGCTAATATTTTTGTATGATTAGTTTAATTTTGGGGACAAAAATCCTATAAGAGGAAAATGATGTTATAACATGTATTTTCACATGTATTTACATATTTGAATACAAAGGATATATTGGAAACTTGATGTACCTTGTTTTAAAAGTACATGTTTAATTTGCAAAATTCCCCTTTTCCCAATGGTTTTTATGATTTACTATTTCCAATATTTCAATAATACACAAGGGAAAAGAAAAAGAGAAAATCCAAAAATAAAGTGAATTACTAAAAGGAGCGGGTAATAATATTCTACATATAGAATTATGTGGAATTTTCTAGAAAAGTGGTGTTAAAGGCAACTACTAGATTGGTTTCATTTCCACTTTGTTTTAATGAGAAATGTAATCAAAATAAGAAACAAGGGAATGTTGGGAAGACAAAAGAAATGGTTTGATTCTTTAAATGAATGAGATAAAGAGCGGGACTCAGAGACTAATAAAAGAATTTTTAAGTTGTGTATTTTGGTCCCAAATCTCATGTACACCTAGATATAAATAATTAAGACTTTCCCTTAAATTTTGGGATTAAGAGGTTAAAAGGAGAGAGAGATGGAATTCACTACAATTATTAAAGTGAATGGATTAATGAAAATATACATTAAATGTAAAGATTTAATTGATTTTTCAGAAATTAGGGACCCGCTCCCTTTTATTTGCGCTTGTATTGTGGATTGTTGAATCAAAAATCACCGTCTACCTCAAATAGGAAAAGAAAACAAGAACATGGATTTGATGACTTTCCTACTCATTTTCCTTATGATCCAATGAGTGTTCAAATCTAGGAATTTCTCCAGTAGATTTATGAGAGGAAACAACACCTATCCATACTAAGTTTTGCCCACTTTGGAAGGCAATTAAGGATTTGCCCAATTCACATCTCAAGGGTAATCCTGCCACCATAGCCAAGTATAAATAGAGGCCTATGATCCTCATGTGAAACCATAAGTTGGTTCATGAGACTCTGCTCAACTATAAGACTCTCTTCCTACCACCAATTATTCTTCAAGTCTTGTCCTTGACCCTCTGGACCTCTCGGAACCTCATCAGAGATCCCTCCTCATTGCCTATCAGCTCTGACCACCTCATGGGCAATTGGAGACCTCAGTGAATTTGTTGAGGTAAGACGAAGGTGTTGGAACCCTCACTCATCACTCAAGAGATCAGAATCTCAAAATTAACCTCCATTGTTGATTGCCCAAGCTGCTCGCAAAGCAGTAGGTGTGAGAACCCATTACACTAAACAAGATTATGCAAAACATAAAACACAATCGATCACTAATTAATCACATACCCAAAAATATGGGTAAATTAAAACTGATTTCAACATCAACACCCGCTCGGAAACTTTTGCATAAGAGCCCAACATCTTTCTTGTATCCATACTATGCTAAGAATTTGATACAATTTGTTATATCACCTTAGCTACAATATATATATATATATATATATATATATATATATATATATATATATATATATATATATATATATATATATATATATATAGGAGAACAATATTCATATATTCCACATAAATAAGCATAACATGCTAACAAAAGTCCAATTAGTTTGAAACACCATATACAAATGTTTCCTACCTGGACCTGAGAGGACAAGGATGACTTTAGGACACACTAGACATCTAATCAACTTTCTCAAAGATTCATTACTATAGTTCCTCTTTACTTCCATGGTTTTGTTGTCATTACTGTCGATTTCCTAAAAATATGTGGTGAATCACAAGGGTGAGACCCATGTCCCAACAAGAGATATAACCTCCAACAACTCTTATTGAATAGAAAATTTTAAATAGTAGATAACTGAGCAGTTAGAGTATTTAATAATCAATTGAACAGATTGAATAGTTCAAGTATGCTACACAGATTAAGCAAATAATCTTAGCAACAAGTATGATTATCAATGTATATATAGGTAACAAATAAATCCATTTTGCTGGATACATATCTACTCAAATTTCATCAAATTGCATCTAATAACAATCATCATCATTAATCCGACTATCATCATATTCCTTGCTAATAGCACAAACAACCTAATAGCATAAGCATCCCTCACATCATGAATATGTCTAGTAACATAACATGGCTATCAATATTGGCATCTCAAATAAAGGGAACAAATCTATATCATAAGTAGAACTAACATCATAGCATAATTAACTGCATATACATGATTAGTAGTTTAAGCATTTCTAATTACATAGGCATCACTAGCAATATTAAACACAACTAAAAGCATCAACTTAACCATCAGTGTCAATATATTTGACAACATAAGTATGTTTGCAACATGAACATAACTACAACATAAGCATATCTATTATCTCTTAGGCTACGTTTGGTTCATAGCATAGGAAAGGAACGACTTTGAGTAATGGATTGGATTGGATAGGAATCGAGAGGGAAAATGTTTTGAATGTAATCTTATGTTTGTGTAAGCTTTAGGATTAGATTCATTTCACATATATCAACTCATCACATCTACTTTCTAGGTTACTCCAGATGTTACTTTTGATTTCGATCTAATTCATAATCTGGTGTTAAGAGTGTGGATTGCAACTAAAGCAACAAGGTATCAATCAGCCGAAGAGGACAAACTCGGCCTTTTTTGGTTTGGCACTGTTAGGTTCTGACTTCGGTGAGTTAGAACACTTCTATAGTGGAGAAGTAGTTGTGATCTAGCCTCTAGTCTGGGAAACCATGAGGTATACAACTATGGGGGAGGAAGGCTTTGAGTGCAATGACAAGAATACATGCAACCTACCCCTACAGACATCGCTAGACAAGTCACGTTTCTTCATCCTCAACCTCTGAAAGCACACAAAAACCCAGTCTGAAGACAACAGTCAATAATTTTGTGGATCCTGACACCAAACAATTGACCTCCTAATCAGTGTCTATAGGTGCATGGTTTTAGTTCCGGATGTTGTGGTGCATTCGCATAGCCCTCCTTCATGCTGCCCTATTTTCATTTGTCAGAGGAGGCAACCTAAGCCATAGTTTGAGTTTATAATTCTATGTGGCATAGACTTGTTCGACGTTGAGAAAAGACTGTGGGTGACGACGGTGCTCGCTACACGCGAAAAGGTCAGTGTGCGATGGATTAACAAAATCCACATGGAGACACCCCTTTTTTAATCTAACATATAACAAATGTGCATCCCATGGGTATTCCTTTCCTGAGCCACTATTCAGTTACCAAATGACAAAAACCGAAATGTACTGGATGTTCATCCAATCCGGACCATATATACCACGAACCAAACAAAGTCTTATTGTACTATACATGATCTCAGTAAAAAGAAAGCAAACAAGGGTTATCATCCAATATGAAACGTTGTATAACCCTAAACAGATATGCTACACGAATGTCTTACATCTTTTATTATTCCCTGGAGAATTTGAATCATAGCATCCAAAGTCCAACCAACCCCTGCAAAGGGCTATTAGGTTCCGTACAAGTTCTAGGAGTGATGGTATCCTAAGATCTCACCCCCTCAGTCAGCACGAGTAAAAAGGTAGTGACATATCCGTCAATGCTACCACTACAATGACGTATACTCAAGATTCTAACAACTAGTACGCCCTTGGTATAGGTCACGATATTAGAGAACATGCTCACACATGGCCATTCTATAAGAGGCACCTGTAGTTATACTGCTGCCTTTCATATTTCACAATATCCGAGGCATGACCACAATCATCCTCCATAACATGCAATTACGGTTGACAAGGATATATCCTCAACTTGCCACCCCAACATACTCAATAGTATGTGCTCTGAGTTTCCCTTAGGAATACTCATTCACCATCCAACAAGTTCTATCATTGAAGATGGTTATACAACTTATGACACTACATGATTAGAGTTTCACTTTATTAGTTATTCTCCAATTGGATAAATTAAGGCTGCATCAAACAAGTGGACATACAAACCCTAATTCATATCTAGAAAATATTGCTATATAACAACTTCAGAAGATATAAAACATATCATACATAATTTCTCATCTCAACATCACATGGAAGTATTCACCTACCAATCAAGAGATTATAATTTTTTCAAATCATCATCACATGATACTATTGTCTTGCCATTCATGAGTCTATATCCTTTTCACAATGTCATAGGGTATCAACCCTTATCAACACAAGAGGATTACACCTAATTCAGGTCTCAACCATGCCCAAAGGTCATTAAGACCATCATACTATTCCCTGCAAAATCATCATTATCTTTCCATGCCTTATAACAAGGCTCAAGAATATCACTTACATATAATACACCAGACAACACAATATTGCATTACTGAGCTGGGAGATATTCATAAACAATAATAGCAGGGTTATATTAACATTAATAACATTCCTTTATTACATCAACATGTAAGGAATCTAGATATGATTAACCCTCGTCATATTCATGATGCACATGTTTAGCATAAGAAAATATCAACCATGTGGCTATGATAACCACCAATGAACACATTAAGGTTATGGTCATATTAAGGATATTATTCCACCATCATGCCATCATATAAGAAGGTTAAACATGAATACTAATATTTATCTGTTGCATTAGAGTTAGGTTCAACAAGATAAATTATATTAATATTACTAATCAACACTCATACCAAACCCTAACTCATGGAGTCCCCATTGGATCATGGATGCATAAGGTGAAGCATCATCATCACATTCCATACCAATCTCATGTATGGATACACACATAACTCAAGGTGTAACCATCAGGTCATAGCATACTAGGCTTCAACCACAAAAGAGACTACTCCATGATTCTATTCATCATTGAAAGGGTTGTTCATAATCGATTACCATCACTCGGTTATATTAGGGCTAAGTATAACGAAATATACTTCATCAGGGTTTCCCATTAACTCATTATATTTATTATCAATTCTAATCATATGAGGGAAAAGCCAAGACTATATTATTAAGGTAAACCTCCATTAGGTTTCAACATCACTCAAACTGTAGAAATTACCATAAACATCATCCCAAAATATTGGATTGTTGAGAAGGTAAGACTATTAGTTGTTTACATAAGTAAACACCTTGGATAAATCGCCTATGAAGTCATTGATTTGTTCACTAGAAAGAGTCACCATTTAACCCTAGACATCCCTTGATTAACAACATAAAAAGTTCCATTGAGAGTAGGGTAAAACCCACAAGCGATTATTTATTTAAAATAAGCCGTCAATAAATGAGCTTCTTAAGTTGATCTCATAAAGGCAACCATCTAAATTACTTTATTAGGACCAATATATTACATTAGGTATCATTCCAATTTATTGTAAGAAGAATCATTAGATCTTAAGCATTGGGTCAAGTTCATATATTAAAACCATCAGTTGGAGTATAGGTCCAACCATTGCATCAAATGACCCAAGAAACCATTGGTTTAAGGCTTAATTGATGCTACATTTACATGCTTAACTCACCATAGGTTGTGGAGATCTGATCCACCATCAATAGTGACCATTAAGTCACCATTGGTTGTTAGATCAACACTATATTCATTAATCATCATTGGATATCAAGCTAATGTCACCATTGATTGATAGAATCATTAGGGTACTTAGTTGTTGATCATTAAGATTCTAATTAAGCCAAAAACTGACCTAAGGGGTGAACATCAATTGAAACCCTTGGTCACCACCATCTGTTGTCTAGAAGACAACACCATTGGTTGTTGCAACGGTACCACCATCAGGTCATGTGTTTAGAGAAGAAATCAACTTTAAATCCTAAAATTGACCATTGGTTGATGGGTGCTTAGTACCACCGGTTTTCAAGCCAACCTGATCCAAAGAGGAACATAAACATGATTAAAAGTTCATCTAGAACTGAAATCAGAATAGGGAACGTCAAACAAATTGAAATCCAAGTCAAGCATAGATTTTTAGTGCATGGATCATCATTTTAAAGCAAGAACATGAGCTAGCAAGCTTATGGTAAGCAATAAACATGGATCAAGTTATAAAACTTGCCTCTACTGAGAAGATAAAATCCCAAATAGAAGAAAACTTGATCTGGTAGGGTAGAAAATCCAAGCATAAGCTCTGAACTCATCCATCTAACACCTTTCTCCATCAAAGAAGCAAACCCTAAGCATAAGGATCAAGAAAGATAGGGTTTTAGAGATTTAGAGCAACATCTACCATGGAACAACAAAGTTCTGGCCTGTAGAAAGATAGGGGGAAGAAGAACAACAAAAGAAATGGGAAAGAGAAGGTGAAACTTACTAAGTTAGGTCAATATCACCAAGAAGGAACTTTAGAAACCCTAAAGGAAGCAAAACAAAATCCTACATGCTTCCACCATGAAATTCTCCCTCTTCTTCTACCTTGGATAGGTCCTCTATAGATAAATAGAGAGGGAACGAGGTTCTTAGCAGGAGGGAAGTGGTAGAGAGCAAACATTTCATTTGGGAGCTTAGAAGTAGAGATATAAAGCTTGAAGGATAAGGAAAAAGAAGAAGCATGAGGTGTCTAAAAACTCTCCATGCATCCATGGCCTTAAACCATTAATGATATATAAGAAGATACAAAAGTAGCTGACCCACCATCCATGGAGACCTGATTAGCCCTCGTTTCTTGATTTTGCAAGAAAAGAAAATAAACCATTTGCTTTATAGCTCCTAAAGGTAACTCATCCATAAAGGGGTAAACCCTAAAATGCCCTTGAGGAAAACACCTCCGAAACAAGGTTCAAATAGGTACCGCATGGCTCAACAAGCTCAAGAGTGATGAGAGAACATCCAAAGAACATAATGAAAGTGATAAATTTCAAGAAAAACCTCCCAATTGGATAAATTTTAGAACAGTCCAAAATATACATAAAATTGCATAACTTGCACAAACATTGTTCAAATTGGACCAAACTTGAAACTTAAGCTTATCTTATGATTCCAAATCATATCACAAGGTTAGATTATAGTTCTAGGAATTAAATTATGATAATTAAGTATGTTCAACACTTCTATCAAGGTCAGGAGCCTCTCAGTAAGGTTGAAGACAATCTGGAGGGTGAAAAGTTTAGTCTACCCTCAACTCCTCTTCTTTTTTGGGTGAGAACCTTTTTGTCCTTTTCTCTCTTTCTTCACTATGGTTAGAAAGATTCCATGTGGGAGTGGACCACCAAAATGGCATGAGCCCATTGGCTTGACCCAACCTAGTTGGCACGGTCGGGACCTAGGTTCATCGCCTAGGTGGCTAGCCCTCATTGGCCAGAAATCATTAAATTTGCTACAATTAGAAAATCATAGGAATTTACAATGTTGATAATTTATATATGAATGTTGAAAAAAAGAATAGATAGGAATAAATTAGTTTCAAGACCTAGATCTGCATCAAATTGCAAAAGTACCTAAAGTCACTAACTTTAGTGTATTAAAATCATTGAAACCCTAAATTCTTGGTTGTAATGAATATAAATTGCTTAAATAACTTTAATGGATAAAGTTTAGTCTTTTTGGATAAAAAGAACATCTTCGACTTAATTTGATATTAATATTGCATAAAACATCAAATTTAGGGCTTGCAAGTTAAAAATAAATTAAATATGCTATTTAGGGTTTGGGAAACTAAAACCCTAATGAAGCCCTAATTTGACCCTAAAACCTAACTTAGAACCCAAGTCAGTCTTAATGATAGATTTTGAGAAAAATAGTGATACTTTGATCACTTCTGAGAAAGGTATGTGGTTAAGCCTATGACTAATCACCTTAATCAAATTATGTGATTTCTTGCAGTTTTCCTAATTGGATTGCAATCTAATGCTTGCATGTTTATTTACTTCTTGCCATCTATAAAGTCACTATGGATATAATCTTATATAAGTGTAACCTACTTAAACCCTGTATGATCTATGGTGAGTTAAAGCGCATGGGGTGAATAATGTCATCATGGGGATGATTGGTGATGAAGCCTGAAAAGGAAGATCACCTCAGGCCAAGCCTGGAAAGGAAGACCTATGTGTGAAGCCAAGCTTGGGTGAGGGAAGGTTATGAAATGTACACTACAAGGACCAAACCCAAAAATAAGGGTTCCTTATAAAGAGTCTCCCCTAGAGATAGGTTACACCATTAAGAAAAGAGGATAGGGGTGGTGAGGTTAAAACAAGAAAATGCTTGTTCAACTTTTTAATCATAATTGTTCTATGGCTGATTATATTGTTACACCTACATGCCAATGTTTTTTTTCCACCACATACCAATATAACTTGTTATAGATCATTGTTTTATTTCATGGAACTTTAGGTTAAACTACTATTATTCTGAAAAATGGACATCTAATGAAGAAGACACCAAAAGAAAAAATGCTTAAAGTTACCATGGAGGATTTCTT
This sequence comes from Alisma plantago-aquatica, assembly GCA_963693085.1. Taxonomy (NCBI): domain Eukaryota; kingdom Viridiplantae; phylum Streptophyta; class Magnoliopsida; order Alismatales; family Alismataceae; genus Alisma; species Alisma plantago-aquatica. Next base: position 329,650,504 of record OY856414.1, read on the forward strand.
CAGATTGTTTTTATTTCCAGTTGCAAATAATAGTTTCCCATACTATGTAACTCTTTATTGAAGAGTTTATCTTGCATATTATATACAAATCTCTTCCATTCAATGAAATCTATAATTATTTCTGGTTAATTGCTAAACCTCAATTCTATAAATATGATAATGGCCCTTGCCCTCTCGATTTACCTTAGTTGGGGATAATGGTGGGAGGGGGTCGTCAGGAAACTAGTAATGAATATTTATTCATACCTATATAATACTTGGGAAAGGCACCCTATAATGACATGAGAAGAGTTTAGGCACTCAATGACACCCATTTAGAGATAATTCCACCTACAAGGTTCTACAAAAACTAAGAAAACACAAAGAAGTTTTAGTTTTCACTTAAAATTGAAGATTCATATGCAAATCAATTAGGGTTCCAAAATCAATGGTAAAACATGAAAAATATGTATGACGGAACAAAATGAACAAAAACCAATGAGAAGGAGTGGCTTAAAGAGAAAACATATCTCTTAAATCACATTGGAATGGAATTTGATTTCTTGGACTGAGAGACATTTAACATTGTAGTTTTGGAGATGTACTATGAGTTCCTAAAAAGAGTGAGACATCAGGGAGTTTTCAAGTTCTCATATCAGTCCTCAAAGTAAAAATAATCTATATATTAAGAGAGGAGAATCATCTAAAAAGGCAGATATGCATATATATATATATATATATATATATATATATATATATATATATATATATATATATATATATATATATATATATATATATATATATATATATGGATGTTCATTCAATACCCGCATGGGTAGCATGGAGTTCCCTACCCGGCAGCCAAAAAAGTAACTGTTCTGGCCAGAAAAATAATAATTCTATCAAAAAAGTAACTATGTTGATAAGAAAGTAACTATACGACTAAAAAAGTAAATCAATACAAAATACACAATAGATATATATGTAATCATATTTTGAAATATGTTGATGTAAACGTAAGTATCTATGCATGAAATTTAAAAGTTTGCAAGGTAAAGTAACCCTCTATCAAAAGTAAGAAACTTGAAAAAAAGTAACCAAAATGGGGGGTAGGTAGCTACCCACGCGGGTATTAAAGATGATCCCTATATATATATGTATAGATGTTCTAGTAGTATGAGCCACATAGGAAAACGTGTCCCAATTGCAATGATATTAGGATTTTGAAAGAATTTGAGACATACCTTATTTTTTTTCTTACATTTGCACCCTTCAGTCATGTATGGGTTACAAAAATCCTTCTTACGCATGAAGCCTCAAAGAATAGAAAAATATTATTTAGGAAAGTTGATTTATCAGGACACAATGACCAAGTCTGTATATGTAGATGGATTGTGTGTGCTTTGTTCAAATAGTTTATTCTTGATTAATTATTTTATGTTATGAATCAAATTGAAACAATAAGTCTATCCTTAGGTGTATTGGAGTTACATAAATTAATTTGAGGAATGATCTTGCTCAATGAAGTCCTTAATTGAAATACAAATAACAAAAACTTTTTGTTATCTCATTGGTTTACATATTGGGGTGACTGAATATGAAATATTATTAAGGCATATGCGTGATGCCTAAGTTTATAGGAAAAATTATATGGAAGTGGCTTCTAATGACATGATAGAAGGGTAGATACACATATTAAGGCAGTGTGAAGATACAAATTCTAAACGATTATAGTAGAATACATATTGGGATTAATAAAAAACTAAATCATTTTTAGAAAAAATCTAATAAGTCCTTTATATGTGGTGTATCTAAACACTTAATATGCACATATTATCTGAGAATTCAAAAAAAGAAGTAGGGTAGATATAAATGTATACTCATGTGTCATCACATGTAACTAAAAGGTACACATAATGGGAACAAAAATAAACAACCGATATACACAATGGTCTCCGATACTAGACACAAATGTGATGTAGAAGCTACAAAAACAATTGTCATATATTTGTTTGGCAGAAAATAAGACCTCATAGTTCAGAACATGATAAAAATAGTCTAACATAGAAGAAGGAAAGTGGACACCAAAAAATCACCTAAATCTAGATCAAGGGCATAAAATAAACACATGTTTTTTCATTATAGAATAATATTTATGAGGACTATGAAAATGAAGAGGCAAAGCATGAAAATACACTAGCATATGTCTCATTCAACATGTGGTTCACTTTCTTATCTACTATCAATAAAATATTTCATAGTTTCCATGAAATATGGTCTGGAACAAAAACAACACTTACAACATCATCACATGCAAAATCCTACTTTTTATAAATTAACTCATATTTTTCGAGATGCCTAATGGTACTAAGAATATGGTTCTATAAAAGAGAAAAGTGTGATTAATTGTACGAAACATCTTTTATGTAATATAAAATCCCAAGGAAAAAATGGAGCCACTGAGATAAAATCTTAAACATGAATTGAAAAACACTTGTACTTATCTCTCTTTGCAATGATTATGTGAAACCATGATTTTATAAGGTCAATTTGAAAAGCCCCTAAAATGGATACATGTGTGAAAACCATAATTTACCTAAGAAAATGCCTTCTAATAATTAACATTGTGACCAATTGTCTAATAAATTATATTTGTTTGAACTATTTTTCATATAAACCTTATCATTCACAAACACCTAATGTACTAAATTGGAACTATATATCATAACCCAATTTGTGTTCCTTAATGATGAAGCTTGGATCCATGCCTCCATACACATGCCTTGTCCTCTGTGTTGTTCAAGAATATGTAGGGAACACTTTGTAACATACCCAAATCTCAAATCAGGGCTCATTTGTTTTCTAAGGTTCCTTTCAAGGTACATGTGTATCAATCCTTTTCTCCCTGAATACGATTATATTAAGAGTAATTGTGGATCAAATATTATAATGCTTATCAAATATACGTTCATGTGAAGTCTTAGGATGAATTAATAAATTAATTTCACTAATAGGATTGGACTTATGTGTATAAATATAAAATACAATAATTTACTACTAGATTAAACCGTTGAACCCTCCTTAGTCTAGTTGATGAAGGAATATAAATTAATGCATTAGTTAGGTTAAAAGGAGGAATAAATGCATAAATTTATCTTTATAAAATTAATACCAAACAATTTAAAAAGGTGAAATAAATTCTAAAATTAGATTTCTCATATCCTATATGGACTACCTACCAATTTTCTGGACAATTAGACTTTTTTATTCCTATTAAATTAGAAAGAGAAAGGTTTTAAATAACCTATGTTTGTTTAACCAAATTTATTATTACATTTAGTTTCCATCCATTTACTTCTCCCCCGTAGGCACATAAAATATATCCCATTTCTTCTCCTTACCTAGTCACACATGTCTTACGCTAGAACCATGGCCATAGTCTGCCTATCAAGTACCACAATTGATGACGACTCTCCCATCTCCCCCTTGACTGCGTCTCTAGTCTAAGTATCAACCACAAATGATGAGTCATCCTATAATTGGAGGTTGTGTCATCCTTTCTTATTCCTCTTCTCAATATGTCCTTTACCCTATTTCATCCTCCCCTCTTGACTCTAGTGTCCACCCACAACCCTAGAAGTCACCTCTTTTCCTTTACCTCCTCTACCTTGCCTCTTTATACTTGTTTTAGAACTAGGGCCACCAACACCACTAAGACCAAATTGAACTTCCATCCAACTCTCTCTTTCTAAGTTGCATTGCTACTAACCCCTACTGTGGTGTAGGCATCTGTGACGTCCCCAGATTTTCTAAAACTTAATCTGATGTGTGACATCCAAATTGAAACCCTCACCTTAGTGAGAATCCCAATTTAAACATCCCACACAAGGCTAAGAAGAAGAAAATTAGAGGAAGTCAGGAGGAAACAATCAGTAGTACATATACATGAACAATAATAAAACCATACACACATGTTCACCATTCAACATATAATTACATAATGAATTGTTACAACATTTGATATTAGATATTGAATAGAAAACTTATGCATATACATGTAATACCACTAAACTATAGGATCTTAAGACAATAGGTCCACCTGTACATCAGCTCGCCACACAACTCTCAACTATATTGGTTCTTCAAGAGCACAAGACCACAACCTAAACAAAAGATTACATGTGGTACACGTCAGCACAATATTCAAAAATATTGTACTGAGTATGCCTACGTGTCTTTTATATACCTCTCATCATATCTTGGCAATAAGATAAAACTAATACTTGGCAGTTATAAAGAAGTATAAGAAAATCCCATACTTGCATGAAGATGTTCATTAACAAAAGAGAACACATATTTTAAGCACATTTTCTATTATATCATCCATGCGTTTACTACCTGGGAGTTGAATGCATTAAGGCCTTTATGATCTACTACCAAAGAGTTGGATCATTTCACAAAGTGATCTACTACCAAAGAGTTGGATCACTTCCAAGTACTTTACTACCAAAGAGTTGAAGTACTTATTTCCAACACTTTACTACCAAAGAGTTGAAGTGCTTAGATATAATGGAATATATATATTATGTTTCATGTGTTCATAGCAATAAGTATGGAAAATCATGCAACATATCATACAAGAACAATCATTTCAATCAATACCATATGCCAAGTCTTTACTACCATATAACACAAGCATATTGTATAATGAGCCAAGTAAGAGGTAATGGCGTACCTTGATCAAGACAAACCTAATCACATATTCCTAATGTCAACTATATCCTTGTTAAACCTGATCAAGACAAGATCATATACTATCATCATGTTCTCATCTTCTTACATATCATCTTAATCCTATTCGTGTTCATTAGGGTTTACCTTATCTGATTAGGATATTCCCATCATTACTTGTATTTTTGTCTTAGATATATTACTGATGTCATATTCCAGATTATAGTTCATCAACTGGATAAACATATGTGTCACATTATTATGTGAACATATTAACATTATGTCACTTTCATTACCCATATCAGGGTTACATCACATGTAGTAAAGGTTCTCTTCATATAATATAAATTCTATGCATCATCGTGATCTCATAGTTAAATCTGAGTTTCCATATACTGATATGAGCTTACTCTATAAATTTCATCATTTATTGAGCATGTATGCATTAACTGCATTATCTTTAGTGTTATTAGCCCTAATTATTCATATTAATAAAATTACATGATTTCGTGCATCAACATGACCATATCTGACACCATATGCATTCTATACATAAATATGGACTTACTGACATGTTATCATAAATTTATGTCATCATTTAATATTTATTACTCAAGAACTAAGTATTACACATATTACATGACATCACTGAGATTAGTGCATCAAAAACCTAATATTATAGTTCTACTGTGTTGTACTCATTTTCCTGAGAATTTTGGTATTTTATTTGTATTTTTCTGATAATCGTGCTATTTTCTATGAATTATTGAAGATTACCATATATACTAGGATTATTACCTTCTTGGTCCTATCATAAGCCGCCACGTGGCTCCAGGTTGGCGTACCTTCTTGCTTGGGCCGGTCGGTCTGATCCAAGTGAGACCGGTTCGCTCTAGATCCGCCAGTTCACGCTTAGTCTGGCTCACGTTCAAGGCTGGAGACCCAACCCCCACCTTTCGTTCTCGTGATCTCGACGCAGTGCTAGAGCCTGTGCTCTCAGCCGCCACCGCCAGGCTGGTTCCAGCAAGAAGGCATACTCCCAACCATCATCCTCAAGAGCTCTGATCAGTACCAAAAGACCCAGCGGACCACCTAGGGCTCCACCGACATCTCCGTTACCTGATGTGCTGAGCCTGGCCAGACTCGGTTCTCCTCTCAGCAGGGTGCGCTGCCGTGCCGATCTCCTCTCGACACCAGGGTATGCCGCCGTGCAGATCTCCTTAGTTCCATGTCACCATCCTCTGGATTATCTTCGTCTCCATGAACTGCACGCACCCACAAGCTTCAGACATGCGCCTCCTCCTCCACGATTATGCTGGCGCAAGCTATCTCTCTGCTCGGCGCCTGCTTTCTCCATAGACATGGTTGCCACCATGGGAAGGTCTCTGACAAGCAAGCGGCTACGCTGTAGACTCTAGTGACCTTGGAGGATCCAAAACATTTCCACACTAGCTGGGTTGGAAGGCCGATTGTGCCTTCGTGATGCCGCCATGGCAGGCTTGGCACTGCTTGTTCGCTCTCAGCAACAAAGACGAGAGGGAGACTAAGAGGACGTTCTCCCTACTTCAGTCTCCTGTAGGTGATGGTAGACCATCCATGGTGTGGCATGTTGTCGAATTCTCTCATCTTTGCTTGGAATATCTAGGCTAAGACAACCGCCCACTAGCCTATCTTCCTCACATCCTCATGCCATGATCACGTCGTCAGTAATTGGAAGGTCAGAGTGCCAAAATGCTTCGCTGCTTGGCAGGTAGCTATGATATCTTAGCTCCCAGATCTGACCATCCAAAGGCTACTAAAGCTCCACGTTCCCAATCCGTGGCATCCTAATTTTTTTTGACCTAGTTGGACGTGTGAAACAACCACTAAGGCTAGAAACTCAACACTTAGGTCCATTAAACACCAATAACGCACATTATTTCCCAAATTTCCAACCTTCATAACTTCCTCTAGGAACATCCAATTGCCACCAAATCTTAACCATAGATTCCATACATCTCAAGGTACATTATACTCCAATTTGGTGACGAAACTCAGCTATTAGACCATTCAATTAAATTTATCAAGAAGACATTGAAAAGAGATATCTTAATCATAATGTCAACCTCACATCAACACACTTACTTTGTCAAAAGCTTGGAACTCTTAATATAACTCAACCATATGATTTCACTTATGTCATTGGACATTTAAGATTCCCAAAAGTCCACTCCATCACAACATCACTGACACCACTAGGGATGATGTCTCCTTTCATATTATTTGTGGCTCAACATTTCCTATCCCTTTCAATCCCTTTCCTTGCCCTAGCTATTAGAAGCAATCTTCACTTCTCTACTACATGCTCTGACATAGACATCCATGGACACCAAGTACAAAGGCCAGAAGGTAACTCAAGCTCACCCACTATTGATCATCAACAACAATTTCATGATTCCTTCTCTTGCCTTGAATCACCTTTGTCCTTGATGAACACACCAATACCAAGGCAACAACCATCAGAGACAAATCCTCATAGGATACCTCTCATGTACTAGTGATTTATTTCCTAAATTATTCCAAACTCAAACTAATGAAGGGGACTAAAAGTATGAATATTACATCCTTGTATGAACCCCACAACGACCTAAGTGCAAACCTAAAGCCAGTCTGGAAACAATCAAATAAGATTGATCATCATTGACAAAATATGGCTGACTTGAGGTCGTATGTGAAGAACTCTATCGACCACTCATGTTGAAATAATCTCGAATTTACAAATCATTCCATAGGCCAGTAATCTCTTCAACTCTATAATCTAATTCTTAATAACTTAGTGAATAATATAATGATAGGTTAGCTATTATAATGTGAAGATAATTTGAATGTTCACATATACAAACACATTCAATAAGTCAATCCACTACATATCATTATATCACGCTTTCATACACACATATACATAACACTAGAACCAGGGAGTTCGTAATTTATACTGACTTAGATTCTTTATATCCATAGTAATCAGAGTTTTGAAGTAATAAGACTTGGTTATAGAAATGCCCCTTATCATTTGAAAATATACTTAATAATGGTTTATGGATACATATGTTGGTGCATGTGTAACAAAAATATGCATATCATATATCCTATTCTTGTAATCCCAATTTATTAATTTTATTAGTAGTAGTTGCATATTAGAGAATACATTTGAACCAATGAGAGAGCTTAAAGATATAACATTTGGTGATGACTTATATTATTTGATTGGTTACCCTGATAACTATCATACTAGTACACATGTGTTGGAGTATAAATATCTAGATATAATATATAACCTTACTAATTGTTAAGAACTACAATCAAAACCCTAAATAGCTTTTTCTAAGTAGACCTCTAAATACACATATTAGTATATTTGATGATAATTTGAAATATATAAGGATAAAAGTAATACATTTAACTAGATTGGTTCAATGAATAAATCCATATATTAGAGAAATAATAAGGAAGATTAATCTTATATATTGAAATGGGTGAATTTATATTTATAAAAAATATACTCGTATATGAATGTAAACCCTAGACTCCTCTAATAAGGGTAGTTTGACCTAATAATATTTGGTGTAACACCTACATTGACCTTGTTGGATAAAATGAACTATATGATATACAAGGAGAGTATGTATATCTTAGGATGATATAATAGGAAGAAATGTAGGCAAATGCCTTAAATGTGAATCTTGATCTAAAATATTGATATGTGACTTTACATGAGAATGACATGTGTATTGTAATCTAAACCACTCATGCGATAGTCACAAATTAAACAGTGGCACACACACAATACACACACATATATATAATAAATAAATAAATAATAAATAAATAAATATATTGTGTGTGTGTGACTGTGGATATATATACATGTTAAAATGTAGGGCCCTACCCTAGCATAGATATGCACATATAATAACTACAATCTAGACACTTTTATATGTATAATGGGTCATACGTTCACTAAATATGATTTAAAACCATAACATGTCATTAGTGATTGGGACTAGGGTAAGAAAAATATGAAAATCTACAATAGGAATGCAGACACACATTTGCCATGGTTTGACTAAAATACTTAATATAGTTCTAGGATAAAAATTTGACTTCAAAGACCAAGTATATAGATTGAGTTAAGTAGAAGCTATGAAGATCGGGTATGTGAAAATCCATATTTAAGTTTGGCTATTTAATATACTGTAATTCTTAATTTCCTACAATGATTCACCTTGTTGAACATTGCTCCTTCTCATATCTAAATTTTAATTCTACTTTCTAAATTGATATCATATGAAGTATTGTAAATGTTGAGATATTATTTTGTTATGGGTCTTTTGACCCCCTCCTACTATGATTTTGAAATACTTGATGTGATATGACTGAAATCCTAATGTTTCAGTTCTATTATGTATAATAAATGTTTTAAGGAACAATTCTATATGAATTATCATGTAACTATAATTTTGTTTTTACTTCTTATAAACTTTTATTCTCTATGATATATACATATACCATTAGGGCTATCAATAGGGAGGGTATGGGGAGGGTAAGGCCTTATCCTTTCCCTTACCCTTACCCTTACCCTCTAGAGGGTAGCAGGTAAGGGTAAGGGTAATCACCCTTCTTAGCAATCCTCTTACCCTGCCCTTACCCTTACCCTCTTCCTCATAGAGTAAATGGGGAGGGTAAAGGGTAAATAGGTAATTTTGATACAAAATGAATTTTATAAAAAGTTAACTTATTTTACGGTGGTTCGTAGGGTGATAAAGATTAAGACAAATGTTTATTGACTTGTATTTTCATAAATGTGAATGCAAGTAGGACAATTGTGTAATATGTTTAGACATTGGCCTAAGAATAACTTATTTGAAGGTGGCACTATCATCCTTTTCTCATTGTTCTGCGATCCTATCAACTAGATCAACATTTAATAATAATATACTACAAGCATTTGAGTTTGAATGAGGGTGGGAAGTAAGCTGCAATGCACAATCTTTCCTATTCGAAAAAAATAGGATGAAATTTGAACTATAAGCTTCTATATAGTTATATATCTTTGTTAAATAAATGCAGGTAAAAGGGTGAAATGGTATGGATAATATCCATACCTTACCCTCCCCTTTTAATGTGGTGGGGAAATTAGGAAAGGGTAAATGGGGAATGGGTAACAAAAAGCTTTACCCTTACCCTTATCCTATAGGGTATGGATAAAGGGTAAATGGGTAATACCCTCCCCAATGATGGCCCTATATACCATTTTGGAAATAATAAAATTCCTCCTTACCTCCATTTTTGGAATATGATGATTTTTTTTGTATATAGTGAAGATTTGATCCCCTCTTGGGTCCCACTCTTTACAATATGGTATCAGAGCTTAAGCAGTTACTGATTTTGACTATTTGAAGTTATCCTGAATTGTTCCTTAAATCGGGTAATTAGGAGACCCTTTAGTGGTTATTGCTATATCTATTTCTTTGTAGTGGATTATAAATTATGGTTTCAATCCGTATATAAATTGGTCACTACCAATCCCCACACCACTTCAGTGATTGAGACTTAGTATTTCACAAACCCTTATCATGCTTACCCTCTTTATGGAGGTGGAAATGTCACCAAATAGGAATTGATTCTTTAGTGTTTGATTCCTATATCCTATTATTTATGATATTATCTTGAGTGTTATGAAGTGTAGGTTAATTTTAACACTCATAGGCTCAAACATGGTTCTCAACTTAGACCTCTTTCCCTTGTTGTTTTTGTACCATGTCTTGCTTACATCCACTCTAGGTATTGGGAAAGCATGAAAGAAAAACATGAATACTGAATAAGTTGCGTGAGTTGAGATGATTACCTTGATATTAAGTGATAATATGAACTATCTCATCTATGGTTAGGCGTGCCTTACCGTCAACATGGAGGATGTCAACATAGCTATGCCCCAAGGCCATCTATCTAAGGGCTAGATGCCATCATCATTGAGCTTATAATGCCTCATACATGAGCATTAGTTGATGAAAGCAATACATTTGAGTTGATATAATTACGTTTTCACCTATCTCATCTCCAAAAATGTACTTGGTTTATCTAGTAACTAGATGAGTAGCTTAACTATATATGTTACCTTATCTTATGAAGGTGCACACTATGGTTGGAAACAAACCAATGAGGATAAATCCCTAAATCACTTCTTATAACGTTGGATAATCTTATGACACCCTCGGTGTAGAGATGAGTGACACACTTAAACTTTGTGTGTGAAATGAAAGTGCACACATGTAATATAGACCTAAAAGGCCTAGGAGTTGAACTTAGGGATACGTTCACCAAAGAATACTACTTACAGAGACCAAATCGAGTCACGTTTTACCTCAACCACCGACGACAAGTGACCGAGAGAGGGCCCCCAACTCTTCTGGAGTAGGCGTCCATAACATGACGGACCGTAGGAGATCAAGACAAACTACTCTAGATCTGTGGATGAAGATGAGCGATCTGATGTTTGCCATCATGAAGGAATTCTCCTTCAAAGGCTGTGTCGACTGATGGGTCTGACCCACTTTTCATAATAATCGAGAAAAACGACGGATTCACTGACTCTTCTTTTCTTTAGTAAATTTATTATACATATATATAAAGTATATTATGTAAGTAAATATAAAGTATATTATGTAAGTAAACAGAATGGTTTTGAAATACACAATTCTGACTAGACCTATAAAAAGAGTTTATTGGTTGATTATTAACTAAGAGCAAAGAATTAAACCTAAATTAAGTTGCTTGTCATCAAGAATGGATGGATTCCTCAGGGTTAATGGGTTCACCATGACATGCACTATATTCAATACATTTCATTATAATTATTCATCCTTTACGCTAGACTAAAGACTTGTAGAAAATATTACCCACTCTCACAACATAATCTACTACCTAAACTAAAACATACCTCACTCCCATATTAGTTTACGGATTAGTTAGGTGGAAAAGTGAATTGTCTAGTTATACTTTCATAGCCATAAGCCCTCTCCCTAGGTGCTATTGAGGCTATGTGGATCTATGACTTATCTAAATCCTAATACCTATCCCAAAGAAATTAGTAGTCTATTACTTCAATTATGGCAATTAGGCATAAATAAACTAATAAAGAGATAATAGATTCACATCTAGATGAAAGAAATAAAGTATCAATTCATAGAATTCAAATACAATGCAATATCAGGCTATTCCTGGGTCCTAAGGAATATGGGGTTTAGTCCCGCATGATTGCTATCATCATACAAAGAGAGGAATATGAGGAAAACATGCTAAATATTAGAAAACCAATGTGAAAACCCCTAGAGAACTCACCCCGACAGTCCCCTCTAGTGAACACCTTGATCTACAGTGTTTCAGTTGCAAATATACCCTCTAAAAGTTACAGGAGCATCCAATTCGTGGCTATCTCATTTGTCTTCTCCTCTCCCAGATCTGTACTCTACAAGAACATAATAACCATGATATGATTTTTTTAGATTTGAGTTCAATGCACAATAATGCATATGCTTGATGCACCATGTGATTCCCCTATCTACATTGCTTTGATCTAGCAACAAAAATATGTTGGAAGTAGTTCCCCTTATAGACATGGATGAAGGGATTAATTATATATATGGCCTACCATGCAAATCAATGATTGTAAATGGAATATGTGGCTATGTAACTAGAATCACAACTAACATCCAAATTATTTATGCATAAACAAATTATGATTCACCTACAGAATGAAGGGAATGAACATGCATGAATCCTAATGCCTACTATTATGGTGGGATGATGAATGCACTGAATCCCTCATCCTAACGATAAGGGTGGGTAGAAGGATGTGTACATGTAAGCCATTTTCACTTTCTCCTTGATTTTTTAGATTTGAGTTCAATGCATCCTTTTCTCCTTCTTGTGCTTTCTTTTTTATTCTCCTTTTTTTTTTCTGTTGTCTTATTTTAGTATAACTCATGATTAATGCTTGGGATTTATCCATCATACATCATTTCTTCCTTTCTCTCTTTTATTTTTTTCATTTGGAGGGATACAAGTGTAGATCCTTTCTTTAGTTGTGGATAAATCTGAATAGATATATGCTGTACAATATGAAAAATGATACAAAGAAAAAAGAAGTCTATATGGAAGTTGTTGTGTAACTAAAATTTTCCAACTAAACAAAATGATACATCTTTACTATTTTTTTTCTTTTTAATGCACTTGAAAAGAACTATATAACATGCTACCTACTATGCTATGCAAGGAAATCAAGAGGAATTTTATTACTTGATAATCATGTAGTGGTGAATAAAATATCATGAAAGGTGTATGGAATCACATGACTAAGAGATAATGCCTTTCTTAACTAGATACATCCCTCTCATGTCAACATGTGTACATGGTAACCTTACACTTTCTTTCAAAAATTCCCATTTAAGATCTCATTAGTGTTTTGGTTGGTTTGGGCTCAAACATCATCATCATACACAAGTATTAGATAACTTATGATTTTCATTCATATAAGATGTCCTCAAGCTGACTCACCCAAACACTTCCTCCAATTGGTGTTGTCTTAGACTTCACAAATAAGATTAAAATATAGATCATTTAAGCTAAAATTTTATTTTTTAAAAATGTAAATTTGATCCTTTATAGATTCATGTCAAGAGAAAGAAACACATTCTTTTTAATGATACAATGCAATGATGATAAATTAAGTTCTACGATTACATTAGATAGAATGTTGATCCTACTCCTCAGAAATAAGAAAACCTAAATAAGATAGAAAATAATGCAAGATAAATCCATTCCATCACCCCCTAAGCTTGAAATTGACTATGTCCTCAAAGTCTAAAGTCAAATTAAGAGGTGGAACAGGGGTATCCCATGCTCAGAATGGTGGTGCCGGTATAATTTTCCCAGTGATATCTGTGCATCTGGTGGGTAAAATGTGCTAGCGAACTACGAAAGGTTTCATGGCATGTTTGGTGGCTAGGACAATGTTTCCCTGACTCTAGTATTAGTCATAGAGAGGCTACTGATGGTCCTCAATGCGCTGCATGTGAGTGTCAATGTTCTCTTGGTTGACTAAGAGAAGATGCTCGTTATTGTAGGTGGTCTGTTGTTGTTGAAGTAGCTAATTTTGAACCCCATGAATCTAAGTTAGGGTAGATGACTGCTGTTGTTTCCCCTAGGGGTGTCAATAGGGTTTGGGTTGAGCAGGTTTTATTTTGGGTCATTTCAGGTTAACACTTTTTGGCTAAATCCTAAACTTGCAAAAGATGGATTTTGGGGTCAAAACCTTGACCCTAACTTGAACCACAAATAATTTTGGGTCTATCGGGTCTGATAGTAAATCCAATACCAAGAGAATAATTTTAAAGAAATGCTATGGTTTGTCTAATCATTGAAAATTTTCAAGTGTAACTCACAAATTTCATTGTGATAAACCTACAATGTGTTTAAAAAACACATATAAAGCTTATTGTAGTTTGATTGAGATTTTAAACACAAATTCATAAATAAATAGTATAATAAATCGTACAAATCAATACAAAACTATGTAGAATTGCCAAAATAAACTTCATGATTGATGGATTAGTAATTTTTTATGCCATTGGCTGTCTTAAAATATTGAATTTATATTTATTTGAAAATATAATTGTGAATATCGGGTCAATCAGGTCAATTCAGATCTAAATTCCAAACTCAGACCCGACCCTAAATTCATTTTGGGTTCTTCGGGTTAGGGTCAATTTTGGGTCAGGTAAAAAAACCTTAGACCCTAAACCCACTTAAAATTTTAGGTTCAGGTCGGGTCATTCAGGTCGGGTCTTATTTTGCCAGCCCTAGCTACTCCTACTGAATCAGACTGCAATATCCCATACATGCCCTCTATGGAGAATCAATCTCCTGACAATGGAGGTTCTGGAGCTCAGGGTCCTTATTAGCAAGAAATGTGGTGTTTGCACCAACACAGTGTGTAAGGCATGGTAGCCTCCTCTTCTTCCTCTTCCTCTTCTTCCTCGGATGGTGAGTTGACATTCTTCCCCTCTAGTATGGCCTCCACATCCTCTACTGGATACTTGAGATGGCACACTCCCTTTGTATGGAAGATAGGGTTAGAGAGAGCATCTCCTTCATATGGCCATTAATGGTACAAGATGCATACACCCTAGCTTGGTATGTGGTGATGAAGTGGGCCCACTTGAAGTGCTTGAAATTAAGCATTGATGTCATATTAAGGGCGTTGTACTTGGAGAGGTGGAGGTTTAGGTACATGAATAGTGGTGTAATTAGGTCCCCAAATTGAATGGGAGGGGTTTCTCTAACCTTTCCTCTTCACTTCCATCATGTGTAGAAGGAAGAATGTTCCAAAATCAACTGTGTCCCTTCCCAAGGTCAAGAGTGACCAAAGGACATATAGGTCCACATGTTGGACCTTCCCTTTCTCTTCAGTCGACCTCACAAAGATGGTATTCATCGGTATCAATGAAGAATGTGAGAAAAGGGATGCTACGTCCACTAGTGAATATTGATGCCAGTTGACAAAGAATCCCTGAGGTAGTACTGTCATCTATCTCCATGTCAGGTTGAAGTTAAAAGTAGTTTGGCGTGAAACATACCTCACCCATGAACCATCCATAGATGGAGTTGAACTCCACTAAGGTGAGGTGATTCTTGACATTGTACAACATGAACTTGACCCAACCATCTTCCCATCCTTCCTCGTTCTTAGGGATGAATCAAACTTCCAACATGGTGAGAAAATCATAGAAAATCTCTTGGTAAGTGGGTCGATCACCAAAAAATGGGTAATAGACCACCATTCCCTACCAGTGTAGACTCGTTGGAGGTTTTTAGTGAATCCAACTTCAACTAGGAAATCCCAGTCCCCATACCATGTTGGTATGAGGTCCCTCTTCAACAATTCAGCCTGACACTTCTTCTGGCCCTCATTCAGGAAGATAATCCTATATGACTTAGGCACCAATTGACTAGATGCGCTTGTGGACGAGGCTTGTCCATGAGATGCCATCTCCTTGAAGAAAATAAGAGAGATATGAATAAAAGAGAGCTCGGTGAAGAATCCGAATCACCAAGGTTCCCTTGTAACCTCTGATGGCCTTCTTGCAACTTTAGAATGATAGGAGAGATCTTATGTGTGATTTGAGATCACCCCTTGTGTCCCCTTTATAGTTTAAGAAGTGCCTGCCCAAGATGAGTCATTACTACAAGTAAATGTAGAGGTTAGAATTAGAAGACACAAAGGGTCCCATGAAATATATTCCCCAAATATCAAAAAATTCTACTTCTTGAAACGTACTTTGGGCATTTCATGTCTTCTAGAAATATTTCCTGGCCATTGACATGCATTACATTGCCTCACGAAGTCATGAGAATCCTTAAACAATGACAAGCAATAGAACCCACTTTCTAAAACCCTGTCCACTGTCCTTGAGATAGAACGGTGTCCCATGGTGGGTATAGAATGGCAATGAGCAAGTATTCTTTCAACTCACACTCGGGATCATACTTCCTCAAAATTCCATCTCTACATTGCTTAAGCAAAATAGGGTCATCCCACACATAAAACCTCAAAGAATGGAAGAATCCTTTCTTCTCCTGGTATCCCTAATACCGTGGTAATGCTCCACAAGCCAAGTAATTTAATACATGTGCATACCAAGGGTCCTTATCTCTTAGAGAAAAAAGTTTCTCATTGGGATTTCCATAACAATTGGTATCTCAAACCTTGACTCATTCACCCTCTTTAATTGAAATCATCCACTACATTACCTACTCGAGCTTTATCCTTAATTTCTATATCTAACTCCTATATTAACAAAATCCATCTAACCAACCTTGGCTTTGCATCATTTTTTGTAGTAGGTACTTAATATCCATATGGTCAATCTAGACATCACCTTTGCCCCTATTAAATATTGTCTAAATTTATCTAAAATAAAGGCAATGGATGAAACTTCCTTTTCAGTGGTGGTGTAATTTAGTTGAACATCATTAAGAGTTCTAGGCATATAGTAGATGATAGAAAGAGCATAATCTTTGTGTTGTCTTAAAACAACTCAATTGCATAATCTAATGTTTTGCACATTAGTTCAAAAGGTTGGATCCAATTTGGAGCCACCACCATGGGGTGGAGATTAGTTCCTCCAACAAAATCTAAAATATTATCAAATATCAATCATTAATAATAAAATTTGGTGTCCTTTTCTAACAACTCAGAAATTAGCTTGACCGTCTTTGAAAAATCTTTTATAGAATGTTGATAAAATCTTGCATGTCCTAAAAAACTCCAAAATTATTTCACCCAAGATGGTGGAGGTATCTTGGATATCACCTATATTTTTACTAGATCGAATTCCATTTCTTTGTTGGACACCTTGTGTCCTAGAACAATCCCTTCACTCATCATCATATGGCATTTCTCCATATTCAAAACTATATGAGTGTCCTCACTTATTTTTAAAACTTTATCAAGACTAACAAGATAGTCCTCAAATGACTCTCCATCGACCGAAAAATCATCCATAAAAAATTCAAGACATCACTCTACCATATGTCAAAAAATAGCGAGCATACATTGCTGCCAAAGCATTACAAAGACCAAAGGGCATTCAATGGTAGTCAAAAGTACCATAGCAACAAGTGAAGGTTGACTTGTCCTAATCCTATGGTTCAATAGAAATCTGATTGTAGCTGGTGTAACTATCTAAAAAGAAAAAGTGTGAGTGGCCCGACGAGCCTCTCAAGGATTGAATCTATGAATAGGAGTGGAAAATGGTCTTTCAAAGTGGCAACATTTAATTGGTGATTATCAATGCTCACTGAATTTGTAGTGACCATTATTCCTCCCTTCTTACGAACTACTTGAGTTGGGATAACCCATTTAGACTTTGAAATATGATATATTATACATGCTGATAAAAGCTTTACTACCTCTATCTTAACCAACTCAGTCATTATAAAATTTAGACGCCACTAAGGTTGTGACACATGTTTTGTTCCCTCTTCGATTTGGATATTGTGTTGGAATAAACTAGGAGAGATACCCTTGATGTAAGCAATGGACCACCCAAATGTATCCCGATGATTCTTCATAACAACGAGTAGCCCTCATCCTCTTATAGATTTAGTGATGTAGAAATAATCACTAGAAGTTTGTTTTCCACTACCAAGAATGTATACTTCAGGTGTGATGTTAGTGGCTTCAATTCCAGATCAAGAGTACATTGCAAAGATGGGAATAATGGGGGTGGTGGAGGTCCCATATCTTCTAAATGTATTGAATCGAAACATAAAACTACCTTTAGAAACTAGACACACTCCTCAAATTGATGATATAGTGTGCATCTACTAAATTCATGAGACAAGCTGCTAAAGGTAGTTAAGGGTATGCCTGCATGATGGAAGAAGAGACCGCATCTTTGACTGTCATCAAATACACTTCTTCCTATGGTTCATCATGAAACTTCACGACTTTGATCAAAGATATCTGATTTGTATTTCCATAATATCTGCATCTAGAGTGCCTTTGTCAACCTTTGTCATGACATACAACTTGTATAGGAATGATTTCCCTAATAGTAGGGAAACCTCACTACCCAAATACTGCATCATCTAATATTGTGCCTAATCCTTGGTTAGTTGTTGATAATAAAGTAGATTTATCTTAAACCGATCATCCTGGATCCCCAGTGTTAGCGTTCCTATCCCCATCTCTAAAACACATCAGTTATGGCTTGGAATGTCCTGCATAGGATTAGTTCATTACCATAGCCATCCTTTATTCCATGGCTACAAAATCTACTAGAAATATTAATATATCCACCTTTTCCAGAAAATCTTCACAAATTCATATCAACCTCACCAGTGAATTGTCTACCAGTTGAATTGTCATGTTGCTTTTCCTTGATTCTCTAAGTCCTAGTTTCTTGAACGTGGTCAGTGGAGTGAGATTAATGCTTGACTTGGAATCACATAGTGCATCTCTAAATTTAACCTTGCCAATGTAGCATGGTATGTTGAAGCTTCGTGGATCGTGTCCCTTCTGTGGTGATTTCCTTTGTATCAAGGCACTGAATTCTTCCTACAATACCACAACATCAGAATCTGCTATCCTCCTCTTGTTGTTGATGACATCCTTTCATAACTTTCCATAGGATAAAATATATTCGATAGCATCTATGCGTGGGAGGTTGATGTGAAGCTTTTGAACTTGTCCATAGTTTTCTTAAACTATTGATACACCTTTTTGGCCTTCAAGCTATTAGGGAATGGAACTGGAGTCACAAGTTTCCATTGATGAGGTGGAATGTAAGACTCCTTGGTTTTTGTTTTCCTAATATTTTCCTCTTTAGTGTCTTCCCCTGAGGTGTAGAGTCTTGTGGTTGCTTTAGAGGAATTGTGTCTTTTACTACCCTAGCCTCAGCTGGTATTGTACTCTACTTTGGAGTCACTTTCTGCTCATTTACCAACAACTGTGAAGAAGCATTGTCTTTCCCTATTGGTTATTGGGGGGATATATGTGTTTCTTGGAAATCCTTACTGGTAGGACTTCTTTATGGATGCCACCTCCACTTCTAATTGAGATATTTGATTTTCAATTCTACAAATCTGAGCTCCTTGATTTTGCTGCTCCCTTTTGGATTGGTCCAGTAAGGCCTCGTTTAGCCTCATAAGCCTTCCCAACATGTCTTCAATCCTATCCATCTTACTAGGACCCCTACCCTGCTAATATTGTTGTGAAGAGTTTCCTTGCTGCTACTTTTTGGGATGCTACGCTTGTGATGGGTCCAACTAGAAATTGTTTGGATCCTTCCAAAAGAATTTAGGATCCCAAAGCCATGAATATTCTTTTTTGCCCATATTATTTTTCTTCCACACATATGTGCAATCCTCCTCTTTACCTCTAGATAAGGTGCCATTTATGATCAAGCTTTCTTGTGAGTCTATCTAATTGAGATTTAAGTTCTTTGATCTCCTGTGATTCCATAACACTCTTGATTGTTTCTGGTGCTTCTCTATCATCCCATTAGAATTGGTTCTTGGCCATGTTCTTCACGATCTTGTGAAATCTTGTAGCCTTATTATTAAGGAAGAATTTTATATGTGCACTATCAAATAGTCCTCTCCCCTTTGTGTAATCCATAATAGAATGTATTTTCTTGCCCAAATAAATCAAATCGTGTTGAGGCACTTTCCTGAGGATGTTTTAAAATATCTCCCAAGCTTCTGAATAAGACATTGCAACATGTTTCTTGAAATTATAAATTTCCCACCAAATTATTTATCTTCTATGGTGGGAAATATCTCTATAGGAAAGCATCTGTCATCTCATCCCATGTTGTAATTGACTATGGCAGTAGGATTAGGAACCACACCTTGGCTTATCTGAAAACAAATATGAGAAAAGCTTTAGAGAAATCACCATGGCCGGAACTCGGTCGAGCTTCAGCATGTCACAACTCTCAAAAAAGATGTTTATATTCACCATTAGATCATCCAAGATATACCCATGGAATTATTGAGACTTTATTAGTGCAACCAGTCTTGGGTCAATTCTATAGCTGCCAAGTTCACTTCCTAGCATTTGATTTGTCCAAAATACACTATAGCTGAAAATGCCTTTATCTTTTCCCAGACTGTTTGTTCTATAGGCACTTCCTCCACATAGTCTTCACCATTTGTATCCAAAAGTGTCATCTACCTTGCTCTAGTTGTGGTGGTGGAGTTTTAAATGAGCTTCTTAGGTGAATCCCCAAACTCTCGTGCCTTGCCCAAGATCACCTCTTAATTTATACTCATTGGAGTGGACTCTATGTAGTCCATGGTTCGACTGTGAACCATGCACTAGTACCTTAAAATTAAATTGGTGATGTAAGACAAAATACTAAGGAAATGTCAACAATTTCTTTTAATCAATGATTCTCTTATGAATATTAATAATACTTGAAAAAAATGGCCTAAAGTGGCCAGTCACAACACTCGTAGTGCTGTGTTGCCATTTTCCAGCAACAATTCCAAAAACGTAAATCCCTTAAAATGTGCCCACAAGTGCACACAACATGTAATATAGGCCTATGAGGCCCAAGTATCAAACTCAGGAAAACATTCACCATACAATACAACTTATGGAGACCAAATTTGCTAGACCTATAAAAAGCTTGATCGGTTGATTATTAACTAAGAGCAAAGAATTAAACCTGAATTAAGAAGGTTGTGATCAAGAATAGATGGATTCCTCAGGGTTAATGGATTCATCATGACATGCACTATATTCAAATTCCATTTTATCAATAATTATTCACTCTTTACTCTGGATTACAGACTATAGCAAGTATTACCCACTCCTGCAACATAATACACTACTTAAACTAAAATAAACCCCACTCCCATAATAGTTTATGAATTAGTCTAGTGCATAAACAACATCTCTAGGTTATACTTTTATATATGTAAGCCCTCCTCTGATGTGTGATATAGGCTATGTGGATGTATGATTATTCCAATACCTAATCCCTCTCCCAAACCAATTACTGGTCTATTACTTTGATTATGGTAACCAAGCATAAACAATTTGATAAAGAGATCATAGATTCATGTCCAGAATGAAGTATTAAACTATGGATTCTAGATTTCAAATACAACGCAATACTGGGATACTCCCAGGTCTTGAGGAATATGGGGTTATCCCCACATGATTACTATCATTATATAAAGAGAGGAAGAGGGAGAAAATAGGCTAAACATTAGAAAACTAATGTGAAAACTCCTAGAGAAGTCATCTAGGAAATCCCCTCTGGTGAACACCTTGATATGTAACATTCCTACTGCAAATCTACCCTCCAGAAGTTCCCAAAGTGTCTTCTTTGTCCATCTCCTCTTCTGTCTCTATCCTCTATAAGAACATGATATTGTGATATGACTTTTGGCCACACTCCCCTTAAGGCGTGGTCATTGGATCTAACTTGATTTCAAAGCTTAATTGACTACGCAGTGTCGGTACCATCAACAGGGTGTCAGTGGCATTAAGTCATTGGCCACCTTAACTCTCACAAACTATGTCATAATACTGACATAATGTGTCAATAGAACTGGGTTTATACCCTCAAGTTCAGATGCTCCTTAGATGCTGAAGTCGGTACCACCGACATGTAAGAAAAATATGATGCTCTGTGGATAGTGAGTGGGTAGCACTAACTGTTGTCTTTCGTAGAATCAATGTATCTCTTGGCATCACTATATTTCTCAATTTTCCTTTTGTAGAGTTGTGCTTTGTCGATACCATCGACTAAGTAGTCGGTGGCACCAAGAACTGAAACAAGAGAAAAATACCATAATTCCAAATTATATATGATAAATTAGCATGATTCGGTAGAATTACCAAATATTTGGTGAAACAATGATTGGAAGGCTAATGATAGAAAACAATGCATAAAACTATCTCAAAATGAACAAATATAAAATTAATGCCCAAAAAATAGCATGCGACAATGCATCAATGAGGCTACGTAATATTATGAGTAGGAATGACATGTAAAATGGTGGATGTCATGCCTTATTGGGGTTTGATAGAATTTTAGTATTTCATAATCGGTAACCCTTCTCCCTCCTATTCTTATATATTAGGGTGAAATCATATGGCCTTTTAGGTGTTGAAGAATTAGACAATTTTAGTGGAACGCAATGATGGTAGAATCATAGTAAATGTGTTGTGTTTTATAAGGTAGTTGACTTATTTCTTGAATTGACTTTGGTGCCAATTTTGGGTTTTATCACAAATATTTTATCACTGTTCTTATTTTCATTATTAGGTTATATTTATAAAGAGACAAGATTTCATATTTTATCGATGGTATTTGGAACCATGTCACTATTATAAGGAATTTCAAGTTGTAGATAAATCCTTTAGTGAATTACCCCTTGAATGACATGTCTAACACTAAGACCCTAAGTGTAAGTATGGATTATAGAGTTCAAAATGAAGTTTGGATATATATATATATATACATATATATACATATATATACATATATACATATATATACATATATATACATATATATACATACATACATACATACATACATACATACATATATATATATATATATATATATATATATATATATATATATATATATATATATGACCTAGTTGATAAACCCATGAATCCCTCAAGTGATCTGAAACCTCCACAATTCAAATGAGGTTTCATTTAGTTCATAAGATTATGGATTAGTAGGTTTTGAGGATGAAATCCTCTTTAAGAGGTGGAGTGTCGTAACATACCTAAATCTTGAATTACAGTTCAATCCTTTTTTTTATGATCCTTTTAGAGTACATTTGTATTGATCCTTTTCTCCATTATTAAGATCATATTAAGAGTAATTGGCGGTCAAGTAATATAATGCTTAACAAATACACATTCATGTGAAGTTTGCATCAATAAATTAGGTCCACTAGTAGGGTTGGACTTATAAGTATAAATATAAAATAAAATAATTCAGCCCTAGATGAGACCCTGGAATCCTCCTAAGTCTAATTGATGAAACAAATGCATTCATGCATTGATTTCATTAAAAATAGGGATAAATGTATTGAACATATCCTTAGAAAATAACTACACAATGATTTTAAAAGGAGATATTAATGCCAAAATTGTACTACTCATAATCAATTTGGCCTACCAACCAATTTT
The DNA here is from genome assembly GCA_963693085.1 of Alisma plantago-aquatica. Lineage (NCBI taxonomy): Eukaryota > Viridiplantae > Streptophyta > Magnoliopsida > Alismatales > Alismataceae > Alisma > Alisma plantago-aquatica. Next base: position 329,673,992 of record OY856414.1, read on the forward strand.
CACGAGTGAGACTTTGTTTATCTCCCAATTAAATTAAAAAGAGAAAGGTTCTAAACAACTTAAATTTGATTAGACAAATTTATTATGACATTTAATTGCCATTAGTTTATTTCTTCCCCAGGTCATGTAGAAGATATCCCACTTCTTCTCCTTCCATGATTGAATGGTCATACTTCTTGCACTAGAAATAAGGTGACATACTTTTGGTCAAGTAATACAACTAACTATGAATCTCCCCTCTCCCCTTGACCACATCCCTTGCTTGAGAATTAGTCACAAATGGTGACTCAAACTGTAATTGACAATTGTGCCATTCTTTCATCTTCCTCTTATTTATCTTTCTTTTATCCTATTTCATCCTCCCCTCTTTGCTCTTGCATCTGTCTAAAGCCCTAGCTGCCACCTCTTTCTTTTCCTCTTCTACCTTGACTCTTCCTACTGTCTTTAGAATAAGGGCCGCTAACACTAAGACCAAATCTAGTCAACACTCAACTCTTTCCCTCTCTAACATTTCCACTACTGCTAACCCCTAATGTGGTACAGAAGTCATTGACACCATAAGGGATGACACATCCTTCCGTATTCCTTGTGCCCCTACATTTCCTCTCCCTTTCATTCCCTTTCCTTGCCCTAGCCACCAGAAGGAGTCTTCACTTCTTTGCTACATGCTCTAATAGAGACATCCATGGAGATTGTGGTTCTTAGACTTGAAGTCAGTACACTCATCACATGTCATTTTATGTACTTTGACACCACTAAAATGATTTTGAATAAAGGTTACCATAAAGGTGGTGCTCAGATACGTTGTGACACATGGAGATTGACTGTGAGTGACGTCGATGAGATTTGTCCCTCCTATCAGAGTTGATATCCTGGCCACTTTATAAGAGAGACTGAGAAACTTATGGCCATACTCATGTGAATCAATATGTGGTATGTGAGATCACATGCATCTCAAAAAATTTTCTCTAGTTCAAGGAACATGATTGAGTATTAAGAGATGACGATTCCATGTCTCAAGTTCAATTTGGATATTAGTGACAAAGGAACTATACAATCATGATAACACTAATCTTAGATGTAGGCTGAATTTGCTCTCTAACTTTCCAATTACTTGGGTATCAATGATGTGTAGCTAGACATCATTCATTTTTTGAGATGCCATATTCTAGTTATGGACATTCACTGCCAACGTAATTTTGGACCTATAGGATCACACACATAGGATGCATCTGGAATAGAAGTTTACTCATGGATAAGGTTTGACTTGGTTACTAAAGTGTTTAGGTAATAAACTTAAACAACATTGACAGACAATTGGTTAAGTGGAGAGTCCAGTCGATCGACTAGGAATGTCAGTTGACCGAATGGAGTGTCCAGTTGACTAAATCAATGACTAGTAAGACTAGATCAAGGAATTGATGCTAATGTCATGATTCTCATTAATCATATAATTGAAGCCAATATGTTTATGAATAGGAAAAATAGCCAATCAACCAATTGGAGTGTTTATTCAACCTACTGGGAGCCCAATCAACTGACTGTGATCCGCAACAGTTGAAAATTCATGAAATCTGTTTCCTCATGTCCTTGGGTTTGTGGAAATGCTATCACATACACCCCTATATGAGGGGGGGTGTCCAATGCTATCAGGACAAGTTTCCTCATCTCAATGTTGTGGTAATGTGAGAGCTAGAAGCTTCTTACTCATAAAAGGGAGAGATAGCCAAAGGGGAGAAAGTCTACGCTAGCATGATGATAACACAAAGGTACAACTCCTTCCCATCAGAATGAAGAGGAGTTTCTTATGGTCCGTGAGACTACGTAGAGGCATGGGGGACATTTTCGTCACACAAGGAGGACTTTGTCAATTGCCATCTATGGTTCTACACTAGGAAGCCACCACTGACAACTATCCTGGTGTTGCTTGAGAAAGAAGTATATCACTACACTTACTCAAGGACCAAATATATTCCTTGAAACCTTCCTTCCCATTCATAGTTATTGACACAATCCACTATTTTATAGGGAATATGGAAATATGTTTTTGCTTCCATCTCTTCTTCCATATTTCCCTAAACTTATGTCCTTAGATCCATGACATAGTTTGATATTTCTTAGGATTCTTTGAGTTACCTTCTCACCAATATTAGTTGATGGATATATGGTTACCCGATTAAGACCAAATTTGGTATGCTAAATAATTGAATAACGAGGATTGATGTTCCATCACTTGAACAACGAATTCACTAGGAAAGTGATCCCTAGAGTTTAACCATTTAACGTCTATCAATTCATTTGTAAAAAAAGGAATTGATTTTATAATAGAAAGGTATCAGTACCATGGAACAATGTTTTTAAGAGATTAATTCAAACCAACTATAGTGAAAAATGTTTAAAACCCAGATTTGATGAGTGTGAGTAAACTAAAACAAGAAAGTAAAATTGTAAAAGTAAACGTATCAAGAGCAAATGAAATAATAGAGTAATTTTACAAGAGTGAAAACTAAGTTATCAAGACATCAAAACTAAATGAGAAATTGAATAAGAGTGATCAATTAATGAAAGATCAATTTTAGTTAATGGGAATTGCTGAGAGTTTGAGTTTCACCACCACAAGCCTTTGTAGTTATCTTATCCAATTTTGATTCCTTTTTAAATAAAATTTTGATTAGGATCACGTAGATCTGCTCATTTCATATACATATCTCATGGATCAAGCTACCCAAAGACCAAGAGTCTCATCATTCTGTGGGTCATGGTTCAATCATCCAAAAATTTTCCATTTAAGGTCTCATCAGGGAACTTGTGATTCTCATTCAATGTTCAGATCCATAAGTCTAGGGTCTCATCATCATGGATCATAATAGTCATGATGAAAAAAAAGACTAGTTCATAATTCATGTTTTGAAATGAATGAAGATACATATTTTATTAAATTAATGGAACCAAAGTTTGTTAAGACAAGATAAGGGCTCATGGGGCTAATCCTAATGTCCCCAAAAAATAAGACTACTTCATATTTCTCATTGTACAGGAACACAGATAGGAATAAGAGAAATCATGTTCATAATAACAATTGTAAACTATGTCTCTCCTTCCCTTGCTCCATGCTCAAGGTTTTGAGATGATAAGTGGTGACATAAAATGAGATGGATTATGTTCTTGGAACCCCCTTTCTTTTATAGGGGGCTAAAACCTAAAAGTGGCTGCTGGTGGTGAATGGGAAGACTTGATATGGGACACCGATCAGTGAATTGGAAACCCATTCGATTGACTGGATTAAATGCTTGCTTTGACTCAAAGGCATGTTAGACTACAATAATGGTCCTTATTGATTTGGATTTTGATTGGGTCTTATTGGTGAGTCAATCTACTAGGATTCCAGTCAATCGTTTATTCTGTAATAATGAACCTTCTTGGTTTAGAGTTTGATAGGGTCTTTCTGACAAGTCAATCAACTGGGAAGCCATTTGATCGATTGACTTTAAATGTTTGATTTGACATGGTCATTTCTTTTGAATCAATGATCCTTCCAATTCTGAGTTTGACTGGGTCATGCTGGCTAGTCAATTAATTGGGATTCTAGTCGATCGATTGGGGTTTTAGGAAGCCGAGATCTTGTGCATGTAACTCAATTGACTAGGTGTGTCACTTAGTCGACTGGGAGGGTGAAAATGAGAATTGAAGCCTCTAATTCTTGGGTCCTTTTAGACATTGGAGTAATTGAGTCATTTTCCTATAAAAACCCAAACAAATCTAGTAAACACTCTACTTGAAGAAGGAAAAGCTAAACTAAGACAAGTAAGTCTAAAACTAGAAAATAAATAAATTAAAATTCCCCTAAAGAGAGATCTAAAAGAAGAAAATAAAATGGATAAATATGTATTTATCAAATACCCCAAACTTGAAAGTTGCTCATCGTCGAGAAACACAAAACCATAGAAACTAATAAATTAACACCAATATCTTGTCCTCCTCTCTTGCATAGTACTATTTGTTTCCTCACCACCTTTTATGGCCAAGCGACCCTAATTTCTTGGAACCATGGAGCACATTTTCTCAAATTCTAGACTCAAATTTTCTTCGCAACTTACTTCCATTTCTAGACCCGCAAAGAAATAGATGTGATATGCCTTTTGTTACTCCCTGATATTCTTATGAGGGTTTACACAACACTAGGGTTTGCTTATTTGTGAATTTGGTGTATGGAAGATTCCCCTAGGTAGAAAAATAGAGTGAATGGAGGTATGGAATAAGGTGATCTCTCCTTTATTTGACTCAAGATATTTTCTTTTCTTTTTTGCAATTACATTTCTTGCATTTTTTAGTGTGAACGTTGGCATCTTTTCTTGCTGGTATGCCCCTATTAAATTTACTAGGGGTATGGAAGAAGTAGTGGAGGGGGAAGGGTGCACCAACTTGAACTTAGAGCTTGGCTCATTTTTTGGCTTTTACTTTCTTTTTGTTTAAAAAAATGCAAAGATAAGAGGGTGTTAGAAGAAGTGTAGAAGAGACTAAACTTGTGCATTATCATATTTTGAATTTCAAAACTTTCAGTGTTATAACATTAGTTCACAACATTCTATAACAAAAAAAATTTAGAAACTTTAGAAGCTATTCCACAAATTAGATGAAGACACATTGTCTGTAATTCCTATCTATTCATTAAGGCTTGGAAACTTTTCCAAGGAATGGTGCTAATTAAGGTTTTAGGTGACATATGATTTCTAACAAAGGCAGTGTTATGAAAATTTTGTTTCTAGAAACTTACTTCAATCAAGTGAATGTAATATGAAATAAACTGTCCGACTAGATATAGGCCTTAACTAAAGTAAGAAGGGGAAAATTTGAAAATTTTAGAGCTAAACTAGTAACATAATGGAAATTGCTAAAAAGGAAAGAAAGAGTTTGTGGAATGTGTACGTACCACCCACCTCCACCCCAAACTTAAGATTTTTCTTGTCCTGAGCAAAACTTAAATCTAGAATGGAGGGAAAAATTTCACGAAGATCACCAGGCTGTCCTAGTAACTAAAAAAATGTCTAGTTGAAGGGGATGTTGAGAGGGTTGGATCCTTGAACAATGGGGTTGCATGGTTCACCCAATGATTAGGTGGTCGTGGAAGCTCAAAAAGGCTTTCTAGTTGAATAGAATGATGTTTCTTGTCATCCTTTAGTACCCCCAGTATGATCCACATATCTTCCTTCATTAGTGGAGGAAGTGTTGTCAATGTGTGTGGATGGGGGATATGATTGTACTCGTCGGGTGTCTTTGGGGTTAACTCTTCCCCAAAGACTCATGGTGGATCACCTTTTTCAAAGGAGAAAGTCATATAAGATGAATCCACTCTATGTAACAACATCTCTAGTAGATCCAAGGTGGAGGACATGACTCAAGTTTCACCTCGTCACATGGATCTACATGTAGTAGGCATGGTGTCAAAAACGGGAAGAACTATCTCATCATCCCAGTACAACTTTGTATGTGGCTGAGTGTCTTCCTTGTCTATCATCCCACCAACATTAAGGGTGATGGGGGCATCAAGTCCTTTTCAATGCCAAAAGTGGTTTTGATTCCTTCATCAAGCATGTAACTAACTTAATGAGCTTAGAAGGAACCACATCATGATATGATAGTGGGGGCATGTAGACTTCTTGTAGAGGTGGAATTACCTCCTAGAGTTCAACCTAATATGGAGCAGAGGGTGGTTGAGGTGGAGTGTAGGGCTATTAATGAGAAATCCTTTCTTCAAAAGGATCCACCGGTACATTATAGGCTCATCCAAAGTTGGTTGGTGACTGATAATGCCTGGATCAATATCGATATCTGGGTGGCTGGTGGAGCTTCAGGTCTGGGAACCGCTTCTGCTTTATCTGACATAGATTGTATGAGGATGTTATCCTCTTTGTCTTCAATTAAAATCATCCAACTTCTTGGCGGAGCTCTATGATTGCCCTTCAAGGGACACAGGTGATTGAGAGAGTCGTGCCTTCAGCTACCATCATCTCTATGGCTTCCTGTTTCTTCTTTGCTTCATAAGCCTCCACTTCAGTGATCCTGTACACTATTGCCTCAGCCATTTTGACCTCTTTCTATATGGGAAGGGCATGTTCTATCAGCCGGTTGGCTTCTTCCTAACTCACAAGGCAGGACGCCTTATAACATTCAACATTTTGCTGGTTGTGATTTGCCTCATATCTCTCCCCGATGGGTCTAATATTATACGTGAGGTAGAGTAGTGGTATGTTTACTTTGTGTGGAGACATCTTGGGGTACACCAACATATCATGATATAAGGATCCACATCTCTCACATCATACATTATGCGGTGCCAACCACTCTATTAAAATGAATGTATGAAAAAAAAGAATATGTGACTATCAGGATCAAGAGAAAATTTTCCAATGAATGAGGATACAAAGTTTAAAATTTTCTCTTTTTTTAGAAGAAAAACAAAGGTCTACAAAATATAAGATGGAAGGGAAAATATCTAATATAAAAGAAAAATTATGAAATGAATGAAAAATCATAAAAAATAAACTAAGAAATTATAAAACAAAACTAAAAATTACTAAACCAACTAGAATTACAAAAAAAACTAGAAGAAGAAATCCTAATCATTCAAAGCATTTGGGTTCAAAATTAACTCCACCATTGCTGGCAAAAAGTCAAAATTTGATGTGTTGTCTCTTGCACAAAAATTCACCAGGGAACTTATCCCTAGATTTTTTCCTTTTACCGACTATTAATGCACTTGTAAACAAGGGAATTGATTTTAGTACAGAAAGGTATCAATCCCATGGACCATTGATTTTAAGAGATTAATTCAAATCAGTTGTGGTGAACAATTTTAAGATCCATATTTAAGGAGAGTGATTAAACTAAATCAAGAAAGTAAAATTGTAGAAGTAAACAAAATTATCAAGAGAAAACTAAACAAGAAAGTAAATTTGCATGAATGAAAACTAAGTTATAAAGATATTAAAGCTTAGCTAGAAAATGAGCAAGAGTGAAACAATTAATCACATATTAATTTCAATTGATGGGAATTTCTAGAAGTCTAGGTTTCACAAACACAAGCCTTCATAGTTATCTTAGCCTCTTTTAATTCCTTTTTAAATAAATTTTAGATTATGATCATTTAGATATGTTCCTTTTAGATAAGATCTCATGGATGAATCTACCTACAAACCTAGGGTCTTGACGTTCTTGTAAGGAGTGGGATCCCAGAGGGGAACCACTCCCTACTAAAAATTTGAAGAATAAAACTTCCAATCCAAGAACACCCAAAAGGTATGAAGGAGTGGGTGTAAAATTTTCAAATCTTATTAATGGTATTCAAAACAACCAAAATGTAGCAGCAAAAGAAAATAAAGACTATATTCAACTTCTAAACAAGATTATAAAAGTATATTATAATCTCCCACATAGGGTTTACGTGTAATATACAACATATGGATCTAAGTAGAGGGAAATCTAAGCGATAACAACCTTGTCTTGAAACTTTAGCTCCTTAAGCTAGGTTCATATCTTTATGCCATGTCCTCCATGTCTATCACCTAGCATTGGAAGCGTAACCCAGCTAGAAGAGAAAAATAGATGACATCAGCAAAGGCTGGTATGTGCATAATAAATAGGAGATTGAGCAATTTAAAAGAATAAATGACACAAAGTAAAAGGCATCCCATAGAAAAGTAAAGTACTACCCAAAGAGGGCACAAAAGAAAAGAGTCACAATAAAAGAGATAAATAAGAGCAAAGTTTAACCATAAAGCATCCATGTGTTTCACCTGTGACAATACTAGACAATATAAACATGTAGGTAGGAAATAACACAAATACAAAAAATAATGTGGAATGAGTAGGGTCTTGTATATATATGCTCTAAAATGTGGGGTGGCAGAATCTTGTATACATTTGCCTAGGCACGTCTGCCCTAATTATTTTCATATGTAGGAATTTTCACATCTGCACACATATGTGGGAATTTTCACATCCACATAAAATAACATGTAACATTATACTAGAAGTCACCACATGATGAATAACAAAGGAGTAAGCAAGTATAAACAAATAAGGAGGATGAGAACATCCATCAAGTATAAAGTGGAATCAGAGGATCCATGCATCTAATAATGAGCCATATAAACCTCCACTCCCAAGGTGGTAAAAGGAGCACATTTCATCAATTAAGTCTATTATACACAAAGAATAAGAGAGAGTCCAAAAGAATATCCATGATCACAAGATCAATAACAAATAAGGTAGTTCACATGAACCATGATTTTCAAAAGAAAAGACATTGTGCATAGGCTAATGTCCATAGGACCAATAGAAAAAAAATATAGGTGAATTTCTCAACATAGAATAATTGGGGACGCAAACATACCTTAAAACAGAGTCTGAGAAACACTCTTCACCAATCTAGTAGTTTCCAAGATCAATTTTACCTAATTACAATTATTCACATGTATTAATGTTTGTCGTACACATTAATGTAAAGAAAACCCATATTTTGGACTTTTTACACAAAACCTCAATTCATACCCTAAAAACATCACCATCACTGTATATAGGTTCTTGTAATTAAACATATAATTTTGTATATTTTGGAGTTATAAGGATTATAGTGCATTTTTGGTGGTTTTTAAGTAATTAAATCATTTTCTAGAAAATCACCTTTGATAAAACTCAAAGCCAAACCATGAAATTATTTTATTAGAAAGAGCATATTTTTATGAGTTCATAATATTTTTATTTTATTTTTGGACAAATGAATAATTAGTTATGATTTTTTAAATATCATCCAATCATAGGTTGACACCTCAACAAACCCGTTTGAGAGAGGCGAAGAGAGAGAGAGAAAGAGTGGGTGCTCGTACTGAGTTGGCCCAATCCCATGTGGCCTCCTCATTCAGCCCCACTGTCAACCTGACATCTTGCCTCAACGTTAAAACAAAAACCATCAACTGCAAAAAGACCAAAATACCCTTGTGTAAGAAAATAAAGAAAAAGCTAAGAACCAGGGCAATTTGGTAAAACATTTGATGTCCATCTTCTCCCTTCTGCCAACTAATCTCTTGAAACATAGAGCTTCAAGAGCTCTCCCAGTGAAGACCCAGACCAATAAATCAACTTCGACACCTATAGCCTAGGCAACCATCATCTTCCCTATCGGCTGACGATATCAGGGCACCCAGACTCAGGTTCGGAGTTGCCCAAGGGCAGGAGTTCACTCCTCGTCCATTAATGACCAAAAAGTGCATATTAATGAACCCAAATGAAGCATAGGAAAAATCACACACCGCTATAACACTGGATCCTAGGAGACTCAAGCGAAGGAGAGGAAGGCAAAGAAACATCTTAAACTCATCCAGAAGCTCAAGATTGCTTCCAGGTCTGGGGAAAGAAGCAAAAGAGGGGAAATTTGATTACCTGCCTAGGGGCAGAACCAAAGAGATGAGAACCACATTGGACCCTAGGGACAACACCCAAATCCCCAATTGACTCCTCAAAGGTCTGTGGCCTCATGTAGACTCTAAGATTCTATTGATATACGACTCAGTTTGGGGGAACACACTGGGGAATGAGCAAGGACAAACTTATGGCGTGGGATGATAGCAAGGGTCATGGTGAATGTGTGGAGACATTTTCCTAATGTATAATGATCCAGAGATGCAATAAGGTGGGAGATGTGAAAGAAATAGAGCACCAACATGGGGTGAAGGGGGCGCTGCCATGTAGGGCTATATAAGCCACGATCCCTAAAACTTATAGGGTCAACAGATGTAGAAAGGTGAGGGGAATATGAGGGTGAGAAAAGGAAGTTGGGAGGTAAAGAGAATCGGGAGAAGGATCGAGGAAACTGTAGTAGAAAAACTAGAAAGGGAAGCGAGGAAGAGGAAGATGCGGCGGCTGTTGATTCAGAAATCCAATAGTTCTTGTTGTGTGTGAAAAAACAAATAGGGAAATAACCAACATGACAAAAAAATGAAATTCTATTCTGATTCGAATAAAGTGATGAGTACATTATGTAATTATTTCTCTCTCTTCCAAAAAGGATGCAAATAAACTCCAAATCAGATGAAATTTTGCACAAAGGCTAATTAAATCATTTATATTCAGACTATGCAACTAGATTGGCCTTTTGAAGACTTTTGATGCATTAATTAACCAAACCTTAGTTTCTCTTTCCTCATGCATTAATGACATTAGGATTATCGAATTTTGGTGAAACTTCACCACAAGTTATACTTAATGTGTTGGATATGAATTTGCCATTAATTTTACATGTTGGAGATGTTTTTATATTTATTTAATATTTTGAAGGTTCTACACACTCTCTCTCTTGATTTCATCTTTTAATCAAACGTCTTGCAAACTGGATGAAAATTCTCCCAAAGGCTATATTTATTATGTAGATTACTAATCCAAAATTATTTTCCTCTTTTGGAGTCATTTGTTATTTTATTTAATATTTTGGGGAAAACAAAGATCTTCTCTATCCAAATTAAATTAAATTAATTATTATTATGTGATAATGTGAAACTTGACTCCCAAGGCAATTGGGACCCAAGGAACATGATTTTTAACTTAGATTCAATTTTTGGGGTTTCCTTTAATGAGTTATGACACAATGAATATTTGTGACCATTATTATCACAATATTTCATTATTATCACTCTTGCTCATTCAATTATGTTCCATATCTTAATATTATCACCAAAAGAATTATGTGTGATTATTTGCACAAAATTTTATATAATTCATTATTATCTCATGTGAGATATTTATGTGTCTATTATTGGCCCAAGAGTAATGTGAGAACATTAGGTTACATTAGCGTGATTTATTCAGGCATTAGCTCATTAGGTTTATACCAAACATCTTTTAGATCTAGCCTTGTTTGGCTAAGCCCAAAAGGTCAAACTTCTACGGTAGGATCTAAGATCGGATATGTTATAGTTTTTATAGGTCATGGTTCAATCATCCAATAAGTTCCCATGTGGAGTCTCATCTCAGTACTTATGAGCCTCATTCGATGTTCTGGTTCATAAGTCTAGGGTTTCTCCATCATGGATCATAACAATCATGAAGAACAAATGGTGAATTCATAACTCACATTTTAAAACAAATGAAGACACATCTTTTATTTATTTAATGGAATCAAAGTTTGCTAAGAAAGGATATGGGCTCATGGGGCTACTCTCCATGTCCCAGTAAAAAGAAGATTACTCAATATCTCTCATAGAATAAAGAACATGGATAGGAAGAAGAGAAATCATGTTGATAATAGCACATGCATACCACGTCTCTCCTTTCCTTTCTATGTTCCCCCGAACAAGGTTCTAAGATGATAGGAGGGTTGATAGAAAATGATATGGTCTTTGTGCTTCATCTCATGCTCCTTTTATAGGAGGAGAGGGGTGCTTAAACCCTAAAAGTGGTTGCTGGTGGAAGGTAGGTAAACTTGGTCCGCGACGCCCGTCAGTTGATTGGAAACCCATTCGGTTGATTGGCTTAAATGCTTGCATTGACCCAAAGGTAGATTTTACTATAATAATGGGACTTCTTGATTCAAAGTTTGACTGGCTCTTACTGATGAGTTGGTCAACTGGGATGCCATTAGATTGGTTGCCTTTAAATGATTACTTTGACCCAACCATTTTGTCAGAAGTAATGAGCCTTCCTGATTCTAGGTTTGATTGCATCTTGCTGGCGAGTCAATCGTTGGGATTCTAGTTGATCAATTGGAGCTTAGGGAAGTCGCGATCTTGTGAATGTGAGTCGACCAATTGTGTGTGTTAGTCAGTCGATTGGGAGGCTAGAGATGAGAACTATAGACTCTAATTCTTGGGTCTTTTGGGCTTTGGAGTGGTTTATCCATTTTTCTATAATTACCCAAAAAATCTAGTCAAAACTCCAATGAAATAAGGAAAAGATAAATTAAGACAATCAACTTTAAAATTAGGGAATAATAAACTAAATACTCCTAAAAAGAGATTGAAAAGATGAAAATATAATGTATAAATGTGAATTTATCAAGGATTCCAAAAATTATATTACTTTTTTAGGATTGAGAGTCAGAACCACCTATTCTTGCCTTATTTTAGGATTACCATATATAAGTTATATAGGATAAAGATGAAATGATAATTAAGCCCCATATTTTGTGAAATGTAGATTATAATCATATTTACATCATATAAATTTATTGATACCTATTATAGGAAAACTTCACCTTTAATCTTTACATGTCACTTTATTTGTCATTTTTTTCCTTTTGATACCAAAATGTTATAGACTTGCAAGTTCACTTTTATTGGGGTCTTATAAATTGTATGTATTTAGTGAAAACTTCATTAAAAACTAAGATGTAATTATTTCACTCAGTGTTGAATTTTAGGGATGTTAGAATTCTACCCACGTTATGAAAATATTTTGTCCTCACAATTTGTATGCTACTACCCACCTTAGGATTTTCCATAGTCCTAGCATGTGATAGTATACCACCTTACCTTTTCATAAAGGTTTTGTACTTATACACATATTGGGCTTGGGTTTTCATGTCAATTAATATCTAGGGCTTGCAACAACATGTCATAAGGATAGAAGCCAACAAGAAAGCATAATCAATTCATTTTCTTTGTATCAAAAACCTCGATTGAACTTTGGAATCAATTCCCTCAATAAATCATGTAATCAAATTCCTCATGGTAGTTAAATTCATGTCCTTTATTAAATCCTCAATCCTTGATCCTCAACCATAGTTCATTTATCATGGTCACTTCATCTTCCTGTCTTACTAAATGTATGCGGTATCTAATTTTGTATTACAAAGAAACTTTCTAAAATCTATCTAAACTAAGGTTAGATGACTATCAAGATTAGTTTTTTTTGTATTACCCATCTTCGTGACATTTCTATCTATGTTTCGATCAGGTACATACCAAAAGATGTGAGATCCTATCAGGAGGCTTCCCACCAACATCATGATGCACATGTCCCATACTACACACACTAATAAGAGGGGAGGAGATGCACAATACAATCTTAAGCTTTGACATTCCCTCTATGACTTTCAATTGGCTTGCACCAACCGTTAAGGAAGCGAGAGGACATGTCACATGCAAAGAGAGGGGTAATATATAATATCTAAACTAGTTAAACATCTATCCCTACCATATATATCTATAATATATAAACCTCAAAGTATTATTCTTCTTGGGTTCCCTTAACTATATCCAATCCTCATATAACAAGAGTATCCATTCACATATCTTCACTTCATAACTTCATCCAAGAGGGCACCTACAATAATATATGAATCTTAACCTAGTGTCCATCTACTTATTTCTCTAATACCATCATTTTAACACCCCACTTGTAAAACATTCACAACATAGAGCAAAAACATACATTTGCATTCACTTCAAGGATGGTCACAATCATGACATTCATAAAAATAGAGTTTATCTAAACCGTCATATGATAAAGATAACAAGACTCATTCCCAAATCCTCAACATAACAACTAAACTAAACATGATATGTTTATCATAAACAAGAAAATAAATCTACATTGGGTATAGAGGGAACCCCACTAGGTTCTTTATTCTGAAGATCCTCGAGCTAGTCCTTTCACATTAGATGTCTCTATCCTTCTAAAGTTGATCCTTACCTTTGGGAATTACACCTCCAGCTACACATCAAATAGTTTGTAAGTGCAATTGAACTACTTATATCTTCAAGAGAACATGTAATATCGAAAATAAACATTAAAAATCTAACTATAAAGAAAAGACACAATTACTTTTGGATTTATCTTGACCTACATAAGAATCCTCTTGATTGCATAGAAATGCCTCTTATCTATGCAGCGAAGGGCATCATGCTTTGCATCGAAGTGTGTCTTCTCTTATGCATCGTGGTACCTCTTAGTTTTCTTAGAGGAGTATCTTAGTGAGGGTCTTATATAAGTTATCTTTCATTATTATCTTAATCTTGAAAACTCTTAACTTGTTCTTAGATCTTATACTTAAATCTACTCTTAATTTGAATGAAAGATGACATAATAAGTATGAAAAGAAATATGACATTGAATTCATTATATATTTGATAACTTTCATTTTCATACAATTGAAATCATAAATAGTATATTCATAACATTCATGTACATTATATGTACAGATATATATTCAAAAAATCAATACTTATATTCAATTTGCATAGACCACTTACCTCTCTCTTAGAGAAGATCCTAGTTGCTCTTCTTAGGTTGAAGAAATATACAAGCAAGTTGGTTTGAAGAGGTAAATTGGTAACTAGAACTCTTGAACATCAGTATGGTGGAGGAAAGGGTAGGAAGTAACTTACCAAAACTATTTCTAGACTGGAAGATGATAAAGCTCCCCAGGGTAATTTCAGACTAATTTTAGAGAATCTACACATGATTATGAATGGTGGTAGCTACAAGGGTTCAAACCAGCCACTTAGGAGGTGTTGTAGTGATCTCAAACTGTTACAACCCCAATTTTTGGGTTCATTAGTGAGAAATGTAATTTCTCATATTAAAGATAATTGAACAAATAAAGATATGATTTGTTTTGAATAGATGGATTTCGTTTACAATAGCCTTGATGTTTGTGTTGTGGTCTTTATTGGCTATTGGGCCCAATAATAAGGAAATAACAAAGGAAATTCAATTAGTGAATGAACAATTGAATATTTGAAGAATAGAAAGAGGTAGAAACCTCTAGAAGGCAAAGAGATGTAATCCAAGGATGGATTTCGTGCCTTTTAGGTTCCTTGGGTTTCTAGGAGTCCAAAGTTGAAAGAGAAGGCAATAAGAAAAGAAAAGATTAATTATGTCTTTCTTTATTAAGAAAGAAAATGAAAACAATGTATAAAATGTGGAAAATATGGGAAAGAGGTATAATTGAGTTATCCTTGGTGGATTTTCGTATCCCAAGGATTCCTAATGATAAAAGGAATACCAATGAGGAAAATATAAGAGAAATAAAGAAGAAATCCTCAAAAAGAGCTATTTTAATAAGAAATAAACAAGATAATGAGAAATAATGAAGAATAATGCATTTAGATGCATCTAGAAGGGTAATGAGTATCCAATAAAAATGATTTCGAAATAATAGAGTTTCTTGGGATCCAAGGAGTCCCAATGAAGAAAGAGGAAAGAGAAAATACCAATAAAGTCAAATAAAAGGATAATGTGATACTTAATGAATTTCGTGGTATTGTGAAAAAGGAAATGAAAGATGAAGAGAAATCCTTGAGAAGAAATCTTTTAATAAAATGTATGGTTAATAGATAATTAAAGAAATACTTGGAGGACAAGTACGCATCTATGTGGCAACCTATTTAATATCTTGCCCTACTTTTCCATGTGTGCCTTGTATTAACCATAAGAAAGAAAAGATGAAAGAAGGAATATAATCCTACCTAGTTGGTATCAAGTCATTTAGATAATAGAGGAAGGAAGTAATTGTATTAGATGCCAAATAATCACGTGATACTTCTTGGCTTTTGGAATTAGATCATGGTTTTTGGTATTAACATAGAGGATAGTGGATTGAATATCTTCCCGCAACTGCCTGCACACTCTTCTGTTAGTTTTTGCCTTAAACATGAATAGGAAAGGAGGGACCAAGCAGAGAAAATACGTTGCCAAAAGAGGAAATAGGACTGAAAAGGGAGGACCAGTACACAGATTCAGTGTATATATAGATAGAGATATGAGAACTCTCACATCTAGGGAGACACGAGACTCCAAAGATGGACCCTAGTTTTCGTCGACCTTCTTCCACGATCTGCTACCTACCCTTAGACATGGTGGATCGGTGGCAAGCTTTGGAGGTGGCCTGAAGCCATGGGCTTGTACAGCCGGGGTGGCCTCTGCAGGACGCGCTCTCCTTCTTCCCTGCTCATGTGCACGAAGGAGGTGTAAAGGCATGGAGTCGACCTGCTTTTCGGAAATAGAAAACCTGGGCACAAGGGTACTCTACGGATCCAGGGAGGGAGGAGTTGATCGAGCTCGTTGGTCAGAGGTGTTGGGCGGCCGGAGGACGCCACCATGTCGCCTCTGAAGGAGATGCACTCAAGATCCAGACCGGCGGGGAGGTGTGCCTGCAACGACGGCCAAGACTGCTTCACCTGCGGCATGAGCAGGTGGGAGAGCTTTCGTAGGAGGAAGGTGAGTAGTAGGAACCGAAGGTAGGAGCAGGACCGAAGGGGACAAATGTACAGCGGTCACGAGCATGACAGTAACGGGTCCCGGCGTTGAGCAACGCACGCGCGGACCTGAGATCGCGTCGGAGCCAAGGTTGGGGAAGAATAGAGTCAAAAGACTCCTTTGCCACTGTACGCACGCACAAGAGCTGAGGGTAGCATCGTCTTTTTGCCAAATTCTGGGCCAAATATTCGGTAAGTCATATGATGTCGACGTGGTGATTTTTGATTGGTCCATTTTTGTTAAAACTTGAAATAATTATAACAAGAGATTTATAGATCGGATTGGAACATATAATATATCAAAGTTGCTTAGAAAAATACGAGGAACACATTAAAATTGGTTTGAAAACCTAGTTATATCCCGTTTTGCAAAAGTACTTTAATTTGGTAGAAAAGTGTATTAAAAAGTAATTGGAAACACTAATTTGGGATAAAAGAAGAGAAAAACCATATTTATTTCAGATTTAGGAAATAAATTGCTTAATGAGGATCCTAAGCATGTTAAGAGTATTAAAATAAGGAATTAATGGTTTTATGTAGTTTTGATTCGTAATGTTAAAAGTGGAGGCAAAACCCTAAGTTTCAAGGAACCCTAAAGTTGGAATAGAAACCCTAGGATACAAGATGAAATTGGATAAATTTTGATAGAAGGAAGTTGGAATTTCTATTTCAGGATTTCTGTGCAATTTGCTTGCTTGTTTGGATTTTCTCTCTCTACATAGTTGATTCTACAACCAAATCAGGTATGTGGTTACGATTATGAATAACCGCTTTAGGTTTTCCGATGGATTCCCGAATGTTTAATCGCATTGAATGCAACTAAACTATTTGGATGTTCATATTGCAATTATAAAGTGACTATGACTATCACATAATGTATATGCCTTCTAGCTCAGATCCTGGTCCCCTCTGTGTCGTAATGGCTGACCTAGTACATGGCTACCTAGAGGGTAGGTCCATCAGGTCATGAATGACTTAGTATATGGCTGCCTAGAGGGTAGGTCCATCAAGTCACCTTTAGAGAGGTACCATATAAGTCCTTACAGGGATAACATAGAGTTGTGGATAGATATGGATTGAGTAGTCTGGCTTAAAATGTAATCTTGTTTGTGAAATGATTAATTGAATGATTATATTGTTAACATAGTTGAACATTATTTGTTTCCCCCACATACCAGCTTCGGCTGACCGACGTTTTATTTGTCGGCGTTTTAGGTACAATGAAAAGAACAAATAGTAAAGTGGCACATGTGGTACTAAATGAGAATTAAAGTGCAAAGGAGGATTAGATAGATTAGTACTTGTGCGGATAGAAGTTTAGAGATCCAAGTTTTCAAAAAGGTATGCAAAAATTTATTTTGTTACAGCTTTCAGTATAGTATGTTAAAATTTGATAATTATTCTTGGTTAATTGTCGAACCTTTGATCCGGAAGTCATGGGTGCGGCTTCGACCTCTCGGTCTCCCTTAATTGGGGGTTATCGGGAGGTGGGGTCGTAACATTTGGTATCAGATCCTGGGTTCTTTAGTTAACCATTAATAATTATTAAATTTTACAAACTCCATAGAACCCAAGGGAGTTAATAGAGGAGTATCTGAAAGCCGGAGGTGTCTAGAAAGGGATCACGACCGGGGGCTGGCAAGATTTTCCTCCGCACCACTAGTCAGAATACGAGGAATCCCGGACCCGTGTGACCGCCTGGCCAAAGTCTTAGGGTATGAATCGAAATAAGATACCTTTAGTACTTCTCATCTTATTCATCCCTTCTCATCACAAAATTCTGATAAGGACCTAAAGGATTAGGGTTTTCTTTCTTCTCCTCACCCTCTTGAGGTATGGGTAAGGTTAATAAGGTTTAAGAAATCCTCCACCAAATTAATGAAAGGCATGTAAATAAGATGTCATGGACATAAGATTAATAGATTAAGTGCAAACTAAAGAATTGATACATGCTTAGGTTGTATGACATAAGTTGTCATGTCCTCAAAAGAGACCTGAGGCTAGACCTTCTTGTCAGGAGGATCAGTTAGTCTTGGAGATAGAGATCTCCATTGCAAGTAGAGACCTAGCACATCCTCTGAGGATGTTGCTAACCCTAACCCTAAGTGAAGGTTAGAGAGAGATGAGCTGGACCAGGTGTTTGAAAGGACATGCCTTTGGGATGCCATAGGATCCATGGTGACCTAGCACCTTTGGCAACCCAACCCTGAGAAGGGTCATGCATGTTATGGTAAAGGATAACTCCTTAGATGATGATGTTAGTGAAGGACTTTAGAAACCCTATGGGCTTGTGCAAGAAGGGTATAGCTGGCACATGGGGCACGTCATAGTGCTGACAGTAGGATGAAACCCTGGATAAGGAATTATGATGGAGCATAAAGGGTTATGGATGATCTTGAGCAAACATAAATTCATACCTAAGCTTCACCCATGTAGAGCATGCTTTTGAGGTTGATCCTTCATGAAGAAAGGACCTCTAATGGTGAGGTTGGATGTGGGGTTAGCTCTAGAGAGAGAAGGAAACCCAGCAAGAAGGTTGGAAGCCTAAAACCCTGAACAATGGATGATAGTGGTTGCCTCATGATCGATCCCTGAAAGTTGATGATATCTTGGTTGCCTTTAGAGGGACCAAACCCTAAAGATAGAAGATGAAGCATATGGTGCCTATGTGCCTACGGTATAAGTTTTACCTTCTGAGGTAGGAAGAAGAGTTCCTTAGACCTAGGAAGGTTTAGTAGCAGGTTATGAGGCCTTGTACCTTGTTGGTTGCCCTTAAGGAGGATCCAACCCTAAGTGTTGCTCGAGTTGAAGGATGACAAGAAGTGCATGTCATGCCTTTTGCATGCTTGCTTCATAGTTAAGAGATAGAGTATGCAATTGGACACCTACAAGTGAACCTAGGGTTCCTAGGCCTATGAGGGGAAGTGGTGTACCTAATTCTCATGATGAGAAGTTGAGTTCCTATAGAAGCGAGCATGGTACTCCTCATATATAGAGGAAAAGGGAAGCCCCTTAAGTTTAAGGTGTGTTTGAACCCCTCACAGCTAGGTTGATGATAAAGAAAGGTATGATCTTGATCCAACATGGAGGAAAGAGGATGAGTACGACCTAGCATGGTACAATAGGTGGTCTGCCTGTGCTTTAATAGCCTGGTAGGGTTAAGTAGGCTCATGTAGATGTAAACCCTAGACCTAAGAGCTTTTGTGACCTTGTTGTCAAGAGATAGTTTTCCTCCCATCCTGGGAGAGGGACCCCTTTGGTAGGGTGTATATCAGTTTTGTTGGTTCAAGGTAACCTAAAGAGGTCTCATAGGATCTTGAGAAGCTAAATGAAAAGTACATGGTATGAGAATGAACCTGTAGACCCATAGATATCCATCTCTATTTGCAGATGAATGTGTTACCATGGAAGTAACCGGTATGGGGCTTGACCAAGGTAGGCAGGTTGTCATGAAAGGATGAGAGCTAGCCCATGAATGCAGAAAGAGAGATGATGAAGACTTGGGTAAGGTTCTAAGTGAACATGTACTATAATGGAGAATCCTAAGTCTATCCTAGGGTCAGGTAGGGATAAGACCGATGAAAGTAGGAGTTGCCTAATTCCCCAGTTGCACATGACCATAGGGTCGGGGGGTAACAACTATCATTGTCTGAGGGCCATGGGTTAGGAGATTGATCACCTTCATGAACTCATGGGACCCAAAGGGCAGATGAGTAGGGCACTCTCTTGATGCATAAGGGAAGAGGGATGACCCCAAAAAGAGTCGGTACCCTATAGACCTAGAGGAGATGACAAAGGATATAAACCTCAGTAGGCTCAAGACTAGTTTTCCATGGAGGTAGCTTTGATATCGAAATGTTTGTGATGAAGAGACATATGTGGCACGTTGCAACTTAGATTTAAAGGTGTACTGGCAAGGTGGGATGTACCATCTCTACTCTTGGAATAGGAAGAACTCTGTATTTGGATTGCAGCCAAATGCTTATTTCCTCTTGTTATGAGAGTGAGAGATAGGACATTACGCATGCCATACACCAAGGATAAGATATGTTGTAGGTTGGAACGTTGCCACAAGGAATGGGGATAGAGAAGATATCTTACCCTGGTAAAGTGAATGATACATGGATGGTTTGTAAACACAAAGAGGAATGAGGTAGTCACCTTATGAGGATGTTTTTATCATGAGCTATGTGGAACTTACGAGTTATACCAGGTTGAGTTTGATCACCATGATGATGAAATCAGAGTGTGTTCTTAATGAAAATAGACATAGAATTTGAGGTGAAATACATGGAAGTGTATGTCTTCAATGTTACCTAATACCTAAGAATGTGAAGTGGTAATGGATGCTCTGGTTGAGATACATCTGACTTGTTGGACTAGAAGCTAGAAGAGGTTGTTTGGCTAAACCTAAGTTTGAAAAGGAGAGGTGTTTGGATAACACTCAGATTTAACAAGATACATTGAAAAGTTAATGGTTGTTTGGTTAGCCAGTCTAGTCCTTGATGCAATGAAAGGATGGTGGTAGAACCTCAGATGCACTTCTTTGGAAGAGAAGGTGATGAAACCTCGACTAGAGTGGTTTAGGGTTTAAGAGGAATCGATCTTGAAAGAATCATGACATACAAGAAATCATGTTTGAAGAGCAGCATACACTGTGGAAAATGGCAATAGCACTTTGGATGCTTAAGATGAAGTTGCATGTGGTTTATGGCCATGCAAGCCAGGAGGTAAAGGACAAACCCCAGTAACCCAGTGTATCGATATAGAGGACAAAATAGTCCCTGAGAGGGAATGGGAGCTCAACACTATGGATGTTGTGATAGGTCTTCCCTGGGCCAAAGAAGGTCGAGATACAATATGGGTTATGATAGGTTGTCTTACCTAGATAATATGAGAAAGGAAGAGTTCGGTTAAGGGACAAATCTAATTGAACTACCCATGAGAGAGATGGTTCAACTACACCATGATGCGAGTTCAAAAGTTCATGAGTATGACTTAAAGATTCACTTCCATAAGGTGGAAGTAGGTACATGAAGAACTTGATGGTACAATTTATCACCCCTAAATAATGGTTAGTATGGTCCGGACTAAAGGGTCTGATGAGAGCATATGTGCTCATTCAGGGTGATAGTTAGAGACATTTTTTGTCCTATGAAAGATGTGAAGATAACCACCATAGCCAGTATCAGGATTTATATGAAGCTCTGTAAGGGAGGTTGTGTCGGTCACCACTTCAGTAAGGTGATGTTGGTGAAAGGACTACATGATGGTTAGAAAAGGACCACATGATGGTTAGAAAAGGGACCACAATGCGTGTAGATGAAGTCACTTTGATTGTGCAAGGGCTGAAAGGAGCCTAGAGATGATAAGAGTCGTGAACAGATGCAAAGTAGACTGACATACAAGTTACTGTGGAAATCCGACCCCTCTAAGTTATAGCTAAGAGAGTTGAGTCCCCGATGCATGGGTTCTTTTGATATGGTTTGGTGGAGAAGGCTAAGATTGACCTTAGCCCTCGGGATAAAGTAATGTGTGATGAGTTCCATGTGTCCGATTCAGAGCACTATGTGAGGTACCCAACCATGTGCTGAGCAATGAACCTAGTGAGCCCCAAGGGAGGCTGACATGGCCTGAGTCACCTGTGCAGTTTATAGACGCCGGGATGAAAGGACTCAGAGAAAGGAATATGTGATGATAAAGGTTCGGTGAAAGCGCCATGAGTACGGTAAAGCCACATAGGGGTCAATGATGGACATGGAAAAGTCTTATCCTGAATTGTTTGTTTGTTTGTTTGATTCGTAGAATTTTGAGGACAAAATTCCTATAAGAGGGGAAGGATGTTACAACCCCAATTTTTGGGTTCATTAGTGAGAAATGTAATTTCTCATATTAAAGATAATTGAACAAATAAAGATATGATTTGTTTTGAATAGATGGGTTTCGTTTACAATAGCCTTGATGTTTGTGTTGTGGGCTTTATTGGCTATTGGGCCCAATAACAAGGAAATAACAAAGGAAATTCAATTAGTGAATGAACAATTGAATATTTGAAGAATAGAAAGAGGTAGAAACCTCTAGAAGGCAAAGAGATGTAATCCAAGGATGGATTTCGTGCCTTTTGGGTTCCTTGGGTTCCAAGGAGTCCAAAGTTGAAAGAGAAGGCCATAAGAAAAGAAAAGATTAATTATGTCTTTCTTTATTAAGAAAGAAAATGAAAACAATGTATAAAATGTGGAAAATATGGGAAAGAGGTATAATTGAGTTATCCTTGGTGGATTTTCGTATCCCAAGGATTCCTAATGATAAAAGGAATACCAATGAGGAAAATAACAGAGAAATAAAGAAGACATCCTCAAAAAGAGCTATTTTAATAATAAATAAACAAGATAATGAGAAATAATGAAGAATAATGCATTTAGATGCATCTAGAAGGGTAATGAGTATCCAATAAAAATGATTTCGAAATAATAGAGTTTCTTGGGATCCAAGGAGTCCCAATGAAGAAAGATGAAAGAGAAAATACCAATAAAGTCAAATAAAAGGATAATGTGATACTTAATGAATTTTGTGGTATTGGGAAAAAGGAAATGAAAGATGAAGAGAAATCCTTGAGAAGAAATCTTTTAATAAAATGTATGGTTAATAGATAATTAAAGAAATACTTGGAGGACAAGTACGCATCTATGTGGCAACCTATTTAATATCTTGCCCTACTTTTCCATGTGTGCCTTGTATTAACCATAAGAAAGAAAAGATGAAAGAAGGAATATAATCCTACCTAGTTGGTATCAAGTCGTTTAGATAATAGAGGAAGGAAGTAATTGTATTAGATGCCAAATAATCACGTGATCCTTCTTGGCTTTTGGAATTAGATCATGGTTTTTGGTATTAACATAGAGGATAGTGGATTGAATATCTTCCCGCAACTTCCTGCACACTCTTCTGTTAGTTTTTGCCTTAAACATGAATAGGAAAGGAGGGACCAAGCAGAGAAAATATGTTGCCAAAAGAGGAAATAGGACTGAAAAGGGAGGACCAGTACACAGATTCAGTGTATATATAGATAGAGATATGAGAACTCTCACATCTAGGGAGACACGAGACTCCAAAGATGGACCCTAGTTTCCGTCGACCTTCTTCCACGATCTGCTACCTACCCTTAGACATGGTGGATCGGTGGCAAGCTTTGGAGGCGACCTGAAGCCATGGGCTTGTACAGCTGGGGTGGCCTCTGCAGGACACTCTCTCCTTCTTCCCTGCTCATGTGCACGAAGGAGGTGTAAAGGCATGTAGTCGACCTACTTTTCAGAAACAGCAAACCTGGGCACGAGGGTACTCTACGGATCTAGGGATGGAGGAGTTGATCGAGCTCGTTGGTCAGAGGTGTTGGGCGGCTGGAGGACGCCGCCATGTCGCCTCTGAAGGCGACACACTCAAGATCCAGGCCGGCGGGGAGGTGTGCCTGCAACGGCGGCCAAGACTGCTTCACCTGCGGCGTGAGCAGGTGGGAGAGCTTTCGTAGGAGGAAGGTGAGTAGTAGGAACTGAAGGTAGAAGCAGGACCGAAGGGGACAAACGTACCGTGGGCACGAGCATGATAGTAATAGGTCTCGGCGTTGAGCAACACACGCGTGGACCTGAGATCGCGTCGGAGCCAAGGTTGGTGAAGAATAGAGTCAAAAGACTCCTTTGCCACTGTACGCACACACAAGAGCTGAGGGCAACATCGTCTTTTTGCCAAATTCTGGGCCAAATATTCAGTAAGTCATATGATGTCGACGTGGTGATTTTTGATTGGTCCATTTTTGTTAAAACTTGAAATAATTATAACAAGAGATTTATAGATCGGATTGGAACATATAATATATCAAAGTTGCTTAGAAAAATACGAGGAACACATTAAAATTGGTTTGAAAACCTAGTTCTATCCCGCTTTGCAAAAGTACTTTAATTTGTTAGAAAAGTGTATTAAAAAGTAATTGGAAACACTAATTTGGGATAAAAGAAGAGAAAAACCATATTTATTTCAGATTTAGGAAATAAATTGCTTAATGAGGATCCTAAGCATGTTAAGAGTATTAAAATAAGGAATTAAGGGTTTATGTAGTTTTGATTCGTAATGTTAAAAGTGGAGGCAAAACCCTAAGTTTCAAGGAACCCTAAAGTTGGAATAGAAACCCTAGGATACAAGATGAAATTGGATAAATTTTGATAAAAGGAAGTTGGGATTTCTATTTCAGGATTTCTTTGCACTTTGCTTGCTTGTTTGGATTTTCTCTCTCTACATAGTTGATTCTACAACCAAATCAGGTATGTGGTTACGATTATGAATAACCACTTTAGGTTTTCTGATGGATTCCCGGATGTTTAATCGCATTGAATGCAACTAAACTGTTTGGATGTTCATATTGCAATTATAAAGTGACTATGACTATCACATAATGTATATGCCTTCTAGCTCAGATCCTGGTCCCCTCTATGTCGTAATGGCTGACCTAGTACATGGCTACCTAGAGGGTAGGTCCATCAGGTCATGAATGACTTAGTATATGGCTGCCTAGAGGGTAGGTCCATCAAGTCACCTTTACAGAGGTACCATATAAGTCCTTACAGGGACAACACAGAGTTGTGGATAGATATGGATTGAGTAGTCTGGCTTAAAATGTAATCTTGTTTGTTAAATGATTAATTGAATGATTATATTGTTAACATAGTTGAACATTATTTGTTTCCCCCGCATACCAGCTTTGACTGACTGACGTATTGTTTGTCGATGTTTTAGGTACAATGAAAAGAACAAACAGTAAAGTGGCACATGTGGTACGAAATGAGAATTAAAGTGAAAAAGAGGATTAGATAGATTAGTATTTGTGTGGATAGAAGTTTAGAAATCCAAGTTTTCAAAAAGGTATGCAAAAATTTATTTTCTTACAGCTTTCAGTATAGTATGTTAACATTTGATAATTATTCTTGGTTAATTGTCGAACCTTTGATCCAGAAGTCATGGGTGCGGCTTCAACCTCTCGGTCTCCCTTAATTGGGGGTTATCGGGAGGTGGGGTCATAACACAAACGTTGGGTCAAACCTTCAGTTGGTCAGTAGGTAGATGGGGTTGGGGAAGATAGATTATGGGCATCACGGGTAGAATGAGAGGCATGTACTACTTTTGGGGCTCTTATGGTGGAGTGGGGATGGTATTTATAGGTTTTTTAGTGTAAGGGGATAGGAGTTCCTATGAAGTAGGGAATAGAGAATGGAACAAAGTTAATGTTTTCCATGATTTTATGATAAACCAAACCCTATCAAACTAGGGATTCATGAGTTTTCTTAGACATGATGAAGGTTGATGTATATCCCTTTGGTGATGATATCTAGAGATGAGGGGGAGAGAGAGACAAGGAACCTAGGATGCTAGGAGTCCTATGGGAGTAGGTGTCGGGCTAGGGTATTGCACTCCCTTCCCACACGTGACTCTGAAAACTAGGATTTTGACCCTCTAGAGACTCCTATATAGGAGGAGCATAGATAAGTAGAAAACAAAAAAGGTAGTCCTTAGGTAATTAGATCCATGTATTAGCTTGATATTGATTGGGATTTTTTATTTACTTTGAGTTATCTTCTTTCCAATATTAATTGGAGAGTCTATCATAATCTAATCAAGTCCAAATTTGCTATGCTAACTAAATTGAACAATAAGGATTAAAAAATGTTATTACTTTTAAGGTTTGAGAGTTAGAGCCATCTATTCTTGCCTTATTTTAGGTTTACCCTATATTAACTATATAGGATAAATAAGAAATAATTAGAGGCCCATATTTTGAGGGAAGTAGCTTATAATCATATTTAAATCATATACACTTTATTGAAACCTATATAGACAATAGTTAGTCAAACTTTGCTTTAACCTTTAGATGACACTTTATTTGTCTTTTTCTTCCTTTACAAAACAAAATGTTATATACTAGGTGATTCATTTTCATTGGGGGTCCAAGAAATTGTATGTATTTAGTGAAGAATTTATTAAGAACTTATATGTAATTATTTTACTCAGTGTTGGATTTTAGGGATGTTGCAATTAACATGTCTAAAATTCCATTTTGGAGAAATAAACAAAATGTCTAAAATTTCAAAATTATAACAACAAGTAAAGTTCATCGATTTCATCTTAATCCACATGCAATAGCAAGGGAAGGAAGTAGTCTTTCCGAACATATAGCCCAAACAACCCTATAAAACCCACTTTAAAGTAAGAATATGTATACTATCTTTTTAGCATCGTAATGGAAAGAAAGATTAACATTTCCATGTTAGCCTGATATGCAAGACCAAGGAAGGTCAAAAACCTAAAATTCCTCATTACGCAACCCAAACAACCTATAAAAATTACATTGTAAAGCCTTTTTGGCATGTATTTATCACTATTACAGATTAGAAGTAAAATTTTCAAGATTTGGAGGCCATGCATGTGCCATATCACTTGATTTTCGTGAATAACATGAACCTCAAACCAAGAAGGGCATGATCCAAGCTCCAACACATCCGCAAACAACACATTGACATCCTTCCTAATAAGGTCTAGCTTCAACTAAGAAAAATAAAGTAGAAAGGGAGAATTTTAGGTAAATTTCTACGATGGTTTCTCACGAACCATGACTAGAGGAGGTAGAAGAGAGAGGAATAATAAAAAAAGATAAAGAAGTTACTTATTTTATAGAAATACTAACCTAAAATGATATTCCCTAGAATTGGATCCTCCAAAGCAAGTTAAATCAACCAATCCCAATCTCATGCATGTGCAATAACCTAGGGATCTACCTCCTATTACTCCAATAACATTCTAGCACCCTGAGATGTTACAAAAGAGTGTTAAGAATTGTAGGGTTACATTTTTATAGGATGAGGTAGGTAAACATTTCTTATCAATTGTAAAATTTTACCCTATGATCCTCATCTTGGTCGGCACCATGCCCGATCCACCCATTTTGGCCTTCTAGAAACATGCTTCATGCTAGTTTGTGACACAAATTGGAGTAAGCCTAAATATACATTAGGCACGAAGCCCCGTGACCTTTGTGTCCACATTAGGCACATTCCCCAATATTGATTGGGTATCATGATCCCTTGACCGATGCACACAAACTGGGAACATGTCTAATACACATTGGGAATCAAGTCTCGTTAACAAGTTATCCTTCATCGGTCAACCCGAGCTCTCACTAGGTAAGTCCCCAGCTCACCCAAGCACACATCTACAATGCTTGCATTGGGAGATACCTTGGAACAACTGTGATGTCAAGATTTCCTCACCCCCACTATCACAAGCTGGCCTTGTATTTCTTTCTCAATGCAACCAATGCTACCTCTTCCCTACAGTGGTCCCCCATTGACTGGTGAAATAAACAAGGTAAAGAAAACACATAAAAAGATAGTGTGATATATGATGTTTAAGAAAGTTAAAATAACCACATCAATCTAGTTCAGTCATGATATTAAGGAAATCAAGAAAGATTTAAGGTAAGACTAGGATTATAGTCTTACAACCCTTCTCTCCTAATTGGATCTCACCCCAAAAGTCCAAAAACAATATATGGTACTTCCTATGCATCCCTTCTTCTAGATACCACGTGACCTCCTCAATTCCATGGTGATGCCGCAAAACCTTCACTAGAATGATATATTTCTTTATCAACTTTTGTATACGTTGGTCCAAGATGAAAGATGGTCCTTTAAAATATAAGATATCATCAAAAATCTGAACTTCTAATTTTGAATCATCTACTCAGTATCAAGGTTACACTTCCTCAACAAGAAAACAAGAAAAACATTGTGCAACTTGCTTAGATCTTGTGGAGACCACATACTATAGGCCACCATCCCTAGGCAATCTATAATACTATAAGGCCCCATATACCTAGGAGCGAAATTACTCTTGTTCTTAAAAATCAAGACACCCTTGTAAGGCAATAAATTTAGATAAATAGGTTCTAGAACATGGAGTTTGAGCGAGCCTTATGTGATTATCAGCGTACATATCTTTCCTATCCTACACAACCATCAACTACCCCTAGATGATATTTCTTTTCTATAATTTTCTACACAAACTCAGGACCCAAAAGTTGATATTCACCCATATCATACTAGCAAATAGGAAATCTACAATGCCTCACTTAAATATTCTCATATTGATCCCTATCTACACTCCTTTGATAGCTATTAATATAGGAAGACTATCTCAAGCTCCAATGGACATCCCATCTACCAAGAAACTAGAGAACTAATGCTTTTATAAGTTCTTCTAAGTGGATAATCCTATCTGACTATTCATATGTCTACAGGTGGAATGTTGTCACAAACTTTAGATGTGTCCCTAGATCTCCATGTAAACGATTTAAAAACATATTGTATAGTGTATATTATGATACATCTTAGTATTTATGTGAGGCATAGTGTATATTAAGGAATTTTCTTCTTCAAAACCATATTCCTTAGAACTCCAACCTTAGGAACCACCAAACTACTATGGAAACTCACTTCACCATTCTTAGACTCATGAAAAAGTAACACCTATCTTGTTATCAAACTCTGAGTGAATATTTTGTATAATTGTGTCATACCTATACACATCTTTGATTTTCTATTATAGAGTTGGCTGATCTACAACTAAGCCAGAAAAACTCCTAACAGAGAAACCTTGATATGAAAATTCATCTATTGAAGATAGACCAAAATGTCTCCCTTGATGCATGCCATGGAGTACAATTATACCTAGTATGTGAAAGAAGGCTTCTTGCTCAAATATTAGCCTTAGAATTCATATTTATCGTGTGATAGTCAATTGTACAATCATAGTTTCTTACCAACTTCAACCATATCCTATGCCGCACATTCAAATCCTTCTAGAAAGAATATGCACTTATGATTTTTTTTTGATCTGTGAAGATCTAACACTTCTCCTATAAAGTTCATGACTCTACATATTTGAAGCCAAGGTTATTATGGCTGACTCTAGATTGTGCACCAAATATTTCTCCTTATGCTCCTTGGGCTTCCCAAAAGCATTAGAGATGATGATTTGTTCTTCTGTCATCACACAACCTAACCTCTTTGTTCAAGCATCACATAAGATGATATAACCCTTACCTATCTCTGCGAGGACAATGATGTTGCTGACCATGAATTCTATTTCAACAACTGAAAGAAACACTAACACTATGCGTCCCAAAAGAAGATACATTCTTATTAGTTACTTTTTTAATATTGAAGATATAGAGATATCGTTCCTGACAAACAATCTATGATAACCATATAATCCTAGAAAACTCTAATCAACTACAAAAAAGACATTATCTTCTTGGGATCTACAAAATCCCCTTATAAAAATGACATCTTCTAGGAAATTATACATTTGTTTGACCTTTATATGATTAAGAAGCCTATTTATAATGATGCCTACCTATATTACCTCCAATAGGACGTGGGGACCCTCCAATCAATATGGAGTTTGTTTCGATGTAAGTTTGGTGATAGTAAATTTAACAACATATTTGTAAACTCAATAACACATTTGATGAACTAATCCACAAAAGATTATAAAGTAACATCCATTTGTTCATATAAAATTAAACATAGTCAAACATAGATAATTATTTTGAAAGAAGATATTGTTCACACATAGGATGGATATATAAAATGAAATTGTTACTAGCATCACATAAAATATGAATAGCATATATAGTAATTGTAAACTACATCTAATCCTCGTAGTGACATACTATGTATGTTCTTCTACTTTGAGTTTTTATACTTATTCTTTGTGCATTATTATACGGAAAATATGAAATAACAAAAATTAACACATGAAGCGATTCTTTTTAGGAGGCATAAAAGAAAATATAGTATCATATACATAATGTGTTAAAATAATTCATGAAGATACGCTTGTACAATTATTTAATGAAACATGTATTTAAAATGAACAAAAAATTAGTGAACTAGCACAAATTTTCCAACTTGTACAATCATAACTTAAATAATAAATACTACTCTCATGTGCACATAGCCACCACTAAGCCTTGTTTTCAGTGTTTTGGTTATGAAATTATATAACTTAAATATCCCAAATTGGTGTATCCTCACATGGATGGGGAACTTGAACAATCAAATGTACTTATGAAAATATGAGACACGTATGTATAATAATATCATGTTTTAAAAGCATTAATAAATTATCAATACTAAATCACAGATTCATATATAAAGTGAAAAAATCGTAATACTATATTTCATCTATCATTCAATGCATCATATTCCAATTACTTCCATAATAAGAATTTTCTAAGTATGTATGATTTGAACAACAAAATAAGTTCTTGAGTCTAATTTAGTTCCAATGAACCTATGAAGAGGATACCTTATGTCTTGTACTACAATTAATTCAAGTACACCATAACCCTATGTTTCATGTCTCTATAGAAAGGTCTAAGTTGGGATCAGGGTCTAGGTTAAACTCCTCTCCCAAAAACACCATATTAAATCCTAAAATTCAAACTCCTACATGCCATGCATATGAAACCAAATATCATAGTCATGAAAATACATATTTTTCTTTTTCTAAGGCAACAATAAGGACTAAGCTAAAAATTGTTCCAATACAAACATTACATTCATTTTCTGAAAGGAATTGCAAATATATGATCACATGCACATACATATACATAATTATATTATTTATTACACCTTATATATGAAAATAACAAGATTTACAGTACAAGATGTAATAAACCAAATAAAAGCCTTTACATTAGTATAGTGTATATATGAGAAATACTTATCTTGAAACATGATTAATATGAATTTTCATGAATTTACTCTAATTTATATAGTTTGCTATTCCCACTATACTTCCATTAGGTATTTAAAAAATCAATTCTATTTGATCAAAACCATCATGATCATATTTCCATCAATACTCTTCATTATAATAGAAGACTCTCAAAATATTGATATTTTGTGCAACTACCAATAACATTAACATAAGAACCATTAATTTGATACATGTGTATATCTCTAAATTTTACCCTAATTAACATCTAAAATATTGTAATATTGTGTTTTAAGTAAATTTTAGATTTGAAAACCATGCTAGTAATATGAGTAAACAATGCTCAAGTTACAAAATTCATAAGAGTACACATTTTCTATGAATACGAATCATTTAGTGATAATTGATGAAGCATCTAATCTTCATGGATACTAGTATCTATGTTCTATGAGTTATCAAGATCCTTAGAATTATCTGTATACTGACTCCTCACATCCTTTTCCAACTCTATACATGGTTCCATCTTGTGTGGGTGGAAGCCAAAAAGCTTTTCAAGATATTCAACAAAACCCCACTTCCTTCAACTACTACTATTAGCTTCTTGGAAAACTTCCCCAACAAACCAACCTCCTCATCATAGTTCTCATTATAGGGGGGGATTCCAAAAGCACCACATTGTGGTATATTATGATACCATATTTTTTCAAAATTACCCAAAGAAACCATTTTTTAATCCCTTACTACTCTCTTTTGTAAATCTTTACCATCAATTCTCTCGACTTCCTCGGGATTTACCCTAGTTTGCAAACATTGCATATGCTACCTTTTGGTTAGGGATATTGATAAAATTTGGAGACCACCAACACCTGACATGCAATCATCTACATCCTCAAATATATTATACTTCCAACTTTGAGAACTAATATGCTAATTTCAATCAATTATTTAACCTAAAATATTTCATATCGACTTCCACATAGTTTCCCCTACAAGCCTCAAAAGCACATAAATCATAATACATACTTAATTAAAATTTATAAAACTATAAAAACACAATCTATCCTTGAAATAATTAATTTAAAATTATCTAAATTGATGAAATATTTTGTATATGATTGTTATAAGTCTAAACCATCTATCCAATACTATTATGGGAATATGAAATGTATCCTCCATTTCATAGTTGTAATTAGAAAATATTAACTACTTAATTGAAATTTGGATAAATAATGATTGATTTTTAGTTCCCTGGGACAAAATTCCAAGAATTCATTGTTCCCTGGTGTAAATGTCAAGTAATTGGATACTCAAAAAACATGCAAGGGCACAAGAATGCGGACAGAGGGATGGCTTCTGTGGTTTGAAGCACATTCACATCCATGCCAGAACAAACCCCAATCAGATTTATCTCTCTCCAATCATACCCCTTTCTCCCTGAAAACCTCAAAATTCTCTTCCTCTCTCCAATTGGTCCCCAAGTATGGGTGAATTGAGGGAAACTAGTACCTTGTCTATCAAGACTTTCTGCCACATATAACTTCTTGATCTAAACTGCCATTTTGTAGTGATTCAGTGTGTCTTGCAAGATTCTCAAAGTTCAAACCCTCTTATTCATAAGGGTAACATAATACAGACGAACCATACCTCCCCCTCTCACTTGGATGAGCAACATATGCCAAAACCCTTCATTTAGACCTATTTTCACCTAAAAAACCCCTATTGTCCTTGCCACCTTCTTCCTTTGTTTTTGTGCCCCCATCTAGCTAAAAAATGAGGCTTACACTCCCTCTTTCTTTTTTCCCTCTCCCTATAGTACATAAAAACTGATATAGGAGGGTTTTGTCCCCTCTTGATCTTGGCCACCATCAAAACCTAGGCACCATTGTGGAGCCACACATAGATCAGTTACATATCTAATGAGGCGTCAAGAGGCTCCATGCTTATTTTCCTTACTAATTAAGTGGGGAGCATCCTCATGACTAGTATGACCCTTGGGGTCAAGTCTGGGTGGGAGATGGCTCCCAACCATCTGATTTGGTCAACCTTTGACCAAAGTTTGATCAATGACCCAACACCTGCAGCCCGTTGTAGCTGACTGGGTGGAGCAGGAGCACCACTTTTATGATCGATTACATTAAGTAATTGATTGAGAATCAATTTTCCAATAATATTTTAATTTGGTAGTTAATTGCCCCTCTCACACATAACTTTTAGAAAATACTAAGATCTTATTTAAATCATAGTAAATGAACCATAACTCCAAATATTGAGAATAAATAGTCATTTTGGATCATAAAAATACAAAAAACACTTAAAAGTACTTGCAAGATCGAAATACATTTTATTTTTACTTGTATCTCTAATATAACCATTATTGAAAATAACTTGATCTAATTTGATATGACTTTATGACTCCAAATACAATATTATTAGCAACTCTATTGACTTCTATAATATTTTGAAATCCTTGATTCTAGTTAAATATATGATGATAATCATAAGGATGATATGAAACATAATGAGAATAGATAACCTATTATGGTGAGCCCTATAAATGTTTACTATTCTTATGAACTCCTTTTGAGTTAATAACCTCTTTGTTATGAATAAATATGGCATTTTTCTTAATAAAATCCAATTATCCTTAACTAGATGCTCAATTTAGCAATGGTGATTAAGTGAACAAAGCTAGGGTTGTATGCATGTATAATTTTGGGTTTCTCCCAAATATGGGACTTTGAATATAAACCCTAGAAGTTCATATCAACTATAGATCTACCTAATCTAAACCTGAGAGACCCTAGATTAGGTTATATGTGGTTTTGGTAGTATCTTATAGTAAGGTGTTATTGTAAAAATTAAATTAGTTTCTTGATTATGTATTTGGATGATCCTTGTACCAAATCAGGTTCGTGGTATACTTATAGTTGACCACCTTAATCATGCCTTATTTTGTGTAGTTTTCCATAGTTTTACCTCCTTTCACAAATTTCTTAATTGTCTTTAATTCTACATATACTAATACCCTATGTGTATAATTTAATTGTAAGTGATGATTGCACCTAATAATAAGAATTTCATGGGGGTGGAAATGATCCTCAAGAGGATTAATAAAAGCCACTATAAAGTTAAAGTAGAATCCATAAATGAACATCAAGAATGAGAAACAATCCTTTGAGGGAACCTACACTGGTTCACCAAGTGAGATATTTAATTTTGGGTTGCAAACATAAATCAAAATTGTGATGTTCTTTACATGCAAATATTTGACCATTTACTTCCGTAGAAATTATTTCTATTATGTGCATTATTGTGTTTCACCCATGTACATAGTAGAGCATTGTGTTGACCTGTTGTTTGTTGACATTTTAGATTAAACCTAGTATTCCATATGTGAAGCTGCAACTAATCGATCACAAGGAAAAATGAAATTCTAAATAAACTAGGAGGATCACATATTAACATGTAATCTTCATTTACTATTGGTTTGAAGACCAACTTTGAGATTCCCAAGTTATGTACCTCAGTTTGAAGACCAACATTGTTGAACATATATTATCTTATCACTTGAATAGAACTATTGGTTGTTTTTAGTTATTCTTGCAAATATTCTCTTGGAAATAATGGTTTCTTGTGTTGCTTCTTTGGTCCTCATTTATGGGAATAACAAGAGGAGGGGGTCATTCAAATTGGTACTAGATCCAAATTTGACTTAGATAAGTTTAAATAATTAAAGATTTCAATACTTCTTACAACTAAAAGAGAAATACTAAGGTATTTCTAAAAAATGATTGTATCTAGTATTAGATCACAAGCCTGGGGCTCAAAATGTTTTCCTATGCACCACTGTTTGGTTTATGAGAACTCATGGGCCGCTATGTACCTTACCTAGACAAAGCCTTAAGATTTTTCCAAAATAACCTAGCTTCTTGGCCGTTTCATCTATATTTCATATTTTTGTCAATCCTCTTCTATCCCTAATTATAAAGGTCTAATACATACTCCTATTGTATAGTAGGTTCTATAAAAGAATCATGGTTAGCGTATCCTCTACCAACTACATCATATGAAATGCCAATTTAAGATTGAAGGGTATTAAATATTGTTCAACAATGCATTCTTCTCTTATGATGAGAAACCTATGGAACCTTTAGTAACCTAGGGATAAGCTAAGATAACCCAATTAGCCCATGAAGGTTCGAAGTAGTATAGAGGGAAGAAAAATCCTATGACAAGAAAAATAATCCTTAGACGTTGATAGAAAAGCATAATCTTGGGTATACATGATTAATGAACGAAATTCATACTTGAATATGCACAAACCCTAGAACTAGGTAGATATTGAACAAAAAGAAAAACCTTTGAGAAGGAAGTTGGTCCTAAAACCCTAATCCAAAAACCACCATCATGGGTAACTAGGAGAGATAAATGGATGATGGTACATAAGTATGTGCAAACCTTAATACTAAGTGAATATCATCGTGATGTTTATAGAAATACCACCTCGAGTCATAGGAGGGACCTAATACACTTGGGTTTTTTAAACCCTATACAAATACCTATTAGGAATGGGATCGTTCCATAGAAATACCACTATGATCCCTAACACACCTGAGTAGAAGGAAGTGATCCGTGCCACCTACATGCTACAAGGAATAGTTAAGTATTAGGGAGAAGAAAATTATGTTGAAAAGAACATGCTTATCAAACCTTACCCTGGGTGAAGTCGAGGGGATAACCATGCAAACATATATTCCCTACTTGCATGGGAAATATGTAAAAGATAATTTAATGAACCCAGTTTGACGAAGTGAGTTTTCCACTATTCTTGATCAATTACTATTTTTATGTTCATAATGTCCATCCTCGACATCACTTCATTATTTCATCTACTCTTAACCAGCCGTGACACTCAACCTGAGAATATAATGTTCAACTCAGATAATATCTACATTGCGACATTAGAACTTAGCTTAACTAGTCATATTACTTAACTTAATCATTGCGATCTATTTATGTCAATTGGATCTCAAACATTTTTATGAATTGAGGAAACTTATGTGAGTCATTGGTAAAATTCATCAAATGTAAAACTTGCATTCATGAGATACAAAATTAGAAATAAAATGCATTAAAACACTCCAATTAACTAAAAATGTCCTAAACCTAACTGACTGGATCCATACTGAATCCATGTAGGATGTGCTTGGGGGGATCGTCTTCCCCGACCGTTTGTTGAGGAAGAAGCTTGCACATAATGGTTCTAAATTTTAAACACTCAAATCTATCTCCTCCCTACTCCTCACCACTATATATATGTATACCCCTACTCTACCTAACTAACCCTAAAAGAACTCCTCTCAACTATAGAATAAAAAAGCCCAATTATAGACACAAGCAAGGCACGTCAACATATCCAAGAAACCAAGCCCTACACCTTGGAACTGCTATGTATACCCCTTAAGACCTTCTTTGCACCTTTAATTGCCAACTTCAGTTCTAATTAATTACAAGTAGCCCCTTTCTTCTCCACCCAAATCCACCTTTGCATGTTAAAGATAGACCTTCATGCTCCCCCATCGACACACTTTTCTAAAATCCCCATGCCAACACCAGTAGTGAACTTTAATAGAGCTTTTCAAACCTTTATGAGGAGCTACAAAAGTCCATAGCGAATCATAGATGACCCGCCCAACACCTTTTGTGGACACCACCACTATAATAACTTCAATTTTGGTAAAATTTAATGATATAAATATAAATCATAATTTAATAAATAATTTTCTCTAATGGTATTATTGGTGGAATAATAATGTTAATCACCTTTGTGACATGGGTTCTTGTGGAACAAGATAAATAAAAAGGAATTCACAGAAGAATAAACAGTAATGGCTTTTTGATATGATAATTGAAAGAGTAATTACTTATCCAAGATTGGCAACACCATGCTTGAGGCAACAATTAGTATTATTTTGTTTTCATCTTTGGTATTAAAAAATAATAAAGGAAAAGAAGAACATTCTAGAAATTGGATAAAGAGGATATTCCATGTAATGATATGTATTTGAGAAATTATTAAAAGAAGCAATGTTTGTACGGAAAATACATCCCAACAAATCCCAATTAATAATGAATTGGGAAAGGTTTTGATAACTTGTCATGGAATGAGGATAAATGGAGAGATAAAAGAATAATATATAATCAAATAGTGTTTTCCTAAATATATTAATGACCAAATATCCAATGGACACCATATAGAAGAGGATATTCTTTAATGGTTTTTGTTACCAAATTCAAGTCCTAATAAGATCATGGTAGTGTCCCTTTGTGACTTTTTTATTGGAATAAAAGTCAAGAATTTTATTGGAAGGAATGAGGGAGGAATATATTCTTTTTCTAGAATTATTCCTTACCTTTCCATAATATTAGTTGGCACTAAATTCTTGAATAATAGGAATATCATATTATACATATGAAAAGGGTGTAATGGCATGCTTAATATATATTATAAAATACCATATATGACTTTTGGTATGTCGACCAAATAATATGATTCTTTTTAAATTAGGAAGTGTATTAATAAAAGGGGAGAAAGATAGGGAGTCGTTAGTAGTGCATCACTGGACATTATGGTGTGACCCTTTTCCATAATAATCAATGCGTTAATAGGATAAGTTTGGCAAGCATTTATGGGAACCAACCTTAGAGAAGTAAGTATAAGGAAGGCTTCCGTGTTTTTATATATATATATATATATATATATATATATATATATATGAGAGTGTATTCTAGCCTGACTCTGTCTCTCTCTCTCTCTTTCTCTATCTCTCTCTCTCTCTCTCTCTCTCTCTCTATATATATATATATATATATATATATATATATATATATATATATATATATATATATATATATATATATATATGGATTTCCCTTTCTCTTTGTGGAATCCTTTCCCCCCATCGTCATACTCCTAACCATAGGGTTTCATCTAGGATTCTTTATAAGGACTCCAAGGATTCTCTCATTTGCTTCACCGCGACGCATTGTTTTTCTCCTTGGTGAATCTAGACCTACAGACAATATACCTCCACATCCTCAACCGACGACGACCCCATGACCTTCTCCATCTCCAATCCCAGCCGCCTGGGCTGGACCAAACATCGCACCAACTCAAACAAGGGTGCACAAAGCTTCCAGGAACTGCAAGGTGAGGTGCCACAGAGAGCGTCAGTGGCAGCAGTCATTGCTCCTGTACGACAGAGAGAGAGAGAGGTTGGCGGTTGTGGTCCATGGAGTGATGGGATGAGTCTATGACAATACGGGTAGGGGAAAACCTAGACGTTCGGTGCCCTCGGCCATCACACGACAAGTGCTGGCCACAGAGCATCTTTCCATAGATGAGGGAACATGGTAGAGAGAGAAATATGGAGAGGTTTTAGCAGAGAGAGAAAGATGGAGGCGAGCCAAAGATTCTTTTGCAACGTGAGTAGCAAACCCCCGTGTTCAGCGCCGTGAGCTAAGCCATGGTGGGCTCCAGATTCACCACTAACAAGCAGCATTGGGCATCTGCATTGGAGAGGAACCTCGTATGGAAACGAGGGTTTGAGGAAGCAAAGCCAGGAACCGGGTCAGCCCTGGACCGGACGACTCAGGCTCCTCCCAACACCTGGTATGTGCATCACTTATATAGCTTGACCATGGGTCCCGAGTGGTGTGGCCTAATGAGAGGTTGCCACATCATCACGCTCAAGGTAAATGAATTTTAATATAGTTTATCTTCAGAAAATCATAGTAAATGCTAGGATGGTCAGATTAAAAAAAGTTCTATATGAAATTTGATCAGAAAAATAAGATCAAACCAAATAAAATATAATGGAGACCTAATAATGTTTCATGTTCTAAAAGTAGTGCAATATGCATTAAAGTGATGATTAATGTATAAAAATCATAGTTTTGGTGATCATAAAAAGTAGTGCAATATGCATTAAAGTGATGATTGTCAAATGTTATTTTGGGATGTGATCTGATATTGTTGAATAATCTAATGACCATGATAATAATGATGACAACTAGGGTTAATAAAGTGGATAGCTATGCATGTGAATAATCAACGTTATGAAATCAAGATCATATGGTATTATGTTGATTAATAAATTTACTCTAATATACATGTTGATGATGCAATGTTATGATAGATTTGACAATCATCACATGAATTAGGGTTCTTGAATCATCAAATTAATGAACATGAGAATCAGTCTAGAGAAACATGACTCTAAGGACAACTTGACACTAAGAGAACCTGAACCCTATAAGAAGACCCGAGTAGTGTCTAATATGGTTAATGTGATGGTGACACTTTAGGATTTATATTTATCTAGACTAAAATGTGGATTGATTGATGTACTTGTTGATTGGATAATATGCTTGAAGTGTTTTCTACATGATAACATGTATGGATCACCACTAAGGTACATCGTTATGCTTAAGATTACATGTATCGACTTTCGACGTTTGTCGAGGTTTCTCGAAGATGTAATGAATGATATCTTTTGGATGTTTATTTATTTCATACAAATTATAAAGTCTCTATGAGTATCACGTAAAGTAAATAATGATATTTTGAACCCTAGGTTACACTGATCGAAGGGTAACACACATAAGTCCAATGATGGATAGTGGATACACCTGAGATAGTAGACCAAATATGGGTTATAATATGAAAGAAAATACAAGTTCTTATGTGCAAATAATTGGTAGTTGATTATATGTACTTTTGAATATTGGATGAACCCACATACCAATATAGAAATATGCTGACCGCATTTTGTTTGTCGGCATTTTAGGTATATGTTTCACACGATAAAATACATGAAGAATAATATGAAATATATCAAAGGTTTTAAAGCTATATCAAGGAGGACTAGATAGATGTTACATATTCTCAATAGGTATTAATTCCATGAGGTATATCATTGTTCAATTTGTAAACAATATCTGAAATTTAATTGAAATTGTTTCTTATTATTTGTTATTTGACCATTATGCATACTTGGTAATATAGGTAATGACTCTCAACTTGAAGGTCTTTTCTTAATTAGGGGATGTGGAAAGTGTGGTTGTTATATTTGGTATTAGAGCACCAAAATTTTCAAACAATATTTAATAGTTTATAATTTCAAGTAATATGTAGAAATATGAGGGAATTATTAGGACATTTTCTAAAGATGATGGTGTCTAGAAGGGACCACGATGTGGGGCTGGAATTTTTTTTCTCTACACCGTTAGTCAACTTATGTTGACTCCCAGACCCGTGCATCCTGCCTAGCCAAAGTCAGACGATATTGCCTGAAGTAAAATACCTTTAGGGTTTCTTCTCATCTCTTTTGTCCACTTCTCATCCTCTTTCTTAATGAACCCTAAATGGAACTTCTCTCCTCATATCAAGTTAGGATTTTTTAAAAAAATAAGTAGGGTTAAGGCCTCCTCCGCCAATTAATGTACATGTGGTGTGGAATTGATAACATGCATGCAAATGTGGAAATAATAATGTACATTAAATGTGGATAAAGCAAAGGAAAAAATGTTTTATGGGTTTTCCTTGTGTGGGTAACCTTAGATGCAAGTAGGGTTGGGATAGAACGCTCTAGGGAGTCAAGGGACATGGAAACTCTAAGAGGTAGGGTATCATCCCTAACCATAACCTTGAACCCTAACCATAAGAAATAACAGTATTGTGGTGTATGCAACACCACCCATATGAACTTTGAAAAGGAATAAGGAAGATATAAGTAAATGAGTTAAGTGGCTCAATCTCCCATGCATGTGGAACAAGGCATTAATGAGAAGAGTTTTAAGAAACTTAAGAACAACACATAATGTGAGAATAACTTGCTCAACTAACTCTGATGAATGTATGCAATATATGTGGGATGTATGATCAGGACTATCTAATCACCTCAGGTCAAGAGGGCCTATGTATGGTCATTATGGTAGTCGGTGATCTGGCCTAGAAAAGATAATCACCTCGGGAAAATGCCTATGTATGATTGCCACTATAGTGATAGGTGATTGGGCCATGGCTTATGTAAGATGTCCGCTGTAGGGACTTACCCTATAAAGAGGGTTCCCCACATGTATAGTCCATAGAGGGAGTGTCCCATAGAGATTAAGTTGAGAAGTTAGAAATAAAATGCATGAGTATATACATGAGAAACATAAGAAACCAATGGCCATACATGAAAATGGAAATATGAATATAAATTGGTCATTGCCTTAATGTTATCTCTAGAATCATTTTGAAAAAATTGTGAACAAGCCCGGATGGGAAGGTTGCTAAAGGGCCAAGCCCGGATGGGAAGGACAATGTAATACCAAGCCTGGATAGGAAGGTAAGTGATGTGTCAAGCCCAGATGGGAAGACCAGAAGAATACCAATCCCAGCTGGGAAGGTATGAAAGTCCATTGGGACTCCAACCCCATGAGAGGGTATCCCAGAGATTGAGAAAAAAAGGATTGAGAAGTTATAATAACAATAATAACAATAATAATAATAATAATAATAATAATAATAATAATAATAAAGATGGAAATATGAAACCTTTAGGGCTAGTATACCAACCCTGGGTGGGTCAACCCAAGATTGGGAAGATGACCTATGGGGGAGGCAAAACCTTAGACTTTGGGGTCAGGTTGTGGCTAGAGAAGCCTAACTTCCTCCTATGAGCCATGAAGGCAACCGAGGTTAGGATCTTCCCTAGAAAGGTAAGTTGACTAAATCAAAAGATTAAGGTAACCATGAATGTCACCTAATATAAAATATGAAAGCACATATATTGAGTATGATTCTTTGAACCCACATATGCCATCTCTAAGGGACATGAGAAAAAGTCACCATGGAAGTGGCTGACTGTATGAGACCGAGTCCGGAAAAGAAAAGTTTCCATGAAATGTTGACATGAGATCAATGAGGGGACATAAAAGTGAGTAATGAGCATTATAAGAGAGGAGGAAATCTGAGTTAAAGAATTGCATATGAAAATAATGTGCTAGCAATGAACCCTTGGGAAGGGTAGAGCCTGAAGTCAATCCTAAGGTCAAGTAGGGAGTATTAAAGGTACATGGACCAATAGGATTAGGAGTTGATAGATCCCTGAATGCACAAGACCATTTGGTCAGGAGGTAACAACTACATTTGCCCAAGGCCCATGTCTTAAGATATTAGCTACCTTCATGGTGTTCATGTGGCCAATGAGTGAATGTGAGGGAACTCCCTAGATGCATAAGGATGAGATCACTCCAAAAAGTACCTATACCCCTAGAGACCTCAAGGAAGTGGCTAAGGCTCACCATTACCTGAGGGTAAATGTAAAAGATACAAGGAAGTCATGTATTAATGAAAGAAGTTGTGTACAACTCAAGAAAAAAGAGAGGATATTTGACTTCATGAAATATAAGAATATTGTAGAATTTAAAGCATGTGTGATTTAGAATCATGTTGAGAATGATTCAACTTAAAATGTGAAACTCTAAGATAATGTGAGGGAATACCATCTCTGCTTTAGGAATGGGGTGAAATTTGTTTTTGCGCTGCAGCCAAACGCTTATTTCATGTCAATATGAGAAAGAGAGATTGGGTAGATACATGTTATGCTTAAAGATGATATATGAGAATGAATACCTTAAGTGAACTTAATGACATAACCAAAGGTTGGAGGTGTTACCTCACCCTTGTGTGGATATAAGTGAGTAATAGGTTGGGAACCCATGTGCAAAGATAATTACCAAGTGAAATTGAAGTCACACATGAAAGTGTAATCCCCAAGGGATGATATCATGAAAATGCTAAGGATATGGTTATGCTTTGAATTGAATTCAAATACCAATCTTAGTCATAATGTTTGGAATTTGCATATCAATAGAAGTTGTTAAAGATATCTAGGTAGGGTCGTCGACCCTAAGGTTTGAGAACTAATATGAGTAATCATTCACCTTAAACTTACTCTTTAATTTTGGGGAAAAATTCCTTTTAAGGAGAGGTGAATCTAATATCCTCAATTTTGGTAAAATTGAATGATATAAATATAAAGCATAATTTGATAAATAATTTTCTCCAATGGTATTATTGGTGGGACAATAACGTTAATCACCTTTGTGACATGGGTGCTTGTAGCACAAGATATATAAATAAAAAGGAATTCATACAAGAATGAACAGTAATGGCTTTTTGATATGATAATGGAAAGAGTAATTACTTTGCCAAGATTGACAACACCATGTTTGAGGTTGCAATTAGTATTATTCTATTTTCATCTTTGGCATTAAAAATAATAAAGGAAAGGAAGAACATTCTAGAAATTGGAGAAAGATGATATTTTATGGGATAATAATATGTATTTGAGAAATATTTAAAAGGAACAATGTTTATATGGAAAATAAATTCAAAAAAATCCCAATTAATAATGGCTTGGGAAAGGTTTTGATAACTTGTAATGGGATGAGGATAAATGGAGAGATAAAACAAATAATCTAGAATAAAATAGTGTTTTCCTAAATATATTAATGACCAATTATACAATGGACACCATATAGAAGAGGATATTCTTTAATGGTTTTTTTTACCAAATTCAA
Organism: Alisma plantago-aquatica; assembly: GCA_963693085.1. Taxonomy (NCBI): domain Eukaryota; kingdom Viridiplantae; phylum Streptophyta; class Magnoliopsida; order Alismatales; family Alismataceae; genus Alisma; species Alisma plantago-aquatica. The sequence goes on from OY856414.1 coordinate 329,717,698, forward strand.
GTCCTAATAAGATCATGGTAGTGTCCCTTCATCACTTTTGTTTATTGGAATAAAAGTCAAGAATTTTATTGGAAGGAATGAGGGAGGAGTATATTCTTTTTCTAGAATTATTCCTTTCCTTTACTTAATATTAGTTGGTACTAAATTCTTGAATAAAAGTAATATCATATGATACATATGTAAAGGGTGTAATGATGTGCTTAAGAATTATTATAAAATACCATATATGGCTTTTGGTATGTCGACCAAGTAATATGGTTCTTTTTAAATTGGGAAGTGTATTAATAAAAGGGGAGAAAGATGGGGAGTCATTAGTAGTGCCTTGCCGGACTTTATGGTGTGAGCCTTTCGCATAATAATCAATGGGCTAATAGGATAAGGGAAAAGAAAGAAGATTTTGGCAAGCATTTATGGGAACTAGCCTTAGAGAAGAAAGTATGTGGAAGGCTTCCATATATACACACACACACACAAATATATATATATATATATATATATATATATATATATATAGTGTATCCAGAGTAGAATACACTTAGGTAGTGTTCCATGATGCAATATATTTTTTAAAAATCTAAAACATTGATCTTCTTAAACATCTTGTGAATAGCTCATATATAAAATTTGAGCTCATTTGAACATTTATAGGTCATGTTATGAAGACCAAAAAAAGTATGCATTTCAAATTAGTTTAATGCGTTGATTTTGCTGCCTTTGGATGAGTGACTTGCACTCATCCAAATGGGACCAAAATTCTTATGTAGCCTACTTATAGTATGAAAATGAAGATCAACAATTTATATTTTATAAATAAATAGTCATGATATGCAAACACAACTTGAGTGTAGCGTGTGATCCGTACACTTGAGTGTATTTTAGCCTGACTCTCTCTCTCTCTCTCTCTCTATATATATATATATATTTATGTGGATTTCCCTTTCTCTTTGTGGAATCATCCCCCCCCCCACCATCATCATCCTGCTAACTATAGGGTTTCACCTAGGATCCTTTATAAGGACTCAAAGGATTCCCTCATTGATGATAGGCATAACCCTCAGTCCTTGGTGTCCTAATGAACAACAGAACCAACATGCCATGCGTAGGGTTTGTGGGATGACCCTTCATGCCATCCCCTCCTTGCTTCACCACGACACATTGTCTTTCCCCTTGGTGAATTTGGACATACAGATAATACTCCTCCACCTCCCCAAATAACGATGACCCCGTGACCTTCTCCATGTCCCCTCCCAGCCGCCTGGGCTCGACCAAGCAATGCACCAACTCTGACAAGGGTGCATAGAGCTTCCAGGCGCTGCAAGGTGGGGTGCCAGGGAGAGCGTCGGTGGCAGTAGTTATTGTGCCTACGTGGAAGAGAGAGAGAGGTTGGTAGTTATGGTCTATGGAGTGATGGGACCAGTCTACCACATCACGAGTAGGGGATAACCTGGGCGTTCGGTGCACTCAACTATCACACGACAAGCATCGGCGATGGAGCGTATATCCATATATGAGGGAACATGGTCGAGAGAGAGAAATATGGAGATGTTTCAGTAGAGAGAGAAAGACGGAGGTGAGTCAAAGGTGTTGTTACAACATGAGTAGCAAACCCCCGTGGTGTGCGTCGTCAACCAGGCCATGGTGGGCTCCGAAGTCACCACTGACAAGCAGCGTCGGGTGTCTACGTTGGAGAGGAACCTCATATGGAAATGAGGGTTCGATGGAGCAAAGCCAGGAGTTGGGTCAGCCCTGGATCGGCCGGCTTAGGCTACTCCCAACACCTGGTCCGCACATCACTTATACAACTAGACCTTGGGTCCTGAGTGGCGTGGCCCAATGAGAGGTTGCCACATCACCACGTTCAAGGTAAATGAATTTTCATATAGTTTATCTTTGGAAAATCATAGTAAATTCTAGGATGGTCAGATCAAAACAAGTTATATATGAAATTTGATCCAAAAAATGATAGGAAACCAAATAATTTATAATGGAGACCTAATTATGTTTCATGTTTTGAAAGTAGTGCAATATGCATTAAAGTGATGATTAATGTATAAAAATCATAGTTTTGGTGATCATGATGCTTAAAACATTAAATTTGGTTATTTGGGATGTGATCTGATATTGGTGAATAATCTGATGACCATGATAATAAATATGACAACTAGGGTTTAATAAAGTGGATAGCTATGCATGTGAATAATACACATTATGAAATCAAGGTCATATCTTATTATGTTGGTTAATAAACTTACTCTAATATAAATGTTCATGATGTAATATTATGATATATTTGATAATCATAACATGAATCAGGGTTCTTGAGTCATCAAATTAATGAACATGGGAATCAGTCTATAGAAACACGACTCTAAGGACAACTTGACACTAAGAGAACATGAACCCTAGAATAAGACTCGAGTAGTGTCTAATATGTTTAAGGTGATGGTGACACTTTATTATTTATATTTATGCAGAATAAAATGTTGATTGATTTGCTTGTTGATTGTATAATATGCTTGAAGTGTGTTCTACATGATAATCCACATGGCTCACCATCGAGGTATGTGGTTATGCTTATGATTACATGTATCAACTTCTGACATTTTCTGAGGTTTCTCAAAGATGGAATGAATGATATCTATTGGATGTTTATTTATTTTATGAAAATTATAAAGTCCCTATGAGTATCACGTAAAGTAAATAATGATATTCTGAACCCTAGGTTACACTAATCAAAGGGTAACACACATAAGTCCAATGATGAATAGTTGATACACCTGAGATAGTAGACCAGATATGGGTTAGAATATGAAAGAAAATACATGTTCTTATGTGCAAATAATTGATGGTTGATTATATGTACTTGTGATTATTGGATGAACCCACATACCAGTATAGAAATATGCTGACCATGTTTTGTTTGTCTGTGTTTTAGGTATATGTTTCACATGATAAAATAATGAATAATAAGATGAAAGATATAAAAGGTTATAAAGCTATACCAAGGAGGACTAGATAGATGATACTTATTCTAAATAGCTATTAATTCCATGAGGTATGTCATTGTTCAATTTGTGAACAATATTTGAAATTTAATTTAAATTGTTTTCTATTATTTGTTATTTGACTAATCTGGTCCTTGGAAATATAGGTAATGGATCTCAACTTGAAGGTCTTTCCTTAATTAGGGGATGCGGAATGTGAGGTCATTACAACCACCAAGATTCACCAACCATTGTTGGGTATATATGAAGCTTGTAACAGACTCCAAGGTGACCAACAAAGTAGTCCAGACCCTTAGTTCCCCCTCATTTGTCATAATTTTGGCAAACCTAAAATCCATGTCTCCACGTTCACATGTATCTAATTGGCCATGCTTTGTTCATGGTTTCTGACCATATTAGGCTCATTGACCTCAGAGGTGTACCATGCGGTCAACAATGAACTTAGACTAGACTCACAAACCCCACCATGCAATCTTGTTTACTCTCATTCCTAGCTACTTTACTATAAAAACATGGCTTGTGACATTGCTCTTGGATAAACAATTCTAGAAGAAATTGTACTATCATGCCTCTTCATGACCACACCCTTGATTTTTATCACATGGCCTCTTCTTCCTTTTGCCACCTATTACAACTCCTCGAACCAAAATCCTAGTTCATGGTCAATGCGAGGATCCTAGGAGTAAAATATGTCCTCTTCCTCAGGGATCATTGCTGGTTATTCCTTTTCCTTTGATGACTGAACAATTAAAATCACCTAGTCTTTTTTCTGGCCGACCAGATCTTGCAAAATAGCTAAATAGTAGATTTGTTATCCAAAAATGCTAAAAAATATCATCATTGTAAAAAAGATCCTATAAAAAATTGAAACCCTAATATTGATATGTTTGAGTAAGATTTGATGAAAAGTACTTGATCTTTCAATTAAGTTTTGATTAGGGTTTCCGTAATTATTCTAAAACCCTAAATTTCCTATAAAATTTTACATATATGATACATTCTAGGTAATGAATTTGTTATCCTCTATCATATTATAGTGACTAGATCTGATGAATGTAATTGTTAGATCATTATCCAACTTGTTCTTGGCATGATTATACATGTAAATGATTAAATAATCTAACAATTTTTAATACTTGATATTTAATAATTCTAGTTAGATCATAATTCAAAATATTAGTTTTTTTAGTCTCATTATGTTGACGTAGAATATAGATATCTTGGATATGGATAATGATGGAATAATATATATGATTATAGACATAGGGTTTAATTCCTAATAATAACGTTGGTCTAGATCATTGCTAAACCTTAAAAATACTTGATACTGAAATAAATCTTGAAATCTTGAAAAACTACTAGTTGATAAAGGAATGATCACTCTTAAGTTCTAATTAGGAATTAACAAATCTAACTTTCAATAATGGAACAATTATGTTTAATATCCCAAACTAACCCTTGGATTCATATCTCGTTGACCATGATTTAACTCCAAGTCGAGGGGATCTTGACATCTACATAGTATGCTTATATTTCCTCTTTAAATAGAGTAGTGATATAAAATATACTTGTATGTACTCTTGTAAAACACACTTGGCTTTGTATTTGTCTAAGCTACCACATTCCTATTGAGTATGATTTTGAATTTCTATATTATCTTACCAAAGAACCCAAACATAAATGATATTCCCCATTATGACTGCTTGAATAATAATGTTGATGTTGGGTACAAGTGATCTCCTCGTCAGAGTGATGAAGCTTTTACAAAATGAGGACCTACTCCTTTGAATAGATCGATGGATCTACGGTGACCTCCACCATATTGTTGGGATGATAAATTGTCGATATCACCATAATGAGAGAACTCACAAGGGATTCTAGATAGAAATGACTTCCTATCTGTCTAGCTATGGTGGATAAGGTTCCCCATTTTCCTTGGCCTTAGTAGATCTAAAAATGGACCAAAGGAATTTCATTAAACCTCAAAGAGTCTTCTATCATATCATCTCTTCTTCAAGGACTATCCTAAGACACCTATCAGAAAGAAGTAAGGAAACTTCTCCTTTTCTTTCTCTATATAGGAGGTCTCGACTTTATCTATATTATATATCCATATGGGAAGAACACAATTTGAATTGATTCATAAAATTGGACAAAAATGTAATATTTGCATGAACCATTATTTTAACTTGAAACTACAATATGAGAAACCTATAGTAATGAAATCTTTACATATGCCCCCAAAAACTAGAATCTGTAAGGATGATGCAGGACCTTATGGAACCAAGTATAAGGATAAGGGTGTGAGACATAGTGAGGATGAGGGAGAAGTTAAATTTTCAAATAAGTCCATTAATATGGGAATTTGGGAAGAATGGAAGAAAGTTATTATGATTTTCATGCATGAAATGTAAGTCAACACATTATCACTAGTTCCTAGGGAACTCACTACAAATAACCCAAAACCTGTCACTATTCAAGATTTCCTAAAACGTAATCTAGAATCCTTCAATGGGGAGGATGTAGGATATGTCCTTGATAAGGCTGCTCCTTGGCTAGTGTCCATGGACAACATATTTAGGGTTTTAATGTGCCTTTAACAGGATAAAGTGCCTTTCTAATACCTACCAGTTGAAAGGGGTAACCAAGTTGTGGTGGGAAAATTAAACTTGTTCATAATAGGTCATCATTATAAACTAGGAAACCATCAAACCCATTTTTACTACCAACTTCCTACCTACTTATGAAACAAAAGAGAACATAAATAATTCCTCACCCTTACCCAAGGTAGAAACTCCATGTATGAGTACATCAATTACATTTGTCTCCTAGAGAGACATGCCACACACATTTGAAGAGTAGATAATAGACCATTACATTGATGGGCTCCATATAATCGTGAAAGATTTTGTCTCCTCATCCAAACCTATTACCTATTAGGATTCCTATGACGATGACTTGTCCGTGGAGAGAGCCTAGGGGATGGGAGAGGGAATGCCACCTAACCTAGCCTATCTAGGGATAAATGATGTTGTGTCCAAAAATACAGAGTAGAGAGAAAAACCCATAATAATCATAAAAAGGAGTTGTGTATACAATTTAAACAAAATTGGTTGAATATTGACTGAGTGGACTATGAATTGACCGGTTCAAGCCTTGACCTGATTGTTTTAGAGTGTCAGGTCAATTGAACAAAATTTGGCAATTTGGACCATGAACTGACCAATTCAGGGAGTGAACCGATCGGCTCAAGAACATTAACAAACTGATTTGGGTTGTGAACCAACCGTTTGGATTGATCAATTAAATTGCATCAAGGATTAGTTTTTTTTAATTTGCGAGAGATCAAGGATTAGTGTTGACGTCATGTTGAACATTAATTTCTAATACAATTATGATTTGGAAACATGATGAAATGACGGGTTAAATGGTTGAAATGATCCGTTCATTTGCCAACCAATGGGTTCACTTGTGAACTGACCATTTTTCCACTTGTAGAATGCAAAAATTTGTGAAATTCTAGCCCCTTATGCTCCTAATCAGACTGAGAACCCTGACCCTAACCCTTCTATAAATAGAGGGGTACTGGGGGCTTCTTAGACACATAAATTAGTTCTAACAATTGTTGTCTTCTCTGGTTGTGATATCCAAGAGAACCCGATCAATTCCTACCCGATAAAGGGAGGGATAACAAGTGGGAACAATTGTGGGAGAGCACGTTGGTGCTAGTACACCAACTAGAAGGGAAAACTCCTTCTTGTCTATTCTTCTAGAATGATAGGAGTTCCCAATGGTCTGTGCAGACTACTATAGAGGTGAGGAGGCTTTGTCTATCTCTTAGGAAGACAAGGTCAATTACTGTCCGTGGTGATCAACTAGGAGATACTAATGATGTTGTCTGGGTGTGACTTGAAGAAAGGTGCATACAACTGTGAGGGTATAGTCTCTAGACTTGCTCCAGGACTAGGTATGACCTTGAAAACCATCATTCCCATTACATAGGTACTGACACAATCATCTGTTATAGGGGAATATGGCACATATTTTTTTGTTTTCACTACCTATTTGTTGCCATATTTCCCATCATGTATCCATTATTGCAAATGTCTAATAATTAGTCTATGACCCCTCTCACATTCAACTAACATAAAACCAACATTTGAAGTGGGTGTAGACTAAGCGGTTGCCCTCCTAAATCCTAGATAAATGTGCATAATGAGAAAACCATACAAGCCATGCTCATATTATGACTATAATCTATGCGGGTGTAGATGGGGGTTGCACCCATGATTATCAAGCTTGAAAATGAAGGGTATTGGTCTCATTGAAAGTGTTAACAAATTTGGCGGCGCAACACAACAAAGTCACCACTCTTTTTTCTGGTCAATTTCAAAAATGGCATCCAACCTCACATGTGCATTATGTAGAGACATGAAATATGATGGAATCACCATTTAGTTAATGGGGGAAAATTGATAAAGCCATTGTAGAAATATGTGAACTTGATAGATAAGAATGGATATGTGATCGAGGATTTGAGTAGGCTACCAAGTTATGTGTGGGGAAGGTGTTAGGTATCCCCACACACTCAAAATTGGTATTTCCATCCCTGATGTGGAAACAAAAATATTCATGAGTGAAAACAATCACTATAGATTTAAATCTCATATTTACATGTAAGAGGATCACACTAAAGGTTAAAACAACAAAAAAAATGAATGGGATCATTTATCTTGGGTTCTCATATCATTACACCATGATGATAATACAAAATAGGAGATGTGAAGGATCTACATTGTCATTTGACTTCTACATTCGTTGGAAATTGTGAAGGCAATGAGTTCTTGTCTCCTTCATTCTTCACCAAGATTTGTGTATTCAGACCTTAAAGAATTGGAATCACCTTTGTTGATACCATTATGGTATATCCTTTAGGGATACTCTAGGGATTTATGTCCTTAATATGAAGTTTGAGGGGAACCTCAAAGCTCTAGTATGTTAGGGTTCTAACCTGGGTTGAAGCTGGCTAAACCATGTAAATGATGGTTGAGGGGACACTTTGTAGAGATATGGTGTTAGTTTAGGATATGAAAGGTGTTAAACATTGTCTTGTTTGTGATTAGTGAATTCTGACCAAAAAATGCATGAGCTCACTCCTTGAGCACGTTTACTTCATATGGGACTTTTGAACGTTCTATCGAAGTTATTATAATAAATAATCTAGGTGTCGACATACTGTTGGATCATGCCAACTTGGTTTTCCATATATTTCATGATACATAAATACATGATAGTTAAAATTATTCCTTGAAACATGGACACACTTTTAAAACACACCCAATTTGGCGTGTTGTATTTCAAATGTTTCTTAGGAGGTTAGGGTTTCTAGTTCTACAAGATTTCATCTGAGAGGATGTGAGTGTCCTCTTGGTCGACACACATAGTAAGAGTCAAATTTTTAGATTTGTTTAACACCTAATTAGTTAGAAATGTAATGAAGTTAAAGTGTCTTATGGTAGGTTAGGATGATAGTGAATGTGTGATATATGAGTAAATTAATTTTTATATTTTAGCTAGATATCTAAGGTATATCTTGATGGAATAGTTGATGGTTTTGGAGTTGGAGATTATGTTTCTACATCACTCTAAAGGTTATGTCCCCGAAATGTGTTCAATGATGGTGTATCGATTATTTAAATATGTGTCTTGGATGGATACTTTCCCATAACATGATTTCTACTTGATTTTATTAGTGTGACACTAATAACAGGAGAGACCAGAATCATTACTCAAGGAACTGGTGGAATAATGATCAACTATTCTAATTTAGAATAATTTTATATATCCATTTTTTGTTAATTTAATAGTCTCTTAGTATTTCGGATTTATCAAGTATTGTATAAAATTATCTTATTGTGTTCTAACATCCCAAGGGATGTAAACCTTGTGAACTTAACAACCTTTTTCCCACAATCCAATGCAACCTTTGGTGCCTGATGGCATATTTCTAATAGCTAAGGTTACACTTATGGATCACAATATCTTAATTATTTTGGATATGTGGATTTGATTCACTAATACTTTTTCATGATTACCTTGTTAAACATAGAAAATAAATTCATCTAAAACTATTAATGAATGTGAGTCAATTTGATGAAATTCCCAAAAACCAAAAATAGAGTGTCAACACACATAATATAAAATGATACAAAAATTGATGTGTTCTAATCATGTAGTCAAGTGAGGAAATATAGGGAACTCAAGTGTCTTATAGAACATATAACTATGGGTATTTTATGGGTGTCACATATTCTTTTCAAGCATAATCAATCAGGATTCACCTTATACATGGTTCAGGCTAAAGGATTTGCATCTGTTGGCATTAGAAAAAGACTATGAATGGGAAAGATGTTATTTTCTAATAGGATTTTCTAGTAGTAACTTGGAAATTTAATATTTTTATATCTACATCCAAAAATAGTGGATTTTTACCCAATGTTCATCTACATGAAATCTAGCTCTTTGAAGTTCTATGACCAAATTTAATCTAAATTTTATGTCATTTTTTTGGATACTTACTTAACTATTTTATGTCTCTTAATATAATTTTCTAAAATTTATGAAATATTTCCAACTTCTTGATTTTTTATGCACCTACAAACAATTCCATTGGCTCATTACATTGTTACATTATTTGGCATAACAAATATTGAATCCATCCTTGATGTCACCTAGTCCATTAACCAGTCAACTTCTTGGCTTGCCTACTCCCTTGTTCTCTAGTTTAAGTCTAATTTCGATTGACCAATTCAATTCCAAATTGAATAGACCACATATTCATTTTTGTCTCTTGACTTCAATCTAGTCTACTGATTGTGATATCCATTTGAATGAATGGCCAATTTCCCAAAGTGGTGATCACTCAATTATTTGACAATCATCCAATGATGTACCTCATGATAGATAACCAACAATCTCCAACTTGCACTAGATCCTACTACTCATGAATCAAATTCCAAGTGATTTAACATGACTGTCATGCTTTTTCTATGAAAGTTCTTTTTTCAAGGGATCAAAAACATTTCTTTAAATTGGTAGTTTGCATACGTTCAGATCTCCTCTCTATACAAACTCTTATATGATATGGTATCACTATAGTATGTGCTTGAAACACTAATGTGATCTAGGTTCCTTAGCTTCTATAATGGCTCCATTGTTGTCACAATAAATCTCTATTGCACCCTTAATGATTAGAACCACCTGAAGTTCACTAATGAATTTCTTGATATATAGTTCTTCCTTAGATGCCTTGAATGAGGTATTATACTCGACTTCTATTATATTATCAGACATTGTTCTTTCTTGGAAATCATCTAGCTTATGGATCCTCCATTTAGACAAAACACAAATTCTAATGATGATAGATAATCATCCTTATTGGTTTGGAATATTGTGTCAGTGTTAGCCCTTTACAACTAGTTCTTCTTCACCTCTAGATATAAAGAATTAATCCTTTTCTCTTCTCAAATACTTCAATGTATTCTTCACAACAATCTAGTGATCTTCATTGGGACCAAAATAACATCTTATCATCATGCTAAGAACATACAAGACATTTATATGTGTACATAACATTGCATACATGATAGACCAAAATGTAGATGTATATGGAATCTTACTCAGCCATTCCCACTCTTCCAAAGAGATGCAACATTGGGATTTAAATATAATTATTCATGATACATAGGATTACCTTTCTTAGAATCCCACATACTCTATCTTAGGAAAAGAAGCCTTCTAGATCTATCTATATAGATTTTAATTCCTAAAATATAGGATGATTCACCTAGGCCTTCATTGGGAATATATTTCCAAACCACATCTTAAAAAATTATGAATTAGGTATGTAATTTCCAATCAATAATATGTCATCCCCATAATGTGCTATGACTAACCTTCTTTTAAACATGAGGTTCATCTTAATTTTAGATAAAGACAAACTCTCTAACTATCTCATTACAATGAAGATTCCAACTTCTAGATGCTGTCTTCAATCTATATTTTTCTTTGTAACTTACAGACTTTATTGACTTCATTTGGATCAATAAAACCTTCAGGATGTGTCATGTAAAAATCCTATAGATGGCGCTTGTTAAGGAAATATGTTTTAACATCCACTTACCAAATCTAATAGTCATTATAATATACAATGGAAAGCATGATCCTAATGGCTTTAACCATGGTAGTTGGTGAAAAAGTTCCATCATATCCAACAACTCAAACTTGTTTGAAACCTTTTGCAACAAATTATCCTTCATAGGTTTTTACATTACCATCCATGCTAGTCCTTTTCTTTAACACACATTTACAGCCTATATGTTTACCCATTCAGGTGTGTCCACTGAAGTTTATACTTTTTTGGAGTACATGAAGTCCATCTCATGTGTCATGGCCACAAACCATTTACTAGAATCTGGTCCCTTAATAGCCTCATTTAGGTTGTTGTCTAATCATCATTCATGACCAATAAATATTTGATTGAGTCACGAGAAATACTAAATTCCCAGGCTCCATATGTGCCCCACCAGACCACTAAGGTTCTTGTGCTACATGAGGAATTTGAGATTCCACAATAACTTTTTATTCTCTTTGTTCCTCGTATACCTCCATAAGCTCAATGTTATCTTGTTGGAATCTAACTTCTGCAAGATCTATTTTCTTCCCATTGGTTCCTTTAGAAATGAATTCCTTTTCAAGAAATATAGCATTTTTGGCAACAAACGCTTTGTTGTCAGATGGAATGTGTTGACCTAATAGTTACACATTGTCCATATTTTTATGATGACTTAACCATTCCCTTCAAGTGTATGTAGTGTCTATTAGAGATAAATTTCAGATATTAGATACATGAAGAGGGTGAAACTAGAAAACCCTATTTTAATGAAAAACAAATCAAGTTCAACACAAATGCACACACTGAAGAATAGATAGTATCTCAATTAAAATCATATTATAAATAATTTATGTTTAATGTATGACTTATAACCAAGATTAATGGAAATTTCAAGAATTAATTTGAATAATTATACACTTTTTTTAGTATTTTTCATAAGTGATCACATGGAAGCTTATTGGATGAGTTTCCCCTTCAGGTAACTCAACCGATAGCCATTTTGTGCTTTTCACAGAAGCCACTGTCGATCAAGTTTGTCATGGGATAAATCAACTGACAGCTAGCACTGGAAAATCTAGTACAACCATTGGTCGAGTTTCTTATTAGTTAAAAACTAAACTGACAATTGTCATTGTGAGACAGTCAACTTTGTCTGTCAAGTTATCCAAAATCTAAATCAATTGACGACACATTTTTGGAAAGTGCTAAGAATTGTATCTAGCCATATAAAGTGTTTCAAACTTCAAAAATAGATCCACTACAACCCATAAAAATGGCTAGAATTCAATATGGGTCTCCATTGGCTAGTAGGAAATGTCAACTATAAAAATGGGACCCTAGACTTCATTCCAAGTTTGCCTTCTATGCTCCCTTGCTATAGTTGACTAATTTTGCCTCCAACAAACTCTAATACCCTTTAAGCTTGATTACTTCTCTACATCCAAGCTAAGCGAGTTAGGATCTTTGCTAGAGATTTACTCCATTATACTATATCAAAGCTCTCCACTTTCCTTTCCAATCTCTTTGTTAACTTAGTGATTGAAGGTGACTTACTTGAAGAAGGAGGTGGTGAATCAAAGTTTGAAGATCTTCTACAAGAATGGATAAGTCCTTGAAGAAGGAATAATATTCTTAATAGGTAGATAGGTAAGACCTTTTTAGTGGTTAAATTCTCCTTGACCTGTAAAGGAATGTTAGTTTAATCCTTGTTCTTGAAAATGGTTGTGTCTTGTTGAAACTCTCCTTGTGTAATATAAAAAGTTTAACAAGATTCAAAATCCTAGAGATTGACCCATCTAGGTAGTGGATGTACATTTCCTATTTTAAAGGTTGGAACCACTATAACTGTTACTCTTCTTTGCTATTTACTCAATCTTTCTCTTCCTTGATTTTCTTATAGAAATATATTTTTAGCAAATATCTTATACGTCTAATAAATTTTGTTTAAGTGGTTTTATCTCTATTCACCCCTACCTCTAGAGATCATAGATACAACAAGTGGTATCAAATATTGTTCATCTCCAACAATCTACTCCCACGAGTAAGGGAAGATGGGAAAAAATCTATTGGGTTCTCTCAACATAGAGGGTGTCTTCTCCATGTATCCACCTATCTTTAATGGAACCAACTTACTTTATTGAAAGAGGAGGCTGCAATTCTACATTCAAGGCATGAGATTTGACATGTGGAAGGTGGTTGTATTTCCCTACATCATGCCAGAAGGAGAAGTAGCTACTTGGAATGAGGCAAGAATGAAGAATGCCCAACTAAATGTTGGAGCTATTAGCATCATCTACTCTGCCCTCACTCCAACTGAATTCAACTAGATTTACTCTTGGGACACAGCCCATGATATTTGGAACAAGATTTGCATTAACAATGAAGGCACTAAGAAAGTCAAAGAAAGCAAGGTATATAAGCTCAATGGTCTCCTTGAAGGATTCAAGATGGGAAAGGAGGAAAGTGTAGTTGAAATGTACTCAAGTCTCAACACCATCATCAGTGGTCTTGCTTACTTGGGTCACACTATGGATCAAGGAAAGATAAACTCAAATATTCTTATATCCCTTCCTTGTTGTTGGCAAATAGAGGTGGTTACCATAGAAGAAACAAAATGTCTCTCTGACATCCCTTTAAAGAACTCACAAACGATCTCCAAGCCTATGAAGTGGGACTTGAAAAGAAAGAGGGATAAGAAAGAGAACAATAGAAAGAGTCTAAGAGAAATAAGGGGGCCACATTAAACGACCAAGATGAAGCTATTGTGCAACAACAAGTCATTAGCCAATCCCCTATATCCTCAAGTGAAGATGACTCCCATAGTGATCTTGAAGCTCACTACTCCAACAGAAAGCACTTTAAGGGTATACCCTCCTTTTTTATTCCTAGATTCTATGAGTGTGGTCAAAAGGGTCATTTCAAGAATGAATTCCCAAAAATCAAGAAACATATCAACAAAAGCATCCATAGAAAAAAGGAGGACTATCACAAGGAGGGTAGATTCAGAAAAAGGGAAAAAAAAGAAAGAAAAGGCAAAGATGCGACCCATGCCACTTGGAAAGATACTTCCTTAAGTGATTCTAGCTCAAATTTATATCAATGATACATGGCCATCATGGCTAGCACAAGTGAGGAAGTAAGTGAGGTAAATCTCAATGAACTCCCTTAAGATGCTCTTTTTGATATGATTCATGTGTCCCGTTCTTCTTATTCAAAATGCAAGTCTAAGAAAAAGAGACTAGGAAAAATCATTGATGACTTGTATGATAAAATAGAATTTCTTGAACAAAATGAGAAAACTTACAATGATAGCGTAGAATCTTTACAAGAGCAATTTCTTGATCTTAAACTCCAATATAATGGTGTAGAAGTTGGGAATGGTGTTTATCTTAAGAAAATTGATGGTCTTAAAGATGAAAACCAAACTTATCTTTTATGAGGTTGTGTTACTAAGAACAAAAAATGCTAGACTTCTTTCTAAGCTTAATGATCTAGAATTTATACCTATTTTTCCTAGTAAAGAAGTAGCTAGTAATAAACTTGAAAACAATTCCTATCTAGATAAAGCCCTATGTTTAGAGGTTGACCTATTGCATTCTAAAGATGATCTTGTTAGTCTATGTTGTACTATTATTACTCTTAATGATGATTAACATATGCTTAAAGCTTCCTTGCAAACGTTCCTCAAAGGGAAGAAATCCCTAAATGAAGTCCTCGAATATTCTACTTGAGAAGTGGGTAGTAGTGGTTTGAGATATGAGGGAGGACCAAAGAGCAAGGGAAAAGGTAAGAAAAAGAGCAAAGAACCTCCAATATACCATGGAGAGACTTCTATCTATATGGCAACACTGGTTTATTCTCATTGTAAATGCGATGATCATTAATCTACTTTTTGTCCTTCGAAGAAGAAGGAGACCAACCCAAACATGAAATGGGTCCACATAATAACCCAGATCCCAAAGTTTGAATTGGGAAATGGCCTCTCCATTCCTTATAGGAAAAAGAAAAATGAATTGCTGATAGTGGATGATACAAGCACATTACCAGTGAGAAGAGCCACTTCAACACCTTTACAAGGAGGAAAGGAAGTTTGTGCTCAATCTCATTTGTTGGGATTTTGGCTTACTCTAGTATGCATTTTCCTTTGAGAAAGCCAACCCCATTCATATTTATGTAATTAATACCTATGAGGAGAGATAGAAAATAAAGAAAATAGATGACTTTTGGGGACAAAAAGAAAGCTAAAGTGATAGATGAGGGTTATGTATGTGATTCACTATGAATAACGAATGTTCTTCTTGTGGATGGTGTAAATTATAACTTAATTAGTGTTAGCCAACTTTGTGATGATGGTTATATTGTTCACTTTCCATCACTAGAATTCTTGCTTCTAGATTCCATAAATTATAATGGCATATATAAGGGAACTAGAATTGGAAGTATTTATACCGTTGTTCATAGCTCTCTTAAGTCTATTATTAGCAAATGCCGTATTGTAGATACAAATTATATATCTTTCTGGCACCATAGGCTTGGTCATTTATGCATCAATTGAAGAAGTTGAGCAAAAAGGAACTAGTCAAAGGACTTCCTAAATTGGACTTGATAAGGATGAGGAATGCCAACCTTTCACACATGGAAAGCAAACCAAATACTCCTTTAAACCCAAAGGAGACCTTAGCACCAAAAGAGCTCTTGAGATTCTTTAAATTGATCTATTTGGACCCACGTGAGCTCACACGCTTTATGGTAGGAAGTATTTCTCAGAGACCATCAATAATTTCTCTCATTTAACTTGGACTTTTTTTGTTCGGACAGGGTGATACTCTTGATGTTTTCTCTACCGTTTGCAAACAAATTGAAACCAAAGCTTCTTGTCGAATTATTTCTATTCATAATGACCATGGGGGAGAGTTTGAAAATGATGTATTTGAAATATTTTGTGAAGAATCTGGTTACATACACACCTTTTATTCCCTCATACACCTCAAGAAAATGGAGTTATAGAGAGGAAGAATAGGTCATTTCAAGAAATGACCAGGACAATGCTCTTGGACTATGATACTCAAAAGAAGTTTTGGGCTGAAGCCATGAGCACTGCATGTTTTGTAAAAAATGGGGTTTCACACATCTTTTGCTTAAGAAAACCCCTATTAGTTATGACAATCTAGAAGCCTTCTATTGACTTATTTCATGTTTTTGATTGTCCATGCTTTGTTATAAACATCAAAGATTCTCTAGACAAATTTGATTTATAATCATACAAGACTTTCTATCTTGGATATATCACTACTAGTAGAGCATATATAATCTTTAACATTGAATTGTCTAAAATAGTAGAATCTATTAATGTTAAATTTGTTGAAGCTAATCCATTTGTTTCAAATAATACTATTTATGATAATGTTCTAGATGAGGTGATTCCTAGATTAAAAATCCTAAAAACCAATAATAAAGTCAAATATATGGCTGAGTTGAATGCTCAAAATAAGAAGAAAAGAAAGATCCTACTCTCCACTTTGTAAAAGATCATTTAAAAGGATCCCATCATAGGCAATCCCTTTGAAAGAGTAAAGACACATGCTATTTTCAACAATGAACAAGCCAACAACACCTTCATCTCAGAACTTGAGCAAAAGAATGTCAAAGAATAAATTGAAGATGATGAGTGGATCCTAGAAAAGAAAGAAAAGTTAGAGAAGTTTGAATAGAATAAGTTGTGAACTCTAGTGCAAAGACCAATGGAAAAAAAAGATCATTGGCACATAGTGGGTCTTTAAGAACAATCTTGATGAAAGTGGGAAAGTGGTAAGAAACAAGGAACGGTTAGTAGTCCAAGGTTACAATCAACAAGAATGTATTGATTTTGATGAAACTTATGCTCATGTTGGTAGACTTGAATATATTAGAATGCTACTTGCCTTTTCTACTAATACACTTTTCTTGCTTTATCAATAGATGTTAAAAGTGCATTTCTAAATGGATATCTCGAGGAGGAAGTCTTTGTGGCTTAGCCCTTTGGTTTTGAGCCTGATAATCTTACAAATTATGTTTCTCTATTACAAAAGGCCCTTTATGGACCCAAACAAGCCCCTAAGCTCGGTATGACAAATTAAGGAACTTTTGAATTGATAATGGCTATGTCATGGGAAAGATTGACTATACTCTCTTTTTGAAACTCACTTTTAACAATTTTTTAATCATTCAAATATATGTTTACGATATCATCTTTGGTACTAATCTTGATCTTTGCAAGGAGTTTGGTCCCCTCATGTAGAGTGAATTTGAAATGAGCATGATGGGGGAGCTTACTTTCTTCCTTGGGTTCCAAATCAAGAAAACACAACATAGGAACTTAATCAACCTAAGCAAGTACACAAATGAACTCTTGAAGTGCTTTGGGATGGAGAATGAAAAGCCAATTGGCACTCTCATGTCCAACACTATCGAGCTAGATAAGGATGATCAGGTCAAAAAGGTAGATGAGAAGCTTTATAGAGGTATGATTTGTACCTTACTATATTTTCCTGCCTCTAGACCATATATCATGTTTAGTGTTGGCTTGTGTGCTATAATTTCAATCAATCCCTAGAAAATCCCATCTTGTAGTGGTTAAGACAATTTTTATGTATGTATCCAAAACCCCAATTTTTTTACTATAGTTCCTAAGTCAAGGGACTTTACTCTTACAACCTATAGTGATGTGGATTATTATGGTTTCTTGATTGATACAAAATGCATCAATGACACTTGCTTCCTTCTAGGATCTTGTTTCATTTCTTTGTTCTCTAGGAGACAAAGCATTGTGGCTCTATAAACCACCAAAGCTGAATACATAACAACTAGTAGTAGTTGTGCCCTAGTCATATGGATGAAGAAAATGCTACAAGACATTGATATTTTCCATGATTCTTCTCGCATCTCTGTGATAATACTAGTGCAATAAATTTGTCTTATACTCTAATATTGCATATTAGAGTAAAACAAATAGAGGTCTACCATCATTTTCTCTGTGATCACATTGCTACAAGAAACATATTTATCACACATGTGACTATAGAAAAATCAACCTACCAATATTTTCATGAAAACCCCTATCTAGAGAGCAATTCGAATTCATTGTTAGATTAAAATTGCTTATCATTGCAATTAAAGATACTTATATGTCTCCTGGCTAGAGTTTTCTTATATTCCTCCTTTTGTCTAAATTGACTATAATCTACTCATGTTTTTCTTAGAAATGTAAAGTTTAAATGCCTTGCTAGGAATATATTGGATTTATTCTTAAAAAAATATTTTTCTATCTGTTTTAACACAAAATGGTAGCCAATGATGATAAATATGCTCTCCTATATATCATACATACTTTCTAGTATAATTTGGTGCATTTACTTAGGGTTCTAGGACCTTGGAACTCATTTTCTGAGTTTGAGATATAACCTGTTGTTGGTTGAGTTTGCCCTGAGGTAACCCCAGTGACAGGCTACTCGAGAAATGAATAGTAGTTGTTGTAGAGTGAGTTACCCATGCAGCAAAATTGATCGACAAAACTCTAGCATAAATGATATAGGACTCAACCAAATGAGTTTTCTTCCTCTCAACTAGAGAAACTTGTCCGATAACTCTTGTTTCTCATTCATTCTCCAACCCTATACCTTCTTTCTCACACTAGATCTTCGTGTGGTTTCTCTATTGCTTCTCTCTATGATTTTTGGTTTTCTCCTCCTCCTCTCCATGACTCCCATCCTTGATGGTTCTGAATAGGAGGAAAAGAGACTGCTTAGTTGCTACCTTGTCTGTCACCCCACTGCTTCATCTAAAAGGTGCTTTGTTCATGACAACATTCAATTTATCAACCCCAATATTTTGCTAGGTATAAAGAGATTTTCCCCTGGTCTCCATTTCTGTTTTGACCCTTCATAGAGTCTAGGATAGAGAACCTTGGTATCAGACACGTTTTTGTTGATCATTTTCTTAGACCACTATGTATTTAACACCATTCCTTCTCAAAAAATTTCTCTAGCGTGAAATCCATTCATGAGTTATATGTGGATCTCTCATGGAACTAAACAACACTATTACCTCCACCCGAAACTATGATCATCCTTTCCTCCATGATAATTGGAAATAGTATCCAAATCACATATGATACTCTAAATTCTTATCTTATTGGATCCCTTTCGTTTGACTCTTGGGAACCCACTTATTCCAATCATACAGACTTGCCTTACCTTGAGAATTTCTATGAAAGTTTTGATCTAGATCTATCTCTTTTTGAAATTCACAAGTTCTTGAAGAAACCCAATATTCCCTATAGGAAGAAGGCAATCCTTCCTTCCAAAGCCCTTGATATAAAGATACACATCATGTTGTTAATTGTAAATATCAATATCCATCCCGAAAACAACCAAGGTGGCATTGCATAAAACACCATTCTGATTGTGTATGGCCTTCTTAAGAAGATCAAAGTCAAGTGTCTCATTATATCCTTCAACACATGACCTTCTTTGACTTAGAGAAGAACACCAAGGACTATCACCCACCATACCCTAACCTAATATGTGGCCTTTTTCACATCCTTATTGAAAATTCTCATGAATGATCCCAACTATCCTTCTAGTAAGAGAGGTATTTCAATTAGTAAACTTCTATGAAAAAATCCTTCCTTATCTCTTCCACACCTAGTAACTCCTCTTCTCAAACAGGTCAGCATACCCCCTTCATACTCTACGTAGACCTGATAGGGATTATTTCTCTATATCCAATGAGTCCCTCATGGGGTACATGATGTACCCGAACGCCCATCATATGAAGGATCAAGAACATCTTCACTAGGGCTTGGTTTACATCATGTCAAACATGAAGTTGTCCTACCCCTCACCTTATCCACCATATAAGTTGTCCTTTTTTTCCACTGACTATGATACCTATGAATATGATCAATTTTTATCCAATACATTAGTATACTACCTCCATTTCCAACTCTACTCCTAGTGGCGCCCACCTCTAAGACTAACTCAACTACTAGTTATTCCTGGTAGCTCACTCATTGTTGCTCTTTCCAACTTTGATGGGGTTCTGCTCCTATCTTTGAGCAAACAATGCCATTGGTCTCCACTGGTCAGATGGACTAGCACAAACTTAATGCTAGATGGCTGGGTTTCTCCGTCTGAGGATGAATTCATGGAGGATCAAGTCAATGCTGAGGATGGTGAAGGTGATGAGGATGGAGATGAAGATGAAAATGAAGATAAGGATGACGATGATGATGAGGATGATTCCTGAGACCAGAACCAATTAGTGATGAGGATTATGACCTAACTCAGGATGACCCAAATCAGGATGATTAGTTCCTAGATCTTAGAGTGCCAGTGTACTTGTATTTTTTTTATGAGCATAGCATGTATTACATAGGGAACTTACAATCGAGGCTACTAAATTATTTCTATTGTTCTTCAATTTTTGGATTTTTATCATGGACTTGATTGCTTTTGTTGTAATCATCATATCACGTACACATAAGTTTGCTACTAGTGCTTATTCTACAAGTTTAAGTGTATGCACTCTTCTATTTTGATTATGACTTAAAGGATATCAGTTCACTTTCTATGGTTATTGTGTTTTGGTGTTTTTGTTTGGTGCTTATGGTTGGATAAGACCTAGCTTATCTCTTCTACCACACTCTCTTTTTTAAATCACAAAGGGGGAGAAGCAACTTGGCTACATATTGAAAAATTAATTATATTTGCATATATTTTTGGTTATGGAAAATTGGTTGCAAATAGCATACATATGGTTTGGTTATGCCTTTGGAGGAACTAATACATGTAAATATAAGCATGAATTGAGGGGGAGACATTTACATCATACATTCATGTATCCCCCTAAATCTCAAAGGTAAAATATTTACAATTTCAATTCTTTACAATATGTTTTGGAATGGTTTGTCAACTTCAAAAAGGAGGAGAATGTTTACTAATAGTTATACATTGTCCATATTTTAATGATATTAGGTACATCAAGAGAATGAATTTCACAAACCCTAGTTTAAAAAAAAATCATATTCAACACTAATGTAAGAATTGAAGAATGGATATATATATATATATATATATATATATATATAAATCATGTTGTAAATCATTTATGATGAATGTATGACTTGTAACCAAGCCTAATGCAACTTTAGAGAAATTAATTTGAATGTTCATACACTTTGGTGGTATTTGTCATAAGGCGAGGTTTATCGGCCAAGTTTCCCCCTTAGGTAGCTCGACTGACAACCATTTTGGGCTTTTGATAGAACCTAGTATCAAATGAGTTTGTCATGTTACAACTTGATTGATAGATAGCACTGGAAAAGCTAACATAGCCGTCGACCAAGTTTTTTATAAGTTAGAAACTCAGTTGACAATTGTCATTGGTGAGACAATGAGCTTTGTCGACCGTGTTATCCAAATGGTAACTCGACTGAAAACACTATTCTTAAAAGTGATATAAAGTGAATATATCCATTTGTATTGTTGCAAACTTCAAACATAGATTCGTTACAACCCCACAAATATCTAGTATTCAACCCAAGTGTCTCTACTGGCTAGTAGGCAATCTCAACTATAAAAAAGGACCTTTGGACCTCATTCCAAGTTTACCTTCTTTGATATTTAAGGGATTATGCTTCTAAGAGACCCTAATCTACCTTAAGATTGGTTAATTTTCTACATCCAATCTGAGTGAGTTAGGATATTTGTTAGATGGCTGCTTTGTTGTATTGTTGTCAAAACTTTCCACTCTCCTTCCCAATCTCTCTCTCAACTTGGTGATTTAAAGTTGACTTCCTTGAAGAAGGAGGTGGTGAATAAAAGGATGAAGATTTTCCACAAGAATAGGTAAGTCCTTGAAGAAGGTAGCAGATTTTTGGTAGGTAGATAGGTAAGACCTTTGTAATGTTTATTGGCTTCCTTATCCAAATAAGAAATGCTAGTTTAACCCTTGTTTTTGAAAAGGGTGGTATCTTGTTGTAACTCTCCTTGTGGAATAAAGAGTGTAACAAGCTTCAAAATCCTAGAGCTTGACCCCTCTAGGTTGTGGACGTGCATCTCCTATCTTGGAGGTTGGAACCACTATAAATCTTAGTCTTTTGATGTTTTATCAATATCTCTCTTCCTTGCTTTTCATACTAGCAATATATTAATAGTAAACATATTGAACATCTAATGGATTTTTTAAGTGGTTTTAGCTCTATTCAACCCCCTCTAGAGACCATAGATCCAATGAAATATGGAATTAATAGCCCTTAGTTTCCTTAGAGTACCAAAAAATAAATATTTATGCAAATTGGGTCCAAGATTTTCACATAAATGTTTCTCAACATAAGTTTCACATCCTCAAACTTCCATAAAAGCCATAATGGGACACGTCCCATTATATATCTCATACAATCTCTTTTGAATAGGTTTGTAAGGTTACTGTTAAGTGTATTCAAGAGAATATAGCTACAAGGAAGTCTATAGATTGGTTAAAGTCACCAATGATTGGACTATGCCCAACAAGGTGTGATTTCTTCTTTTTAACAAACCATTATGTTGTGGTGTTCTGGGTGGATTCACTTGTGGTACAATACCAAGGTCTTTTTGAAGGGACTCAAACACTTGGATTAATAATCTCCACCACAATTAGATCGTAACTTTTAATATTCTTTCCAAGATGGCTCTATACTTTACTCATGAATTTCTCAAACTTTTTAAGAGATACTAATTTGTGTTTAATAAGAGACATATATCTAGGTCTACTGAAGTCATCAGTAAATGTGATGAAGTATGGATATCCTCCTCTAGCACTTATGCTAAAAGTTCCACACACATCTGTATGTAAGAGTCCTAATAAGTCACTTTCCCTCTCATTGTTACCAATGAAGGGTGCTTTTTTTATCTTGCCCAATAAACAAGATTCACTTTTCTTTATTGGTTCAAGATCAAAAGAGTCCAAGTAATTATCTTTATGGATTCTAGAAGTTCCTTTCTCATTTATGTTCCCTTGTCAACAATTCCAAACATAATTTTGTTTCAGTCATCGAGTTTTAACTTCTTGATATTTATGTTATATACACTTGTCTCAAAACCCCATAAGTAACGACCATAAGACATTGGGGCATTGCCACAAAATATCTCATCTCTAGAAATAGAAATTTGACCATTCCTTGTTAGAAATGCAAAATTGCTCTTGTACAAACTAGATAGATAAAAATGTTTATGTTCATGACAGGTGCAAAATAATAGTTTTGTAACTCTAGTACAAGCCCACTAAGTAGAGATAAACTACATATGCATATAGTTGTTGCAAAAAATATTGCTTTATTATATACTCATAGATCCATCTCTTACTTCGGTAAGGTTTTACTTTTGTTCAAATCCTACATATTAGAGCATATCTAAGATCCACATAAGGGTATCCAATACCCATGATGAAGAAGTAGATAAGTTGAAATATATAATATATATACTTAAAATATAGTTATCTATTCCCTCCATATACTTCTTTAGTTTCTCAAGATAAAGAGGGTCAATTTATTTTCTAATGTCTAGATTGGTGATAATGGTGACAATTGCCTTGTTTCATGTCCTCCTTTAGGTTTAAGTGCAGAAGACTTAATCTTTTAGCTAGATTTAGAACACTTCTTAGATTTTCCTTTTCCATTTGCCTTGCCCTTTCCTTGGTTGACCATCAATCTAGAATTTGTATTATCTTTCTTCATCTGAGTCTGAACAATTTTCAACATGCCAAGTAATTCTAACAATGACCAAACAAAATTTTTCATGTTGAAGTTCGTGATAAACTAACTATAAGATTCCAAAAATAGTTGTAGGATTACATCAGTGGATAACTCTTGGCCTAAGGGAAATCTCAGTGTATATAGGGTTTCACATACCCAATCAACTTGAGTACGTGAGGCCCAGTTGGATCACCTTCAATCAAGTTGCAAAATAGGGCCTTGAAGACATAGTACCTCCCTTGCCTTACTTGTTCTTGGAACATGTTCCTAATATGTGGACATCTCTAGAGCTCCAATGTTCTCGTGTTGCTTATGAAGATCATGATTCATGAGGCATATGATGATGAACTTGACATCAACAACGACATTGATATGCTTATGATGAGCTTCCTTTTCCTCCAATTCAAGTATTTCTAAGACATACATCCTACGCTCGTGAGTGAGAAGAATTATCAATGTTCTATACCAGTCATGGAATTTAATCTTATTCAACCTTAAGGACCCTTACAACAATGAGAAATTGTTGGGTGGGGTATTCATTATATCAACAAAGAAAATGTTTTTGCAAATCAACAATTTGATTTGATGATATTCATTTATCTTTTAATAAATAAATTCCCACTATTTTTTATCAAACCAGTAGCCTTCACCATTAATTTGAAAGATAATAGAGAGAAATATTCAAGTAAGCCAAAATGCATAATTTCATTAAGTTATGATTAAAATTTTAATGATCGCTCACAACTTAATTATTTAGGTATGTAACAATTACCAATTACATGCAATGCAACTCCTAGATAGATGGCTGAACAACTCCTAGTCATAAATCATTTTATGATGTATAAGACATATTTAAGCCTCTTAAGTGCTTATTCCTATAAAGATGACCTAGTCAAGTCCAATGCAAAACCCAATACAATAATGCATGCACCCTACTTTAGAAGACCCACATATTATAACTATCCCTTGAGATTGACAGTGCACTATGCTTTGGCATTCCCTCACATAGTGAATCAAGGCTCTCATGTGTATTGCATAATGGATGGCATATTAAAATTTTCTATTATATCAAGGGATTTAATATACATATCATGTGCATCCAATCACCACTTGTATGTATCATATACTACAACAACTACCACAAACTAGGGTATAGAAACTAGTAAACCATCTTGATTAGATAAGATTTGTAGAAAATAACCAAAGATTCAGATCTAATGTAACCCTAAATATGCCACTATAGGTTTTTCCAGTCACTTGATTAGGAAGACAATCACTTGATTTGACTCTCTATTTTGGCATGTCTTCTATTGTTGATGAAGTTGATGTGTCATCTTCAAAACCCCTTAAAGGACCTTCCTTGTTGGGGTGATTTTATGACTGTATCCTCCTATCCACTACAGTCCACTAGCGATGTCATTGCATCATCATATTCTAAATACAAGAATTATATTATACATGGAGAATGTAGAGAGAGAGGCATGACATGCAATCTATACATATGCTAAATTGTTATATATCTCAATCAAAAGCTAAAATATTACATATTTTATATCACAATCATTAACAATAATGCCTAGTTGACATATCACATCCTCCAAGCATAATGATTTTGCCAATGTTGCTTGGTTTAAGTAATATGATATATCATGTCATATTTGATATTTGTGATTAACAGGGATGAACATTGCATATTTTTTTTCCAACAAGTCATTTGCATTTCAAAATGGAAACTGACACTAAAGCGTACAATGTCATCTCTGATACCACTACATGGTTTTGGGGAATAGGACTAAGTGAAAATACACAAAAGTTTCCCAAAAAATTCTTATCCAACTGATCTGTCGTAGTTGTAAAGTGTCAATATAGTAAAGATATAGAAGGTATTGTGAATATACCTTGCCAACCACTAGTTTTCCAACAAGTAGACATGTCTGATGTTGTTGTAACACTTGTGCATCCCTATCATAGTGGTTGTTGTCATTGCTGCCTTGTTATTGCAGCAACACCTCTTCTTCTCCTTGGAGAAGTCTCTTGTCCACAAGTCTCTACCCAAGGGCCTAGGCCTACATGTTGTTCATGCAGATGAAGGAGCTATTGGTACACCACCTCGGTAAGTAAGAGGAAGTTGAACTTGGAGTTGTAAATGTGCTAGTATTTCTTTCTCTCATTTTCTTATTATTACGAATTATTTTCTATTGGGTGAGTTTTTCTCTCTTTAAGAGGAAGAATTCTTAGTAAACTTCTCTAACAATGTGTCTCCCTTTGGATATTCACCCCTTAATATAGTCCAATCATGTGACTAGATTTTCCCTAAAGTTCAATATTGTTCCTAATTGCAACTCAATTAAGATTCAAACTAGGAATACTTCTAGAACTCCCTGTCATTTGGTTCTTTAACTAGTCGATTAGATGGGATTGGTTAGTCAGCCAGTCGACTGGTTGGCTTGCCTACTCACCTGATTCACCAGTCCAAGTCCAATTTAAATTGACTGATTTGATTACAAATTGAGTAGACCACATATTCCTTATTGTTTCATGTCTTCAACCAATCGACCAATTAGGATACCTAGATGATGAATTGACTGGTTTCCCAAACTATTTCTCACTTGATTGTTTGACAATCAATTGATACAAACCATTTAGTCAATCAAATGGATTTCTTAGTTGATTAATTGGATAAGAAATCATAAAATACATGATTTAGAATCATTCTAATCATATTTTTTATTGGGAACTTCAATTCTCTTATGCATTCTCATGAGTGCAATCTTGTAGGTTCAAAGTTATGTTGGAAGTGATGTTCAAAATATCACAAGCAAAGACTGTTGTCTAGAAACACATCATTGATATCCCAATAATAGGAATAAGTTGGAGAACAACTTCAACATGTAAAAATGACCAATATTACCATGCTTGTATAATCCCTTTAGTACATATTTCCCAACAGAAACCAAGGCATAAAGTTGTCATTCTCTTAACATTCAATCTATGTTTCGATAATTAAGATTGACTATTGAGATTATGTGAGCTCAATATCACATATTTACTCACATGGGCATGACCATGCATATCATAATCTCAATTATCAAGTGGCCATGATAGCAATACAGTGGTGGGACAAATTTCATCTACATAAATCACAATAGTCCACAAGTATCATAGTGCATCTAGTCACTTTTTGTATGGCAACCCTTATCCAATGTCCCGTTTGGTAGTGTTAAAATACATTGAACAGAATGTGATTCCTAAAGTGAATATAGGTCTAAGGATCACAATCACCACCATCACATTAATATATGACTCTAACTTCCACGGACTGGCTCCCCTATATCATTCTTAAAGTTGGCATGTCTAGTACAACTTGTTCTCTAACAAGTACCCATGTATCTGAGTTAATATCCAATATCATGATGAAAGAGATATAGTCATCATTCACCATACACACTAGTCGTATCTATTATTGTTGACCTATAATATTTGCAATAGTAATTGGGTAAGAACAAGACAAGAAAAAATACACTTTAGCATATATATGTATATATTATATATATATATATATATATATATATATATATATATATATATATATATATATATATGTGTGTGTGTGTGTGTGTGTGTGTGTGTGTGTGTGTGTGTGTGTATGTATGTGTGTGTGTGTGTGTGTGTGATCTCATGTTTAGGTCCTCATCCCAAACCATATGTCAGCGAGTCAAAAAATTCTTAGGACATTATTACATTTATTTAATATATCAATAGTCAAATGAAAATAATAAGTGGAATTACCTTTCATTGATTATTAAATAATATATAATATATACCTATTACAATCATTCATGATGTCTCTCATGGCATACAACAAACTCTACCATCCTGATATCTTTGGGCATCTTATAGTTCTATCAGCTTCTGTTGCACTTAACTTGTGATTAAACAAATAACACAATTATTATGACTATATGAAGCTGGTTTTCTTGGTGTTACTAATAGAGAATATTGGGCCTCAATTGATTAAAGATAAAACAATTTATCTACTTCTACACCTAATTGTAACTAGACGGATAAGAAGACCCAAGACTAGAAGAATTCATACAACCATGGATACTAATTCAAACCAGGGATCGTTCCATTATTGCATGTCTGGTCAGTAAGTAAATAAAAGATGGTCACATATTCCTACTTGAATGTTTTGTGAGTCATGTTGGTTGTCATTTTTATTCATGCAACTGTTTGATGTAATTTACTTACTTTGAGTCATGTGGTGCCCCTTTATGTCATGTGATCTTCATTCCTTCGATCTTAGTATTGTGACAATAGTTGTTCATTTTTATACAAAATTTGTTTATGTAATGTTGTATCATGCAATATAAAATAATGTGTCTTGTGTATTTTTTCTTAAAAGAATTATATCTAGACGTTCCTATGTAGACATGGATCCTAAAATAGGACAATATCTCATAGATCATATGAAGACACTTTCTATATTCAGTGAACCATTGTGACCAATACTTATTTAGTCATCAAGATGCGATGTCCACATGCCAAATTCTGTAGAATTAGTTGTGTGAGGCATTTTTCTATATGGATTTGGACCAATATGGGATTTAGACTTCAAAAACCTCCTTTGAGTTTTGTGCAGTACAATTTATATTCTTTATGTACTTAGTCACATTATCTCTTATCAAAATGGAGACTTGTCTCATATAAGATGTATTTTCCTTTTATCCTACTTTGAGAGTTCTAGAAGATTGTTTTGGGTATTGTAACTCTTGAATATTTGAATTGACAGATACACACACACACACACACACACACACACACACACACACACACATATATATATATATATATATATATATATATATATATATATATATATGTGTGTGTGTGTGTGTGTGTGTGTGTGTGTGTGATGTCGAAGTTGAGAGACCATTTGTCAATGTGTGATTTTCCACTACACGTGGTGTTGGAAGAGGATACTATTATGAAACCTAGTTACACTGAACATGAATGGGACCTTTATGTTTTAGGTATAAAGTCATGTTGACTTTTGATAACTTCAACAAATTATGACTTGTGTCTTTATTTGATCATGATCCTACTTATAAACAATTGAAAAGAGTTTGTTCAAAAACCCAAACTCGAATGGGACCTTTTCAATTCTATGAATAGGAATTTAACCAGATTAATACATCTTAGGTGACATTTAGTTTTTATATTTAATATTTTACTTCAAAGTTATTGTATGTACATTTAATATAGGGAAAAAATCTAAATGCACCATTATGAATACAAAATGTAATGTCGATTTTTTAAGCCTACGACGTTGATTCTGTACTGACACCTAAGTGGAAAACACCACAAATGAAGGCTTTCCGTGTGGGTTTTAAGGGTAAGAGGGAACTGAGCCATACATGGTGTCTATTGATATGGAAGGAGAAATTGACATAACAACTAGGTAATTTCAATTTCTAGCAAAGAAACTGACGATGACACCTGATATCAGCAGAAATATAAGATTGTTCTTAGGATTTAGTTGTAGGTTTTGCTTAGGAAAATTGATGATGTAGGGTTTGTAAAGTCAGTGCCTACTTAAGCAAACTGATGTTGTAGTTCCGTATAAGTTGAAATTGTAACTATCAAGGATGGTTATTTTTTGGGTTTCCACTCAAAGAAGCTGACAATACAGTTCCTCATAAGTTAAAATTTAATGATAAGGATGTTTGTGTCATTCATTTTTCTTCCATAAATTGACAATGCAAACCAAAATTGATGGGTTTTTTTTATGACGACCAATGTTACAATACTATGTTTCTTTATGGTAGGTCTGCAGACCCACTGTCTGGCTGTTAAACATGATTGAGCTTGTAATTCAATAGATCTGTAGGCTCTACAAATGCTCATCTTAACAACAGACCAGCAACACCTGCAAAACCTACAATAACAAACACATATAAGAGTCCACATCCACACTTCATTCCATTCTCATACACATCCACACTTCATTCCATTCTCATGCACATATGCACACGTACAGACACTATTCATTCACACACATGTAATTCATTCTCATCCACATGTTACAAATGCAATTATCATTGTATTTAATTCTCTTCACATTCATTCACATACATATGCATATATACACACATCATTCACATAAGCACCAAAAAATAATTGAAGAAAATTTTAAGTTTCAAAAAGTCATTATCATCATATATATATAAATCATGATATCAAATTTTGAAAAACCATAAATGTAAATTACAATAAAATAAAAAGTTGACTTCCTTAATTAATGACTTAACCTACTCTTCAGTACTCATCCAACTTCTCTTGTGTATTGGGTTCATTATGTCAAACACCTACAAAGAGAATGACATGGATGAAATTTGATTAGATGTTATATTATTATCAAATTGGACTACTTATAATTCAAGAATATATAGTTTACCTTTTGTATATGATGGATGTCCTAAGACATGTATCTGAAAATCACATACATATACCACATCACATAGTATCTGCATGCCTAATTATATCTTGTATAGGGAACTATAAATTTAAAATTATGTGAAAATGTAATAAATAAAAAAAGCATAGTTGGAATTATATGTATTGGAATCAGTAAACTACCTTAACATTCACCCAAGATATTGATTTCTTTTTTTATCTATATTTTCTCTAGTCTATTGGAAAGCTTTTATACCCCTAAACATTTAAGTAATACATGTAGATACATTAGTAAATGGTCATGTAATGATGCAAAAATTAATAAATATGTTGATGAATAAAAAATCTAATGCTACAATTGGAACTTTTAGTGTTTCTCACCTATTTTATATTTTACTACCTGCAGGATCAAGATAATACATAGTCAGCATCTCAGGAACAATCACTAGCATTTCACAATGCCTATTACTGAGGGAAAAGAATGCAAAAAAATAAAACTCAAGTTCCACAATAAATATAGTTTATAAGTTAAAATTATAATCAAGGAGATAAAATCTTACGTAACATTGAAGGTAGCTATAACCACGTACTTTTTGATAGTAGAAAACTAAATGCGGTAGATAAGTGATCAAACACAAAACTTTGGTCTCTATATACAAAGATAATCAATGATGGAACTAGAAATGTGACACTAATTAATAAAAATAATACATTGACCTCATATAGGTAGATGCAAATATGTAATAAATTAATATATAGAAAAGAATTTAACATATTCTTTTCAATTAGAATGAAGTATTTAGATATAAGATCTCACCATATCCAAAAGTTTTATCACAGTTGTACACTCATAATCAAATAACTCTAAAATATCTGACAAGAATACATTAGTATCGTGATCTTGCCCTATAGTTTCCTCCAAAATGTGAACTACCACAGTCGACCCTCTTTTTACATTGTCTAAACATAGTGTCAACCCCTTCATATAGTAATTAGCGAGTCTAATAGGTCCTATGAAATACAAATATATGTGGAGGCTTTAGAGGAGGAACGGTAGGGGGCTTCTTAGGTACTATGCTTTGTGTGTATTCTCATATCAGTTGCCAATATATACACATATGGAAAAGAATCATAATACAAATTCAATGTAAACTTATCATACATTCTCATAGATAACTATGTATTTGGGCCACACAACCATGCAACCTTCTACATCTCCTACACTCTGGTGCTCAGGGTGACCAATTGGTAGTGGTATGTTTCTTCATGCTAGATAGACAATTGTGGTAGACACACAGACCGCATCATCTAGCATAGGACTGCAATAAATGGTATCACCAAGGCATGGAAAAACCTCACCTAGTGCCACAATGTTGAAGATAGGGTCATTAACTGCAAGATGACATTGTCTCACCATGTATAAATTTATATAATGTTATATACACGAAAACATTTTCTAAGATAGCATATAATTTGAATTAATAAGACTATTACATCACAAAGAAACTTACATTAGGTGTCCCTAGTGCATCCATGGATGTACTCCCAATCACCTTATCTGAAGAGTGACACAACACATGTTCTTTCTGAAGAGGATGAGACTGAGAAGCTTGAAAGTGGCTCATTGCGTATTGTATTCTCTTTGCTATAATGTCCTCTACCTCATCGTGAGACAATTTGTATTTCTAGACATATCTATGCTTTTGCTCTTATGGATCAAAATAGGATCTTATTCTAAGACTAGATCCAACTATTGTTGTTAATTCTTTCCTTATACCCATTTCATGTTGGTCTATTTTGGATTTGATGCCATATTTAGTTATTCTAGTCATATGAAACAAAGTACCAATGATAGTATCGCAAAAGTTTTCTCAACATACATGCCATTTATAAATACTTAACTATCAAAGAACTACAATAAGGAAGATCCTAGAAGTTTGACCTCTTATTGAATAAAGATTTGTCACATGTGGGAACAGTAAATTGTGATCTCTTACCAAATACATTGAATATTCATTTTATCTTTCATAAACATCATCTCTTGATAAAGGTTTAGGGGAACTTTATTCCTCAACTGAGCCATTGAATGCTTTGCACAACCTTTGGTAAGGGTGCACTTTTGAAAGAAACCTTCGAGGACTAAGGTATACAACATTTCCACCATATTTTATTCATATTGAATCATTATTTTCCTCACATATAGGACATGATTTGGATTCTTTTACATTGTATCCAAACATATTGCCATATGCTGGAAAGTCCCTAATAGTGCAAAACAACATAGAATGCAAACTAAATGTTTCTTATTGTGTGGTTTCCACATCAACTTTTCACATATTTTCACACATAAATTCAGTTCATTTTGTTCTCATTTGGCCTCTATTCATATCATGCTTGCCATATTTTTTGTTATTTTACTTATCACATGATGTGTATTGCAGATTTGCATCAAAGGAATCAAATTAGAGGTTTTCCAACTCAATTTCATCTTATTCGGGAATTCTCCAAACCTTGCAACATCCAAGACTTTAAAATGAACACGACATGTCTTATTTTAGACACATCGTGTGTATTTCCAGAAGTTCTTTGCCTATGATTACTGAAGAAAAGTACATGACGTATCCATAAATGACACGATGTGTACCTAGGAAGTCAGAATTTAGTCAAGCCATTCTGAAAAGTACACGACGTGTATTAAATTATACACGGCGTGTACCTGGGCATTTAGAACCGAGTTCAACCTTACTAGAAAAGTACATGGCGTGCATTAAATCATACACGATGTGTACTTAACACAGAAGCAACTTCCTGAGATAGGACACGCCGTGTCTGAAGAAAGACACGACGTGTGCCTGTTAGTTTTAGAAAAATTTCAAATATGATTCCTTTCGTTTTAAAAGATGAAACCACTCAATGGAGCTGTTATCACTGGTCATTATTCAAAACTCTTTCGTCCCAGAGCAAGGAGGGAGATTTTGGAGGTAGAAGAGGGTGGTTTCTTGCAAAAAAACTCCATTCTTCTTCTTTTCTTCTCCAAGCTTCTTCTCCAAGGTGCAGCAGAGCTTCTTCACTCCACCAACCTTCTTTAGAGAGAGGTTTGTCCAGTTTGGAGTGGCTTTAGAAGTGGGATTTCATCCTCAAGTCAGAATTCTACCTTTCTTTGGTTACAACTTGGGATTACTTAGCTTTTCCTTCTCTAAATGATGTCAAATTCTAAAAATTCTGTGCATTTTTTGTTGTACATTATCATGGATGAGTAGTTTCCTTTTCTTGGACATGGGAGAGTAGCGCTCATGTTATATAATGTATGAAACATGATAATTTCATACTAAATGATATGTTGCTTGTTTTTCCACCTTGAGAGTACCAGTTTCTTCTTTTATGCATGTATGGCAGGCCACCTTATGTGTATGTTTTATGCTTTTTTGCTTGATCTAAGAAGATAGGTGGGAGAGTAAGGATGTACTCTCTTGGCAACTCCTTCTTACCATGAGAGTGGAAATTATGGAGTTGAGGAGTAGGTTTGTGATACAAAATGAAATTCATACACAAGAATGTTGAATTGAGTTAGGATCATTGTACTTGCACCGAGAGGTGAAGTACAACACATAACTC
Source organism: Alisma plantago-aquatica (assembly GCA_963693085.1). Taxonomy (NCBI): domain Eukaryota; kingdom Viridiplantae; phylum Streptophyta; class Magnoliopsida; order Alismatales; family Alismataceae; genus Alisma; species Alisma plantago-aquatica. The sequence goes on from OY856414.1 coordinate 329,751,716, forward strand.
TCCTTTAAAGTAAGTTCTTAGTATGTTTAAATTTCATGCTCCTATTGTATTATATGATGTGTGGATGAAATCCTAAGTTCAAGATACTTCCATATCTAAATTTTAATCTCCTTTTAGTAATCCATTACTATTTGTTTAATTATGAAATTCTAGTTTAATCAACCAAAACACTTTTAAAACGGTCTAGATTGTTGAACCTTAGCATTGCTGTGTTTAATTGATTGCTTAAGATCCTCATGTTTGATCTCAACTACAACTACTTCTGCATACTTGTGGGAATTGTTTAAGTTGAGTAAAAGATCTTCTATAAGATTGAAACTCGTTAGTGTAATAAACCAACAAGTTTTTGGCGTCGTTGTCGGGGAGCTACGGTCAATCTAGTTAGAGTAACAAGTGCTAACTAGTATTCGAGACTAGATCACCATTTCCATTTCCGAATTTTCATATGCCTTTCAATTGTGTTCTCAATTCCTCTTGTCATTTTTCAGGTTGTATGCGTCACTCGCAAAGAGGTCTTCAAACATCATCATATTTAGACCTTGAAATCGAACGTACCCTTTCAAGCTTAAGAAGAGCAAGGAGAGTAGAACAACCACTGCTAAGAGGTGATCCACCATCATCACTACCACCCTCTTCTTCACCCTTTGAAGAAGCTACACCAAGTGATCCAACCATGGAGGACGTCCGTCCTTTGAAGGACTTTGCAATGTCGGTCACCCCAAACATTTGTGGGGCCATTGATCTGCCTGCAATAGAAGCGGACAATTTCTCTATTGCTTCTTCCATGATGCAGATGATACAGCAAAATTGCTTTGGAGGTACAATCAATGAAGATCCAAATCTTCATGTGGCTAGGTTTTTGGAGTATATGAATACCTTCTTAATCAATGGTGTATCCGCCAAAGGAGTACAACTAATGCTATTTCCTTTCACTCTAAGAGATAGAGCCAAGGCGTGGCTTATGTCTCTTCCAAAGAGGTCAATCAAGAGCTAGGACCAACTTCTAAACTCTTTCCTTTCAAAGTATTTCCCACCGAGAAAGACATCCCAACTAAGAAATCAGCTCACCAACTTCTCTCAAATTGATGGAGAAACTCTGTATGATACATGGGAGTTGTTTAAAGACCTTCAACATCTTTGCCCCCACCATGGGTTGAACAACTGGCTGCTACTTCAAACATTCTATAATGGTATGTTTGACAACACCTAGTTGACACTTGATGTTGCAGCTAATGCAACATTGATGAATAAGTCATATAGAGAGGCTTATGACATCATCGAGGACATAGCCCTCAACCATTGACAATGGAGATCAGATAGGAGAGAGAAGTCATCCTCTACAGCTAGTTCTTCAACCGGGAGGCAAGGAGGGAAGCATATTGTTGATGGCATTGATCTTATTGCTGCTAAACTTGATGTTCTTACACAGAAGTTCGAGAAGACGACTACATTGCAAATCAAATCAGCTGAAGTGATATTTGAAGCTTGTGGTAACTCGGGACATACTTCTTCCTCATGTTTTTCTCCTAGCATGAATGAAGGGAACCTAGAACAAGCCAATGCTATTGGGATGCAAGGGAACAAGCAGTATAATCCCTATTCCAACACCTACAATCTGGGATGGAGAGATCATCCTAATTTCTCCTACCGGAACACAAGCAACGCTCATAATTTCCAACATGGACAACAACAACCACAATAACAACAACACTTCAACTGGCAAAACAATGGGAATCCGTTGGGCTTCAACAACAATAGGGGTTACCAACAACAACAACAACCCCAAAGTTCTTCCTTGGAGGCTATGATGGAGAAGTTCATCTCCACACAGATGCAACAGAATGAAGAGTTAAGGAATAACGACAAGCTCTTGAAGGACGCGATTGCTCAACTCTCTAAAAAAATGGAGGGCATTTCCACTCACACAAGGATGTTGGAAAATCAAATTGCACAACAAGATTTGACACAACAAAAGAACACCCAATCCGGTTCTCTTCCAAGCCAATTGGAGGTGAATCCAAGGTAGCAAGCTAATGCCATCACCTTGAGAAGTGGAGCTGAAATCCACAGATCTTCCTCACCCAAGGAGAAGAATGCAGAAATTGTCAATGATGAAAAGCTTGACACTCCTACAGAAGATAAAGGTAAAAGGTATAGCTGAGGTACCACCTTCTTTTAAGGCAAATGAACCATTCCCACAAAGGCTTGCAAACACAAAGGAGGACTCAAAGTTTAGGAAGTTTATGGAAATTTTAAATAAACTTCATGTCAAACTTCGATTAGTTGAAGTTATTGCAGAGATGCCTTCATATGCCAAGTTCTTAAAGGACATTCTTACAAAAAGGAGGAAGGTAGACCAAGTAGAGACCGTGATGCTTTTTTAAAGAATCAGTTCTATCATTCATAATTGACTTCCTGAGAAGCTAGATGACTTAGGAGCCTTCACTCTATCATGCAAGATCAGTGATACCACTTTTGACAGAGGCCTTGTAGACCTTGGTGCTAGTATCAGTCTCATCCCGTATACTCTATGGAAAGAGTTAGATCTTGGAGATTTAAAGCCTACAAAGATGGCCATTGAGCTGGCCGATCATTCCATCAAATACCCAAAAGGTATCGTGGAGGATGTGCTAGTGCAGATTGGTAAACTCTATATCCCTTGTGATTTTGTAGTGTTTGATATGGTAGAAGTTCCTTCAAACCCCATTCTTTTGATGACAAAGTCAAAGACAATGCAGCCGGAAGAAAGGTAGAACTTAAAGCCCTTCCACTAGGGCTAAGGTATGCATTTCTTGATTTTGACTCTACTTCTCATGTGATAATTAATAATGAGTTAACCAATGAACAAGAAAGTAAATTGATTGTCGAATTGTGTTTGTATAAAGACGTTATTGGTTACTCGATCGATGATTTGAAAGGGACTCATCCATCTATTTGTATGCATCAAATAAATATGGAGGATGATGCTAAACCCACCATTGAACCGCCTAGATGCTTAAATTAAAATATGCTTGAAGTGGTTAAATAGGAAATTTTCAAGTTGGTTGATGCCAGTACCATCTACCCTATAAGTGATAGCCCTTGGGTTAGTGCCATACACGTGGTACCTAAGAAGGGGGGTGCGACTGTCATCAAAGGGGACAATGATGAGTTGATTCAAACACGTATTGTCACAGGATGGTGTATGTGTATTGACTATCGATGCTTGAACAAAGCAACCCGAAAGGATCATTTTACGTTGTCGTTTATTGATTTGATGCTTGAACGCCTTGCAAAACACTCCTACTTCTGTTACTTGGATGGGTATTCTGGGTTTTTCCAGATTCCTATCTACCCTCCTGACCAAGAGAAAACCACTTTCACATGCACGTATGGAACTTATGCTTATAGTCGCATGCCTTTTGGTCTTTGCAATGCATCGACGACGTTTCAACGATGCATGATGGCTATTTTTTCTGATTTTATTGAAAACATAATGGAAATTTTTATGGATGATTTTAGTGTTTATGGAGATTCTTTTGATCAATGTTTATGCAACCTGTCATTAGTCTTAGCCTGCTGTAAAGAGTTTAACCTAGTACTAACTGGGATAAGTTCCGTTTCATGGTACAATCTTGTGTAGTATTAGGTCATGTTGTATCTAACAAAGGTATTGAGGTTGACAGGGCCAAGGTGGAAGCTATTGAAAAGATTTATACTCCTTCTTCAGTCAAGAACATCTACAGTTTCCTTGGTCATGCAGGTTTCTATAGAAGATTTATCAAAGATTTCTCCAAAATTGCAAAGCCATTATGTTCCTTACTTGCCAAAGATGCTGAATTCATATTCAATGATGACTGTCATACCACCTTCACCAAGCTAAAGGATGCTCTTATTTCTGCACCAATCATTCAACCACTGGTCTAGAACACTCCATTTGAACTGATGTGTAACTCAAGCGATTACGTAGTGGGAGCAGTCCTAGTTTAGCGAAAAGATAAGAAGCTTCATGCCATATACTATGTGAGCAAGACCCTAGATGAAGCACAAATCAATTACACAACCACAGAGAAGGAGATGCTTGCTATAGTGTATGCTTTTGACAAATTTCGACAATATTTGGTAGGATCTAAGGTGATTGTATACATAGATCACACTGCAATAAAGTATTTGCTCAATAAGAAGGATACAAAACCTTGACTCATCCACTAGATACTGCTTCTATAAGAGTTTGATCTTGAAATTTGGGATAAGAAGGGGACAAAGAACAATGTTGTAGATCACCTTTCTAGATTGACTACAAATGCTGGAGATTGTTTGCCTATTGAAGATCATTTTCCTATTGAAAAGCTTTATGCATTATAGTCTAACCAAGTTCCATGGTTTGTAGACATTGCAAATTTCCTTGCTATAGGATAGCTACCGCCGGGCTTGACATACCAACAAAAGAAGTTCTTCCATGACGTGAAGTTTTACTATTGGGATGACCCCTTGTTCTTCAAACATGGGAGTGACAGACTTACTCCCAGGTGTGTCACTGAAGAAGAGATTGCTACCATTATTTCTGAATGCCATGCCTCTCCTTATGGAGGCCACTTTGGAGGAAAAAAGACTGCAACTATGATCTTACAAGCAGGTTTCTATTGGCCAACATTGTTTAAGGATGTCAATCTATTTGTAAAAGCTTGTGATAAATGCCAAAGAACCGGAGGAATTTCTAGATGTGATGACATGCCTCTTAACTCTATCTTGGAGATTGAGGTATTCGACGTATGGGGAGTTGATTATATGGGAGCATTACCATCTTCATGTGGTTACCAATATATTCTCGTCGTTGTTGAGTACGTCTCTAAATGGGTTGATGTGACAAAGTGGTTTTTCTGGCATAATTTCGAGGACATAATTTCTTTTAAGGTGTGTAGGATGTGATGGAGTGGACTTTTAGAATCTTAAATGTCCAATGACATAAGTGAAATCATATGGTTGAGTTATATTAAGAGTTCCGAGCTTTTCACAAAATAGGTGTGTTGATGTGAGGTTGACATCATGATTAAGATATCTCTTTTAATGATTTTTTGAGGAATTTAATTGAATGGTCTAACAATTGAGTTTTGGCACCAAATTCGTGTACAAGGTACCTTTTGTAGTGAGGAAGCTATGGTTAAAATTTGGTGGAAATCGGATGCTCTTATATGAAGTTATTTAGGTTTGAATATCATTAAATAATGCACATCATTGATGGTTGATAGACCTAAGTTTTCTAGCTTGAGCCTAAGTCAGACTGTGTCATGCCCTTGGTTTGGATGGGTCTGCATGGCCTAAATCTGACCTTGGATCTCAGATCCAGTGGTTCTGGCTTTTCCCAAGGGGGAGGCCACAGATCAATGTTGGTAAGGGATCATCCCAGACCCTCAGATACGTGATCGACAAATAATAGGTCATCCCCTACATTGCGGTTAGAACAAGGTAGTGGAGCAATTGGCGTCACAGCTCCCCCATCATCCCATGTTGTGGTTGTGGCCTGGTGAAGGGCTTGAAGTGGATGGTTTTTCTCGCCTTGACCAGACCTATACCCCGACCCCCTCTTTTGGGGCATTTGACAAAGAGAGCAGGGAGAACGAGCTCTCCCATTCCCTGCTTTCTCCACCGCACAGAGCATGTCGTGGATGGGATGAGGATACAGAGGTAGAGGGTAGATCGGAGGAAGATGAAGAGAGGGAAACAAAGAAGCAGGCCTGACGAGAAGTTTCTGCATAGAAAAGAGGACTCCGGTAGCGTCTTCATTAAGCAGCGAGATCACCCACACTGTGGAACAAGACGGAGTTGGGGATGTCGATCCAGGGTGCTACAACTAAATGTGACAGTCCCTTCAAGTCTTGGAAGGTCCAAAGAAGCTTCTTAGTGCCTCATCCATGAGAATCGAGATGGAGAGCCTTTTTTCCCCCTTCCTTCCTCTACGGCGGCGGCTGGTACCAGTGATCACACAAGTAAGGAAGACGAAGCGTCCCCCAGCGGAGATCAGTGGCCAACGGGGTTGAGAGAGGAAGGACGAAGCTCTTGGTCTTGTTTTGGCCTAAAGAGGAGTAGCAAATCATGAACATGACCTTGCCAGAGAGGAGTTGGGCAGCGGCGCCTCATGAAACAGAGCCCCGCGGGCTCTGTGTTTGCGTCGTACGTGAGAAAGATGAGGGAGCGGGTGACTCAGCTTGGTCCAGTGACAAATTAAGAAGAACCGGCCCAAATCCCAACTGAACTAGACAGTTCATTCAAGCTAGACCGTCCGACTCACGCTCCCTGCCCAGCACCAGCTAATGAGAAGCTGCAAGCCCTGGAGCCACGTGGCGGACTCCTATTGGCCAAAAAGGTATGAACTCCCAGAAATATGTATATCTTAGATAAATCACAGTAATTAGTGCGATTATCAGAAAAATACAAATAAGTTACCAAATTGTTCAGAAAAATGTGTAGAATGATATGGAAACTAATACAATTAGATCCGCTCTTCATAGACAAACTTGGGATATAAGAGTTTTAATGCTTTAATATCAGTGATATCATGTAATATGTATTATTCTTGTTTAATGTGTAATAAATATATCAAATGATGATATACAATTATGGAAAAATGTCAGTACGTATATAATAATGTTTAGAATGCATATGATGTCAGATATGATCATGTTGATGCACGAAGTTATGTCATTTGCTTAGAATGTCTAATTAGGGCTAATAAACCTAAATAAAATGCTATAAATACATATACATAGTAAGCTCATATCAGTATAAAACCTTAGTTTTAATTATGAAACCATGTTGATGCATAGAATCCATGTTATATGAAGTTGACCTTTAATACATGGTTTAAAACCCTAATATGAATAATGCATGCAACCTAGGGTTAATATGTGCACAAAAAGGATATGGAACCTAATATTTAGATAATGAACCATAATATGGAATATGACATCAGTAAGATAAATATAAGGTAAGAATACAAGTAATGATGCACATATCCTAATGACAAACCTATACCCTAATGGACATAATTAGGGTTAAGATGAGATGTGAGGAGATGAGAACCTGACGATAGTATATGATCTTGTCTTGATCAGGTTTAACAAAGATATAGATGACATGCGGAATATGTGATTAGGATGTCTCTTTGGAAGGTACTCCATTACCTCTTACTTGGATTATTATACAATATGCTTTTGTTATATGTGTAGTAAAATACTTGGCATATGATACTATATGAAATGATTTTTCTTACATGATATGTTGCTTGATTTCCCGTACTTATGGTTATGAACACATGGAACATAATATATTTGTTCCATTATATCTAAGCACTTCAACTCTTTGGTAGTCAAGTGCTGGAATAAAGTACTTGAACTCTTTGGTAGTCAAGTACTTGAAAGTGATCCCACTCTTTGGTAGTCTAATCACATTATGAAATGATCCAACTCTTTGGTAGTTGATCATAAGGCTTTTAGTGCATTCAACCTTCGGCGGTCAATGCATGGATGATATAATGGAAAATGCGCTTAAAATATGTGTTCTCTTTTGTTAACGAACATCTTTGTGCAAGTATACATTTTTCTTATATTCTTCTGTTACTGCCAAGTATATTAGTTTTATCTTATTGCCAAGATATGATGAGAGGTATATAAAAGACACGTAGGCATACTAAGTACAATATTCTTGAATATTGTGCTGACGTGTACCACATGTAATATTTTGTTTAGGTTGTGGTTATGCTCTTGAAGATCGAAGATAGTTGAGAGTTGTGTAGCGAGCTGATGTACATGTGGACCTGTTGTCTTAAGATCCTGTAGTTTAGAGGTAGTACATGTATATGTATAAGTTTGCTGTTCAATATGTAATATCAAATGTTGTAATAATTCTTGTTGTAATTATATGTTGAATAGTGAACATGTGTTGTGGTTTTATTATTGTTCATCTGCATGTACTACTGATTGTTCCTTCTGACTCCCTTGATTTTCTCTTTCTTAGCCTAGTGTGTAATGTTTAAATAGGGATTATCACTGAGGTGAGGGTTTCAATTTAGACGTCACACATCAGATTAAGTTTTAGAAAATCCGGGGACGTCACAAGTGGTATCAGAGCATGAGCAATAGCAAAGCCTGCCATTTTCTCATTATGCAACTCAAAACTAAAGAACCTTGAACTTAATAATCCTTATGGTTAGATTAGTCATCTTTTTGAGACTAGATCTGACCTAGCCTCTAGGTTAGCACCTAGATGTCTGAGAACTAGGTCTAGACTGGTGCTTGTTGAGTAGCAAGTCCTTAGATGTCGTTCTTTCCTTATAGTACAGCAGTATGGGACGTTGCACTATTTGGAAATAACTTACATCAAGGGAAGAGAAACCCTAGACATATTACACACGTTGTCTAGAGTAGCTACACTAGTCTACATCATGTTCTCACCCTTTTGACTAGTTTTCATGGCACTTTACTCTCTACTATGTGTGGGACACTCATTTTCTAGATTTGGTTTCTGATTCCAATCGGATCGAACCTTGATAGTTTTCTCTGACGCTTGTTTTATCAGAGAAAAAAACTATATAATATTTTATTATATATATGTATTACAAAAATTTGTCCCCACACATGTACGAGTAGGAGTTAGTCATGCAACCTAAGTGAAAGTGATGACATCCATCTAGAAGAGAGAGTAGTTCTAGATTAGATGTCTAGAGCCTTTTTGATATATATGATAGATGGAATAGATGATATAAGTTTTGATGCTATGATGTAAGTCTTACATAGATGACATAAGATGGTTATGATGATCTATGTTTGTCTTCGAGGACTTAAGTTCAGTTTGAGGATTTGAGATAAGTTTTGACGATGCAAGTAAATAGGCTTTCATGAGATAAGATATGATAAGTTAAGACAAGGTTGTGAGTCAGCATGAGCCTCAAGCTCTTTTAAAAAGGAGGGCCTCTAGTGTTAGGACCAGTTTTGGGGTTAACTCCAGAGAGAGTGAGACCCATTGGGAGAAGGTTAGAGAATCTAGACTCCATGATATGAGAAATACGAGAAATGTGTGATATGATATGTCCTAAACTAGATTACTCCTAAGTGATTGAGTTGAGTCTCTTTATGCATGATTCCTATAGTCTTGTTGAACCCTAGATGTCCTTGGGAGGACCAAACCCTAGAGACAGAGAGAGGCTGGTTACATATGTGCATATGTGAACATCAATATGAGTGCCTGCCATCTAGGTGAGGGAGAGAGCCCAAGAACCTAGAGGAGGTAACGGTGTTAGTTCCTGTAAAGCCTCATGCTCGGGTTGGTAGTTCCTTGCATGACTCTAGTGGTATACATGTAAGAGAGAGATGAGATATAGTGTCTCATGGTTAGAGAACCTATGAAGAGAATGTCCTAGAATGTTTTGGTATGTGCTTATGTGGCTAGATCTTGTAAGGCTATCACTAGTGCCAATGAGGTAATCTGAGAACCCCAAACTAAGAGAGGAAAGATGAAGTATATGCATATGAGATACTCATAGAGTTGAGTTAGCTCAGAGAGACTGAGCATGTCACTACTCTCATGAGATGGGATAGAAGAACCTCAATTGGACTAGATAAAGTTTTGATATATGTTTAACAAGCCACTCACATAAGTTTGTTTAACACAACTATGATATAATATATGTAAGGATGTGATCTAATCTCGAGATGTGATATATAGACATGATATGATGGAAACCTAGAGATGGTTTAATAGATATTAATGCATAAATAATTAACCATATACATGAATACTGATGATAATGTGAAAATGTTGGTTAATCTTGCGATGAAATCACATGTAAATTTTATAACTTATTATGAGCAATGAAATAAGATCATATGAATGAAACATGTTACATGAGGTGTTAATCTTAGTGATTAATAAAGATGAAAAATATAATTTGATAGTTAGCACAACATAATACTTTTGACACCTTGATATGATCCAGATGGACAAAGAGAGTTAATGATAATTAACTCCCTCCTAAAAGACATATGTTAAATTTGAACATGTTCTAAAAATTAGCTCAATAATATGTTGATGACACCTTGATATAATGGGCTAATTTTAGTTAACTCCTTTAGAACATTGTAATACGATGTTGGAACCCTAATGAATGTGTAAAGATAAGGATACAACCCTAACATATGAGATATGTAATGACATAACCTAAGTTTCTAAACCCTTGTTTGAGCCTTCTATGAAGGGGGTGTTTCACCCTAGATGCTTTAGACCCTCCTAATAGTGCTTTGGATACATGATTCTAGGTAACTTTTGCGGATATGTTACACATAGAATAGTGCCTACATGTGGATGAAGTCATGGTAGTCTTCCTTGGAGTACGAGCATGGTTGACTTTCGAGGACGAAAGTTCTTTTAAGATGTATATGATGTGACAAAGTGGTTTTTCTGGCATAATTCGGAGGATGGAATTTCTTTTAAGGTGTATAGGATGTGATGGAGTGGACTTTTACAATCCTAAATGTCCAATGACATAAGTGAAATCATATGGTTGAGTTATATTAAGAGTTCCAAGCTTTTGACAAAGTAGGTGTGTTGCTGTGAGGTTGACATCATGATTAAGATATCTCTTTTAATGCCTTTTTGAGGAATTTAATTGAATGGTCTAACCATTGATTTTTGGCACCAAATTCGTGTACAAGGTACCTTTTGCAGTGAGGAAGCTATGGTTAAAATTTGGTGGCAATTGGATGTTCTTAGATGAAGTTATTTAGGTTTGAATATCATGAAATAATTCACATCATTGATGGTTGATAGACCTAAGTTTGCTAGCTTGAGCCTAAGTCAGGCTGTGTCACACCCTTGGTTTGGACGGGTATGCATGGCCTAAATATGACCTTGGATCTAAGATCCAGTGGTTCTGGTTTTCCCAAGGGGGAGGCCACAGATCAGTGTTGGCAAGGGATCATCCCAGACCCTCAGATACGTGATCGACGAATAATAGGCCATCCCCTACATTGCGGTTAGAACAAGGTAGTGGAGCAATTGGAACCACATCTCCCCCATCATACCATGTTGTGGTCGTGGACCGGTGAAGGGCTTGAAGTGGGTGGTTTTTCTCGCCTTGACCAGACCTATACCTTGACCCCCTCTTTTGGGGCATTTGGCGAAGAGAGCAGGGAGAACGAGCTCTCCCATTCCCTGCCTTCTCCACCGCACAGAGCAGGTCGTGGATGGGATGAGGATACAGAGGCAAAGGGTAGATCGGAGGAAGATGAAGAGAGGGAAATAAAGAAGAAGGCATGAGGAGAAGTTTCCACATAGAAAAGAGGACTCTAGTAGCGTCTTCATTAGGCGGCGAGCTCACCCACACCGTGGAATAAGACGGAGTTGGGGATGCCGATCCAGGGTGCTACAACTAAATCTGATGGTCCCTTCAGGTCTTGGAAGGTACAAAGATGCTTCTTAGTGCCTCATCCATGAGAATTGAGATGGAGAGTCTTTTTACCCCTTTCTTCCTCTATGGCGGCGGCTGGTACAAGTGATCACACAATCAAGGAAGATGAAGCCTCCCCCAACAGAGATCAGTGGTCGGCGGGGTAGAGAGAGGAAGAACGAAGCTCTTGGTCTTCTTTTGTCCTGAAGAGGAGTAGCAAATCATGACCAGGACCTCACCAGAGAGGAGTTGGGCGGCGACACCTCATGAAACAGAGCCCCGCGGGCTCTGTGTTTGCGTCGTACGTGAGAAAGATGAGGGATCTGGCGACTCAGCTTGGTCCAGTGACAAATTAGAGAAGAACCGGCCCAAATCCCAATTGAACCAGACAGTTCATTCAAGCTAGACCATCCGGCTCATGCTCCCTGCCCAGCACCAGCTAATGAGCAGCTGCAAGCCCTGGAGCCACGTGGCAGACTCCTATTGGCCAAAAAGGTATGAACTCCCAAAAATATGTATATCATAGATAAATCACAGTAATTAGTGTGATTATCAGAAAAATACAAATAAGGTACCAAATTGTTCAGAAAAATGCGTAGAACGATATGGAAGCATAATATCAGCCTTTTAATGCTTTAATATTAGTGATATGATGTAAGATGTATTATTCTTGTTTAATGAGTAATAAATATCAAATGATGATATAAAATTATTGAAAAATGTCAGTAAGTATATAATAATGTTTAGAATGCATATGATGTCAGATATGATCATGTTGATGCACAAAGTTATGTAATTTGCTTAGAATGTCTAATTAGGTCTAATAACCCTAAATAAAATGCTATAAATACATACATACTCAAAAAATGATGAAATTTATAGAGTAAGCTCATATCAGTATAAGAAACCTAAGTTTTCATTATGAAACCATGATGATGCATAGAATCCATGTTATATGAAGTTGACCTTTAATACATGGTTTAAAACCCTAATATGAATAATGCATGCAACCTAGGGTTAATATGTGCAAAAAAAGGATATGGAACCTAATATTTAGATAATGAACCATAATCTGGAATATGACATCAGTAAGATAAATATAAGGCAAGAATACAAGTAATGATGCAAATATCCTAATGACAAAGCTATACCCTAATGGACATAATTAGGGTTAAGATGCGATGTGAGGAGATGAGAACCTGACGATAGTATATGATCTTGTCTTGATCAGGTTTAACAAAGATATAGATGACATGAGGAATATGTGATTAGGATGTATCTTTGGAAGGTAAGCCATTACCTCTTACTTGGCTTATTATACAATATGCTTGTGCTAAATGTGTAGTAAAATACTTGGCTTATGATACTGTATGAAATGATTCTTCTTACATGATATGTTGCTTGATTTCCCGTACTTATGGTTATGAACACATGAAACATAATATATCTATTCCATTATATCTAAGCACTTCAACTCTTTGGTAGTCAAGTGTTGGAATAAAGTACTTCAACTCTTTGGTAGTCAAGTACTTGAAAGTGATCCAACTCTTTGGTAGTCTGATCACATTATGAAATGATCCAACTCTTTGGTAGTCGATCATAAGGCTTTTAGTGCATTCAACCTTCGGGGGTCAATGCATGTATGATATAATGGATAATGCGTTTAAAATATGTGTTCTCTTTTGTTAACGAACATCTTTGTGCAAGTATACACTTTTCTTATATTCTTCTGTTACTGCCAAGTATATTAGTTTTATCTTATTGCCAATATATGATGAGAGGTATATAAAAGACACATAGGCGTACTTAGTACAATATTCTTGAATATTGTGCTGATGTGTACCACATGTAATCTTTTGTTTAGGTTGTGGTTATGCTCTTGAAGATCCAGGATAGTTGAGAGTTGTGTAGCGAGATGATGTACAGGTGGACATGTTGTCTTAAGATCCTGTAGTTTAGAGGTAGTACATGTATATGTATAAGTTTTCTATTCAATATGTAATATCAAATGTTGTAATAATTCATGTTGTAATTATATGTTGAATAGTGAACATGTGTTGTGGTTTTATTATTGTTCATGTGCATGTAAAACTGATTTTTTCCTTCTGACTCCCTTGATTTTCTCTTTCTTAGCCTAGTGTGTGATATTTAAATTGGGATTCTCGTTGAGGTGAGGGTTTCAATTTAGACGTCACACATCAGATTAAGTTTTAGAAAATCCAGGGACGTCACAGGTGGTATCAGAGCATGAACAATAACAAAGCCTGACATTTGCTCATTATGCAACTCAAAACTAAAGAACCTTGAACTTAATAATCCTTATGGTTATATTAGTCATCTTTTTGAGACTAGATCTGACCTAGCCTCTAGGTTAGCACCTAGATGTCCAAGAACTAGGTCTAGACTGGTGCTTGTTGAGTAGCAAGTCCTTAGATGTCGTTCTTTCCTTATAGTACAACGGTATGGGATGTTGCACTATTTGAAAATGACTTACATCAAGGTAAGAGAAACCCTAGACATATTTCGCACGTTGTCTAGAGTAGCTACACTAGTCTACACCATGTTCTCACCATTTTCACTAGTTTTCATGGCACTGTACTCTCTACTATGTGTGGGACACTCGTTTTCTGGATTTGGTTTCTGATTCCAATCGGATCGAACCTTGATAGTTTTCTATGATGCTTGTTTTATCGGAGAAAAAAACTATATAATATTTTATTATATATATGTATTACAAAAATGTGTCCCCACACATGTATGAGTAGGAGGTAGTCATGCAACCTAAGTGAAAGTGATGACATCTGTCTAGAAGAGAGAGTAGTTCTAGATTAGATGTCTAGAGCCTTTTTGATATATATGATAGATGGAATAGATGATATAAGTTTTGATGATATGATGTAAGTCTTACATAGATGACATAAGATGGTTATGATGATCTATGTTTGTCTTTGAGGACTTAAGTTTAGTTTGAGGATTTGAGATAAGTTTTGATGATGCAAGTAAATAGGCTTTCATGAGATAAGATATGATAAGTTAAGACAAGGTTGTGAGTCAGCATGAGCCTCAAGCTCTTTTACGAAGGAGGACCTCTAGTGTTAGGACCAGTTTTGGGGTTAACTCCAGAGAGAGTGAGACCCATTGGGAGAAGGTTAGAGAACCTAGACTCCATGATATGAGAAATATCAAAAATATGTGATATGATATGTCCTAAACTAGATTACTCCTGTGTGATTGAGTTAAATCTCTTTATGCATGATTCCTATAGTCTTGCTGAACCCTAGATGTCCTTGGGAAGACCAAACCCTAGAGACAGAGAGAGGCTGGTTACATATGTGCATATGTGAACATCAATATGAGCGCCTGCCATCTAGGTGAGGGAGAGAGCCCAAGACCCTAGAGGAGGTAACTGTGTTAGTTCTTGTAAAGCCTCATGCTCGGGTTGGTAGTTCCTTGCAAGACTCTAGTGGTATACACATAAGAGAGAGATGAGATATAGTGTCTCATGGTTAGATAACCTATGAAGAGAATGTCCTAGCATGTTTTGGTATGTGCTTATGGTGCTAGATCTTGTAAGGCTATCACTAGTGCCAATGAGGTAATCTGAGAACCCTAGACTAAGAGAGGAAAGATGAAGTATATGCATATGAGATACTCATAGAGTTGAGTTAGGTCAAAGAGACTGAGCATGTCACTACCCTCATGATATGGGACAGAAGAACCTCAGTTGGACTATATAAAGTTTTTATATATGTTTAACAAGCCACTCACATAAGTTTGTTTAACACAACCATGATATAATATATGTAAGGACGTGATCTAACTCGAGATGTGATATATAAACATGATATGATGGAAACCTAGAGATGGTTTAATAGATATCAATGCATAAATAATTAACCATATACATGAATAATGATGATAATGTGAAAATGTTGGTAAATCTTGCGATGAAATCACATGTAAATGTTATAACTTATTATGAGCAATGAAATAAGATCATATGAATGAAACATGTTACATGAGGTGTTAATCTTAGTGATGAATAAAGATGAAAAATATAATTTGATAGTTAGCACAACATAATACTTTTGACACCTTGATATGATCCATATGGACAAAGAGAGTTAATAATAATTAACTCCCTCCTAAAAGACATATGTTAATTTTGAACATGTTCTAAAAATTAGCTCAATAATATGTTAATGACACCTTGATATAATGGGCTAATTTTAGTTAACTCCTTTAGAACATTGTAATACGATGTTGGAACCCTAATGAATGTGTAAAGATAAGGATGCAACCCTAACATATGAGACATGTAATGACATAACATATGTTTCTAAACCCTTGTTTGAGCCTTCTATGAAGGGGGTGTTTCACCCTGGATGCTTTAGACCCTCCTAATAGTGCTTTGGATACATGATTCTAGGTAACTTTTGCGGATATGTTACACATAGAATAGTGCCTACATGTGAATGAAGTCATGGTAGTTTTCCTTGGAGTACAAGTATGGTTGACTTTCGAGGACGAAAGTTCTTTTAAGATGTATATGATGTGACAAAGTGGTTTTTCTTGTGTAATTCCGAGGACAAAATTTCTTTTAAGGTGTGTAGGATGTGATGGAGTGGACTTTTAGAATCCTAAATGTCCAATGACATAATTGAAATCATATGGTTGAGTTATATTAAGATTTCCAAGCTTTTGACAAAGTAGGTGTGTTGATGTGAGGTTGACATCATGACTAAGATATCTCTTTTAATGCCTTTTTGAGGAATTTAATTAAATGGTCTAATAATTGAGTTTTGGCAAAAAATTCATGTACAAGGTACCTTTTGCAGTGAGGAAGCTATGGTTAAAATTTGGTGGCAATTGGATGTTCTTAGATGAAGTTATTTAGGTTTGAATATCATGAAATAATGCACATCATTGATGGTTGATAGACCTAAGTTTGCTAGCTTGAGCCTAAGTCAGGCTGTGTCACACCCTTGGTTTGGACGGGTCTGCATGGCTTAAATCTGACCTTGGATCTCAGATCTAGTGGTTCTGGATTTTCCCAAGGGGGAGGCCACATATCAGTGTTGGCAAGGGAACATCCCAGACCCTCAGATATGTGATCGACGAATAATAGGTCATCCCCTACATTGCGGTTAGAACAAGGTAGTGGAGCAATTGGCACCGCAGCTCCCCCATCATCCCATGTTGTGGTCGTGGCCCGGTGAAGGGCTTGAAGTGGGTGGTTTATCTCACCTTGACCAGACCTATACCCGACCCCCTCTTTTGGGACATTTGACGAAGAGAGCAGAGAGAACGAGCTCTCCCATTCCCTGCCTTCTCCACCGCACAGAGCAGGTCATGGATGGGATGATGATATAGAGACAGAGGGTAGATCGGAGGAAGCTGAAGAGAGGGAAACAAAGAAGGAGGCATGAGGAGAAGTTTTTGCATAGAAAAGAGGACTCCGATAGCGTCTTCATTAGGCGGCGAGCTCACCCACACCGTGGAACAAGATGGAGTTGGGGATGCCGATCCAGCGTGCTACAACTAAATGTGACGGTCCCTTCAGGTCTTGGAAGGTTCGAAGAAGCTTCTTAGTGCCTCATCCATGAGAATCGAGATGGAAAGCCTTTTTCCCCTTTGTTCCTCTACGACGACGGCTGGTACCAGTGATCATACAAGCAAGGAAGACGAAGCCTCCCCCAACGGAGATCAGTGGCCGGCGGGGTAGAGAGAGGAAGGACGAAGCTCTTGGTATTGTTTTGGCCTGAAGAGGAGTAGCAAATCATGATCAGGACCTCACTAGAGAGGAGTTGGGCGGCGACGCCTCGTCAAACAGAGCCCCGCGAGCTCTGTGTTTGCGTCATATGCGAGAAAGATGAGGGAGCGGGTGACTCAGCTTGGTCCAGTGACAAATTAGAGAAGAACCGGCCCAAATCCCAATAGAACTAGACGGTTCATTCAAGCTAGACCATCCAGCTCACGCTCCCTGCCCAGCACCAGCTAATGAGCAGTTGGAAGCCCTGGAGCCATGTGGCGGACTCCTATTGGCCAAAAAGGTATGAACTCCCAGAAACATGTATATCTTAGATAAATCACAGTAATTAGTGTGATTATAAGAAAAATACAAATAAGGTACCAAATTGTTTAGAAAAATGTGTAGAATGATATGGAAGCATAATATCAGCCTTTTAATGCTTTAATATCAGTGATATCATGTAATATGTATTGTTCTTGTTTAATGAGTAATAAATATCAAATGATGATATAAAATTATGGAAAAATGTCAGTAAGTATATAATAATGTTTAGAATGCATATGATGTCAGATATGATCATGTTGATGCACAAAGTTATGTAATTTTCTTAGAATGTCTAATTAGGGCTAATAACCCTAAATAAAATGCTATAAATACATACATACTCAATAAATGATGAAATTTACAGAGTAAGCTCATATCAGTATAAGAAAGCTCAGTTTTAATTATGAAACCATGATGATGCATAGAATCCATGTTATATGAAGTTGACCTTTAATACATCGTTTAAAACCCTAATATGAATAATGCATGCAACCTAGGGTTAATATGTGCACAAAAAGGATATGGAACCTAATATTTAGATAATGAACCATAATCTGAAATATGACATCAATAAGATAAATATAAGGCAAGAATACAAGTAATGATGCACATATCCTAATGACAAAGCTATACCCTAATTGACATAATTAGGGTTAAGATGAGATGTGAGGAGATGAGAACCTGACGATAGTATATGATCTTGTCTTGATCAGGTTTAACAAAGATATAGATGACATGAGGAATATGTGATTAGGATGTCTCTTTGGAAGGTAAGCCATTACCTCTTACTTGGCTTATTATACAATATGCTTGTGTTATATGTGTAGTAAAATACTTGGCATATGATACTGTATAAAATGGTTGTTCTTACATGATATGTTGCTTGATTTCCCATACTTATGGTTATGAACACATGAAACATAATATATCTATTCCATTATATCTAAGCACGTCAACTCTTTGGTAGTCAAGTGCTGGAATAAAGTACTTCAACTCTTTGGTAGTCAAGTACTTGAAAGTGATCCAACTCTTTGGTAGTCTGATCACATTATGAAATGATCCAACTATTTGGTAGTCGATCATAAGACTTTTAGTGCATTCAACCTTTGGTGGTCAATGCATGGATGATATATTGGAAAATGCACTTAAAATATGTGTTCTCTTTTGTTAACGAACATCTTTGTGCAAGTATACGCTTTTCTTATATTCTTCTGTTACTGCCAAGTATATTAGTTTTATCTTATTGCCAAGATATGATGAGAGGTATATAAAAGACACGTAGGCGTACTCAGTACAATATTCTTGAATATTGTGCTGACGTGTACTGCATGTAATCTTTTATTTAGGTTGTGGTTATGCTCTTGAAGATCCATGATAGTTGAGAGTTGTGTAGCGAGCTGATGTACAGGTAGACCTGTTGTATTAAGATCCTATAGTTTAGAGGTAGTACATGTATATGTATAAGTTTGCTGTTCAATATGTAATATCAAATGTTTTAATAATTCATGTTGTAATTATATGTTGAATAGTGAACATGTGTTGTGGTTTTATTATTGTTCATGTGCATGTACTACTGATTGTTCCTTCTGACTCCCTTGATTTTCTCTTTCTTAGCCTAGTGCGTGATGTTTAAATAGGGATTCTCGTTGAGGTGAGGGTTTCAATTTAGATATCACGTATCAGATTAAGTTTTAGAAAATCCGGCGACGTCACAGTTGAGGCCATCCCAACCCAAGCACCGGAAGCAAAGTCTGTGGTAAAGCTTTTTTCAGAAAATCATTTTCCCTCGCTTTGGAGTTCTAAGAGCTGTAATCTCAGATGGTGGTACACATTTTGTTGAGAAACAATTCAATAATCTTCTTTCTAAATATGGAGTCACATATAAGATCTCTATGCCTTATCATCCTCAAACTTCTGGGCAAGTAGAGGTCTCAAACCAGCAACTTAAAGGCATTCTAGAGAAGATAGTGTCTAGCTCAAGGAAAGATTGGGCATTGAAGATAGATGACACACTGTGGGCATATCAGACAGCTTACAAAACCATAATAGGCACAACCCCATTCAAGCCTATATATGGTAAATCTTGCCATCTTCCGCTGGAACTAGAGCACCGTGCATTATGGGCTATAAAGTTCTTAAACTTTGACATGAAGAAAGCGGGTGAGAAGTGTCTTTTGTAGTTGCATGAACTGGAAGAGCTAAAGCTTGATGCATATGAAAATGCAAAGCTCTACAAAGAAAGAACCAAGATGTGGCATGATAAGAGAATCTGGAGGTAGGATTTTAAAGAGGGAGACAAAGTGCTACTGTTCAACTCAAGACTTAAGCTATTCCCTGGAAAACTAAAGTCAAAGTGGTCCAGCCCTTTTATCGCGTTGAAGATTTTTCCTTATGGAACTGTTGAATTTCAAGGCAAGGATGGAACATTCAAAGTAAATGGGAAATGTTGCAAGATGTACACTTCGAGAGATGAAGTTCACAAGGGAGTTTCTTGCTCCCTTGAAGATGCATGAATGACAATAAAGAGTCTCACTCCGGACTCTAAATGGAGGACATCGTGGGGGTTTAACCCACATTAGGATAGATTTCTTTTCAAGTCTTTTAAGTCAAAAACACTCTTTAGTTTCATAAATAAGTTTATCATGGATGAATGCAATAATCTAGACAATTATATTACATATCTGGTATAAATTTTGTGCTGACAAAGGCTATTTTCTGCAGAAACTACAGAAGACACGACATGTCTTTATTTGCACACGTCGTGTCCCCAATCTTAGAACTCAGCAGAACGAGTACTATCTCCATGTACACGATGTGTCTATATCTGCACATGTCGTTTCAGAATCTAACAACTACAAACGTTCTTAACTGGAATAGAGAACACAGCGTGTCACATTTAGCACATGTCATGTACTTAAGCAGAGGATAAAGGATGCAAGAAATATGGAAAGCAAACACAGCGTGTCTTTATTTGCACACGCAGTGTCTTTTGTCAAAAAAGTAGTTTTAAAACCTAGCGCATGGCCATCATTTTCACTCAACTATCATTTGAGTCGTGTGAGATCCAGAACCCTAGCACCTTCTCCATAGCTGCCGTGTGCACTAGCAGCAACAAGTCGCCGCCGTGCCGTGTTCATAGTCGTGTCCATATCGACCTCATAGTAAGCCACTGCCACCATGTGTCTAGCCTGCTCATGGTGTGTTTCCTAAAAGCAGATCCACCGCTGCCATCTTTTTCTCCCATGACCGCGTGCCCTAGCCAAGTGGTGCTAGTCTTACCGTCAAGAATGACCCGCCGACATTCTTTTTCTTCTTCAAGCAAGCCGCCGTCATCTTCAACCTTGAGCCGCCACATACTTCTCAAGAAAGGTCGTGAGAAAAGATCCATCATCCTTCCCTCCCAACACCTCCACGATGCCAAGGAGATCACCATCCATGCCGCCCCATCCCCGCGACCACACCGTGAAGCCAACCTCGAGTAGCCGCCACCCCCTCCTCTTTCTTTCCCAAAAAATCTGACGATCTACAACCTGTAGATTTTCTACAACGCCTAGGCACACAACATGTACCATTTTGCACACAGTGTGTGCACTACAGTCAGAGACGACTACTATTTCAGACACACATCGTGTCTATTTTAGCACACGATGTGTGTTTTCCTATCAACGATAGATATGGCCCCCCGGTCAAGCAAACAAGCAACCACAAGCACGTCGCCAACTCCTCCCAAGCGTCAGGATACGTGTTTAGCACACAGTTTTGGGTCACCCCAAAAGAGAACCCAACTTACCAGTTCTTGGTTGCACAGAGAGTTCTACCTACTCGGTTTTCTTGCCAACAGACCATGACAACTCTGGGCTTCAAAGATGAGGTCCTCATGCGCCTACATGACTTGGGGTCAAGCTACGTCTGCCTGACGATATCAAAAACTTACCCCCATCTTGTTCACTACTACAAAACCTACCTTTAGTGTCGGTTATTTATGGCCTTTAGTGTCGGTTTCCGAGCGACGCCTATGTGGGCGACACTAAAAGGTCACCCATTACGCGTCGGTTCCAGAACCGACACCCAAACTCTTCGCGCGCGACCGAAAACGTGCCATCAGGGGACTATAGGCATCAGTTATTAGATAAGAAACCGACGCCCAAACCCTTCGCGTCACAGAAAGGGCGCCATCTTGGGCGCTATCAGTGTCGGTTATAAGCCAACAACCGACGAAATATGTCTTCGCGCCAAAAGAATATGTGTCGGTTACATTTAAATAACTGACACTGTAAAGTTATGTGTCGGTTGTTTACAATTACCGACGCCTGTTATTGGCGCCAGCTTGGGCACTATCAGTGTCGGTTTGTATTAAGAAACCGACACCATATATGTTCGCGCCACATGAAATAGGCGCCGGTTATATCTAAATAGCCGACGCCTATTGTTTTTTTTTACAGACCTGCAGACCTGCTGTGGCTGGTCGCAGGATGAGAAACGTGTTGTTCAGTTAACTGAACTGCAGGTTTTATGACATCCATTGATATCAGCCAACAACAGGCCACAAACCTGCAAATTTAACAACAAAAATATTCACACATGCATTTAGCAATACAACCTACAGTTCCATTTTATTTTCACACATTTTGAAACATTCATGTAGCTAGCAATCTGTAGTTCCATTCATTCACATTCACACATGTAGAAACATTCATATAGTAACCAACACTTTCATTCATTTTCACTCAGACACATGTAGAAACATCTAGACATGTAGAAACATTCACACATATTATAATTCAGAAATTCATTTACAAAATCCCCACTATTTGTATGGTTGTTGCCCATTCTTCTCTTACTTCATTTAATTCTCCCATCGTATAGGGAGCATGTACATCTGGTAAGTCCGTTCCTGTAGTGGGGTCAGCTTTAAACACCTGTAAAGAGAATGATGTATATATATAATTAATGAGCTATAAATAAGATTGATATATTTCATATTATCTAATGAGACTATATAATACCTGAGCAATACAATCGATGTCCATACAACATGACAGACTAACACATATATAGTACATAACAAGAGCAGCGTCGAATTTACATACAACACTAGCTTAGTACATATATAGTGGGACTTATAAGGTGACGATCCCACCTGGTAAAACAGGTTACTGACAACTACATGTTATGACTGGGAGGTCGTGATTCAGCAACAGTATGCATTAGCAGGAGGACAAATAGATCACCATATGTTTGTCCTCATATGGTGATCTGTTTGTCCTCCTGCTAATGCATACGTTGCTGAATCACGACCTCCCAGTCGTAACATGTAGTCGGTAACCTGTTTTATCAGGTGGTATCGTCACCTTAGTCCACTATATATGTACTAAGTTAGTGTTGTATGTAAATTCGGAGCTGCTGTTGTTATGCACTATATATGTGTTAGTCTGTCATGTTGTTATATGAATCTGAACCACTTGTGTGTGTTGCACTTTATGTATTGTATCTGTATCCTGCTTCTCTTCATTGGGGCTTCTTCATGCATATCCTGTATAGCTATGTCATGTCCGTCCTGCATAGCCTTCTTTCTATATTTATTTTTCAAAGAGAATACAAACAAAAATTATTAGTGTAGAGTTAGTGAAATACTGATCAATGTCTAGAATTGGAATAGATCAAGAACCTACTCTCAACATCGCATATGTAATCTCGGGTGAGATTGGTCCTATAGTTCTTTAGCACCCACCCACAATGTTTAGCATTTGTATTAACTAGAAGATAATGAAACATCAAATCAGAAAATGATATTGATATTAAAAAAGTAAACATTTAGCTTCAATAAAAAAAATAAACATGCATGCCTCTAAAATTGTGATCTTTTATCAATTAAAAATCCTTCATTGTGATCTCCGCGCACATATAAGTCATCATTAGCTTCAATATTTTCTGGAGTTGGCAACCCAACTGAGAATGGACTGGAGTCATCATATTTATCATAGTACTCTTCTTCATCTATAGGATCTTCAATGAACTATCTTTTACCATGAAGAACAACCGACCATTTATCATTTGCAGGATCATCGATATAAAATACTTGTTTCGCCTGTGATGCCAATATGAATGGTTCAGCCTTCTCGCCAATCTTTTCAGAGTTCACTAAAGTGAAACCCAATTCATCCACTATAACTCCTTTGGTGTTATCAACCCAATTACATTTGAAGAGCGGAATTCTGAAATCTATGTAGTCAAATTCCCATATCTCTTCAATGACACCGTAATATGACATTTTAGCTTCACGTGGACTCTTATCCTTTGCACTTCCAAAAAACATAGTCGATGCTTGAAGGGTGACCCCACTGTTTTGGACGACACTCTTATCATCTTGGCGCTTTGTGTAATATGTGAATCCATTAATGTCATACCCTTCATAAGACATAACAGTCAACTTTGGTTAAAAGGCGAGGCATTTGATAATTTCAGTAATATCATCTGGTGTTTGAGATAGTTGATGTAAGACTTTATCTTCAAACCACTTAATAAAAGTCTTGTTATGCTCTCTAGCAAGCCACATTGTATTGGCTCGAGGATATTGTCTTTTGATGAAATTGGTATGTTCCTCGATATAAACGTTCACTTCGTCCATGTTGTGTAAAATATACAAATGACCTTGTTCCAACTACTCACGGTTGATTACTTTCACACGTGATCCCAAAATTCCTTTGCCAAATAGCTCATCAATATTCTTGTCATTATCAGGAGTGTCATTACCACTGAGAAAGTCATTGCAGAAATCCATAACCTCTCTCGCCACATAACCTTCAATAATACTCCCTTCAGGCCGATAACGGTTTCGAACATCACCTTTAAAAACGTTCATGTATCATTCAAAGGGATACATCCAATGCAAGAAAACTGGGCCCAAGATTTTCACTTCCCTAGTCAAGTGGACAACAAGATGTACCATGATATCAAAGAACGAAGGAGGGAAATACATCTCAAGCTGACATAGGGTAACAACCACTTCTCTTTGCAAATTATCGATAGTCTCAGGGTCAATAACTTTGCTGCAGAGACTGTTGAAAAAGAAACAAAGTCTGGTGATTGCAAACCTTACATGCTTCGACAATATAGATCGAATTGCCACGGGAAATATTTGTTGCATTAGAGTGTGACAATCATGAGATTTAAGTCCTATCAACTTCATATCTTTCATTGATACCAATCTACAGATGTTGGATGAGTAACCATTTGGCACCTTAACATTTATCAAGCATTCACAAAAAGCTTTCTTCTCTTTTCTAGACAACGTGTAACATGCGGGAGGTAAGTATGTTCTTTTACTACCCATTTCACGTATTTATGTTAATTCTGACCTTATTCCCATTTCACTTAGGTCCAGTCTAGATTTTATCCCATCTTTAGTCTTACCTGGTATATTTAACAGAGTACCAATGATGCTATCACAAACATTTTTCTCAACGTGCATTACATCAATACAATGTCTGACTGTCAAAGAACTCCAATAAGGAAGATCCCAAAATATTGACTTCTTCTTGAATGAAGAATTGTCACTCCGTGTAGTACCTTGTGATCTCTTACCAAATTCATTGACAAAGTCTTTTATTCTTTCATAAACAACCTCCCCTGGTATAGGTTTAGGTGCACTGCGTTCCTCATTCAATCCATTGAATGCTTTGCGCTTCCTACGATACGGATGGAATTTTGGAAGAAACCTTCCATGACCGAGATATACATTCTTACCGCCATGTTTTAGTCTTGTTGAATCAGTGTTCTCTTCACATATAGGACACACTTTAGCTCCTTTGAAACTATATCCAGACAAATTCCCATATGCTGGAAAGTCATTAATAGTACAAAACAACATAGCATGCAAACGAAATGTCTCTCTTCATGAAGCATCATAGGTCATCACACCTTCACCCCAGAGTTTCTTTAAGTCATCAATCAGAGGTTCAAGATAAACATCGGTGTCATTTCCAGGTTGTTTAGGGCCCGATATCAACAACGACAACATTACGTACTTATTTTTCATACATAGCCAGGGAGGAAGATTGTATATAACAAGCATGACTGGCCAAGTGCTATGTTGGCTGCTCAATGTCCCGTACGGATTCATCCCGTATGTACAAAGCCCAAGTCTTAGATTCCTGACTTCTTCACCAAATTCAGGGTACAATACATCAATCTTCTTCCACTGTGGGGAATCAGACGCATGTCGTAGGATCCCATCATTAGTTTTCTTAACATCTGCATGCCACCTCAAATTCTTCGCATCTATTGGATTGGCAAACAAGCGTTGAAACCGTGATATTATAGGTAGATACCACATCACCTTGGCAGGAGAACTAGTTTTGGACTCCCCCGAAGTCGTCAATTGATACCGTGACGCACCACATTTTGGACAATCTTTCAAATCTGCATAGTCCTTTTGAAATAATACACAATCATTAGGGCATGCGTGTATCTTCTTGGCATCCATTCCCATTGGGAACAACAATTTCTTTACCTGGTATGTTGAGATTGCCAGCTCGTTTCCTTCAGGAAGCATTTCTTTCAACAAAGACAGCAATGACGTGAAGCTTTTGTTGCTCCATCTATTGTTAGCTTTCAACTTATACAATCTCAACACAGTGTTAAGCTTCGTAAACTTAGTACAACATGTGTATAACGGCATCTCATCATCATGCACAATGTTTCTAAAAATGGGAGGTGGATCGGTGTGCTCTACCCCAAAACTATCCAGCATCGCATCAACGATGTCTACTGGAACTGGTTCATTCACATCTACGTCATCATAGGCAATTTCTTCTTCCATACAAGCACTGCTATCGACATCCACTGGTTTTGGGTTTGAAATCTCTCCATGCCAGTGCCATTCTGTATAGCCTTGTATAATCCCGTTGCACATGACATGAGTCATGATTTCGTCACCAGTGTTGACTTTCAAGTTGTTACCGCAATGTCTACATGGACAGTAGAACCTATCTCCAGGTTGTTTCCTATGTTCCTCGGCAAATTTAATGAACTGGTGAAGACCAGAAATAAACTCTGGGGTGCAACGATTGCGAATGGACATCCATGATCTATCCATTCTATGATCAAAGAGAAAACAAGTATATATTAGGACAAGATTAGGGTCTAGGGTTAACAAATACATGTGATGTCATTATTATATATAATAAATGTGTACCACCTATCCATTCTTGAACACCTAATCTCACTAGTAAGTGTATAATGTGTATTGGGTTATCAAGAAAATTTTGGCAGCATTTCCCCGCTGTTTTCCAAGTACATATGTACTTAGAGAACAAACGGGGAAATGCTGCCAAAATTTTCTTGAAAACCCAATACACATTATACACTTACATCCTAAGAGAGATTAGGTGTTCAAGAACAGTCCCAAACTGGGGACTATCCAAGATTTACTCCTAATGAGTAAATCTTGGACGGGTTTCTAGGCCAACAAATAATGTATTGTCATTCTTATACCTAAAATCCTAATTCTTCAATTTAGGGTGATTATTGATGTCTTTAAAAGCATGATTGGCAATTTAGGGAAAAGTTCATCATTTACATTCCAAGCATGTCACATGTGTGCATTACAGTTCATCATTAAGCAAGATATAAGCAAGTATGTCATATTAAAATAGACTAAACAATATGAGAAAATAGTAGTGTAATCATGCAAATGGGAACACTCATGGGAACACACACTTCAGTTATAAGCATTCATGTAGCAACTTTCAGTTCCATTCATGGGAACACACACTTCAGTTATAACAATAACTAAACAAAGGGGTTGGTGTACCCCTAAACATGCCCATAATTAAAAAAACTATTACTACATACAAGTCTAGATAGATAGACAACTAAATACTACACCAACATGGTCCTACATGCATCGGTAACTTCTTTTTGATGATGAAGCTATGTCACGAAGCTCCTCACTGTATTTAGATGAATCTGAACTGAAAGGGGCCTCAGATTCAGATTTTTACGAGCTGATATGCGACGTCGTGCGCTCATACCGCAGAAGATGATCGGGGGTCTCACAGTTGCTGTTGGTTATCCAAACTTTGATGGAATTATCGCCAACTGGAAGGAGAAAAAGCCTGTTCCAACGGACCACATGCAACTCTCCAATCCAATCACGCCAACCGGATTTTGATACAAGATTTCCCACCAAATCATACTCAACCTCGATAACATGTGAATAATTACCAAAAGTTAGGGTCACTTTACCAGGCATGTAGTGTCTTCCTTTTAGAAAACGCCAATGTTTGGGTATGACCAATTGGTTTAAGGAACGATCATCTAGGATGATGTCCAATTGTTCTTCAATATGGAACGTTAACATTGACATAGAGGCCCAGTTCATAGTGACTGTTATGGGTGGACAGAGACTGCACAATATTAGTATTAACAAAGTGTAAGTACATATAACGATGTTATATATTTTCAGAAAAAGTTGTATAACATCAGTTAACCTTTTATTGCTTGTCATAAACAACTTTATTGTGGTAGACATGATAGCTTGAAAAGAAGTCTACAAATGTACTTAGAGAACAAACGAGGAAATGCTCCTAATGAGTAAATCTTGGACGGGTTTCTAGGTGCTTACTAAAATAGAACCATTATATGGAACTAATCCTACATTATACACATACTTTTCCTGAGTAAGATAATGTGCACTTCATGGAATTATTAAGATCTGAATATATATAAGTTGTTTCTACCTACTTTGATGGGATTTTATAACATTCGAGTCTTCCGTTTATAACATTAAGATCTGAATATATATAAGAATCCCATTTGATACACACAATTGAGAATCTTTCACGATACTAGGAAAATACACTAACTAGATATTCATTTAGGTGTTAGACATCAATATGTGTATGAGCCCTAATTAAAACTGATTCTCATAAGAAGTAAATAAATTTAAAAAAAAATTCCCAGCAGCAGGGCGGCACCTTGAGGGAAGACGAGCAGAGGAAGAAGAAGAAGGTAGAGCGGGCACCTGGAGGGAAGAGGAGAAGCGGCCGAGGCAAAGTCCTAGCAGCTTCCATCGGCGAAGAGAGGAGCGGAAGAGAGGGCGGCGAGGCTAGGAGACCTAGCTGCTACCGGTGACGGCAGAGAAGAGGCCGGCGGGCGGAGAAGAGGCCGACGGCGGAGGAGAGGCCGGCAGGCGGAGAGGGAGGCCGACTGCTTCTCGCTCAACGGCGACGAGCGGCGAGCACGGAGGAAAGAGCGGCGGCGGCGGCAGGAAGCAAGGGAAATCGCCAGAGCTAGGGAAATTGGGAACGAAATAGGGAAATGGGAAGAATCGTTCGGGCAGGGTGAGCTATTAAGTTGAAAATACGTGTCAGTTCTTTAAAAAACCGACAACTAAACCAACAGTGTCGGTTCTTTGCCAGAAACCGACAACTATACTAGATTATAGTTGTTGGTTTTTGATTAAACGACAACCGGAAACTATTCCTATCTCACGAATACCCTTTAGTCGTCGGTTATTTAGTTACAAACCGACGCAATATGTAAAATATTGGAGCCAATTTTTTCGCTGGAATTTTGGGTTTGGCAGTTGATTTTAGGTGTCAGTTTTTTATTAATTAACCGATACTTAATAAAAGCAGTACCCGTGTCTGGTCGACCTTCACAGATTGGATGTCGGTTTCTGTTCAAAACTGACATAGTAGGGTTTATGTGTCGGTTTTTGTATACAACCGACACCTTGAAAAGTGACTTTATAAGCCATTTCTGTAGTAGTGGTTTATGAGTTTTTGACAACACTCGCCACGGAGCAGGACCCACAGAAGAAGCTCGATTCATTTGATATTATACATTTTAGGCTTCTAGGTTGTCCTTTTAGGCACACTTTTCACCATTTTTGTGAGTTACTGGAGTGTCACTATGAGGGTGCCATCAGTTACCCGAACACTTTTCATACCGCCAAGTTTTGGTCTTGAAATTTCTGATGAGGAACACTATGAAGGAAAATCATCTAGGGCATCCGAGGTCCACAACCCTATCTTTCGATATATTCATCACCTTCTTAGTACTGAAGTTTTTTCCAGGAAGGAAACACAAGGGGTTGTTGGGAAGCAAGATCTCTTTTTCCTATGGGGCATGATGTATGAGCATGAGATTAATGTTGCTTTCTACATTCTTCAACATTTCTTTGACATCAAGAAGGTGATGAAGAGGGATGCCACTGACATCATGTATGGCGGTTTGATTACCTTGATTGCACAAAATCTTGATGTTGATCTAACAGGTCTTGAGGCTGCACCAGATAGGAACCTGGTAGATATTCAATATCTTCTCTCTACAGGCTTGATCTTGAAGATTCTAGGTTGCGACAACAAATTCCATTAGTTATTTGATGAGGATCAGTATATTGACCTTCCAGATCCATAGCATGACACCTTGGAGAACAATGACAACTAGAAGGTCCTGTTTTCCACTAATGAGGAGATAGCAGCATCCTAAGCTGCTGATGATACCAGGGTAGGTCCTTCAGCCCCTCTCGTTTCTTCTGCTTCACCACCTCCCTCTTCCAGCACCCAGACAAAGTATTCCTGGGTGATTCCTGGCGTCAAGCATCTATATGACTATGTGCAACAACAGTTCGATCACATCAACAGCCTCCTGGACTAGATGGGAACATAGCATACTACAATGCATGACATGGTCCACCGCATGGACTCGTGGCACATCTCTCAAGGCCACTACTCCTACCTGCAGCCGTATCTGCCGCCACCGTAGCAGCCAGAGTCCTCTCCACAACCCATTCTGATGGATGTCCCGGAGGATGATCTTGTCAGCCAGTTCTTTCTGTTAGACCATGGGCGTGCTGGCCCCTCATATTGAGTTTTCATCCATGACAAGTATCTGGTTGATACCTCCATGAGTTCAATTGATGCAATGAGGACACTACAGATTTCAAGCTTGGGGGGGTACAACCAGCCAGTAATGTAGTCTCTGTTTCATTTGCTTTTGCTTTTGTCATTTGTTTTCGTCATTTGCTTTTGTTGTTCATGTCAATTTTCTATTTCAGTCTTTTATTTCAGCATGTTTCATGTTCTGTATTTTCCCTTTATGGCAAATTTGATATGAAATGAGGCTTTTGATATGGAATGAACTCTTGTATGCTTGAATCATCTTGTACCTTGTACTTTTTTGTGCCATATGAAAGAATTAGTAAAGGACATGTGTGAATCAAATGGAAAATGAAATCCCCCATGTACATGATCTTAGTTTGTAATTGTAGCCTGAACTCTCAATTTTCACATCTTTGATTTCTAAATACATGTAATGGTAAAAAATTTTAGCAAATGAATCAACTCTACAACACTATTTAGAATACGAGATACTCTTACCAAACAATTAGTGCATATATAATCGATTTTTCAATGAAAAATTTGCAAATAAATGAATGAAATCTTATTAAATTAACCTTCTAATTGACTCTCTTATGTTGTACAAAATCTCTTTTATCATTTTCTCACTTTACCCAATAAAAGATGGCAAACAACCCACATATCATGCTAGCCTAGTATGAGTCTGATCTGGCAACAATGGTTAGGTGGTATGAAAATCAAAATAGGGTAAATATGACACCCCAACTGACACTCCATGTGTGCGTAAGCCTACATTAGCAGCTAAGTGCCATAATCTAAAAAATCAATCATCATATCTTTTTGAGAAAAGAGATCAATTGAGATTGTTAAAGTTAACTAAGGTTTCATCATTTACATCAATAATAGCTGAAAATTTTGTGTTGTACATACACTGGTTGTTTGGCTTGACTATCCAAATCCTATTTAGTGTTGTTTAGTTGATTGTCTTGTTTAATTTGTGACCACCTTTGTTGAACTAAAACTTCTCTATTTTTGATGTTTGAATTGAGACGATGGCTATGAAAACAAACTTTTTATACATGGTTAGCTGAGTTTATTACATATCTTCATTTCATTTAATCCACGCATGGACTTGAACATTCTTTTATTTGTGTGGTTGTGTATTTTTTGCTTGAGGACAAGTAATGATTCAATCTTAGGGGGATTTGTTGTATGGTTTCCACATCAACTTTTCACATATTTTCACAACAAATTCAGTTCATTTTGTTCTCATTTGGCCTCTATTCATATCATTCTTGCCATCTTTTTTGTTATTTTACTTATCACATGATGTGTATTGCAGATTTGCATCAAAGGAATCAAATTGGAGGTTTTCCAACTCAATTTCATCTTATTCGGGAATTCTCCAAACTTTGCAACATCCAGGACTTTAAAATTGTTGAAACAGAAATGCATACGATGTGTCTTATTTTAGACATGGCGTGTGTATTTCCAAAAGATCTTTGCCTGTGATTATAGAAGAAAAGTACACGACGTGTCCATAAATGACACAACGTGTACCGGGGAAGTCAGAATTTAGTCAAGCCTTTTCTGGAAAAGTACACAACATGTATTAAATTATACACGATGTGTACCTGGGCATTTAGAACCGAGTTCAACCTTACTGGAAAAGTACACAGTATGTATTAAATCATACATGATGTGTACTTAACACAGAAGCAACTACTTGAGACAGGACACACTGTGTCTGAAGAAAGACACGACGTGTGCCTGTCAGTTTCAACAAAATTTCAAATATGATTCCTTTTGTTTTAAAAGACAATACCACTCAAAGGAGAGGTTATCACTGGTCATTATTCAAAACTCTTTCATCCTATAGAAAGGCTAGAGCAAGGGGGACGATTTTGGAGGTAGAAGAGGGTAGTTTCTTGCAAAAGAACTCCATTCTTCTTCTTTTCTTCTCTAAGGTGCAGCGGAGCTTCTTCACTCCACCAAGCTTCTTTGGAGAGAGGTTTGTCCAATTTGAAGCATCTTTAGAAGTGGGTTTTCATCTGCAAGTCATAATTATACCTTTCTTGGTTACACCTTGGGATTACTTAGCTTTTCCTTCTCTAAATGATGTCAAATTCTGAAAATTCTGTACATTTTCTGCTGTACGTTATCATGGACGAGTAGTTTCCTTTTCTTGGACATGGGAGAGTAGCTCCCATGTCATAGCATGTATGGAACATGATAATTTCATACAAAATGCTATTTTGCTTGTTTTTCCACCTTGAGAGTACCGGTTTCTTCTTTTCTGCATGTATGGCTGGCCACCTTATGTGTATGTTTTATGCTTTTCTACTTGATCTAAGGAGATAGGTGGGAGAGTAAGGAGGTACTCTCTTGGAAACTCCTTCTTACCACGAGAGTGGAAATTATGGAGTTGAGGAGTAGGTTTGTGATCTAAAATGAAATTCATACATGGGAATGTTTAATTGAGTTAGGATTGTTGTGCTTGCACCGAGAGGTGAAGTACAACATACAACTCTCCTTCAAAGTAAATGCTTAGTATGTTTAAATTTCATGCTCCTGTTGTATGCTATGATGTGTGGATGAAATCCTAACTTCATGATACTTCCATATCTAAATTTTATTCTCCTTTTAGTAATACATTACTATTTTTTTAATTCTAAAATTCTAGTTTAATCAACCAAATCACTTTTAAAACGGTCTAGATTGTTGAACCTTAGCACTGCTGTGTTTAATTGATTGCTTAAGCTTCTCATGTTCGATCTCGACTACGACTACTTTCGTATACTTGTGGGAATTATTTAAGTTGAGTAAAAGATCTTCCATAAGATTGAAACTCGTTAGTGTAATCAACCAACATTTATCCACATGAATCACCATAAGTCATCACACCTTCTCCCAAGAGTTTATTTAAATCATCAATCATAGGCTCAAGAAAAACATCAATATCATTTCTAGGTTATTTGGGGCCCGATATTAGCAAGGATCACATGATATATTTATATTTTATACACAAACAAGGAGAAATATTGTATATGAAAATCTTAATAGTCTAACTGTTATATTCAATGGTCAATGTTCCATATGGATTCTCTCGTTGGTCCAAAAGTTGAAGTCTTAAATTCCTAATTTATTTACCAAATTCAGGGTACAATAAATCAGTTTTCTTCCATTTTAGGGAACTAGACTCATGTTGTAGGATCACATCCTTGTTTTTCTTTTCCTCTGCATGCCAATATCAATTATTCACATCTATGGAACTAGAAAACAAATGTTGAAACTGTGGTATTATGGTAGATACCACATCACCTTGGCAAGAGAGATAGATCTGTCTTTACCCAAATTTTCATTTTGTACCTTGACACTCACATTTTGGACCATATTTTAAATGATATGATCCTTTTGAGATAACACATAGTCATTCAGGCATGCATGTATCTTCTTATCCTTCATTCCTATTGGGAAACACATTTCTTTGGTTTGTATATTGAGGTTGGAAGCTCGTTGCTTTTAGGTAGAATTTCTTTCAACAAAAACAATATATATGTGAAGCTTTTTTCACTCCACCTATGGTTAGCCTTCAGAGTATACAATCTCAATATATCACTCAACTCTATAAACTTAGTAGAACCTAAGTAAAATGGTTGCTCAACATGAAGCACAATATTTCTAAATAAGGAAAGTGGATTGGTAAGATTTACTTCAAAATATATAGCATTACATCAACCATCTATCAAAATTGGTTTGTTCACATCACCATCATGTGCAATTCCTTCTTCCACAAAAGTACCACTATCAACATCTATTGATCTCATAGTAGTAATATCCCCATGCCAGTACCATTCTATATATCCATGTACAATCCCATTGCACATGACAAGACTTTTGATTTCATCAACAATGTCGAATTTCAAGTCGTTACTGTAATTCCTACATGAGCAATGGAACCTACTCTCTAGGTCATTTTCTGTATTCCACTGCAAATCTTATAAAATAATCAAGACCGGTAATTAACTCCAGAGTGCACCAATTCGGAATGGAAATCCATGATTGGTCCATTCTATGATCACTAGGAAAATGAGTATTGATCAAGTGTTATCTAAGTCAAATTTAGAATAAGATTCGTTTTAATTGAATCAGGTGTTATATATATAGTGATGAATGAGTATCACCTATCCCATTATTGAACACTTAATCTCATAAGTGTATAATGTGTATTCAATTTTCAACCATATTTAGACAACATTTCCCTATAGTTCTCCAAGTAACAGATGTAGTTGTGCAAATACCCACTTACATATGTACTTAAAGAGAAAATGGAAACGTTCTGTAGGAACATCTTGAAAATCAAATACATATTATAAACTTGCATTTTAAGGACACTAGTGCTCAAAAACAGTCTCAAATGAGGGACTATCCAAAGATTTACTCCTAATGAGTGAATCTTGGATGGTTTCCAGACCTACAAGCTACAAGGATTATTGGGGTTTAGATAATAGAGTTTATAATTTTGGGTTTAGGGTGTAGTGATGAATGTGTACCACCTATCCCATTCTTAAACAGTTAATCTCATTATTAAGTGTATATTGCGTATTCAGTTTTCAAGAATATTTTAACATCATTTCACTGTAGTTCTCCAGGTACACCGATGTAGATGGGCAAAGACCCACTTACATACATACATAGAGAACAAACAAGGAAATACTGGTAAAAATCTTAAAAATAAAATACACATTCTACACTTACATACTAGGTGAGATTAAGTGTTCAAGAATAGTCCCAAATCAAGGACTACCCAAGATTTACTCGTAATCAGTAACACATGGATAGGTTTCTAGGCCAACAAACTATCAGAATGAGCTTTTAGAGATTATTGTTTATTGTTTATGGTTTAAGATTTAGGGCTTCGTGATGAACATTTACCACCTATCCCATTCTTTAACACTTAATCTTACTAGTAACTATATAATGTGTATTCTATTTTCAATAATATTTCAATAGCATTTCCCTATAGTTCTCCAAGTACAATGATGTAGATGATAAAATCCCCACTTACAGATGTACATAGAGAACAAATAGGGAAGTGCAGGAAAAACATTTTGAAAATTGAATAAACATTATACCCTTACATCCTAAGTAAGATTAAGCGTTCAAGATCAGTCATAAATTGGGGATTATCCAAGATTTACTCCTAATGATAAATCTTTGACGGGTTTCCAAGTCAACAAACTATAGGGATTAGGGCTTAGAGATTAGGGTTTATTGTTTAGGGTTTAGGTAAACCTATGTCTATTCATTCTAAATCAAGTTAATTCATATATATTCATATCAATTTTAATGTGTTAATTTGTAGGTAATCATACAAAATTTAAATTGCTAGGAATAAAAAATGTGCTTAGCATAAATAATAAAGGAACATTGATTACAATTTTCATACTCAATATGCATCACAATAGTCTTTTGGACCTCAACATTCATCACATTCATCACAAGACATATGTTGAACATTCATCACAAGGCACTTAGCATATATATAATAATTGAATATTCATCACAAGACATGTAATTAGGTTATAGGAAAAAAAGATGGACATCAATAGAAGCGTAGGAGAGGATGAGCAATATCTGTGCAAATAAAGAGAGGAAGATGAGAAGAAACAATAGGGATTGACATCTTCAAGCTTTAAGCACCAACTAGTAGCGGCATTGGTGACAAATCCAAGCAACAACATGAGTTTCTTCAAGCACCAGTAGTGGAAGTGCTCCAAGTAGCAACTAGTAGGGGTGATGGCACAAAGAGGATGGTGTCCATGGATAGAGGAGAAGGTGCATCATTAGTGGAGAGAGGATAATAGGTGTGTTAAGGGAGGCGGAGGTGATGGTTAGAATGGAGGTGGAAGTGATGGCTAGAAGCGAAGGCCACAACGTCGTCATCATCTATGCTACTAGAAATTGACAACACAACAAATAAATCAAACCACAGACTTGTTTCAATGGTTTTTTCTCATCAAATTGATGTTACAAAATTCTAGAGGCAACATTTTTTCACGGGTTGCAAAGTGGGAAGGATTGTGTCACTGGTTTCTTTGTGAGCGACACAGTAATTCCACCCAAATTTTTTTGGGAACTTGAATTTCACCAGTTGTGAATGACAGGTTTCTCACATGGAAACTGACACTGTAAATGAAGCAGTACCCATATTTTTAAGTTGACCAATTGCAACATTTGTGTTCTAATGGACAATGTGATAAATCTGCAGTGTTGGCTTTGAATGAAAACTAACATTAACAAATGTGATGTTAGAGTTCAAAAATGTACTAGTGATGCCACATGTACCAATTTTTATTATCTAACCATCAGTTTGACATCTTAATTATCAAATTGTTATGTTTTAGGGTCAATACATCCCTATAGGGGAAGCATTACTCCCAGTGGGGCCAATGTATCCCTGATCGGGACACATTGCCTCTCTAGGAGAAATACATTTCAAAATGGGATTCATTGGCCCCACAAGAAGCAATGTGTCCAACCCGTAACACAATATTGTTCCCATCTAGGAGCAATACATCACCAGCTAAGACATATTGCCCCTTGTAGGGCCAACACATCGTTGCCTAGGATGCATTATGCCATGTGGAACCAATTCATCCCTAGCTGTGATGTAATGCTCCTTAGAGAGGGAAATGCATCTCATCTTAGAATGCATTACCTTTTTCATATAAATTTGATATTTTTGAATTCTCTATAAATATTTATGTTAGATAATATGTTTACACACACAAATATATATGTATGTATGCATGTGTGTATATATATATATATATATATATATATATATTATACATATGTTTCTACCTTGTTGGTGATAAGATTCTCTTGTAGAAGGAACCATGGGTGGATGAAGGAAACAGAAAACCCATAAGGAAAAACAAAAGTAACAATTGACTAGACAGTTTGAACATTTATATTATATTGCT
Source organism: Alisma plantago-aquatica (assembly GCA_963693085.1). Lineage (NCBI taxonomy): Eukaryota > Viridiplantae > Streptophyta > Magnoliopsida > Alismatales > Alismataceae > Alisma > Alisma plantago-aquatica. The sequence goes on from OY856414.1 coordinate 329,789,069, forward strand.
ATATATATTTGTGTGTGTATTATATGTGTGTGTTTGTGTTTGTGTGTTTACTATTTATGTAATAAACTATTGTTGATTGGACATGTTATTTGACTTTATTTAACACAATTTAGTCAATCATGCTGACACAAATCTGGTTTTTGCTTTGACACATATATATTCATTGCACATGTCGTTTGACTTTTACCATTCTAACAAATATTAAAATTTGAAAATAAAGACATATTAGTCGATCACAATCCAAGTACTTAAAAAGTAAATGATGTACCCTATACATAAACCCAAGTAAACACACACACACACACACAGATATATATATATATATATATATATATATATATGCCTATGTAGATGTTGGTCTACAATATAGTATAACAAGAACTAAAACAAACTGAGCAAATCCTCTCTCTCATACTCACTCACGTCCTCATGCACATCCTCACCCATGCTCCTGTAGATGTGACTACAATGTTGAGGTCTCATCTAGAGAATCCTTAAAGTGTGTCAACTGTGTAACAAGAGGCTGCAACATGTTAGGCCTAAGCTAGAAAAAAAAGAGGTGGGTGAATAGTCTCTGTAAATGAAGTCTAAACTCAGGTGGGGTAAGACAAGGTAGGTACATAAGTACCATGAAGTGGTACTGGTTACATCATATAATATCCTAAAATTTTGGTAAATTTGAAATATATAAGTATAAGCCTTGAATTAAATTCTTGAATTATAATTCAAAGAATAATAATGTCAACCACTTTGTTCCTTGGGTGCAACCGATGGCCCAAGTGGGGACTATGAGGCTATCTGCTTTGCAAAAAAGGTCCTTGGGGTACAAGATTAAGAAATAAGAGATTTTGTGCATAAATGAAGGATAATGACTTTATAGTTTGTTAAAAGTGGAATTTTAGAATGATAGACATGTTTCCACAATACTCTAAGATAATTTGTAAAGTAGATTATTAATGGAAGCAATTATCTAACCATGTCTTCCAACACAATTTTTTATGCATCAAATAAGGATAATTCAATCTGGTTTTTGAAACACGTAAAGATGACGAGGAAACTAAGATAATTCTAGAACTTGAGAGAAAAAGGACTTTCCATTTGATAATGGTAATTATTTTAAGGAAATACATAAAGGGAAAGTTTTGCCTACAAAAGTTATCCAATAAAAAAAAAATAGAGATAAGTTTAGAAAGATATTAATGAGTTCCCCACCAAGTTTCATAGTGAAATGATGCTCCCTGGTAGTTTATGAAAAGTCGAGAAGGAAGAGGGACTTGCTTGTAATAATTAAAATGTTTACCCTTGTTTGAAGAAAGTGAAAAGGATATCTAGAAACATCCCTTTGTTACCAAACTTTGCTCAATGCTTGATTCTAGGATAATAAAGAAAGTATCCAAATTTGGAACCAATTGGAGTTAATATGAGTAAGGGGTATGAGTTATTTGACTTTCCATAATTAATGTTTAGAAATAGGTCCTTGGAATACAAAATAGGGAAGTGTGTATTTTGTGCTCATGATAATTTACCAAGATAACTTTTATGCGATAGATAATACTAATATAGAATTATGGACGGAAATCCAGAGGATGATAAGATATCTTTTTTCCTAGGTGATTTATTTAATAATCATCTTATTTTGCCTTGGAAACCAAGTTTCAGATATATAGGGGAATAAATAAGGGAATAATGATGAAGTTTTCCTTTTCCCAATGGAAGGTAATCGTTTGAATAGTTTTTTTTTTCCAAAATAATGGCACGAGGGGTGGTTTCCTTTATTTGAATTTTGGGTCTATAAAGTAAAATATATGAGATTGTTATTATAAGAATAGGAGGGAGGAATGTAGTAAATACTTTCCTAGCATGATGTCTTTCCAATTCTATAAGGAAACTTTAATGGAAATAGTCCCATTGATCTCCAACCCTTGTGCTATATAAGAAGCAGTACAAGAGAAGATGGACTACCCTGATCCCCTCCTTCGTTGATGTGCATCCTTCCATAGTAGTACGGTAGTAGATATATTTCTCCCCTCATCGTGGAAATGCTCTTCCTCATCCACGATGGTCTCGTTGTATCTCATAACATGGGGCTTTCCATAATGACATAGAAGTCCATGATTTTCTGAAGTACTTTGGCACTCATCCCTTTCCTTCTGAGTCTCCATGGAAGGAGCCTCCAGATCACCCCTTGTTCGAGGTATAAATGTTTATATTGTTTAAATCATTGTAATTTCTAAGATTACCCAAATACAGTGGAACTATATATATAATTGATCGGGAGAACAAGTAGAATACAAATAAAATAGTATCATGACATGGATCTGATCTGAATTCCAAAAGTGTATCTAATGCATGACTTAGTAATTATTAATGCACAGAAAAACTTTGATTGGATAATTACCATGTTGAGTATATTGAAAACATTCACTTTTCCATATTAACTAACATAGTTGACTATAATGAGATATAAGACGATGATGATAAGGATAATGAATAATTAGGATTTCTAGACCAATAACATCAACATGTGCAATTAGGACTTTGAACACCTGATGTAACTTGCTATGACCTTAATTAACATAATCAGACATAAGTTTTTATGATGAAATAACATGATAGATTTGGTAATCATGATTAAAATTAATACAAATTAGGATTCTTGAGTCATTAATCAATGAATATAGGAATTAGGATGCCAAGGAAACCTTAAACGCTAGAATAAATCATGATTAATATTTTGAATATGATTGGTGACACTTTAGAGTATACATATATGCAGATAATGTTGGTTAATTATGTTGAATGGTTGGGTATTTGGATATATGCTTGAAGTATGTGGTTTTTGCATGGAAACAAAGGTATTTGGTTATGATTATGACTACTCACAATTATTGATTGTCGGTGTTTTCAGAGGATTTCTTGAGGATTGTTGAAATATACCATTGGATTTTTATTTGCATTTTGTTCAATTATAATGCCACTATGTGTATCAAATAAATAAAGATATTATATTTTGAACCCTAGGATGACATGCATAGAGGGGTGATACACACAATCCCTAGAAGCCAGTAGTCACACCCAAGATAGCACATCTGGTATGAGTTTGAATATGCAAAGAAAATGCCAAGTCTTATTTTCAAGTACTTGATTGATTATATGTTGTTATATTACTTGCACACTTTTGCATGCACCACACTTACATAATGTATTATGATATATTGATATGTGCTTTTGTTTCACACCATTTTATGTAAATGTGAGATAAGAAGATATCAAAACATGACAAACCAAACGAAATTACCTGAAGACATTAAAGGTAAGTAAAGGAGGATTAGATAGATACTTCTTCTCATGTGTACAGTTCTAATGATAGAAATTCATGTAACTCCTTTGAGGACAATCTTGTAAAAGATGTTTGAATTAATGGAAACTATTTGCTATTATTTATTATTTGGTTAAATCTGGATCCTTGAGAATTTTAGGTAATGGCTCTCAACTTTTTGGGTCCTTCCTTAATTGAGGGATGATGAGAAGTTAGGTCATGACATGTCACATATGTTGTACCTCCAAAGAACTGTGAAGGTAGGGTGTATGTAACATAATAAGAATATCCTACTCCATAATGGTGTGTTTGTGGAGGTGGGGTGGCATATGGACTAGAAGTAGATCATGTTCGAGTATATTGTCTTGATTGCCCCTAACTCACTAAGTGAGGAGAGAAATGGGGAACTAAGTATGGTGTAGAAGTAAGGTAGGAATAGGATCAAGAGTAGGAATAGGAGTAGGAACATGTCTAGGATTAGGAGTAGGATCAGGAGTAGGAATATGAATGGTACGATGATGAGTGGTCTAGGTGGATGATTGCACATGATATAGGTGATCATACTCAAGAAGAGTGTCAAAGTAGGGCCACTGGATGTTGTATACCTCATCTCTAATATGTGTCGATGCATGATCCACATCCACTCAGATGCACACTTGTGCCTCAGTCTGTTAACAAGATTATATATATAATAGAAATAATAAAAGACAAAATGGAATGTATTAGGTAAATAGGTGAAAACATTAATTGTCATACTAATAAAGTCATGTTGGTTATTATTAGTTAGATAATATGTCATCTATGGAAGCCATACTAAGTAGATTGGATGATACCAACTGCAATGAACATGTAGACTGCATATTGTCTTTGGCAGTGGTTATGACACTAACGCTCACATCTCTTATTCCAAAGCTAGAGCTCCTACCTATAGTGATGCAACCAATCCTAATTATCATGACCCCTCCCATCTAACCTATTGAGTTGTGACAATGCAAGGTTAGGTTGTTGTAACAACCAGGCCCACTACCTAAAGCTCTAGTAGAGTTTCAAGAATGATGATTGGCCCCACAGACCACCACTAGCCTTAACTATGTGCTTTGTCCTCACTCATGCACAAGCCAGGATCAACTTCTCGACTAATTTTTAGACACAGTAAAGGGCTATCTTGCAAAGTCCGTACTTGTATTAAGGATAATACTTGGTGGTTCAATTCTGAAATTTGTGGTTCTGGTCCCCTACTGGAAATCTTCATTCAGTTACCCCCTCCATCTGGAAATAGGGATTGTATTGTTTATAAAGGTAGTTCTTCTTTCAGTCTCAAAGATGGATGGTTTATCTCCAAACCTTCGATGCCAGATGTAGCTTGGGGTAAATGGGTTTGGGCTGGTTCTGTCCCTAGAAGATGCTCCTTGGTGCTTTGGAAGTTTTTCTTAAACAGATTGTCCACAACCAATGTTCTTATAAGATTTGGCTTCCAAATGGTGTCAAGATGCCCCCTCTGCGAGAGTGATGAAGAAAACAGAAATCATCTTTTCTTTAGCTGTAATTACCCTTCCACCATCTGGTCTAGCTTTTTTAAACTGTATGGTGTTCATATTTCAAACTCGACTGATCTTTTAGCTCTAAAAAGGAAGTCCCCATATCTCTGTGGCACTGGTGATTTACCAAATCTGGCTTGTGAGAAATAGGAGAATTTCCCATGGCTTTCGTCAATCTCCTGGCCATATCTGGAACCTTGTTACTGTTGACATGCATAGCTGTATAGAAAGATAGTTTGTTTTTCCTTCTTTGTTTTTTCTTCTTACACCTTGTAGCAAGTCTTGAACTTCTTGAATGAGAAATGAAATGCGATGGGTTCACAAAAAAAACTTCTCGACTGGTCACCCATCCTAGTAGTACTCCAAACTAAGCATGATTAACTATGGAGTTCTTTAGTGATGGGTTCCCTGAAAAGGAGGTGTACCTTGGTGATATGGGTAATGCAATCATTCCTTTTAAGATCATTATATCTGAGGCTTTAAATCCTAGGACGTTAAAATCTCCCCCACTTAGACTCTTGAGGTTCTCATCAAGGCTCAACATACAACCTCATAATCTCTTCCCCATTTCAGTGCAGACCCATAATGGCCCATGGGCACCCAAGTCCCATCCACGGCTACCAGTGCAAGGGAAGCTCCATCTTGTCTGAGTGAATAGCCCTTTCCAACTTTCTTGGACCTCACAACTTAAGACTGTTATGCTACATGCCTATGTGGGCCCCACCTACTAATAAGTTTTGGTTCTGGTACCATTTGTAACAACCGAGCCCACTACCCAAGGCTCTAGTAGAGTTTCAATAATGATGACTGGCCCCACATACCACCACTAGCCTTAACTATGTGCTTTGTCCTAGCATATGGAATAGAAGTAGATCATGCTCAAGTATATTGTCTTGATTGCCCCCAACTGACTTAGTGAGGAGAGAAATGGGGAACTAAGTATGGTGTGTAAGTAAGGTAGGAATAGGATCAAGAGTAGGAATGAGAGTAGGAACATGTCAAGGATTAGGAGTAGGATCAGGAGTAGGAGTAGGAGTAGGAGTTGAAATATGAATGGTATGACTATGAGTGGGTTAGGTGGATGATTTTACATGATATAGATGATCATATTCAAGAAGAGTGTCAAATTAGGGCCACTAGATGTTGTATACCTCATCTCTAATATGTGTTGATGAATGATCCACATCCACTCATATGCACACTTGTGCCTAAATCTGTTAACAAGATTATATATAATAGAAATAATAAAAGAAAAATGGAATTTATTAGGTAAGTAGGTGTACAAAGTAATTATTATACTAATAAAGTCATGTTGGTTATTATTAGTTAGATAATATGTCATCTGTCGAAGTCCTACTAAGTAGATTGGATGATACCATCTGCAATGAACATGTAGACTGCACATTTCTAGGATCAACTACTCGACTGGTCACCCATCCTAGTATTACTCCAAGCTGAGCATGCTTAACTATGGAGTTCTTTAGTGATTGTCTCCCTAAAAAGGAGGTTCACCTTGGTGATATGGGTAGTCCAATCATTCCTTTTAAATTCATTAAATACGAGACCTCAAATCCTAGGACATTACAATCTCCCCCACTTAGACTCTTGACATTGTCGTCAAGGCTCAATATATGGCCTCATAATCTCTTCACCATTTCAGTGCAGATCCATAATGGTCCATGGACACCCAGCTCCCATCCACGGCTAACAGAGCAAGCTCGAATCCATCTTGTCTCAATGGATATCCCTTTCCAACTTTCTTAGACCACATGGCTTAAGACTGGCATGCCACATGTCCATGTGGGCCCCACCTACTAATGGGTTTTGGCTCTGATACCATTTGTAACAATTGGGACCATTGCCCAATGCTCTAGTAGAGTTTCAAGAATGATGAATGGCCTCCCAGACCTATACTCTCCTTAACTGTGTGCTTTGTCCTTACTCACGCGCAAGCTAGGATCAACTTCTCGATTGGTCACCCATCCTAATATTACTCCAAGCTGAGCATGCTTAACTATGGAGTCCTTTAGTGATGGGCTCCCTGAAAAGGAGGTGCACATTGGTGATATGGGTACTACAATCTTTCCTTTTAAGATCATTATATATGAGGCATCAAATCCTGGGACATTATAGTTGTACTTGAACAAATACAAACTATACAAGCACTTTATCTGGGAGGTTCTACTCTACTACTGTGTAAAAAAGAAGTGGAATACAAGCCAATAAAATCTCCCTACCCTCTCAACAGTACCATATAATCCTCTCTAGAAGATCATCCATACAAGGAGTCGACTATATATGTTAACTTTAAAACCACAAATGTCATCAGGTAAAATCACCAACAATAATCAAGTAAATAAAGCATTGATATGCCAAACTAAATGTCACATGAGAAGGGAAATGTGGTCAATGGAAGCATGATAAAATTGAACATGTCCTTGAATATTCTCAATTCTCTAAACAAACTTCGACCACCTATTGATAAAAACAATCAAGTCATATTATGATATATTGTGAAAAAATTGTGAATACATATATATTGAGCATTTTACTTATACCCCAATGGATGACCCTATGGCCAATCATCCCAATAATACCCAACGTCTAATCCCTATCCTCTCTTAGTACCATATCTGAAGTAGACATAGACAACTAGACAAATGGGTTTTTGATTTTGATTGGGTGGTTGCCTTGTACAACTATATATATAAGTATGCTACAGTTGCAACACCTCAATACAATGTGCTACAAATCTAGAAATCATCCATAAGGGGAAGGTATTGCATATGAAATTATTTTCCAATACTATCAAGAATAAGGTAATGACCCAGGAAATAGAAGAGATAGTCTCTAGTATACAAACTATTAGTTCTTCATAATGGTATGTTATCCCTAGGGCGAAATCCATACACAAAAATTACTCATACAACCATCTCAAAGTAATATGGTCTATGGACTTCCTATTTGTATGACTCCCCAAGTAGTGCTTACAAAGGTGAGCCATGACTAAAATTGTCCCTCATTTTGGTCTATAGAATCTGTATCTATTACTGGAGCCCAGCCTACCCTAAATCCTAGAACAACTAATTTGTCCTAAAGTGTGACAGTCATCTCAAAGCATGTGAACCTTAATGTGTTGTGGTGACATCCCAATAGTTCTCTACAATAGTGGTGAGTTTGCGATCTAGGTATATAGACTCTAGTTTATGAACAACACCAAAGTTAATGAGGAAATGTTTTCAATTATACCCTATTAAATAATTGGACACTCTAACAAATTGAAGTGATTCTAGGAGAGTCAAAATGGTGTTTCTCTAAGAGCCATGTTTATTTAAATAAGAGAAAAAACAATTCATTACTTCATCGATTATATGAACACATTGAAACATTATTTTATTAATAAATTTGAGAATGAAATATCAAACAATTTGGGAACATTACATGGACGAATTGAAACATTACATTACATGACCAATATTCAAAATTGAAACACTACATTACATTACATGGCATTACCAAATTCTAATTGATAAAATTACACTACATTACATAACACTACCAAACCAAATTCAAATTGAAAACATTATTATGAATTACATGACATTAAAAAACCAACCTCAAAGTGAGAACATTAAATTATATAATAAAAGTATAAGTGCTTCTATTATGATCCTTTTCCCATACTTATGAAAATGATATGTAGCCTAATTTTGATCAATATCCATGGATGTAACCGTCTTTGTCTTTGGTTTTCATGTCTGCATTTGATTAGCTGGAGGAGGGATACAATTGTTCTATTTCATCAAAAGGTGGTGAATAACTTTTTTCTATAATGCCATGAAATTTAGCTCTTTATGATTTATAATGTGCCTGATTTGTCAAATTATGCTTACAAGTTTATTGCACCCAAACTTGACAAAATTACCAACTTCCTAAACATGAGAGCATGGTATGTACCACTATTTAGCATAACCTCAATTTTAATGAATGGATCCATTTGGTCATAACTAGAATTGAAAATTGTGGTCATACATGTCATCCATGAGAAACTCAACATTGTTAAATCAGAGTCAGACTGACCTAAATCACATCCAAAATAGAGAGAATCTAGAGTAGTCAGACTCTTAAATTTATAACCCGACTATCAGGCTCCCGCAACTATTATATGAGGACTTAAGTAGTAGATCGGGGTCGAACCACAATGACAAGTAATGGTAAGTGTTATGAATGTAATACCTTGGCTCAGATACACCAAAAAGAAGGGGTAGGTTAATATGGTGTTCCTTATGGAATGATGTTACTCCAAATAATTAAACAAATAAAAGAAAGATAAAGAAACAAAATAAGAGAATAAAAGTAAACAAACATGTGGTAACAAAACATGGATGGGAACTTAGATTGGGATTCACCTACTAAGATCTATCACCAACATGTAGTTCTCACAACCTTTGTATACCCTTAGAAATATTAAAATCAAGAATAATAAATGTCTACTCCCTCCTCTCTCGAGCTCAGGATAGATCAAGATTATAACATTGTCTCTCTCTCAAAATGGCAAACAATCAATCTTAAAAAAACCATATGATCATTGCCCTTAGCATTCCAACATTATCATGCATGCATGAAACTCCAAAACACTTAGATAAGGTTAGTGTTACTCTTTCAAGGTGCTAACAATCAAACATGACAATATGGTAGCTAATCATACAAGTGAAGCATTTAGACCAAGCGAAAGGAGATAATCTTTGCTAAGAGCATATGCATTCAAATGGATGCAAGTATAAACATGTTGGGAGAGCCCTTAGTGACTACTCCCAACCCAAGCAATGATTTTATCCACTCATGTTCATGAGTAGTATTATGAATTTACAAAAGCGAGGATACATCAAGATAGACAAAGATGATGGATGAACAACTTGAGAGACATGATAGATCTAAAGGAGGAAGGCAATGCACTAGGAGTACTCCTTCATATCTGGATCTGGCATTGGCGTACAAGATGGAAACTCCTCTCAAAGAAGAGGGCAATGATGATCTTCTCTCTCTTTAGGACCTTCGTCTTCAAAGGTAGAAGGGTGATGGAAGCAGATGAGGGTGACCCTGAAATGCAGAAGCACTTCGTCGTCTTTCAATGTGGCAATCCCATTGCATGGACAAGGTTGGTGCCTATTTATAGGCATTAGCCACTAACTTAAAGGTTGTGGCAGTCTCTAAATTAAGCATGTTTTCGTGGAAATTTGAAGTCAATCCCTCCAATCACAACACAGAGGTTGTAGTGATCAAAACAGCTTTGGAAGTGTTCAATCACAATTGTAGATGCCTTTGTAGAAACCGTAGGGGGTTGGTTCCATCAGTTCGTTTTTCATAAGAGTCAGTGGCTTGTAGTGACAGAGACAGTGGCTTCTCCTTTAGTCGTCGGTTTAGTGGCATCCGTATGGTTTTGGGAAGTCATCAGTTTCCAGGGTAGATGTGTTTGTAGAGACCATAGGAAATGTTGACTCCCCTGGTTTAATGGTCGCAAGAGCTAGTAATCTGTAGCGACCGCAACAGTTTCTTCCCCCTTCGTCTCTATGCCTGGTGACTTGTGGCGACCGTAAGGGTTTTGGATTTTCTTGACCTTCAGTCGCAAGGGTGTTTTATTCATAGAACATTGAACTATATCCAAGTGCGGAGACTGATTAAAAACTCTGCATAAAGCAAGTAGGGTTATGAGTTTAGGTAGTCACATCAGGTGTTGTTAAAAAAATTTAGAATTTTCTAGATAAATCTCAAAAAGGGATTTCAATATGAAGATGAATAAGCATACAAATGACCAAAAAATTGGTTGGTATCAACTCCCCCAAACTTATAATCTAGCCTATAAATGGGCTAACAAATAGAATGATGGCATTGAATGGCTTCAAAGGGCAATAATGGTTATTGTTTTTGTGAGTGTGAAAAATGAGATAATGTTAGACTTAAGTAAAAATTCATTCATCAGGACAAAGGGTCGTTAACGCCCCAGACTCTCCCTCTTAGATCAGAGTTGCAACACTCATATTGCTTGACTTTCTTTATTACAAAGTTTCTCCCTCGTGATGCATCAATGATCCTTTTCCAGGTAATACTCATGCAAAGTTCTAGAATAGGTAGCTTTCACACCCAACTTTTAGTTTTTTGGATATCTTAGCTATGGTGTTTGGGTGGGCTAAGGCAGTAGTGTTTCCTACATTTCTTAGGTTCCCTCAACCATGTAAACTGTCTTAAAGACAGTGTTACCTGAATGGGCCCTGGTGTAATGTCAGGTGGTGGTATGAGGTTCCTCGTTGCAATGCAGGTGTGTAAAAGTTGGCTTCTAAACTCTACTATCGGGCACAAAAAATCTGCATTCCTGAGTGCAACAATACGCCAGCTGAGAGAAGTCCTTCAACGTCTTTCTAGGAACAACTCTCATAATTTTAGTCCTCTCGACTTTTATTCATGCTCACGAGCTTTCATATGATAGGATTTTTGGGGAAAGTTTTGGCTGACATGCCTCTTTTGATCCCAGAGCAGGGATTTTAAGACTAGAAGGGGTAGTTGTTTCCTCTTTTGTAGGGGTTATGAACTTTCCTACCTATACTTGGGAGCCTAGTGATCAATCAGGAGATTAGCAGGATGATTCCTTCTTACTTTGAGAATTCGTCTAGGTTGACAAACATACTTGTGCCTTCTACATTATTTCAAGGTAAGGCTGACATTAAGGCATTATCACACTCATTTTTTTAAGTAGATTAAGTAGCACAAAATTTTCATTGCAGAAGTAATTACGCTAAGAGTTAGCATGAAGACAAGAAGGTCTAATAGTTGGAGTTATGCCACTATCATAGAGAATTAGATTCAGAATTTTACCTTTCTAGACTAATTATACATCAAAATTTCAACAAGAGTATATACTTGGGTAGAGATTAAGTCAAAATTGGCCATTAGGCAGATCAAAATCAAAATTATATCAAAATTGAGTGAGCTAAAAATAAATTAAAAAGTGAGGTAAGAGATATAGGAATTTGAATAAAGGAAGTTAGATAGAAATACATCTCATGCCCGTGTATAGACCCCCAAACTTATCACACACTTCATCCCAGAGTGTTAATGAAAGAGAGTGGAATTAAACGAGTGGAGTTGTTTGTGTTGAGGGTGTTCACATGATCCCATTTGTATTGAAGAAACATGTCATCATATCCTCCTATGATGACAATGTTCATGTTGCAAGCTTTCGACTTTTGCATCCTTTAAAGCTACGGTAGTCATTTGTTCTAGACAATAAAAGCCACAGTCATTTGATTGAGGATTTTGTTGGGGGCTTCTATGATAGAAAAAGAGTTTTCTTGAAGTCTGTATTCTTTACATGCTTGTACCCCTTGTTGAACTTGTGGATCATATCAACTATTGCCTCCGTGCATGTCACTGCTTTTTCTTCAGTTGGTGTCTTTGGTGTAGTCATGCTTATATATTTGTTCAATATGAAGGTTGAATCAAGTTGTTATATAATATTGCAGTCTTTGTATTGATGTAGATCACCAATAATGTCTAGTGGTTGTCGTAGAGGATGAGCAGAAATATAAGTTCTGGGAGGGAATCTGACATACGAAGCTTTAGGCGTTCCTTCACTCTAGACATCTTTTTTTGAAGAATGTCATCCACTAGTATGTAGTAGGCCATGTGTAAATTTGGGATATTATCTACTAATGGTGATTGGTAGGAACACATCACACTTACTACTAGGTATCCTCCTATCTTCAAGATGTCTCGGAGGTCATCTTTAAGCACACAAATGCCTTCTTGTTCAAAGATAATATCACCAATATTGTCATTCTCTTTTAATTTATCCATGATAAGTAGCAACAATTCCCCGAAAAGGTTTTCGTAGGCCAAGCTATCAAAGTTAGAAAATTTGGGCTCTATTAGTCCAACCGGCCCATCTGGCCTTACTTCCTATGGCTCGTCCTCATTAATTTTGCCTTCCTCTAGTTGATCGGTGGTTGTTTCTTATTTGCTTTCTTTTTCTTGTGAGGCCTTTAGCATCTCATCAACTCTCTTTTCCTGAGTGTCATTCTGTGCACCCTGATTTCCATCTTTTTGTGCTTCAGAGGTTTCCTATCCTACCTTCCATGTCGATGTTCGGGTTGGTTAAGATGGGTCGAGCCATACAGTCTTTAGCTTCTCTATCTATGACTTTTTCTCAGATAGAGGGATTTTGTATGTAGTTTTTTTGGCACTGCATTATAAGGCGTCATTGGGTCATTGAAGAAGCGGTGATCATATATTACGTTCATAGCGTATGTACCTTGCAACTTGTGTAGGTTTTCAAGAAATAGGTCCTCTGACAGAATGCCTTTATTTATCACCTCCATCATTCGGAGAACTACAAAGGTGTAATCTCCTAATCCATGTTGTTCTTGAGGGACTTTGGTTATGATTGAGAAATTCTTCCAATTCATCTTGTGGCGGGTACCTGCTTCCTGTATATCTCACTGAAGATGAAGAGGTACCTTCAAGATGTCGCCTGCCTCCTTATTCTTGATGATTAGCGAAGTGCTGGGCAGCTTGGTGGCATAACAACTGTAGACTTGGTATGTTGATCATATGGATTCATGACAATTAAAACCCAATGCTTGACGGCCTGATGAGCAATGTGACAAAATAGTTTCTACCCTCATCACGACACTTTATAGCTCTTTGACAATTTTAGAGTTATGTTTCTCTTCATACAGTTGCCTTATTAGATATGTGGTGCCATTAAACACTAGTTGTACCTTATCAGGGTGGAGGAATTTTTCTAGTATGGTTGCATAGAGAACTTTGAATAGGTGTTTGTTCACTCATTCTCTCCTCAGGTCGATCCATCGGAAGTGTTCCCTGGTTAGCAATCTCCCCTTGTTGTGGTATATGGCGTCCGCTCCTAGCAGGATATCATCTAGAATATCTACCAGCACGTGAACATCTTGGTAGTTAATACATGATACTAATGTCATATGCATTCCTGTTAGCTTGTAGGGTAGCGGCGGAGCCATTGGTTCTCTTAATTTTGCTTCTTTCATTGGTCTCTGCTCCATTGGGGGTACTCCGATAAGGAAATAGGTGCAGATACCTTCATCTTCATCGGATGTTCCTTCTCGTGTGCCCGTTAGTTTGATTATCAGTGCTTGATCATCCAGGTGCATTGCCATAACTTTTGGGCTAAGAGGCTCTGATGTTGTTGATGTTGCTTTGGCTTCAACTGATGGTGTTGCTTCATCTGTTGTTTCTATCATGGCCTCATCGAATGCTGTAAGGGTGGACACCATTTTTCCATAGAACATGACATCGTTGTGCTTGTTGTGGATTGGCTCTTGGAGATAGATGTCATAGATATCCATGCTAATATTCATCCCATCTAGAATATAATTGAGCATTGATATCTCACCAGGTGTCAACTTCTGAACATTGGTGGCCTCCTAACCAGAGAGGCTTCCAGTGCATTGGTTTACTAGTATCAGTTCATCTTCTTTCTGTTGGGAGTTTAAATCAAACTCTTGCATGTTGTTGTTTGTGCCCTCAGCTGTCGGTTCCTCATGGGGTGCTTGCAACTCTTGGTTGGTTGATTCTTTGTGAAGCTCCAATGATTGACTTACAATCTCTACCCCGACTACCGTGGGTGCACTTAGGGATTTGTCATCTTTCAATTGCTTAGTGTTAGAGGGGGTTGAGGATGTTTGATATGGCGAATGGTTGGGAGTTCGTCTTGACTCCCTTTTGATCCGCCATTCTTCCCTATGGTGGCATTCTTCCTCCATCTCCTTTTGCTCTTCTTCTATCTTTTGTACTCCTCTTATATATCCTTGAGGGCTCATTTGTGATGTTGGAACATATCATTTGTGTCTTTTCTCATTGCCTCTTGCTCCCTTCTGAGTTCGTCATTTCTGCCACCATTGCATGCATTGTATTGAGCATTATTGCTTGGTTGAGGAGGACATTGGTCATGAATTCTGGGAGCGTATCCATTCTATTGTCAATTCTTTGTACCTACATTGTTAGTGTATGTAAGGTAGAGTAAATAAGCATATTTGTTGAAGAAGAATTATTCATCTACGCCCAAATGGCATCGAACCGATGCCCGAGTTCTTAGTCAAAAGTTGGTGGGCGCAGTTTTGTTCACTTGCAGATGTTTTATTGCATCTTTCGTCGTATCAAAGGTTCGCAGTAGTGGTTGGGTTCTTATTGTATCTTCTGGTCAAGGACTGGGTTGTGTCTCTTTTTGTGTCGGTTGTACATGTTCTTCTTGTATGCCTTCCCACACTGTAATGATTGCCTATTTGGTACCTAAAGTTTTAGACATGTCCTCCATTCTTTCAGTTAGTATTTCTGGCACTGTGTCAGCTATTAGAGGGGATGGGATCAGTTTCCTGGCCTCATCAGAATGTCCTACTGGCTCTTCTTTGGCCTCTAATATTTGTTCTCGAGTGACTGTAGGGATGCTCATTTGGTCACCCAGTTCTTTGACTTGTGCTTCAGGTAGGGTGACTAGGGGAGATGTTGGGGCAGCATCCATGGTATGACCATATCTGAGCTTAATTGGTAAGTTATAGTTTATGTGGATGACTACATACTTAGTTATATTGGTCATTGATTAAATATTATTAAGGATGGTAGTTCAATTATGATGTGTTAAATGTAATGAGAACCCCAAGTATGCTACCGCTCCCTAGTCAGCTGAAATTAGAGTTTTCACCAAATATGATCATGTTGGGGAGGAATGAGAGAGGTATGCAAAGGATAAGATAATGGTAGTTGAAGGCTAGGATAGCACAGCCATGGTGCGTCGTTGGTGGCACGGGCATTCTAGGCCACACGACCATTTTGAAAGAATTGAACTATTTACCAACACAGTTGTGGTAGGAAGCATGACCCTGTTGGGTCCATCTTAGCAAGGCCGTGGCAGCTTGCATGGTCATTCTGGGGCATTTACTCTTCAACTGATATTTTTGTAGAATTCTGGATAGAAATGCACCATTCCATTTTTATTTATTTAATGAAAGATTTAAATGATATCATATTTTAACTGAAGCTTTGAAACTCAATTATACACAACATGCTAAATTATCATGATTTTTGGAGAAGTTTTGATCTCTAAAATAAATGAATTACAATAACTTTTTTATGACAGAAAAATCTGCTGAAATAAGAAAAATTTAGTGAGGGGTCAATGTGCAATTCACCCAAGCAGCTTAATTTCTCTATATGGTCAACCTAACATACTAGGAGCTCTCACAATTTGTGATTCATTCCAAAAGAATGAAATCCTATAGAGAGAGGGAGAGTTAGGGTTTGAGAGGAGAATGTGGTGGAATTGTTGATCTAGGATTTCTCTATCAAAGATATGATGAAATCAAGTAAGGTTAGCTTCTTTGCATAACCTTTCATGGTGAATATTCTCTCACACATCAAGATTCCGTACCTCCTATGATTTGATCTGAAATGGTATCAAAACTTCCCCTTTTCTCACTCTTTCTTCATACTCCCTCATTTTTAGGGTTTTCGAGTTGAAAGGAAGAAGAATTGGGTGAATTGCTAGGGATTTTCTATGAGATCAAGATTTTCAGGAATGAGCTGCATTTTTAGGTATTTTCACACCTTAGGGTGAGTGGGAACTTCTTTTAAATAGTATATTGCATGAAAATTGGTTAAATCATTCATAATCTTTAATTGCTTAGTATGCGAATACAAACCCTGAATTGTCTGTTTGATCTAAGTTGTTGCAAAATGATATGAAATGGATTCTTCCTCTGTTTGGATGAATTTCAGATGATAAAATCATATTAGAAATGTATAAATACATACTAATGAGAATTTCCTTCGTATTCACAGAGGTTATAAGAGTAAACTGAAATCTAGGGAATTTGTCTATGACTAAAATTGTTGTATAATTAAATAGAGAAATTTATATATCTGGATCCCCTTGGTTATGAATGATTGTTTATCTGAATGTGTAGTATATATATGTCAGATACTATCTTGTATTTTGTTTAAGGAGAGCAGTGTTTGCTTGATATCTCAGTAAAGAGGGTGAAACCCAAGATGCGAGGAAAGTTGGATATTTGCAAATAGATATCGTGAAATCCATTTGAAGGGATTTTCTTAACATGATAGTCTTTATTTATTCAATTTTATTCTTGATGCATGATATCTCAATGAATGGCATGGAAACCCAAATTCAGCCCAGTTCCAAGGTTTCATACATATATTGATTGTATATGATTTGTTGAAAGTAATCATTATTCAATGAATGTTTATGTCGCATGAAATCCTTATGAGAGCCATGTGATAAGTGAATGAGGTAAATGAAACCCTAAGGATAGGGTCTTCAATGAATCAAGTATTGTGATATCAATGTTCTCAGTATGAGATGTGGTGATGCTTAACAGTTCATTTGTGGTAAATGTTATCAGATGGTCTATGAAAAGAATGGTTTACAAAGCTAAACTAAGATATACTGATGTGATTATTGAATTGTGAAGGTAAAGAGTGAAATAGACATTTAGATGCCATGAAAACTATAGAATCCTCACAGAATGAGGCCTGCGTTGTGGGGAGGAAATGGTCTCCCGACTAGAGGTAGTCCAGTTCGAGGTAAGACGGAGCGTACCAGTAGGGTGTGGGGGTCTTGACCAGTAGGGAAGACTCCTTACAGTTGTGTGGTACCCAACACCAACTAGGGATGCCGGTGGTACCTTTGTTACATGTTATAAGTGATCAATGGTCAGTAGGTCCACTGATGCATAGTAAGCCTGAGGGCTTTGACTCACCACCTGAGTACCCTGGTTGAGAGGTGGAGTCTGAATTATTCGACCGCTCCCATGAGCCACCGAGAGGCAGACGTGCCAAGGCCCACTGCAGACGGGGTCTTACTCAAGAGATAGGCTTAGGAACTTGGGCATGCTTCTAAGACTTGTACAGTGAGATTGTAGCTTACTGCGATTCTTTCACATGTTGTGGTACACCTCATGTGGGTTCAGGGCATAATAAGATGAATGAGAGGTTAAACAAGTGTGTGCAGTTATTCAATTATCCTTTGTATGTTTTTGAGTTATTAGTTCTCTTTGAGATTAATCAAGTAGGTTCATATATTGATCCACTCTTGTAGGAATCTAGAGTATCCTACCATATTTATGATTGTCAATGATTAGACTCTCATTAAATCTTACTGTTGTTATAATTGATATCAGTTGCTCAAAGGTATATCTATAATTATATCAGTGATTTAGATTGTTTCTTTGAAGTACTCATTCACTGAGCGAGTAGGCTCACCCCTCTACTCATAATATTTAGGGAAACTACATGGACTTGAAGAAGGTCAAAGCATCAAAGTAGATCTACCACATGAGTTAAGTATGAGATTAGTTAAGTTCAGTCAGTCCCTATCACTCTAGGTCCTTGTATAGATGTGAGAGAGTTGTAAATGATGTTTTGTATATTTATTTCCTTGATAAGAGAGAATGTATCTGATTACCATGTCTTACGTACATGGAAGTGTGAGAAACAGAATGAATGTAGGGATGTGTATCATTAATGCTGATATCATATTAGAGTAATCAAAGTTTAATTCTCTTGTAAAGTTTGTTTATGTGATTGGATGTGAGAAAACAAAGAGTTTGAAATAAAGGAAATAAAAAGGAAAAGTCGGGAGTGAACTTTGTATTAAGTGTAATCCTCAAACTTATGCCCTAATCTCATGATTAGTGGTAATCATGGGATGTGGGTGTGACAATCCAATTCTTCATCATCATGCTTGGTGAACTATTCTGCCACCATTCTTCCTCAATTTGCTGAGATTGAGGGAGATGAGGTGCCGACATCAATTTTTCTATTATAGTCTTTCATGGTTTTATTTCTAGCTTATTTCTTTTTTCTGGCCTCGGTTGTCTTGTTTCTTTTACTTGTTCCACTTCCTGAGGTGCTTGAGTAGGTGTGTGGGGATCTATTGTTCTTCAGGTAGTACTGGAGTGCATTTTGTCAACTTCCTCTAGGCTGAGCTACAGTTTGAGTGCATCATAATGGGCCATTTATGGGAGTGGGAGTAGAAGTTTAGAATGGGGTTGCTTGTAAAAGATCTTCTCTCCTTTCTGCACTAGTATGCCAGTAGTCACCAAAGACTTGGTATATATCTTTATGTACCCCTCAGTAGGATTGTATCTTCTTCATTTCTTAAGGTCTAAGAAGTAAGACACAATGAGAGTTATTTGGTCCCCTATGAAAAAGTCCCTAGTCTTCCTGTCTTTTGGTCCCACTATCACTGACAGTCTATCAATGAGTAGCTTTCCAATGTTGACTGGTCTTTTGTTCAAGCATTGACCAGATTAGAAATGAATCTCCCTTGGATACACCTCATGACTCAGATCGTGCAAAGATTGTGTTTTCTATGATCTTCTAAATCACTCTTATGAAGCATGAAGTGATCAGGGTTGCTTTTGATTTCCCAGGGATGTGTATATGTTCTCCGGTTAGCTTCTACCACATTTTGTGGTTGTTGTATCCCAGGATATTCTTCTCAAAGGGTGTTGTTGTGCAGATGTAAGCCTCCCTTTTAGATTTAGTGAAGATCATATTCAGAATAGATTCAGTGACATAGTAGTATCTGCCCCCATCCTCACATGTAGTTTGAACTTCCCTCCATCCTCCTTTCTTTCATTATCATTGACCGGTACCTTCTCAAGTGAGGACATAAATTCATTTATCAGTTCTAAGAATGAGCATACATTGGTTGTACATAGGGTTCTCATATTTTCTCCATATAGGAATTCCATTACTCTATCATAGATTCCCAATCTTTTGAAATCGTAGATGTCCATGTATCTTGTAGGTTTGAAGGTTTTGGTCCTCATGATCAGGTCGTAATGTGGTTGGCGTACCTTGTCTCTGGGTACAAATGATGTGTTTTTCTCTTCAAATGTTGACGTTGGATTCTTCCTTGCTATAGCATATAATTATATTTAGGTATCTGGTTGGTTGTTGAGCTTACTTCTTACCTCAGGGCTCAAGACCATGTCTCCTTTGTTACCTTCCTTTTTTTGTTGTCAGTGCCTCTAGCTCAGATGCCTTTTGCTTCCCTTGTCCTCCATGTTCTTCTTCTGATGGCACATATTTAGATGTATTTGTTCCTTGTGTGCCTTAAGGAAGCTTCAATATTCTCCAACAACTCATGTCCAAGAATGATCATATACATTTCCTTGAGTAGCTGTAGGCAGACCCTTTTCTTTTGTGACATGTTGGGATGATCTTGTAGTGCTTTATCAATTTCTTCAATGGTTTGTTCAACCCCTTTCAGATATGTTTCCTATTTATTAAAAATGTCTAAGTCTGAGGATGACATCCTGCATTTTGAGTAATGTGTATTTGTCAGGCACTTAATAGTATACTCTTCAATGGTTTTGTTCATTGTTAGGTATAAAAAGAATGTAGCGACCGAGTATGAGATGTAGTGATAACTATAAGGAGTTAATGTGTAGCGGCCCTACATATCATAGGTAAGGGTATCAATCACTATAGAGGGTTATCGTGTGGTAGTCACTACAAGAATAATATAGTTAAGATTTTAAAATGTAGTGGTTTCTACAAATAAATAAACGACATGGTCGAAACAAAGGTGGTCGTAGCAATCACTACAAGGGGTTATTGTGTAATGATCACTACCAGATTAACATGTAGCGGTCACAAAAGAGGGAATCAAGATGTCATTCAATACACAAGTGTGGCACTCAACCAATGGTAGCGATGAAGGAGAGAATCCACTCAAACTTAGCGACCAATCAGCTTAAACCACCATACCTACTACCTTAGTAAAGGCTAGTGCTTATGTAGCGACTGCAATGCCACGACCAGTTGTGGCGATCAAAACAGACTCTAGGTCGCAACAAAAGGCCAGTGTGTAACGATCACAATAGTTCTTGTGATCATGGAGAAGATGAAAGGGTAGGCAAAACTATGGTGCTTCTCAGAACTCAAAAGGGTGGAGGAACATGAAAAGGAGGTGAACATGGAAGTGATGAACTAGAGTTGATCAGAAATTTCCGAGGGAGAAGCCAAGGGAGGAGTCATAGCTCAAGTACAACGACAAGTAGAACTAGGGTTCGAGGTATACCTTCTGATGGTTAGAGGTGAATGAGAAATGAGGGAAGGGGCGACACGCTCCCATCTTCATCTTAGGGTTAGGATTGAACAAAAAATTGCCAGAGGTTTGCCGCAATAGAATGCGGGAAGGGTGTTTAGGGTTCTCGGTACTATTTCTTATACCTTGCTAGTAAAACTGTGTTGTGGTCACAATGTTTCAATAGAAAGAGCAACAATCTAAATAGATTAAGAGTGGTACTGATCTCTACATTTGTAGCAGTCACTACCCTCATGAACCATGACTAATTAAGAGGTGTTGCAGTTGTAAAACATAGAATGAATTGTTGCGATTAGATGTTTAAGGCCAGAAGTTAATAGTGGTAACTACATCTGTGACTTGTAGTGGTCGCTAGACATTTTCAAGAACTATAGCCATTAAACTAGTGTGCAAGGTGGGATTAACATACTTTTGTATAATCAAAGACATTAAAGAAGACAAAGATTTTTGTGAAAAAAAAATTGCATTCAAGCTACTTAGATAAATAGAGAAATTCAAACCTAAATTTAGAGGTTACAAACAGTCTAGACTATAAGTAACAAAAGGGGAAAGCTAGTAAATTTAGAGGAAGCATTAACTCCTTGGGTTGCTTCCCAAGAAGCACTAATTTGTACTCATTAGATTGACTCTCTGTTGTGGATCTTCATAATGCTTCATGTGGTGTAGGTTGGGGCTCCTCTAGTTGAAGTTATAACCTTCTTATAAAAGTCTCATCCTCATAATACCTCTTAAGTTGATGCCCATTAACTTTGAACGTCCCAATCTTCTCACTGGTGATATCCATCATTCATGATGGGTATATATTTGATACTGTGAATGGGCCAGACCATCTGGATCTGAGTTTTCTTAAAAACAACATGATACTAGAATTGAATATAAGAACCTCATCTCCTTTAGAGACATCTTTTCTCTTCAAGTGAGCATCATGCCACACCTTAGCCCTTTGCTTATAAATTCTAGCATTTTCATAAGCATGCAAGCTAAGTTCCTTGACTTCTTGTAATTGTAGAAATTATTTCTTTCCAGCTTGATTCAAGTCTGTGTTCAAGAATTTGATCACCCAAAAGGCCTTGTGCTCCAATTCCATAAGGAGGTGGCAAGAATTTCCATAGATTATTCTATAGGGAGTAGTCCCTATTGGTGTCTTGTATGCAATATGGTAGGTCCATAGTTTGTCATCGAGCTTTGTGTACCAATTTTTTCCTTGTTGTACTGACTGTTTTCTCAAGGATTTTCTTTATCTATCTATTGGGAACCTCCACTTGCACTGACGTCTGAGGGTGATATGGTGTTGCTACTTTGTGTTTCACTCCATATTTCTTCAGCAAGGCTTCAAAATTCCTTTTCTAAAGTCTGACCCCCATCACTAATGACGGTGTGTGGGACTCCAAACCTAGGGAAGATAGTTTTCTCAAAAAGTCTGATAACTTCTTTGGATTCACAAGTAGCTACATCGTCCACCCACTTGGAGACATAGTCAACAACAACCAGAATGTATTCATTTCCATTTGAAGATGGAAACAGTCCCATATAATCTATTCCCGAAACATAAAAAATTTCTTCAACCCAATTTTCCATAGGTATCTCATTCCTCTTTAAGATGTTACATGTGAGTTGGCATTCCTTGCAAGTCTTCGCATAAGCGTGAGAATCCTTAAAATGATTTGTCCAGTAAAAGCCAGATTGAAGAATTTTTGTTATTGTTTTGTCTCTTCCTAGATGTTGATAATGCATCGAAGTGCACTACAATCACTAAGATATTAATCCTAGAGTTTAACCTTTTTTATTGTTCTATTAAGGCTAGTATAGAAGGGTCGATCCCATAGGACTACATTTTTAAGATGGTAGACTCTAATCCCAATTGGTTTTCGTTTGAACTTTTATTTCTTTTTGATATTTTTATTTAGGGAATAAGAAAAAGAAATTAGATTTGGGTTTGATTGTTTATGCTAGAATAGGAAATACAATGCAAAAGTAAATGTTATACTAGCAAGGAAGTAAGGTTACACTATCACAAGAAAAAGAGAGATTGTTAGAAGAATAAAAATATTGAGAATGGAAAAACTAGAACTTAGAAGAAATGGATCAAATAATATTTATGGAATGGTTGAATTCAGATTAAGAGAATATTGAGTATTTTAAGATTTTTCACCACCTTATCCTAGGCGAAAATAAACCAAATGTTTGAAACAACAAAATAGACAAAGGTATGTGAATTAAATAAATCCACAAAAGATGAGCTCCACATGAGCTCATTAGTCCTGGTGCTCATGTTTCTTAGATCATCATCCAAAAGAGATAAATCTGTGGTCATTTCAAAATCTCTATGTGATTTGGTTTTATCATTCTAAATCCCAATTTCTATGGTCATTTTCATCGGGATTAACATAAGATCTAATCGAGTAATCACTTCGATAGATCATCAATTTCTAAACCAAAAAGCCGTCCAATAAGAGTTGTATTTAAAACTTAGTTCGATTCAAACCATGGATAAGGGGCTATTCCCCTTTCCTCAATAGAGAAACTACTCACTCATGATTGTGGAGTAGAGGGAGGCAGAGGAAGAAAGTATTCTAGCCATAGTTTAGACTTATAAAGGAATTTAATACTTAGGCTAGAGACTATTAAATGGTTGAATCCTTAGTCCCTTTCTCCAAGCTATAGAAGGGGAAGAAGAACAAGAACTAGACCTAGTGAAAATTTAAAGTAATTGGAAACAAGAACAATCTAAAATGCACTTAATTTTGAGAAGGAACAAGTATTCTTTATTGCTAATTTGAATGCAAAGTACAAGAGAATAATCGCCCTGAATAATTATGTACAAAAGATGATGGTGAAAGATGGAGACCCCCCCCCTTTATAGGAGAGGGATGGGGTAGGCTTCCCTCAAAAGAGATAGAAAAAAGGGGGAACTGGCAGTTTAAATTTTTTAGATCTAGTCAAAAGACTCTTGATTGTCTTTAATTGTCTTGACCATGTAACTCTTTTTAATATAGATTCTCATAGTAGAGATTTCGAAAAAATTTCCACATTCCAAAGAATTTAAAGTAAAATTGAAAATAAGATTTTCCTATAGGCCTTTGAATTTCCTTTCCAAATCATATTTGAACATTAAATTCTGCCTTAGGATGTGAGAGTTATGTCAATTTTAGTGCATGATATATATTTAAATCAGCACTGCGGGAAAACTGAAATGCATTCTATCTTCATCTCTTCTTCTCTGCAATAATTTCTGAAAATTGAGAGAAATCTCATAAGAATTTATAAAAGAAATATTTAGAGGATATAAGTGCAATTGATTTCTGAATTAAAATAAAATTACCAAAAAAGTCTTGATTAATTATCCTAAATGATGCATAAATAAATGATGAATATACATTCATCAAAATACCTCGGACTTGAATCTTTGCTTGTCCTCAAGAAAATTAAATTACAAATGAAGTCCAATTTATACTCCCAATATATCATTCCTCATCCTTTTAACATCACTATAATCCTTACCTTCAATTTTCATCCAAGTGACCCAATCTCCTAGAATCACATAGCATAAAGTCTTATATTCTCTATCAAATAATTATCACATCTTGCTTCAAAAATGCAATTTTGTAGAAAAATAGGCTTCATCTTACTTTCACTTTGACTCTCTCAATTTTTATTTTATTTTTGTAACTTTTTTCACAAGAACAAGATGAAATTGGGGGTGTAAAAATAAAGAAATAAGTGATGAAAAAATATTGAACCCTCCTCTATTCGACTCGAGATATGAATTTGTGGAGTTGTGGCTACATTGATCACAATTTTTTTTTCATATGTACTTTTGGCATCTTTAGATGGTACGCCCATTTGTGGGCATGTAATTTTTATTTTGTGAAGCATGCCACTTTGGACTTGATTTTTGTCTGGTGGCGATTCTTTGCTTCTCTTTTTTAGAAAAAATAAAGGGACAAAAGAGATGTTCTTGTACTTATAACTTTAACATTTTTTCATATATTTTATAGCAAGATAATCCATTGCTTAAATATAGGAAAAAATATGCTTAGTTTTGATCGATTCCTTATGATTTACCAGCTATTCCAAGGACTGATGTTATTTAGGGGTCCTAGGTGACACGGTGGGTTCAGACATGGCAATTTGAAATAGATTTTGTACAAAAAATTACTAAATTCAAGGGAGTAAAATGATAAACATCTATTCAAACTAGCCGACTAGGTAATGGCCTTTTTATAATAAAATAAAATAAAATATAGATGACTAGATAATGGCCATAAAAGAAGAAAATATAGAAGCAACTATATACAAAACAAAGGAAAACAAGATGTTGAAAGGATAAGGTGGTGGAAACGTACCACCCACCCCCACCCCTAACTTAAAACTTTGCTTGTCTCGAGCAAAATCAAAATTTGAGATGGGGGAAGAGAATCACTGTCGTGGATGATGAAGGGTGGTAGTGGAGGCTCCCCCAAAAGAGAGAAAAAATTTAAAAAAAAGTGGTGATGTTAGAAAGAAAAAGAAAAAAAACATAAATATACAAAAAAAATTTGGGTTGCCTCCCAAAAAGTACCCTATTTTTACGTCGAAGGCCAGACGCATGTAAGAAAAAATCAACTTGTTGGTTCGGTCTGAGGTTCTAGGAGGGATGGGGGGTCAGTTAAATTGAGGTCTTCCAAGAATGAGCATTTATTGGTATCTGAAGTGACAAGGTCTTCATTGGTTATGTATCTTTTGAGCCGATGCACATTTACTTTAAATTCACCTAAAATCTTATTCCAGAGGAGAAAACTACCATGTGGATAGGCACATTTTATGAGGTAGGGACCATACCATATTGACTTAAGCTTTTAAGGAAAAAGCCTTAACCCAGAGTTATACACTAGAACCTGGTCACCTTCTCCAATGTCCTTGCATTTGATGTGACTGTCATGTCATAGTTTAGTTTGATCTTTGAAGATTCTCACATTCTCATATGAACTCATTCTAAGTTCATCTAATTCATTCATTTGGAGAAATCATTTTTCTCCTACTGTCGAAAGATCAAAATTCAAGCTTTTGATGGCCCAGCCGGCCTTGTGTTCTAATTCTATCGACAGATGGCATGACTTGCCATAAATCAGTCTGAAAGGAGTAGTGCCTATGGGTGTTTTGTAGGAAGTTCTGTATGCCCACAATGTGTCATTGATTTTAAAGGACAAATCTTTTTTAGTGCGACCAATGATTTTTTCTAATATGGACTTGATTTGCCTATTGGATACTTCAACTTTCTCACTAGTTTGAGGATGGTAAGGTGTGGTGACTTTGTGATAGTCTCCATATTTTTTCAATAAAGCCTCAAAGTTTTTTTAAATGGGATCCCCGTTTGAAATGACGGTGCATGAGACTACGAATCTAGGAAAAATAATGTCTTTAAAGAGTTTTTGAATGGGTTTGGAATCATAAGTTATAGTAGGTATAGCCTCAACCCACTTTGACACATAATCGACGACAACTAATATGTATTCATACCCATAGGAAGAAGAAAATGGGCCCATGTAGTCGATTCCCTAGACGTCAAATATTTCTAATTCCTACCAATAAGTTAAGGGCATTTGGTCACGTTTGGAGATGTTACCCATCCCTTGACATTGGTCACATGAGAGCACATATTCATAATGAAGATGGTGGGCCAAAAGAACCCGCACGCAAGAACTTTCTTAGATGTTTTCTGGGAGCTCATGTGCCCACCGTAGGGGTCAGAATGACATTGTTCCAGAATGTCAGAACTTTCTTCTTGGGAAACACAACAACGATACAGACTGTCGGCACAAAGTATAAACAAATAAGTTTCATCCCAATAGTAGTTTTTGACATCATGTAAAACTTTAGCTTTAGAATGTCCCTTGTATTCAGGGTACAGTACACCAGCAACTAAATAATTTACAAAGTCAACAAACCAAGGAAATTGGGAGTCCACCTTAAGCAGTTGATCATCGGGTAGGGATTCATTTATGGGGGTATCATCATTTTGACTATATCTAAGTCTACTTAGGTGGTCAGTCATGACGTTTTCAGACCCCTTTTTATCTAAGATTTCTAGGTCAAACTCCTACAACAACAGGATTCACCTTATGAGTCTAGGTTTGGCATCTTTCTTAGTCATAAGGTAATGAATGGATACATGGTCAGTATGAATGGTGACTTTGAAGCCAACCAAGGATGAGAGAAACTTGTCAAAAGCATAGACAATGGCTAGCATTTCTTTTTCAGTGACAATGTAATTTTGTTGAGCTTCATCTAAGGTCTTGGATGCATAGTATATGACATGGAGATTCTTATCAACTCACTGTCCTAGGATGGAACCTATGATAAAGTCACTAGCATCACACATGATTTCAAAAGGTAGGGCCCAGTCTGGTGCATAGATGATTAGAGTGGATGTGAGAGCATTTTTCAAACACAAAATACTATCCATGCAAGCTTTGTCAAAATTGAAGGGCACCTCCTTTTGAAGAAGGTTGGTGAGAGGTTTGGTGATCTTGGAGAAGTCATGGATGAATCGTCAATAGAAACCAACATGTCCCAAAAAGGCTCGAATGTCTTTGATTGAGGTCAGGGGTGGAAGCTTGGTGATGACCTTGATTTTAGCCTTGTCAACTTCTATGCCTTGGTTACTTACTCTATAGCCTAGAACAATTCTATCCTTAACCATGAAGTGACACTTCTCCCAATTAAGAATTGTGTGTGACTCAACACATCTATCAAGAATGAGAGTTAGGTTTAAAAGGTAAGATTCAAAACTATCTCCATAAACAGAGAAGTCATCCATGAACACCTCCATGACGGTTTCAGTTAATCCTACAAAGATGGTTGACATACATCGTTGGAAGGTGGTTGGTGCATTGCACAAACCGAAGGGCATTCGTCTAAATGCGTAAGTGCCAAAAGGACATATGAAAGTTGTTTCTCTTGATCTTCAGGATGGATAGGAATTCGATAAAATCCTGAGTTTCCATCTAGATAACAAAAATATTGTTGATGGGCTAAGTGCCCAAGAACTTGGTCATGGAAGGGAAGTGGGAAGTGGTCTTTCCTAGTTGCCTTGTTGAGCTTCCTGTAGTTAATACACATTCTCCATCCTGTAATGGTGTGAGTGGAAATGAGTTCATTTTTATCATTTCGAATGACAGTGCCCCCCCTTTTGGGAACAAGTTGAACAACACTGACCCATGGCGAGTCGGAGATGGGGTAGATGATTCCTACAGTCAAAAGTTTGATTACCTCTAGACGGACAACTTCCTTTATGTTTGGATTGAGTTTTCATTGTGAATCCTGGGAGGGTTTGTTGTCTTCTATCATTGGGATTTTGTGAATGCAAATGGATTGATCTATCCTGACTAAATCTGTCATTTATACCCTAAGGCAGTTTTCCTTTTTCTAAGTTCCACCATAAGTTTGTTTTCTTGTTCAAGGGTAAGATCAGAATTTATGATGACAAGGAACAATTGTTGTTCATTAAGGAAGACATATTTCAAATATATGGGAAGAGTTTTCATTTCTGGGGTCTTAGGTGGTTCAAATATTTCTTCTATGATGGAGATCATTTTAAGGTCCTCAATTTTAGCATCAAGAATTTCCTCAGAATCATCTAAATTAGCCCTACATTGGTCTACTTGTTCATTATCAAGGTCACATTCAAGAGAGGCAATGAGGGCCATGTGTAGGGGATCGTCAACTAACTCCCATTCTTGCCTCAGTTGGGTTAGTTTATCAACACACTCAAGGAGATAGACCTCTTCTTGGAAACTAAGGCCTTTGATGCTTTCAAACACCCTAAACTCTAGGGTTGGTTTCCCTAATCTTAATAGAATGGTTTCAGCCTCAACATCAATCAAGGCCTACACAGTGTCTAGGAAGGGATGACCAAAAATGAGTGGGTAATGCAAATCTTCTTTTATGTCCATGATCACAAAGTCACATGGGACATAGGCATCTTTCCCAACCTTAACTGGAAAGTCTTCTATGATTCCCATGGGTTTTGTCATGGACAAGTCTGCTAATTGAATGGTCATTGCCGTGGGTAACATGTCAGTGAATCCTAATCTTTTACAGAGACTGTAAGACATGATGGATATACTGGCTCCTAAGTCGGCTAGGCCCTTTCTACAAGCATTGTCACCTAAGTAACAACCTATTCCAAAAGAAGCAGGGTCCTTCTATTTTTTAGGCATTTTACTTTGGATTATGTCTGAAGTGGTCCTAGCAAGTTTGACAGTTTCATATTCTTTTGTGGCATACTTCCTAGTCAAGAGGGACTTCATGTATTTGGACCAGGCAGGCATGTCTGATAAAGCATCAAGGAAAGGAATATCAACTTGTAATTTTTTCATGGCTTCCCTAAACTTCATGTAATGGGTGTCGAGCCTTGTTTGTTTGATGCGGGCTTGGTAGGGAGATCGTGGTTTGTAGATGGGTTCTTCATCCTCTACTTGTGGGGGTTCATGGATGGTTGGTTCAGGAGGAGTTTTGGGTTCAACAACTACCATGTCTTCATCCTCAAAATCTAAAGGTAAGGTTGAAGGTTTATTTGGAAGAGGAGGGGAATGTACTTTTCCTGAACGAGCAATGACAACCTTGAGTTGTTCGGGATGTTTGGGATTGTTTTCAGGCTGCCTAGCAAAAGAGCCAGTAGGGGGTTTCTGTTCGGCAAACAAGCATGCTAACTGGGGTCAGTTGCCTTTTGGTGAGCTTGTTGGGCAAGAATGATTTGCTCCAAAGTGGCTATCCTTTCATCGGTTGAGGGAGAGGGTAGGAAGATTCTATGGTGGTTGAGGAGGTGGTTGATTGAGATTTTGAGGAGGAAGGTTTAGGTTTTGAAGTTGTTGTCCTTGGTAGGATGGTGGGTTTTGGTGGTTGTCTCGATAGTTCCCTTGGTTATCAAAATTTCTTTGATTGTTGTATGGGAAGCCAGGTGGTGGTTGATTATTATTTTGAGGATAGGGAGGTCTTTGTTGGGATGGAAGTTGGCTTAAGTTTTCAGAACTAGAAGGGTTCCCATATTGGAATCCAGGATGGTTTCTTGTTTGATTAGGGTTGTAGTAACCTTGGCCTGGTATGGTGTGAATAGAGTTGAGGTCCTCTAATTGTTGTCCTATTTTTGGCTGCATGGGGGTGTTGTAGAGATATTGGCAATATAAGGTGGTGTGATCATATCCTTGGCAGATGCCACAAAGAGATTCTACAACTTTTATTTGTTGGGGTAGCTCTCTATAGGTGCATAGAGATGACTCTTCACGGTCTTCTTTTAGGGCAATTAATTTAAGGCTTTCTGCTATGCATTGGATGTCAGAATTAACTTCAACTTTATCTACCTTGAGGACCCCACTATTCCATGTCTAGATTTTGTTTTTGAATCACATTTAACAACCCCCCACGCACTACTTAGGCTTTGGTGCATGAAATTTCCTCCATATGAGGAATCAAGGAAAAAATCGGTGTCATTGTCAACACCGCAATAGAAAATTTCTACGAGTTGGGCTTGAGACATGTCATGATGAGGGCATTTCTGAAGCAAGTCTTTGAACCTTTCCTAGTCTTCCCTAGGGTTTCTCCTGGGGACATAGAAAAATGAGTGATTTGTCCCCTGATTTTGTAAGTGAGGGGAGGAGGGTAAAATTTTTTAAGGAATTTATTTTGTAGGACTTCCCAAGTTATAACATGTTTCTCACTCTCAATGGTGTTATACCAGTCACTAGCTTTGTCGGTGAGAGAATATTTGAACAATCTAAGGAAGATTGCATCTTCAGAGATGCCTGGTAGTTTGTTCAAGGAACAAATGTCAATGAACCTTTGAAGATGATCTTGGCAACTTTCCCAACTGTTGCCAGAGAAAGGGTTGGCTTGGATCATGGTGATCCATTGGGTTCATATTTCAAATTGTGGGGCAAGGATTTCAGGAGGCACAACTAGATGTTGTGCATAGGCAATCTTAGGAACAAAAAAATTTATTTTTGTCTTTCGGCTTCCGTTCTTTCGGCCTCTAATGTTTCTTGTTCAGCCAAGTAGGTTGCTCGAAAAATAGCTTCTCTAGCCACTTGATCAGCTAAGATGTGCTCTCTTTGAGTCGTAAGTGCCTCATGGTTGATCCTACGAGCAACTTCTTCTTCGTCCATCCTAATTCGGTTTGATGACTTAGACGGTGGGAGGTTCTATCTATCTCAAGATTAAAGTTGAACGGTGTAAATTCGACATTCGAGCGTCGCATGCACAAATAAGTAGTTAATCGTGTGTAGAAAAAATAGACTGTTGGAATGGAAACTCAGTAGAAAGAGGATTAGTATTTCTGGAATTTTACTCAGAATGTATAAAAAATGAAGAAAAAAAAGTTTTTTCAAAAAAAAATTAGGGTTCGAGAAAACTATCTGTTGTCCTCAGCAACGGCGCCAAATTGATAATGTGTAGAAGTACGCTACAATTACTAAGATATTAATCCTAGAGTTTAACCTTTTTTACTGTCCAATTATGACTGGTATAAAAGGGTTGATCCTACATGATAATATTTTTAAGATGGTAGATTCTAATCCCAATTGATTTTTGTTTGAACTTTTGTTTATTTTTGGTATTTTTATTTAGGAAACAAGAAAAAGAAAACAGATTTGGGTTTGATGGTATATGCTAGAATAGGAAATACAATGCAAAAGTAAAGGTTACACTAGCAAGGAAGCAAGGTTATACTATCAAAAGAAAAAGACAAATTGTTAGCACAATAAAAATATTAAGAATGGAAAAACTAGAACTTAAAATAAATAGATCAAATGATGCTTATGGAATGGTTGAATTCATATTAAGGGAATATCGAGGCTTTTAGGGGTTTTCACCACCTTATCCTAGGCAAGAATGAACCGAATGTTAGAAACAACAAAACAGACGAAGGTATGTGAATTAAATAAATCCACAAAAGATGAACTCCATTGGTCCTGGTGCTCATGTTTCTTAGTTCATCATCCGAAAAGAGATAAATTCACGATCATTTCAAAATCTCTATGCGATTTAGTTTTATCGTTATAAATCTTGATTTTTATGGTCATTTCTGTCGGGATTAACATAAGATCTAATCAAGTAATCACTTCGATAGATCATCGATTTCTAAACCAAAAAGTTGTATAATAAGAGTCATCTTTAAAATTTAGTTTGATCTAAACCATGGCTAAAGGGCTGTTCCCCTTACCTAGATAGAGAAACTACTCGCTCATGATTGTAGAGTAGAGGGAGGCAGAGGAAGAAAGTATTCTAGCCATAGTTTAGACTTAGAAAGGAATTTAATCCTTAGGCTAGAGATTATTAAATGGTTGAAACCTTAGTCCCTTGCTCCAAGCTATAGAAGGGGAAGAAGAATAGGAACTAGATCTAATGGCAATTGAAAGTAAAGGGAAACAAGAACAATCTAAAATACACTTAAATTTGAGAACGAACAAATGATCTTTATTATTAATTTGAATGCAAAGTACAAGACAATAATCGCCTCGGATAATTTTGTACAAAAGATGATGGTGGAAGAGGGAGAACCCCCACTCCTTTTATAGGAGAAGGATGGGGTAGGCTTCTGTCAAAAGAGGGGGGGGGAGGGGGGGACTAGAAATTTGAATTTTTTAGATCTAGTCAATAGACTCTTGATTGTCTTTAATTATTTTGAGCATGTAACTCTTTTAATGCAGATTCTCACAGAAGCTATTTAGAGTGAATTCCCTATCCAAAGAATTTAAAGTACACCCAAAAATATGATTTTCCTATAGGCCTTTGAATTTCCTTTCCAAATCGTATTTGAACATTAAATTATGCCTTGGGATGTGAGAGTTATACCAATTTTGGTGCATGATATATATTTAAATTAGTACTGTGGGAAAACTGAAATGCATCCTACCTTCATCTCTTGTTATCTTTAATAATTCCTAAAAATTGAGAGAAATATCATAACAATTCATAAAATTAATATTAAGAGGATGAAAGTGCAATTGATTTCTGAATTAAAATAAAATTACCAAAAAATCTTGATTAATTAGCCTAAATGATGCATAAATAAATGATGAATATGCATTCATCAGATGCCCTCTGTAAGGTGAAGAGTGGCACTCCTTAAGGATTTGGGGCACTTCTTCCTCTAGTGTACATTGTCGATACAGATTGTCGACACATTTTTTTTAATAGAAGAGGATCGTCCCAGTAATAGTTTTTCAAGTCAGGGAATAGATTCTTCTTCTTATTATAGGTAATGTTGGGTGGTAGTTTCTTACATGCTAGATAATTATAGATACCAGTGAACCATGGTAAGTTTGGCTCAATAGACCTTTCCATCTTTAAGGCTTCAACTGGCAAAGGATCTTCTTCAGTTACTATTATCCTCGACATGTGATCCGTAATTACATTTTCCATCTCTTTCCTATCAATAATTTTATGATCAAACTCTTGCAAGAAAAGGGCCCATCGTAATAATCTTGGCTCGGTATCCTTCTTTTGCATTAGATATTTTGAAGTTACATGATCAGTATACACTTTAACCTTTAACCCTATCAAGTAGGATCTGAACTCGTCAAAGGCAAAAACTATTGCCATCATTTCCTTTTCAGTTGTGGTGTAGTTGATTTGAGCATCAACCAATGTTTTTTTAGCATAGTATATGACATGGTGTTTCTTATCTTTTCTTTGACCAAAAACAACACTGATAGCATAGTCACTGGCATCAAACATGACTTCAAAGGGTAGTTCCCAATCTAGTGCTTATAATATTGGGACCCTTATTAACACATTCTTCAGAGTATTTAAGGCTTACAAAAACTTGTTTGAAAATCAAACTCGACATCTTTCACCAGAAGGCTTGATAGAGGCTTGGAAATTTTTGAGAAATCTTTAATAAATCTTCTATAGTATCCAGCATGGCCCAGGAAGGTTCTTACCCCTGTTACTATTTTTGGAGGTGGGAGTTTGGATATAACTTTTATTTTACTCAGGTCAACCTCTATCCCTTTTTCAGAAATCTTACATCCCAACATGATGTCATCTTGTACCATCAAATGACAATTTTCCCAATTCAAAACCAAATATTTTTCTTCATAGTGTTGTAAGAATAGAGATAGATTTTTGATACATTTATCAAAATGGATCCGTATACGGAAAAATCATCCATGAAAACCTCCATTATATCTTCCAAGAAGTCTACAAAGAGAGATATCATGCACCTTTGGCAAGTAGTTGGAGTGTTTCATAGGCCAAACGACATTCTTTAGAAAGCGTAGGTGTCATAGATATAGGTAAAGGAGGACTTTTCCTAATCATCTGGGTGGATTGGCACTTGATAGTGTTGGATCCTAGATGGGTGATTAGATGCTCTAGAGGGTGGGTGAATAGATATGAATGCACTTAAACAAAATTCATTAGACCTTTAAGATATATCACAAGATAAGGTTGCTGAAAAGGTAATTTGAGTGCAACTAAAACATGCATAACAAGGATGAGAGAGATTGAACATACACCAATTGACAAGCTATTTAGAGTGGTTCCACACTTCAAACTAGAAGTGAGTTAGTCCACTACCTAGAGATGTCAACCTCTAGGATTTCTTAACCTTGCATCTTCATTATATTCATTATAAGAGATACAATACAAGACCACCAAAGGACTTACCTATCCAATACAAAGAGTCTTCAACCTTACTAAGGACTTACCCATTTTGCAAGGAGTCTTCTACCTTCTTTCAAGGACTTACCTACTCTTGCACAAGTCTTGATCCTTGTAGGGATTACCCACTCTTCTTGTATCTTCCTCCTTTGACTTCACCTTCACTCAGAGAAGCTTCCACCAAGGACTTACCCACTTGAGCAAGGAGTCTTCTGCCTTCACCAAGGGCTTACCCACTCTTGCTCCAAGTCTTCATCCTTGATCTTCACCAAGGGACACCTTCACTTATTCTTCTTCACCTCTATTACCCAAGAGAGAGAACCTTCATCTTCATGGTTGAAATGAGAGATAGGGAGGTGGTGGAAGTGAGAGCCTCATAAGATATACATGAAGTATGAGCTCTCTTACAAATCTCCTACTCACTCTAATGGATGTATCAAGTGATTAAGCTTAGAGAGAGAGAGGAGGTTGTAGGAAACACTCAACTATAGAATAGGAACCTCACATAGAGCTTTGCTTTGAATGCTCAACATTGGAATGAAGCCCAAGGGGTCCTATTTATAGCTGGGGATATCTCTTAGCCTTTGGGAACACTTGAGAATGAAAACTAGCCATTTTGTGGCTTGCAACAGATATATTTTCACTTGTTGCAACTCCACAACGGCTAGAAGCACTTTTCTGCACTTTTCCGTACAGTGCAATCGGTCGAGTTTCTATAAGGGTAACTCGACTGATAGAGTAAAAGACAAAGCCGATATTCAGACCATCGGTCAAGTTTGTCCTGGGGAAACTCGACTGACCAATGAAAATTAAATTGGTTAGGTACTCCATCGGTCGAGTTCTGTGAAGTGTAAACTCGACCGATCAAAAGTCATTTTCAAGATCCAATCAGGATCGGTCGAGTTTGCAACTCACATAACTCGACCAATGAACAACCTAATGTGAATTTTGGAAAATGGCTTTTGAGTGCTTAAACATTCGATCTAGGTGCTCCTTATGTTCTCACAGCTTAATTACAAGTCATACAATCATTATAAGTGATTTACAACATGATTCTAATGGATTTACATCATATTACAAAGACGTGCACTTGTATTGACTTTGACTTGTCTTTTCTCCAATTTGATATGCGTAAGTTAGGGAATTTGGAGTGTGTCTATACCTAATCTGAAATCACTCAAGTAGAGACATTAGACACCAATATGTGGAATGGTTAGTCATCATCAAAATACGGGTTTAGTCAATTTATACGTGAGTCAACATTGACCTAATTGACCTTGAGTCAACATTCTCCCCCTTTTTGAAGATGACAAACCATTCCATAAATGTATTGAAAGCTTTTAAGTAAAATCATACCTTCGGAGAAACCTAGGGGTTTCAATATGATTGAGCTCATATGTTCCCCCTCAAATGATGAGCATGGAGTTCTCATACTCCCCCTCAATTGATGATATTTCCCCTGCATGGTTAGCTTTCATAACATTTATAGAATACTATGTATTCTACTCATATATGTTCTACACATATATGTCTTCTCCCCTTTACATGGACATACTTCTCCTCTTCATGTAAGACATGCCTTCTTCCTCTTTTAAAAGAAGACATACCTTTCTCCCCCTTTGTCATTTCAAAAAGTGGGGGTATGAAGAAATAAGAAACACCACTTGTTAATGGAAAGGAGATGATAACAAAAAGTTATATAAGGAGAGTAGAAGAGTACAGATAGGGGCTTTTCCAAGCATAGAAATAAAAGTAAGTTAAAGCATATGCTTGAACAACCCAAAATGCAAGATAAAGTGCTGTAGAAAAACAATAAAATGCAATATTGACCCTCAAGATGACAAAATTTGCCCAAAAAGTATCAGCACTGATGGCATAGAGATGAGCCTTGCTCAAAAGGTAGTTTCTGCATAAAAAACACTAGTCTTGCACCAAAAACTGAAACTAGAGCAAAATATGCATAAAATCCAAAAACACTCCAATTTCTACATATAATGTAGATCTATGGACCCTGCATCACAAAGTTATGCAATCAACTCAAGATAGTAGATATGCAATTCAAGGAACAAGCTTGAGCATGTATGAGACAAGATACAAGCATAGAAAATAGTGAAATATACCACTTGATGAGCAGAGATGCCAATTATAAACAAGGCTAGAACTACATGTATATGAACTACTAATAGATGTTATCACAAGTTAGGACTAATAGTAGGATCTAGATCATATCAAGAGATATCAAGAGATACACAAGATAAAGCATGGCTATGAGTAGATGAAGAGATATATCCAAACAAAGAGATGCAATTTTAGAAGCATGAAAGGATATAACTCACATAAAAATATGTATCATTTCCAAAAGATGATTACCACTAAGAACGTCAAGGTTGTATCAAAACAAGATAAACACCTAGATAGATGTAGCAAGTTAGAGTACAACGGAAGAAATTTAAGACGCAACCAAGAGATCCAAAGAGATCATCGTCAAAGCCTGCAACGCAACTCAAAGCAAGTAATTGCAAGATATAGATATACCAATTTAGAGAAATTAGAGAGATAAAGTTGTAAGCAAGATAGGAAATTTAGAACAAGGCAATATTCATATATAAAGGTACCAAAGGAGTGCCAAAGAATAAGGCTATTTTGTTGAGAAAATCTAGTTGAGAGGGAAATTCTCATCCAATAAGCCAACTGTGTATTCTGTGCATAGTGTTATCGGTCAATTTTTGTGTATTTACAACTCGACCTATGATAACTACTGGCAACACCCATTGGTGCCTATCGGTCAAGTTTCTATCAGGACAAACTCGATCGACAGAGCTGCTGTGAAAAATCACATATATATCATAAAAACATATTTAAAGGCATGCTAAAATTACAAACCATATCCAAACATGCGTAAGCAAGTTAGTAATGCACTACGCAAGTATTATAAATAGTTTTAGAGCAAGAGTGTGAAGATAAACACAAAATACCACTTTTGACTCAAAAATCATATGTATAGTGCACACTATCTTGACAAAAACAAGTTAAGATTGGTTATAAGCAAGAGAAACATTACCTTTGTGCTTACCATTGTTTTTCCACTTATTTTCACTTCATACACATCTCACCTTTCTTCTTTCATGTGGATTGAGAAGTCAATTTGCAATTCAATGGCTCAAGTCAATCCATTTGCAAGTACCTACAAGAAGAAAGATGAAATGGTCCCCAATCATGTTTTTGGGTCCAGAGGAGTTAGCTTAGCAACCCATGTCCTAATGCTCTTGGGTGCTTTCCTCAAAGGACAACAAGTAGAATAATGACCAATTTTATTGCAATAGTTGCATTTGCCCACAGTCTTAGAACTAGAGGATTCTCCATGGAATATTGGAGGTCCTTTACCTTTGTTGTTCCTTTGACTACTATCATACCCTAAACCATGTCTACCAATTTGTTTAGTAGTATGGAGTAGGATGTCATTAAGATTCTTTTTACCAACTAAGAATCTTTGCAAATAAGATCTCAAACTATCATTATCATGCATAAGAGAGGTAATAGTAGAAGACAAATGATTGATATTATCTCTAGCATGCAAAAGATCATTTTCTAAGAAAAGAGCTTTAGTTAAATAAGAATCTCTATCAATATGAAGAGCAACAACATCATTCTCTCTACTAGGAGAACTAGAACAAGATTCATACACATTGATTTTAGCAAACAAGGAGGTATTTTCTATTTCAAGCAAAGCAATCTTAGAAAGATAAACACCATTTTCAAATTCTAATCCTTGCAAAGAAAAATCTTTGTCCTTGTTTTCAGATTTAAGAACCTCAATATCATGCATGAGAGAATCAACAATTAAAGTGAGCTCTTCATTAGAACTAGGCATGAGAGGTTGAGCTTTTAGAAATCTAATCTATCAAGCAAACTAGCATTTTCAAGGTTAAGAGAGTCTACTTGGCTAAGACAAGCAATTTTGTCATCAAGAAAGCAAGAATTAGCATGTTCAAGATCATCTAGTTCTACATGCAAATTATCAATAATTCTAGCAAGCTTTTTCTTTTTCCTTTTATAAGACTTAAGAGAGGCAAAAGTATCATGAATAATAGCAATCAAATATTCTTTATCTAAAGAGTTTAGATTTACCTCACTTGAGTCCTTACTTGTTGATGCCATAAGAGCAAAATGGCATTCTCCTTCATCACTAGAGTTTGAGCTTGATCCTTCACTTGAATCTTCACTTGAGCTTGAGTTGGAGGAGCCACTTGAGCTTGAGTTGGAGGAGGACTTGCCTTTGTAGAGTTTACCCTTGTAGTACATGGCATATTCTTTAACTTGTGAGGATGGAGAAGCTTGACCAAGAATAGCCTTGGTTTGAGTTTTGATTTCAGCCTTCTTCATTCTCTTAAGTTCTTTCTCTTCTTGTCTTTCTACTTCCTCCCTCTTGTCAAGTGTGGTTTCATGTGCTTATAGATTTCCAATGAGCTCTTCAATAGGGAAATCCTTAAGATACCTTGCTTCTTCAATAGAAGTCACCTTGGGTTTCCACCTCTTGGGGAGAGTTCTAAGGATCTTAGAGTTGATCTCTCCTCTACTCATAGGATGTCCTAGAACAGCAAGACCATTCACAATTGTGTTGAGCATTGAGTACATGTTGGCTATCCTCTCCTCCTTTCCCATCTTGAAGTTCTCAAGCAGCCCTTTGATCATGTAGACTTTGCTTTCCTTCACTTGATATGTCCCCTCATAAGTGATGCATAGCTTTTTCCATACCTCACAGGCAGTTTTACATGAAGAAATTTGGTTAAACTCGATGGGGGTCATGGAGGCATAGAGGATGTGCATGGCTCTAGCATTCAAGGTTTCTTTCTTCAAGGTAGCATCATCCCATTCTTCAATATTTGTCTTTGGTAGCTTGTATGGGTTGTTCACCATTTTTCACATCTTAAGACTAGATCCTTGGATGTAGAATTGTAGCCTTCTCTAATAGAGGAAATTGTTCCCATCAAAGATTGGTAGGATGATAAAGTATCTCCCTCCTTGGTAGTCACCCATCTTCTCCTACTTGTTGAAGTATGCTTGTAGAAGCCCGCTCTGATACCAATTGTTGGATCCTATATGGGTGATTAGATGTTCTAGAGGGGGGGGTAAATAGAGCTGAATGCACTTAAACAAAATTCATTAGACCTTCAAGATATATCGAAAGATAAGGTTGCTAAAAAGGTAATTTGAGTGCAACTAAAACATGCATAGCAAGGATGAGAGAGATTGAACATACACCAATTGACAAGCTATTTAGAGTGGTTCCACACTTCAAACTAGAAGTGAGTCAGTCCACTACCTAGAGAGGTCAACCTCTAGGATTTCTTAACCTTGCATCTTCATTATATTCATTATAAGAGATACAATACATGACCACCAAAGGACTTACCTATCCAATACAAAGAGTCTTCAACCTTACCAATGACTTACCCACTTTGTAAGGAGTCTTCTGCCTTCTTCCAAGGACTTACCTACTCTTGCACAAGTCTTCAGCCTTGTAGGGATTACCCACTCTTCTTGGATCTTCCACCTTTGACTTCACCTTCACTCGGAGAAGCTTCCACCAAGGACTTGCCCACTTGAGCAAGGAGTCTTTTGCCTTCACTAAGGGCTTACCCACTCTTGCTCCAAGTCTTCAACCTTGATCTTCACCAAGGGATGCCTTCCCTTGTTCTTCTTCACCTCTCTTATCCAAGAGAGAGAATCTTCCTCTTCATGGTTGAAATGAGAGAGAGGGAGGTGGTGAAAGTGAGAGCCTCACAAGATATACATGTAGGACGAGCTCTCTTAAAAATCTCCTACTCACTCTAATGGATGTAGCAAGTGATTAAGCTTAGAGAGAGAGAGGAGGCTGTAGGAAGCACTCAAATATAAAATATGAACCTCACATAGAGTTTTGCATTGAATGCTCAACCTTGGAATGAATCCCAAGGGGTCCTATTTAATGTTGGGGATGCCTCTTAGCCTTTGGGAACACTTGAGAATGAAAACTAGTCATTTTATGGCTTGCAACAGATATATTTTCACTTGTTGCAACTCCACAATGGCTAGATGCACTTTTCTGCACATTTCTTTACAATGCAATCGGTTGAGTTTTTATAAGGGTAACTCGACTGATAGAGTAAAAGACAAAGCCGATATTCAGACCATCGATCGAGTTTGTCCTGGGGAAACTCGACCGACCAATGAAAATCGAATTGGTCAGGTACTCCATAGGTCGAGTTCTGTGAAGTGTAAACTCGACCGATCAAAAGTCATTTTCAAGATCCAATCAGGATCGGTCGAGTTTGCAACTCACAGAACTCGATCGATGAACAACCTGATGTGAATTTAGGAAAATGGCTTTTGAGTACTTAAACATTCGATCTAAGTGCTCCTAATTTTTTCCAAGCTTAATTACAAGTCATACAATCATTACATGTGATTTACAACATGATTCTGATGGATTTACATTATATTACAAAAACATGCACTTGTATTGACTTTGACTTGTCTTTTCTCCAATTTGATATGTGCAAGTTAGGGCATTTGGAGTGTGTCTATGCCTAATCTGAAATCAGTCAAATAGAGACATTAGACACCAATATGTGGAATGGTTAGTCATCATCAAAACATGGGTTTAATCAATTTAGACGTGAGTCAGCATTGACCTAATTGACCTTGAGTCAACATTCTCCTTCTTTTCGAAGATGACAAACCATTCCATAAATGTATTGAAAGCTTTTAAATAAAATCATACCTTCAGATAAACCTAGGGGTTTCAATAGGATTGAGCTCATATGCTTCCCCTCAATTGATGCGCATGGAGTTCTCATACTCCCCCCTCAATTGATGATATTTCCCCTACATGGTTAGCTTTCATAACATTTATAGAATACTATGTATTCTACTCATATATGTTCTACACATATATGTCTTCTCCCATTTACCTTCTCCCCTTTACATGGACATACTTCTCCTCTTCATTTAAGACATGCCTTCTTCCTCTTTTAAAAGAAGACATACCTTTCTCCCCCTTTGTCATTTCAAAAAGTGGGGGTATTAAGAAATAAGAAATACCACTTGTTAAAGGAAAGTAGATGATAACAAAAATTTATATAAGGAGAGTAGAAGAGAACATATAGGGGCTTGTCCAAGCATAGAAAGAAAAGCAAGTTAAAGCATATACTTGAACAACCCAAAATGCAAGATAAAGTGTTGCAGAAAAATAATAAAATGCAATTTTGACCCTCAAGATGATAGAATTTTCCCAATAAGTATCAGGGCTCAAGGCACAGTGACGAGCCTTGCTCAGAAGGTAGTTTCTAGATAAAAAACACTAGTCTTGCACCAAAAACTGAAACTGGAGCAAAATCTGCATAAAACCCAAAAATACTCCAATTTCTACATATAATGTAGATCTATGCACCCTACATCACAAACTTATGCAAGAAACTCAAGACAGTAGATATGCAATTCAAGGAACAAGCTTGAGCATGTATGAGACAAGATACAAGCATAGCATATATAAAAATATACCACTTGATGAGTAGAGATGCCAATTATAAACAAGGCTAGAACTACATGTATATGAACTACTAGTAGATGTTATCACAAGTTAGGACTAATAGTAGGATCTAGATCATAGCAAGAGATGTCAAAAGATACACAAGATAAAGCATGGCTATGACTAGATGAAGAGATACATCCAAACAAAGAGATATGCAGTTTTAGAAGAATGAAAGGATATAACTCACATACAAATATGCATCATTACCGAAAGATGATTACCACTAAGAACCTCAAGGTTGTATAAAAACAAGATATACACCTAGATAGATGTAGCAAGTTAGAGTACAACGGAAGAAATTTAAGACACAACCAAGAGATCCAAAGAGATCATCGTCAAAGCCTACAACGCAACTCAAAGCAAGTAATTCCAAGATATATATATATATACCAATTTAGAGCAATTAGAGAGATAGAGTTGTAAGAAAGATAGGCAATTTAGAACAAGGAAATATTCATATATAAAGGTACTAAAGGAGTGCCAAAGAATAAGGCTATTTGGTTGAGAAAATCTAGTTGAGAGGGAAATTCTCATCCAATAAGCCAACTGTGTATTCTATGCACAGTGTTATCAATCAAGTTATGTGTATTGACAACTCGACCTATGACAACTACTGGCAACACCCATTGGTGCCTATCGGTCGAGTTTCTATCAGGGAAAACTCGACCGACAGAGCTACTGTCAAAAAGCACATATATATCATAAAAACATATTTAAAGGCATGCTAAAGATACAAACCATATCCAAACATGTGTAAGAAAGTTAGTAAAGCACTATGAAAGCATTAGAAATAGTTTTTGAGCAAGAGTGTGTAGATAAATACAAAATACCACTTTTGACTCAAAAACCATATGTATGGTGCACACTAACTTGACAAAAACATGTTAGGATTGGTTATACGCAAGAGAAACATTACCTTTATGCTTACCATTGCTTTTCCACTTATTTTCACTTAATACACATCTCATCTTTATTTTTTCATGTGGATTGAGAAGTCAATTTGCAATTCAATGGCTCAAGTCAATCCATTTGCAAGTACCTACAAGAAGAAAGATGAAATGGTCCCCAATCATATTTTTGGTTCCAGAGGGGTTAGCTTAGCAACCCAAGTCCTAATGCTCTTGGGTGCTTTCCTAAAAGGACAACAAGTAGAATAATGAACAATTTCATTGCAATAGTTTCATGTGCCCATAGTCTTGGTACTAGAGGATTCTCCATGGAATATTGGAGGTCCTTTACCTTTATTATCCCTTTAACTACTATCATGCCCTAAACCATGTCTATCAATTTGTTTAGTAGTATGGAGTAGGATGTCATTAAGATTCTTTTTACCAACTAAGAATCTTTGCAAAGAAGATCTCAAGCCATCATAA
Organism: Alisma plantago-aquatica; assembly: GCA_963693085.1. NCBI lineage: Eukaryota > Viridiplantae > Streptophyta > Magnoliopsida > Alismatales > Alismataceae > Alisma > Alisma plantago-aquatica. Next base: position 329,832,675 of record OY856414.1, read on the forward strand.
TCATGCATAAGAGAAGTAATAGTAGAAGACAAATGATTGATATTATCTATAGCATGTAAAAGATCATTTTATAAGCAAAGAGCAAAGTTAAATAAGAATCTCTATCAATATGAAGAGCAGAAACATCATTCTCTCTACTAGTAGAACTAGAACAAGATGCATGCACATTGATTTTAGCAAACAAGGAGGCATTTTTTATTTCAAGCAAAGCAGTCTTAGAAAGATAAACACCATTTTCAGATTCTAATCCTTGCAAAGCAAAATCTTTATCCTTGTTTTCAGATTTAAGAACGTCAATATCATGCATGAGAGAATCAACAATTAAAGTAAGCTCTTAATTAGAACCAGGCATGAGAGGTTGAGCTTCTAGAAATCTAAACTTATCAATGAAACTAGCATTTCCAAGTTTCAGAGAGTGTGCTTGGCTAAGACAAGCATTTTTGTCATTAAGCAAGCAAGAATTAGCATGTTCAAGATCATCTAGTTCTACATGCAAATTATCAACAATTCTAGAAAGCTTTTTCTTTTTCCTTTTATAAGACTTAAGAGAGGCACAAGTATCATGAATAATAGCAATCAAAGATTCTTTATCTAAAAAGTTTAGATTTACCTCACTTGAGTCCTTACTTGTTGATGCAATAAGAGAAAAATGGCATTCACCTTCATCACTAGAGCTTGAGCTTGATCCTTCACTTGAATCTTCACTTGAGCTTGAGTTGGAGGAGCCACTTGAGCTTGAGTTGGAGGAGGACTTGCCTTTGTAGAGTTTACCCTTGGAGTACATGGCATCTTCTTTAACTTGAGAGGATGGGGAAGTTTGACCAAGAATAGCCTTGATTTGAGCTTTGATTTCAGCCTTCTTCATTCTCTTAAGTTCTTTCTCTTCTTGTCTTTCTACTTCCTCCCTCTTTTCAAGTGTGGCTTCATGTGTTTGTAGATTTCCAATGATCTCTTTAATAGGGACATCCTTAAGAGACCTTGCTTCTTCAATGGAAGTCACCTTGGGTTCCCACCTCTTGGGGAGAGTTCTAAGGATCTTAGAGTTGATCTCTCCTCTACTCATAGGATGTCCTAGAACAGCAAGACCATTCACAATGGTGTTAATCCTTGAGTACATGTTGGCTATCATCTCCTCCTTTCCCATCTTGAAGTTCTCAAGCAGCCCTTTGAGCATGTAGACTTTGCTTTCCTTCACTTGATTTGTCCCCTCATAAGTGATGCATAACTTTTTCCATACCTCATAGGTTGTTTCACATGAAGAAATTTGGTTGAACGCGGTGGGGGTCATGGAGGCATAGAGGATGTGCATGGATCTAGCATTCAAGGTTTCTTTCTTCAAGGTAGTATCATCCCATTCTTCAATCTTTGTCTTTGGTAGCTTGTATAGGTTGTTCACCATTTGCCACATCTCAAGACTTGATCCTTGGATGTAGAATTGAAGCCTTCTTCTCCAATAGAGGAAATTTCTCCCATCAAAGATTGGTAGGCTGATCAAGTATCTCCCTCCTTGGTAGTCACCCATCTTCTCCTACTTGTTGAAGTATGCGTGGAGAAGCCCGCTTTGATACCAATTGTTGGATCCTAGATGGGTGATTAGATTCTCTAGAGGGGGGTGAATAGAGTTGAATGCACTTAAGCAAAATTCATTAGACCTTCAAGATATATCACAAGATAAGGATGCTAAAAAGGTAATTTGAGTGGAACTAAAATAAGCATAGCAAGGATGAGAGAGATGGAACATACACCAATTGACAAGCTATTTAGAGTGGTTCCAAACTTCAAACTAGAAGTGAGTCAGTCCCACTACCTAGAGAGGTCAACCTTTAGGATTTCTTAACCTTGCATCTTCATTATACTCATTATAAGAGATACAATACACGACTACCAAAGGAATTACCTATCCAATACAAAGAGTCTTCAACCTTACCAAGGACTTACCCAATTTGCAAGGAGTCTTCTGCCTTCTTCCAAGGACTTACCTACTCTTGCACAAGTCTTCAGCCTTACAAGGATGACCCACTCTTCTTGGATATTACGCCTTTGACTTCACCTTCCCTTGAAGAAGCTTCCACCAAGGACTTACCCACTTGAGCAAGGAGTCTTCAGCCTTCACCAAGGGCTTACCCACTCTTACTCCAAGTCTCCAGCCTTGATCTTCACCAAAGGACGCCTTCCCTTTTTCTTCTTCACCACTCTTAGCCAAGAGAGAGAACCTTCATCTTCATGGTTGAAATGAGAGATAGGGAGGTGTTGGAAGTGAGAGCCTCACAAGATATACATGTAGGATGAGCTCTCTTACAAATCTCCTACTCACTCTAATGGATGTAGCAAGTGATTAAGCTTAGAGAGAGAGAGGAGGCTGTAGGAAGCACTCAACTATAGAATAGGAACCTCACATAGAGTTTTGCATTGAATGCTCAACCTTAGAATGAAGCCCAAGGGGTCCTATTTATAGTTGGGGATGCCTCTTAGCCTTTGGGAACACTTGAGAATGAAAACTAGCCATTTTGTGGCTTGCAACAGATATATTTTCACTTGTTGCAACTCCACAATGACTAGAAGCACTTTTCTGCACTTTTCTGTACAGTGAAATTGGTCGAGTTTCTATAAGGTTAACTCGATCGATAGAGTAAAAGACAAAGCTGATATTCAGACCATAGGTCGAGTTTGTCCTGGGGAAACTCAATCGACCAATGAAAATTGAATTGGTCAGGTACTCCATCGGTCGAGTTCTGTGAAGTGTAAACTCGACTGATCAAAAGTCATTTTCAAGATCCAATCAGGATCGGTCGAGTTTGCAACTCACAGAACTCCACCGATGAACAACCTGATGTGAATTTTGGAAAATGGCTTTTGAGTGCTTAAACATTCGATCTAAGTGCTCTTGATTTTTTCCAAGCTTAATTACAAGTCATACAATCATTATAAGTGATTTACAACATGATTCTAATGGATTTACATCATATTACAAAAACATGCCCTTGTATTGACTTTGACTTGTATTTTCTCCAATTTGATATGTGCAAGTTAGTGCATTTGGAGTGTGTTTATACCTAATCTGAAATCACTCAAGTAGAGACATTAGACACCAATATGTGGAATGGGTAGTCATCATCTAAACACGGGTTTAGTCAATTTAGGCGTGATTCAACATTGACCTAATTAACCTTGAGTCATCATTCTCCCCCTTTTTGAAGATGACAAACCATTCCATAAATGTATTGAAAGCTTTTAAGTAAAATCATACCTTCAGAGAAACCTAGGGGTTTCAATAGGATTGAGCTCATATGCTCCCCCTCAATTGATGTGCATGGAGTTCTCATACTCCCCCTCAATTGATGCTATTTCCCCTACATGGTTAGCTTTCATAACATTTATAGAATACTATGTATTCTACTCATATATGTTCTACACATATATGTCTTCTCCCATTTACCTTCTCCCCTTTACATGGACATACTTCTCATCTTCATGTAAGACATGCCTTCTTCCTCTTTTAAAAGAAGACATACCTTCCCCCACTTTGTTATTTCAAAAATTGGGGGTATGAAGAAATAAGAAACACCACTTGTTAAAGGAAAGGAGATGATAACAAAAAGTTATATAAGGAGAGTAGAAGAGCACGAATAGGGGCTTGTCCAAGCATAGAAAAAAAAGCAAGTTAAAGCATATACTTGAACAACCCAAAATGCAAGATAAAGTGTTGCAGAAAAACAATAAAACACAATTTTGACCCTCAAGATGACAAAATTTGCCCAAAAAGTATTAGGGCTCATGGCATAGCGATGAGCCTTTCTCATAAGGTAGTTTTTGCATAAAAAACATTTGTCTTGCACCAAAAACTGAAACTGGAGCAAAATCTGCATAAAATCCAAAAATACTCCAATTTTTACATATAATGTAGATCTATGCGCCCTGCATCACAAAGTTATGCAAGCAACTCAAGATAGTAGATATGCAATTCAAGGAACAAGCTTGAGCATGTATGAGACAAGATAAAAGCATAGCAAATAGTGAAATATACCACTTGATGAGCAGAGATGCCAATTATAAACAAGGCTAGAACTACATGTATATGAACTACTAGTAGATGTTATTACAAGTTAGGACTAATAGTAGGATCTAGATCATAGCAAGAGATATCAAAAGATACACAAGATAAAGTATGGCTATGAGTAGATGAAGAGATATATCCAAACAAAGAGATATGAAATTTTAGAAGCATGAAAGGATATAACTCACATACAAATATGCATCATTACCAAAAGATGATTACCACTAAGAACCTCAAGGTTGTATCAAAACAAGATATACACCTAGATAGATGTAGAAAGTTAGAGTACAACGGAAGCAATTTAAGACACAACCAAGAGATCCAAAGAGATCATCATCAAAGCCTACAACGCAACTCAAAGCAAGTAATTGCAAGATATAGATATACCAATTTAGAGCAATTAGAGAGATAGAGTTGTAAGCAAGATAGGCAATTTAGAACAAGGAAATATTCATATATAAAGGTACCAAAGGAGTGCCAAAGAATACGGCTATTTGGTTGAGAAAATCTAGTTGAGAGGGAAATTCTCATCCAATAAGCCAACTGTGTATTTTGTACACAGTGTTATCGTTCGAGTTCTGTGTATTGACAACTCGACTGATGATAGCTGCTGGCAACACCCATTGGTGCCTATCGGTCGAGTTTCTATCAGGAAAAACTCGACCGACTGAGCTTCTATCAAAAAGCACATATATATCATAAAAACATATTTAAAGGCATGCTAAAAATACAAAACATATCCAAACATGTGTAAGCAAGTTAGTAATGTGCTACGAAAGCATTAGAAACAATTTTTGAGCAAGAGTGTGAAGAGAAACACAAAATACCACTTTTGACTCAAAAACCATATTTATAGTGCACACTATCTTGACAAAAACAAGTTAGGATTGGTTATAAACAAGAGAAACATTACCTTTGTGCTTACCATTGCTTTTCCACTTGTTTTCACTTCATACACATCTCACCTTTCTTCTTTCATGTGGATTGAGAAGCCAATTTGCAATTCAATGGCTCAAGTTAATCCATTTGCAAGTACCTACAAGAAGAAAGATGAAATGGTCCCCAATCATGTTTTTGGGTCCAGAGGGGTTAGCTTAGCAACCCAAGTCTGAATGCTCTTGGGTGCTTTCCTAAAAGGACAACAAGTAGAATAATGACCAATTTCATTGCAATAGTTGCATGTGCCCATAGTCTTGAAACTAGAGGATTCTCCATGGAATATTGGAGGTCCTTTACCTTTGTTGTTCCTTTGACTACTATCATACCCTAAACCATGTCTTCCAATTTGTTTAGTAGTATGGAGTAGGATGTCATTAAGATTCTTTTTACCAACTAAATTTTTTTGCAAAGAAGATCTCAAACCATCATTATCATGCATAAGAGAAGTAATAGTAGAAGAAAAATGATTGATATTATCTCTAGCATGCAAAAGATCATTTTCTAAGCAAAGAGCTTTAGTTAAATAAGAATCTCTATCAATATGAAGAGTAGCAACATCATTCTCTCTACTAGTAGAACTAGAATAAGATTCATGCACATTAATTTTAGCAAACAAGGAGGCATTTTCTATTTCAAGCAAAGCAATCTTAGAAAGATAAACACCATTTTTAGATTCTAATCCTTGCAAACACTACAACAAACATTCACATTAGCGGCCTTTCATAAATGCCTCTGAAAAAAAGCCAGTAAACAGGTTTAGCGGCATTTGTTGACATTTAAAAAAATGCCTCTAGCGCCAATGCCACTAGGAAGATAGTGGCTTAAGTTGTAAAAGCCACTAAATGTTTGTCTTTTGTGGATTCGAATAAATACCACATAAATGCCACTAAACCATCATTTGGCATTTATAGAAAAACCACTATCCATCATTTGGCTTTTATACAAATACCGCTATTTTATATAATGTTGTTGTAAAAAACAATTTTGATTGAATGTAGTGGCTTATGAAAAAAGCCACTAATGACATACTAGTTCTGCATTACTAATTTTTTATGGATTTTAGTCAGTCAATTTGTAGTTCATGATCAAGTTTTCTAATCGAATGCCAATTGAATCCGAACACATTCTAGAAGTATTGAACTTTTTTATTTATAATCAAATGACAATTACATGGGGAGGACATTTTACCTTGCCCCTTGTATTGAATACAACAACATCACATATGACTATATATGGTACATATTGTAGACATGAACACTAATTGGATAACAACTCATTTTGCACTTGGAAACCCCCCAAAGGAATACAAACTCATTTTCTTACAAAAACATATAGCTCCATTCTAGCATTCTAAGTAGTTGTGAGCTTCTACAGGAGTAGACCAACTAATTGCAATGAAGGTTCATCCTTCTTCTCAGCTACAGTGATAGCATTACGGCCATTTGGTCATCAGATTCCTCAGTAGGTTCTTCCTTCTTCTCTTCCACCTTGGCAGCAGGAGCAGCAACAAGGGCAGCAACAACTACAAATTTGCTAGGATCCTGCAATGAAGTGAGCAAAATGTTGAACACTTGCATGCAAATATACAACACTAGCATGCTGTTAAGATAGTATCAGGGAAGATAGCACCATTGCCAAATTTATCAATAAGATCATCTTCAGTAAGGTGAAGGACCTCAGGGCTGAATACAAATCCACTGTCATAAATTGACAGCACAACCAGTCCATATGAGAAGGGCCTGATGCCGAGCTTGGCAAGAAGGGCAGCCTCAGAAGAACCCACCTTCTCACCTTTCCTAATAAGTTTGACAATGGTGATAATTTCAACTGTACCATTCACATTATGTCAGATGAATAGAGTTTGCCATGCAGCAATGTTGTAGACATTCAGCTAAGCACACAACTAAGCACATGATAGAAAGGGTGCAAAGCTGACAATCTTGACAATTATGTAAAAAGAAAAAGATGGTTATCAAACTCATTGTCATCTAGGGTTCTCATAAAACTATAGTCTATACATAATAAGTTGAAATATTTTTAGTAAGGTAAGAAAGCATATAATGATTAATAAGAGTAGAACCTGGTGAAGGCCTTCATATTGTTATAGATAGATCTCCCTTCGCCAACTGCAATAACTATTGTACTAAAGTTATTATCAGCAAGAACCATGTCTGAAGCCTCCTTGGTAACCTGGACTGACACATAAAAAGAGAAGAAACAATCATTATCGATAATAATTACTAAAAGACAAGAAGATAGATATACAAATTGACATATAGAGAATATACTTACCTCAGTTCCAGCAATTCCCATGGAAATACCAATGTCTGCCATTTTCAGAGTAGATGCATCATTAACACCATCACCAGTCATGGCAACCACCACATGTAATAAACAACTAACAACAAAACATGCAAGTTGACTATGTAGATCAGCAGGAGGCTTCAGGTCTTCAAATCTATACTAACATGGCCACCAAGAATAGATTCACTATCCCCTGATAAGCAAGAAGAGTTTCCAGAACAGATTCACTATCCCCTTGAACTAAAAAAAAGCAAAGTGAAGTAGTGAAATATACCTTATCCAAGAATCCTTAAAACAACCCAAAGCAAAATTGGAAACCAATGTTGGCTAGGCTGCAATACATCAAGAACATGTAAGCGTGCACCGTTTTGTTGGATTGCATGTAAGACCAGTTCCAGGGTGAGGAATCCCATCTTTGAGTCCTAACAGTAGCTCTGTTCTTGGAGATTAAATGCCAATCACAAGAGCTGAGCTGAAGCCTTTCACAAGAGATGAGATGACAACCTTAGCTCTCGAGAGTGGCCTTTAATCTCCAAAAACATGCCTTTTTGAGTCCTAACAACAACTTTGTACTTGGATATTTAAGGTCATTCTCTATACACGATCTTAGCAGAGGATCCTTACCATAGTTATTGGCTTTTAGGGCCTGCATCACAACCACATGTTACAGAAAGGGTATTATTGTAGATGTTGTTTTAACAATTAAGGGAACATGGAGGATCTGATATTACTAAGAGCACTCATTATTTCTTGAGGCTTCTTCCTTGACTTCTTAACCAAAGAAGAGTATGGAAATGTTGAAAATGACTTGTTGTACCATGGAAATGTTAAAAATGACTTGTTGTACCTCTGCAGAGAAATTAGGATGCATAGAAGCATGCAACTAAAATATCTCAGTTACATTTTAGACATCTTAATAGCCTAAATATTGAGCAATCATAGAAGCTCAACCAAAAACCATCTTGAGGTGAATCACCACAGAAAAATATGTTGTGTAAATCTCACACACAAGATTCCAAAAACACTGCTCATAGCTAAAAACCACTTTGGCTAGGCTGCAATACTATCTTAGATACTACTTTGGCTAGGCTGCAATACATTAAGAACATGTAAGGATGTACCATTTTGTTGGATTGACTATAAGACCAGTTCCAGGGTGAGGAATCCCATTTTTGAGTCCTAACATCAGCTCTGTTCTTGTAGATTAAAGGCCATTCACAAGAGTTGAGCAGAAGCCTTTCACAAGAGATGAGCTGACAACCTTAGCTCTCGAGAATGGCCTCTGATCTCCAAAAATTGGCCTTTTACGCAGTGACATGTTGTTTGTTGTGGAAGGCACAAAATGCACAATTCTTCAGAGAAATATTGACTTAGTAAGCTATCATGCAACATGTGATCAAGTTATGAAAGAACAATTTATAGATAATTATTGACTTAGGAAGCAAAAAAAGACATTCACATTTAGCAGGTCAAAATAAAATATGTTGTGTAAATGTCACACACAAGAAGGTAAGACACTGCTCATAGCTAAAAGCAAAATAGGATTGACATTTGGCAACATTGTCTACGACAATGGATATGAAACAATAGTATCTAGATCGTTATGTACTAATAAAAAAGTGGACCAAAGAAACACAACTATAGCTTTCATCTCTCTACACAGTATCCAAGAATGCAATTATCTATCTTTACACTTGATGACCTGCAACAAATGGAAATGACTTTAGATACTAGTTTTGTTTTCAATTATGTCATATTATAAGCAATACTATATGCTCACTTTGGCAGTAAATGTTATTTTGGCCATGCTATGACATTGCCAATAACTTCATCCATATATTGATATTGCTCAGAAGGTCTGACTAGAGGTTCGTTGGCCATCACCACAACCTCTACATAAACACCAACACATGATGAGCCTAAAATTGCACCTCCCACCATTTGTAAGGGGTCAACCTCAGATACTCAACCGATTGCAACTTTAGCATCTGCATCTGCGATACTCAGCACATACACTTCCTATAAAAAAATACAATTTAAATAAAAAATTTATATAAATGTAGAATGATGTGCAATTTACACAAATACAAACATACTTGTCCCTTATAAATTGTTGAATGTCTCATTCCGGTCTGCACAATTATTTTATCTTTGTCATAAGGCCAACAAAATTCAACATGGAAAATAATTGATACCACACATCTCATATAAAATGTATTCATACCTGGCCAGTGCATACATGTTGTGCTGATTGACTGTTTCCTGCTCTAGACAAGGCTAGTATCTGCTCTATTTTTACATTTTGTTCTTGAATTTTAGCTTCAAATTCCATCCATTGTTGTTCAAGCTGATCCTGGAAATGCTTCCTTTGCGCTTCATCAACTTCTCGGGATTTACGGTTCTTGCCTTAGATATCAGAAGGTGATGGTCCAAGTCCATAACCACGAACATATCCTGGTCTCTCTTCTCCCATAACTTGCCTATAAATTTCAGCTGAAGTAACATCAGGTTGGTTTCTTCGCAGCTCGTCACCTACCTCAGAAAAATTTTCCTACACACAACAAAACATAGGAGATGAATTTTATACCAAACATATAAATGTTTCCATGTAGTAAATGTAACATAATACTATAGGATAGGAATCCTTGTACCAAAATTTTGGCGGATTCAATATCAACTATGCTCCCATCTTTTTTACGATGAGTTTTCTCAAAAAATCAATGGGATCAACTACCCCGCCTCTTTCCTTCTCCAACTGTATCATTCAAACAAGGTTATTGCTAACATCATTTAAATGGATGTCTCCAAATTGTCCAATTGAATCACAATATTGACTAACTTACATCATGTTTCAGACAAGCAAATGACTTGGTTCCTGTTGTGTGGCTAACCTTTTGAAATTTTTTGCTTGTCTTGTTAGTTATAAACTTCCTCTGTGAAAAAAAATTGTAGTATTGTCCATAGTAATTATCTGTGAGGTAAATTAAATATCAATTAATAGATATAAAAAATTACCTTTCCTTTATTTCTCCTCCAGTAATCCATAAGAAATTTCCATTGAGACGTTTCCACACGGGGAACAACTTGTTCAAGTTGTTGTTCATATGGACTATCTTCTACGAAGTATAGTTTCCATAACTCCCACTTGTGGTCCTTCCATTTCTTTCCCAGTCTCTTCATTGTCCACTCCTTTAATTCTATGTCCATCATGAATTTACTCTACCGACAATAAGGATATCAATTAGAAGCTTCATTTAACCATTTAAAAATAAATTTTAATATTGTACCTTCACAAAATTCCATATGGATTCTTTTTTATTTGCTGGAAATTGTCTCCAGTCCTCATAGTTTAATGGAAAAAGATTGGGACTCTTGCAATGGTTGTTAAGAAACTTGATAAGTGACATTGGTTTTTACCCACTAGTTGTCCAAATTGATTTATCTGAATGGGAATGTGATCACTGGGCTTTCTTTTCCAGACTTACAAACATTGTGTTCAGCCACGTGTGTGATGTCTTTGACCTAAGCATTCATTTATATATCATTAGATGCAGTACTATAAATGCAATGATATGAATAAACCAAATACCTAGCACATCAGTAGGTGTTGGTGTAGCATTCAACGACTCATCATGGTGATCAAAGATGTCATTTTGCTCCATGGTTTCTTGAAATGCATTGCTATTTTGGCTATTGCCAGCTCTACTCTCTACTCTTCTTGATTGATTGGACACGAGAACATTGACAGTAGGCACCGGGGGTCGATGTCTTTGACCTGAGCATTTATTCATAAAGGATACAACATAAATGGAAATTATATATCTTTAGATGTAGCACTATGAATGCAATGATATGAATTAACTGATTACCTAGTCCATCAGAAGGTGTTGTTGTAGCATTCAACGACTCTTGATGGTGATCAGAGAGGTCATTTTGCTCCATGTGGTCATGAAATGGATGGTTGTTTTGGCTATTGGAAGCTCTATTGTCTACTCTTCTAGAATGATTGGACACTGAAGCATTACCATTAGGCACTCGTGGTTGATGTCTTTGACCTGAGCATTCATTCATAAAGGGTACAACATAAATGGAAATTATATATCACTAAAGGCAACACTATATATGCAATGAATTAACCGATTACCTAGCCCATCAGAAGGTGTTGTTGTAGCATTTAACAACTCATCATGGTGATCAGATAGGCCATTTTGCTCCATGTGATCATGAAATGCATGGCTATTTTGACTATTGGCAGTTGTACTATCTACTCTTCTTGAATGATTGGACACTGAAGCATTGCCATTAGGCACCCATTGTCGATGTCTTTGACCTGAGCATTCATTCATAAAGGATACAACATATATAGAAATTATATATCATTAAATGCAACACTATAAATGCGATGATATGATTACCTTGTCCATCACAAGGTGTTCTTGTAACAACAGAGCTAGCAACAGTGTTATTTAATTTCCTTGGTCAATCATTTTGAACATTAGGTGGAAGGGAAGCTAAAAAAATTTTGGAGCGATTACTGGATGACAGGTTCAAAGCTTTCCAACAACCTTGTGGAGTAATGCTAGGTAAATGAGTCCCCGTACAAGAGTCAATGATGTTGTTCTGATCATTCCTTGTAGCTATCTTATTATGGAAGTTGTCACTTAACTGTTCTCTCATCCTTAGTATATCAAGTCACACAAAAATGAAGACACTTAAAACAAAATTGAACAACATAAAAGGTATTTACTACTCGTTCGGTCATCCTCTGCCATCCAACATTTATCCATTCTTAAAAATAGTAAAAAATATAAGATTTATGAGTAAGTCTGTCATACAAACAACATAGTTATAATAAGGATAAAAGTAGAACATCACTTTGAGGCAATCCTCAAAGAAAAACATCACTCAAAACCACACCAGAGAAAAACATTTGCAAGCCATCATCAAGATCACATTGGGTACCTTAAATTCACAATACTTGATTGATTACTAATGTTCATTAAGTAATACAACACAAATTACATTTTTTGATTATTTCCTAATTTAAAAGTTAAATTTTTTTATCAACAATTGTGACGACCGTTATGATTGTGACGTGTCCATTTTGTTGATGATGTTGTGTCAAGGATGGAGTAGTTGGAAGACGAATCTGAACTGATGGTTATGGGGTACAAGGCGGTACCAACGGGCAAGGATTGCACCTCAGGCATGCCGAATTCATCGAATGACGTCTCCTCAGATACGGTACAACCTGGCTCGTGCATATACCGTCTCAGGTGAGAAGGCAAACTGTTGTTGTAGTTATGTATATAAGCATGTATGGCATTGTTGCCAATTAGACGAAGCAAAACCTGGTCCGTACGGCCAATTCCCATTCTCCCAATCCACACATGCCAACTGGTTGTGGATACCAGATTGCCGTCACCATCATACTGAACCTCAATTACATTTGTCGAGTTCCCAAACTTTAAGGTCATTTGACCAGTCGTGTAGCATCTTCTGTCCAGATGATGCCAATGTCTGGGAATGGTGAGTTGTGCAAGTGTACACTCATCTAGGGCGACGTCCAGCTTTTCTGCTTCAGGGAAAAGGAGCGGGGGGGGGGGGGGGGTAGACGCCCAGGCCATAGTGACTTTTGTGGGTGAACAGAGGCTGCAAAATATTAGTACTAATAATTGTAAGTATATATAACGATATTATAAATTTTCAAAAAAAGTAGTATAAATTTACAAAATATAGAGTAATATATTTTTAAAAGTGAAGCAAGTAGTCCATAAACATATTCCCCATGGTTTCTATCAACATCGATAGGAATGAACCCGTTAGAGAATGGGCAACATCATTATCTAGTTTGATGAAACTTGGTCAGGGACCATACAAGTGTACAACTTGTATAAGATCTGAGTGTAGAAGACCTAGAACTTGGAGGAACTGGTGTGCCAACCAGCTGATGGTTCCTGGCCCAAGGCGAGAGGTTGGAGTACATATATAGTATTGATGTATAATTGGCTATAAATTTCTTGAGTAACAGAACATGCCATCAAAAGACAAAATTTGATTTAGGATATGGAACTGAAGTAACCATAATGCAATGTGTTTACATTAAAGCAGTACTGAGATAAGACGTACACTCCAAAAAAAACATGAATCAACCATTATGTAAACATCACTGCATAGAAGCCATGCAATTTTGTTCAATATAGAAATCAAGAGGGCAAACCAGACTTCCTATGGCAGAGAAAAAATTATTGTTGTTCCACAATGGAACCCCTGCATTTTGTGCAATTATAGCTTAGTGTTAATAGCAACTTGTCTGCATGCCCTTGGTATCTTGCTTCATTGTTTCTTAAAGACCCTAATTTTCAGGGATGGTGAAGGTTTTTGTCAATTGGTAGTGTAGAAGAATATAGACCATTCAAGTTTACGGTAATCAAAGGAAAATTGAAGAAACCACACCCAAAAAAAATGTATACTATAAGTAATTATATAAAGGTCTTATTCTTCCTTAGACATTTCTGAATCCTAGAATATTACACAAGAAATGACCATCTGAAAAACCTTGTTCTCTCCTTAGCCTCTTCCTACATACATAAAGATGAGTATCTCTCCCCTTCATTAGCCCAATGGTGGGAACCCTTGTTCTCATCTGAGAGCGCCAACCCACCAAAGGTGGTGGCCTAGGTAAGGATACATTACTTGCCTATTCGTTAATGATTTATAAACAAAGATACAGGAGATGTGCATACATCACATGAGCACCTAAGCGACCACTTTTTTAAAAAGTGGATGATTCATTTTCCTTACAATTTAATACAACAATACACAAATTTTTATATGAATACACTAACATTTAGCAAACTTGTATACATAACCAAAACCAATGCGACACTATAAAATAAAACAACAGAATCATCATATTTCAAGACTGTAAAATAATCCAAGTTTAAATCTAACAAAGAAGGATGGTTAATGGCTTGATATAAACAATTAAGGAAGTGATTGCTGGATATAAAACAACGAAATCATCATATTTCAAGACTATCTTCATAAATTGATTATCATATGTACCTTGATAGAATGGAAACTGTGAGAATGGATGGGAAAGACCATGTGTGTTTATTGTTTTGTGGGGTGTACTTACCTGTCGCGCACTGAAGCAGCAGGGTGGCAAACTTCTGCAGTCCTCACCGGCAAGTTGGGAGACCGATCTATTCCTCGGCGTACCCTCCAACCCTTAGCAACATCGCCGACACCTTGGAGAAGAGCAGAGAGCGTTCCAGCAGGTAGCGTCCACGATCTAGCAGATTAGGGTGAAAAGGCTAGCTAGGTCGACTTTGCGGGTTCTGTGAGCAGAGAAAATGTCGGGAGTAAATGTCTCTACCCAATGCGTGGAGAAGAGGAACCCATTTTGCATGCCGGGAAAGCCGCGTGGGAACAGAAATTTTTTACTAATTGTGGCCCGCTCATTTGATTTGGCAATTTTGAAATGCCACTAATTAATTATAAATATGCCTTAATTGGTAAGTCTTTTCTATAAACTTCATAATACATGGTTTAGAGGCATTTAAATTACAAATGCCACTGCATTACATAGATAGTGGCATTTTTTTAGAAAAGCCACTAATGGATATTTTTGTTGTAGTGAAAGCAAAATCTTTGTCCTTGTTTTTAGATTTAAGAACGTCAATATCATGCATGTGAGAATCAACAATTAAAGTAAGCTCTTCATTAGAACCATGCATGAGAGGTTGAACTTCTAGAAATCTAATCTTATCAAGCAAAAACTAGCATTTTCAAGTTTAAGAGAGTCTACTTGGCTAAGACAAGCATTTTTGTCATCAAGCAAGCAAGAATTAGCATGTTTAAGATCATCTAGTTCTACATGCAAATTATCAACAATTCTAGAAAGCTTTTTCTTTTTCCTTTTATAAGACTTAAGAGAGGCACAAGTATCATTAATAATAGCAATAAAAGATTCTTTATCTAAAGAGTTTAGATTTACCTCATTTGAGTCCTTACTTATTGATGCCATAAGAGCAAAATGGCATTCTCCTTCATCACTAGAGCTTGAGCTTGATCCTTCACTTGAATCTTCACTTGAGCTTGAGTTGGAGGAGCAACTTGAGCTTGAGTTGGAGGAGGACTTGCCTTTGTAGAGTTTACCCTTGGAGTACATGGTATCTTCTTTAACTTGAGAGGATGGAGAAGCTTGACCAAAAATAGCCTTGATTTGATCTTTGATTTCAGCCTTCTTCATTCTCTTAAGTTCTTTCTCTTCTTGTCTTTCTACTTCCTCCCTCTTGTCAAGAGTGGCTTCATGTGCTTGTACATTTCCAATGAGCTCTTCAATAGGGACATACTTAAGAGACCTTGCTTCTTCAATGGAAGTCACATTGGGTTCCCACCTCTTTGGGAGAGTTCTAAGGATCTTAGAGATGATCTTTCCTCTACTCATAGGATGTCCTAGAACAGCAAGACCATTCACAATGGTGTTGAGCCTTGAGTACATGTTGGCTATCCTCTCCTCCTTTCCCATCTTGAAGTTCTCAAGCAGCCCTTTGAGCATGTAGACTTTGTTTTCCTTCACTTGATATGTCCCCTCGTAAGTGATGCATAGCTTTTTCCATACCTCATAGGTTGTTTCACATGAAGAAATTTGGTTGAAATCAGTGGGGGTCATGGAGGCATAGAGGATTGCATGAGTCTAGCATTCAAGGTTGCTTTCTTCAAGGTAGCATTATCCCATTCTTCAATCTTTGTCTTTGGTAGCTTGTATGGGTTGTTCACCATTTGCCACATCTAAAGACTTGATCCTTAGATGTAGAATTGAAGCCTTCTTCTCCAATAGAGGAAATTGCTCCCATCAAAGTTTGGTAGGTTGATCAAGTATCTCCCTCCTTGGTAGTCACCCATCTTCTCCTACTTGTTGAAGTATGCTCGGAGAAGCCCGTTCTGATAGCGATTGTTGGATCCTAGATGGGTGATTAGATTCTCTAGAGGGGGGATGAATAGAGTTAAATGCACTTAAACAAAATTCATTAGACCTTCAAGATATATCACAAGATAAGGTTGCTAAAAAGGTAATTTGAGTGGAACTAAAACATGCATAGTAAGGATGAGAGAGATTGAACGTACACCAATTGACAAGCTATTTAGAGTGGTTCCACACTTCAAACTGGAAGTGAGTCAGTCCACTACCTAGAGAGGTCAACCTATAGGATTTCTTAACCTTGCATCTTCACTATATTCATTATAAGAGATACAATACATGACCACCAAAGGACTTACCTATCCAATACAATGAGTCTTCAACCTTACCAAGGACTTACCTACTTTGCAAGGAATCTTCTACCTTCTTCCAAGGACTTACCTACTCTTACACAAGTCTTCAGCCTTGCAGGAATTACCCACTCTTCTTGGATCTTCCGCCTTTGACTTCACCTTCACTCGGAGAAGCTTCCACCAAGGACTTACCCACTTGAGCAAGGAGTCTTCTGCCTTCACCAAGGGCTTACCCACTCTTGCTCCAAGTCTTCAGCCTTGATCTTCATCAAGGGACGCCTTTCCTTGTTATTCTTCACCTCTCTTAGCCAAGAGAGAGAACCTTCATCTTCATGGTTGAAATGAGAGATAGGGAGGTGGTGGAAGTGACAACCTCACAAGATATACATGTAGGGCGATCTCTCTTACAAATCTCCTACTCACTCTAATGGAGTAGCAAGTGATTAAGCTTAGAGAGAGAGGAGGTTGTAGGAAGCACTCAACTATAGAATAGGAACCTCACATAGAGTTTTGCATTGAATGCTCAACCTTAGAATGAAGTACAAGGGGTCCTATTTATAGCTGGGGATGCCTCTTAGCCTTTAGGAACACTTGAGAATGAAAACTTGCCATTTTGTGACTTGCAATGGATATATTTTCACTTGTTGCAACTCCACAACGGCTAGAAGACTTTTTTTCACTTTTTCGTACAGTGCAATTGGTCAAGTTTCTATAAGGTTAACTCGAACGATAGAGTAAAAGACAAAGCCAATATTCAGACCATCAATCAAGTTTGTCCTGGGTAAACTCAACCGACCAATGAAAATCGAATTGGCCAGGAACTCCATTGGTCGAGTTATGTGAAGTGTAAACTCGACTAATCAAAAGTCATTTTCAATATCCAATCAGGATCGATTGAGTTTGCAACTCACAAAACTCGATCGATGAACAGCCTGATGTGAATTTTGGAAAATGGCTTTTGAGTGCTTAAACATTTGATCTAAGTGCTCCTGATTTTTTCCAAGCTTAATTACAAGTCATACAATCATTACAAGTGATTTACAACATGATTCTAATGGATTTACATCATATTACAAAAATGTGCACTTGTATTGACTTTGACTTGTCTTTTCTCCAATTTGATATGCACAAGTTAGGGCATTTGGAGTGTGTCTATACCTAATCTGAAATCACTCAAGTAGAGACATTAGACACCAATATGTGGAATGGTTAGTCATCATCAAAACATGGGTTTAGTCAATTTAGACATGAGTCAACATTGACCTAATTGACCTTGAGTCAACAAATAGAATCCAAAATACCAGTCCAAGAAGTAGAAATATGAATGATGAGATAACCTCTCAAGGACTTGATCAATAAATGGAAGTAGGAAGTGGTCTTTTCTTGTTGCAACATTCAATTTCCTGTATTCTATGCACATTCACCACCCAGTCATAGTCCTTGTGGCTACTTCATCTCCTTTTTCTCCTTTCACGAAACTTTTTCCTCCCTTCTTTAGTACTACGTGTATAGGACTCACCCAGTTGCTATCACTAATCGGGTATATAATGCATGCATCATGTAGTTTTATGACTTCCTTCTTGACTACCTCTCTCAACATCAAATTTAGTTTTCTCTGAGGTTGGACTAATGGCTTGGCTGTCTCTTCCATATTGATTCTATGCATGCACACAATACGACTCAAGTCCTTTATATCTTATATGAAGTAACCAATGGATTTCCTCTAGAGTCTAAGATCCTTCAACATCTTGTCCATCTGCTCATCAGTCAGATCTGAATTCTTCCTCATCGAGGAATTCATATCACAATCCTTTAGGCAGTTGCTTCAACTCTGGTTTTGGCTTGAGTGCTTCTTTTTATTTAGGAGTCTGCTCTAATGATGCATACTTTGTTTTCTCAAAGGTTACATCTTCCTCGTCGATGGGCTCTTCTTCAGGATGATTCAAGTAATCTAGCATCTCTACCACCTTGGGGTCTTCTATGTTGGGATCTGAGTTGTTCAGAGCTCTCATAAGTAGATCAATAATAGCACAATATTCTTGTACTTCTTCACAGTATTGAGTGTAGCTATCCATGAAGTAGACCAACTCAAATAGAGAGGGTCCCCTTATAGTGTCTTGCACATGAAAGTCAATATAATCATTTCTGACACAAAGAGTTATCATCCTTTCTTGTACATCATTTAAGGATCTATTGGTGGTAAGGAAAGATCATCCAAAAATCATTGGACGCATCAGGTCATTAACTATATCAATTGATACTATGTCGCATGGAATGAAGAATTGGCACATACGAATCAGGACATCTTCCACTACTTTGACCGGTCGTGTAAAATAGTGATCGGGTAACTAAATTCTCATGCTGTTCTTTACCATATCTGTGAGTCTGAGCCTTTGGGCTAGATTCAGTGGCATGGCAATAATCCTTGTCCCCACATATTCTAGTCCATTCCTTTCTACATTATCTCCAACATTGAAAGGGATAGTAAATTCCCCTGGGTCTCTCTTCTTCATGGGCATCTCGTCTTGAACAAAAGCACTTGACATTTTGGATAACTGCACCATCTCAATGTGGTCTTCTCTTCTTCTTTTCATGATGAGGTCCTTCAAGAGCTTAGCATAGGTAGGCATTTATTTGATGATGTCTAGGAAGGGAGTGTCTAGGTGTATTTTCTTCACTACTTCCATAAACTTCTCATACCTTTTCTTAAGATGGGCCTTGATTACCTTATCTGGGAAGGGAACTCTTGGAGAATAATAGTCTCTTTTGGTGAAGACTTCTTCAGGTGGGTATGTCTTCTTTGTCTTTACATCTGTCTTCCCTTTTCCTTATTATTTATGTTGGTTCTCCTTTGTTGACACTTCCTTCTCAAACTTCCTCTATTGTAATAGGTCCAGGTTGTGACTTAGCAACAACGTCTTCTTCAAGGTGACCCTCATCTTGCTACTTTTCAACAACCTTACCTAAATGGAGAGTGGCCACCTTCACAGTCTCTATGTTAGAGGGAATCTTTCCTTGAGGGTTATTTGTTATCTTGAATAGTTGCGCCAGATGTTGGTCAATTTGTTTTTGATGCATCTGCATGTTGACCATCTGGGTCTGCATTGTTGTTAAGACACTCGAATTGGTGATGGCACTTTGAGTCAGTTGGTCATTCACAGAGACGTGTCTTTATGTGAAATCAAACAGTTTCACCATCATGTCTGATTGATTGCTGCTATTAGGTTGGCCTTGATCTTGATTTTACCGATTCATATTCTTGTATTATCCTTGACCTTGTCCTTGTCCTTGGTAATTGTTTCCATTTTTTGGTAGTTCGTAGTCTTGGTAAACTTAGCCTATCCACCTCCTCTTCCAAATCCTAGTGGTGGTTTTGATGCTCCACTTAGTTGGTGAGATTTTTCTGCAGCATCCTTGTTTCCATAGTTGAAACTAGGGTGATATGGTCTCTTGAAGTTTACATAAGAGACATTCTTTGTCTCTTCCTCTTCCTCACTCTCCTCTTTGGATTGAGTATAGATATAATTATCAATTCCATGGCCTCCCTCACCATGTGTAACACATTTCATTACTTTCTCTACATGTTTCTTACTTTTGCCTCCAGAGTCCTTCAATTGCTTGACATTTGTAGCAATCTTCTGAATTTGGATAGTGATAGTTTCTAAGGCTTTAGATTTGACAGAAGGTCTTTTAGATGTAGTCTTCTTCATTCAACCCCTTTATCCTCTATCAAAATCCACCCCCTCTTGTAGAGAAGTCATGTTGTCAATAATCTTCATAATTTTCTTTGGGTTTTTCCCAAGAATTTTCTTCTTGTTGTAGCATTTGAGTGAAGTCCTCTCAGCAGAAGTAAGACCATTATAGAAGGGTGTAACAAGGTTGCCTTTTTTGTAGTTATGATGTGGGTAGTATCTTTGATACTCATGGAATCGTTCCCATGCCTCATACAAGTTCTCACTAGGTTTCTGCATGAATCCATTTATCTTCTATCAATTTCTAAAAGTTTTCTCCATAGGGTAGAACTTGGTGAAGAAGGCGTCAGCTAAGGTCCCCCAATCATTAATCTTCTTATCAGGTAGAGATAAGTCCTGTGATAGATCTTTGTCTCTTAGTGAGAATTTGAAACCCTTGCAATATATTACCTCTTGTGGAACCCCCCCTCATCTTGACTGTATCATAGATGTTCTTGTAGGCATCAGGATGGTGATAAGGATTCTCATCTCTATAATTTCCTCCAAACAACTTGTTTTGGATCATAGCTATGACAATTGACTTAAGTTATAAGTTTGGAGTATAATCTAGGTATGACAACATGGCATCATGACTCTTTTTCCCTTATAGCGGAAAATTATCGAAGGGAAAGGCCTCCTTAATCATCATCTTCTTCATTGTTGTGATTGTTATCATCACACTCATGATGGTTCCTCCACTTTCTTCTTGCTCTATGGAGACAATGTTGATCAAGGAGTTGTTCTTTGCACTCCTCATATTTACATCACTCATCACGTTCTTCTTCACATCTCTCTTTACATTCATCTTTTCCATAAGGTTCGTAGTGAGGTATCGGTATGCACCCTTGTTTTGTTCCATCAGAGTTTCCATCATCACGCTCAAATTTAGTTTCTGGTAGAAATTGCACATCCTCCACTCTCACATTGTGGTCACATCCAGTATGTCCTTCTCTACGAGGTGGAATGATTTTTTGAAATAAGGGTAAGATGATCGTCAAAATCTATTTCTCCTAAAGCTACCTAAATAGTTTGCACAATTGAGTTAGAAAATTAGATATGTAAAACAAAGAATTCTAAACAATTGGATATAGCGAACTTAGCAATAGTGCAATTGAGTTTACTGCTAGACTCGAGGCTGGTGTATAGTGAGTAGGTTTAGGTTCTTAAAAGTTTCATTTGCTTTGTCCCCGGTAATGACACCAAAAATTTGACTGGCCTAATTCACACATCCAAAATGAAGCGGATCTAGAGTAGTCAGACTCTTAAATTTATAACCTGACTCTCAGGCCCCCGCAACGATTGTACGGGGTCTGAAGTAGTAGATCAGGGTCGAACCAGAGGGACAAGTAATAGTAAGTGTTAAGAACGTAAAACCTTGGCTCAGATACACCAAATGAAAGGGGTAGCTTAAGATGGTGTTCTTCGTGGAACGATGTTACTCCAAACAATCAAATAAGAAAAAGAAAGATAAAGAAACAAAACAAGAAAATAAAAATAAACAAGCACATCGTAATGAAATATGGATGGAAACTTGGATTGGGATTCACCTACTAAGATTTGTCATCAACATGTAGTACTCACACCCTTTGTATACCCTTATCAATATTACAAGGAATCATCATATTTGTCTATTCCCTCCTCTCTCGAGATTAGGATAGATCTAGATTATAAGGTTGTCTCTCTCTCTCGAGATGGCAAACAGACAATCTCAAAAACAACCATATGATCATTATCCTTCGCAGTCCAACATTCTCATGCATTCATGTGATTCCAAAACACTTAGATAAGGTTAGTGCTGCTCTTTCAAGGATCTAACAATCAAGCATCACTGTAACACCTCGATTTTCATAACACATGAGCGGAAGCTATATTTTTTTTCTTCTTTCAACCAGAAGTATCACAAACATGATAATCATTGCAATTAAAGAAAATGAAACACTTTGTATTGAGAAAAACTAATTCATACATAGTACTTGATAAAAGGAAAACTATAACGCATCTAATGTACACTAGTAACAAGACTATGCATAAAAAAGAGATGTCTAAACTCTGGACCATCTTGGTAGATGGCACCCCACTAGGCAAGCTTTAAAATCTCCTAGACCTTTACTTGATTCCTTGATCCCCATGTGCTCCAAATTCTACAGACATCACGTCCCTAGTCATGCATTGGGAAAAACAGTCGTTAGAGTAAGTGCCATGAGTATTCTAAAATATACATTACTAAAGAACTGAAATATTACAAAAGATTCTTGAACATTATAAATATGAAACGAACATTTAACTCTGATTAAATCTAGAGACATATTATCTCTCAATTCTTAAACTCTTATTTCTACTCTATATTTTTGGAGACCTATACTCTAGGTCTCATGGTCTACACCAAAGTGTCTGGATCATACATATCTTATCTGAATTCCTCTCATCACATTCGTGGATGAGATTACATACATGCTCTAATCTTAAGTATCTTTTACTTACAATTTTTATCTACTTGTGGCCACCATTATACAATAAGTCCTCCTGAATTGGCATGTCTATGCCTTGAATTGGTACCGAAGTACCCTGAATGGCACTACATGCCTCTGAATGACATCGAGGGGTCTCTAAATTCATGTGACTACGCCCTGAATTGGTGCCACAACACCTCTGAATTGGAGTAAACACTCCTCTGAATTGGCAACAAATGCCTCTAAATCGTCTCGGGACTACTGAATGAGGACTTATAATATAATGTATTATGTGAAGGTTTCAACTTATTTATCTTAAGTCTAAACTTAACCCTTATTATGAACTGAAAATGAATACTAATAACTTTACTAAATATTGAATCTGAACTTATCTTATATTAAAACTGAATATTGATAATTGAATTTATCTAAAATTGATTACTGAGTATTGAGCATGTACTAAATTCTAAATTTAAATCTGAATCTCTTATTCTTAAGTTCTTAAACTGAACCTACATCTGAATCTAAATATGGATCTCAATTACTTCATAATTGAGATTGGGTCTAAAACCCTTACCACGTATTTTATTCAATATCTGCCTACTCACACGATGAGTAGTCTAAGTCTGAATCTAAATTTCTTATTCTTAAGTTCTAACCTGAATTCATTGCTGGATTTGAGCATGTATCTCACTATCTGGGTAAACTTTATTCTAAAACTCTTATTTGGTAAGATTACTTATTTATACCAATTATATCATAAATGAATCTAATGTCTTATGAGAAAGGATCTGACATTAATGTAGAAATACTAAGTACACAAAGTATCTTAAGTCATGCTTATGAAAGTATCATAAGTACAACATATCTAAAAAAAATATCAATTCTGACAAGATGGTTCAATCCTTCTTATAAAATATGATGTTACCCTGAAACTTTGCATATGAACTTACATATTAAACCTTAAATATTAAAATAGAAATCTTATAAAATATTGTATTGCAACCTAATCATAACTTAATGTGTCATTATCTTATAATGCCATCATGAACTCATTTTTACAATACATTGTGATCCCAAAAGTACCTCTATTTCTGAAAGTAGACCATGTCTTAATATTCTGAAATTCATATTCTTATATTGTAATTAAATTCTAGATATTATTCATTCTAAGGAATCTAGTAGTTATATCTATACATATGTATGAAATCTTAATGGCATATTTCTACTAGAAATCATTATACATAGTTATGCCTATAAATATGAGAAATCCTGACAACATATGTGTACTTCAATTCTCAATATAAACTATCCCAAATCACCAACTAAGTATGGCTACATTACTTGCATATTTTATCTTACAATCTTATTCATTAATTTCAAACATTTCTAAGAAATCTTGTAGGAACATGATTCTTTAACTTTGTCATGGACTTGGTCCATGGGTCACAACTATTTTGAGCAACATGTCTTTATTTGAGATTTTGGATATCTGAACTTACATAATGATTGAGATATGAGAATATTCTTGTTTGCATAAAAATCTTAGAACATTGAACCATATAAATTATGAAAGTCTTATCAGGAGACATGTAAACATACTGAACTTAAAAATATGAGTACTCATGGGCATGGACCACTTACCTCTTATACTGGGGTATCTATAAGGAAGTCCTGATTCTAGTTCCATAACTTTAATATCCTGGATACCATCATAGTTTTGTTTGTCCAAGAGTATGTTCCCGTTCTATTTCTAAATCTCAAAACCCAATCATCCTAACTTTATATACCAACTTAGGGTTCTTATTTAGACTAAACATAACTTTAACCTAACATCACCATAAAATCTTGGCATTGAAAAATAAATAAAAACTCTTATTATGTAGTTACTATAATCTCTATACTCAAATCAGACATAAGTCATCGTATGCACTAATATGAACATATACTTCATATAATAAGAAAAATCTTAAACATAGTCATATATACTGATTTTACTTGACTCTATTATGAAATCAAAGTAGAATACCATTAGATAAATAATACCAGACTTAATTAGGCATATATATCACTTATTGTCTCAAGATAATCATTTATTATTCTTTCATAATGGCTACTCATCTAAAACTAAATACTAATTTAATAGCACAAGAAACTTCATTAAATTTCTAGAAAAGTATTCATATAATGTAGGAAGATCATGTATTAAAATATCAGGTCATTTAAAAATTAGATCATGGGTGAAATACCCAAAATACCCTTATTAGGGTTTATATCAAAAACCTCAATAAAACTTCATATAAGAGATATCAATCTTTGAAATCATGTTAAGAGTATTATAATAAAAATCCAATTAAATTTGCATGAATTTCTAAATTCGTTTGCTATTTTTAATTGACAAAACATCAAAATCATATAGTTTTGTCTACCCAACACATAATAAATCATAGACATCCAAATCACATTCTGGAGATATTTTTAGAATATCGTACATATTAAGAGCTTTCCGTGGATATCTTATTTGATAAAATCTAAATACCCAATCTCAAGATATGATTTTTAGAATAATACCTTTTTCTATGTGATCTGGGCCGTTCAAACATGATCCAACGTTGGAGAGGGATCAACTAGGCTTGAATTTTCTAGGCGGATCTGGGCGGGATCCGTTCTTCCTCACCTGATGGAACGGGGGTTTCTTCCCTGCTTATGTCGTAAGAATAGGGCGTCGCGCCCAATGCTTCTCACGGTGAAGCCATGTGCTTGGTTGTTTGAAAAATCAGGCAGAGGTTTCCCTGGCCGCCGACACTCCTCCTCTTCATCTCCGTCCACGCTATGTTGGCTTGATGTCTACCAAATGATGCTCCACCTGAACCCTAGAGCTGCCGCCGCCTGACCTTTTCTTTGATTTTCTCCTCTCCCTCTCATGCTCCCTCACAAAAACCCTAAAATCAACTTCAGACCACCCGTACGTTTGGAAATCTGGGGCTTTTATAGCCTCCCATGCCTGTGATCATGGGCGAGGGCCTCCTTTTGTGGGTGCTCTATTTGCACCCTATAAACAGGGGTCGCAGCCTCCAGTCCACGTGGACTGGGGTCGCCCCCCTTTTTTATTTTATTTTTCTTTTGCATATAAGTCCAAATTAGAGAAATATTTATGGATTCCATATCAGAGGTCTGTTTGATCCCAAAATTTGGGAGAAACACTCCATGTTTATCATCTATATGAACAAGATATCAATTGAAAACTAAATGGATAAACACTTCAAACTTGTCTTTTAAATAAGAACATGATAATTACTAATTTAATTACTTAGGCCACTATATACATCAAAATCATATGATATTTCTCCCACAATTTTATATTAGAGTTATTCTTCCAATAAAAATATCTTGAGCATTTATTATGACACCAAAATACTCCATACTCAAATTTGTACTCCAAGGACCCATGTGAAATCCTTAAGTTGCCTTATTGGGATGAATTTGGATCCTAGGGCCAATGGCCCTTCTCTTGATTTCCAAAAGAATGCATATGATTAATCATATCCTCAATTACACCATTAAACTATTGAATAAACATCATTCCTCAATTATAGGTTCCTTATGATACCTTCGATGATTATGACTTCATTTACTTACTATGTACAACTTAGCTGGGTCTAGGGCTCAAACCATCAACTACAGTCATTGTGTTTCCTTCATATTTCAACTTTGTATTTCATCTCATATTATCGAATTAAATATTAGGTTCCCAGACTTTTAGGATACTACAAAACCATCATGAGTGCATAAAAGACCTCTCTGCATTCTTTTTCCATAGAATCTAAATATTATGAAAATTGGATAAACTTTATTGTAAACATAAATCTATCCTATATTGATGTCATCAATAACTTAATCATGTACTTTCTAGGTTCCAAAGATCAGGGTGTGACAATACTACCCACCTTTTTGGTAATTTTGTCCTCAAAATTTCTCTAGGCTACTACCCACCTTAGGGTTATGCTTACCTCTTCATCATATTAAGGTACACTTATGTTAAAAAAAATTGTATGCAAAAAGATAAGTAATGTATTTTCGTAAAATGTTTATGTGAGAATTATATATTACCTTGGTCTACTTCTCAACTCATACTTAGGGTTTATGAGACTAAACTTGGCTCTATACTTAGGACATCTACCTCAACATTGTTGTGACTTTCTAACATTAGGTGTACATGATTTTGTAATCTTACGTTCTATAGGTAACTCCTACATTCCTAGATATGTGGTGATCAGGCACATACCCAGAGATGTGGGATTCTGACAAGCTATCTCTTATTCACATACTAATACATGTGTCCCATACCACATGGACCGGTAAGAAATGAGAGATGCATCAAAATCTAGTGCTTATGACATTCCTCTTCAGTTCTCAATTGACTGGCCATTACCATTCAGAATGGAGAAGCAACACCATTAGCTAGGGTTAGGTTGAAACATGAGACCTAGCATAGGTAAACATCTATCTATGACATCTCTATTTCTTCTAAGGTGAAAACTCTTAGTTATTCTAGGTCATTGTATCTTTCTTTGGGAATCTATCCCTAAAACCTAATCTCTTATGTTCATCCTAGGGTGACTATGAGAATCATCTTTGCCTAGTGGCCATTTACCAAATTTCTCTGATACCATATTGTAACACCCCTATTTTCATAACACATGAGAGGAAGCTATATTTTTTTTTCTTTCAACCGGGAGTGTCACAAACATGATAATCATTGCAATTAAAGAAAATGAAACACTTTGCATTGAGAAAAACTAATTCATACATAGTCCTTGATAAAAGGAAAACTATAACTCATCTAATGCACACTGGTAACAAAACTATGCATAAAACATAGATGTCTAAACTCTGGACCGTCTCGGTAGATGGCACCCCACCAGGCAAGCTTGAAAATCTCCTATACCTTTACTTGTTCCCTTGATCCTCAACTGCTCCAAATCCTGTGAACATCGTGTCCCCAACCATGCATTGGAAAAAATAGTCGTTAGAGTAAGTGGCATGAGTATTCTAAAATATACATTGCTTAATAACTGAAATATTACAAAATATTCTTGAACATTATAAATATGAAATGAATGTTTAACTCTGATTAAATCTAGAAACATATTATCTCTCATTTCTTAAACTCTTATTTCTACTCTATTTTTCTGGAGACCTATACTCTAGGTCTCATGGTCTACACCAAAGTGTCTGGATCATAAATATGTTATATGAATTCGTCTCATCAAACTCGTGGATGAGATTACAGACATGCTCCAATCTTAAGTATCTTTTACTTATGATTTTTATCTAGTTGTGGCCACCATTATACAATAAGTCCTCCTAAATTGGTGTATCTACGCCCTGAATTGGTACCGAAGTACCATGAATGGCACTACATGCCTCTGAATGACACCGAGGTGTCTCTGAATTAGTGTGGCTATGCCCTGAATTGGTGTCGCAACACCTCTGAATTGGAGTAAACACTCCTCTGAATTGGCAACAAATGCCTCTGAATCGTCTTGGGACTACTGAATGAGGACTTATCATATAATGTATTATGTAAAGGTTTCAACTTATTTATCTTAAGTCTAAACTTACTTAACCCTTGTTCTGAACTGAAACTAAATACTAATAGCTTTACTGAATATTGAATCTGAACTTATCTTATATTAAAACTGAATACTGATAACTAAATTTATCTGAAATTGATTACTGAGTACTGAACATGTACTAAATTCTAAATTTAAATCTGAATCTTTTATTCTTAAGTTCTTAAACTGAACCTACAGTTGAATCTGAATATGGATCTCAATTATGGTCTAAAACACTTACCATGTATTTTATTCAATATTTGCCTACTCACACGATGAGTAGTCTAAGTCTGAATCTAAATTTCTTATTCTTAAGTTCTAACCTGAATTGATTGCTGGATTTGAGCATGTATCTCATTATCTGGGTAAACTTTATTCTAAAACTCTTATTTGGTAAGATTACTTCTTTATACCAATTATATCATAAATGAATCTAATGTCTTATGAGAAAGGATCTGACATTAATGTAGAAATACTAAGTACACAAAGTATCTTAAGTCAAGCTTATGAAAGTATCATAAATACAACATATCTAAAAAAATATCAATTCTGATAAGATGGTTCAATTCTTCTTATAAAATATGATGTTACCCTAAAACTTTGCATATGAACTTACATATTAAACCTTAAATATTATAATAGAAATCTTATAAAATATTGTATTGCAACCTAATCATAACTTAATGTGTCATTATCTTATAATGCCATCATGAACTCATTTTTACAATATATTGTGATCCCAAAAGTACCTTTCTTTCTTAAAGTAGACCATGTCTTAATATTCTAAAATTCATATTCTTATATTGTAATTAAATTCTAGATACTATTCATTCTAAGGAATCTAGTAGTTATATCTATACATATGTATGAAATCTTAATGGCATGTTTCTACTTGAAATCGTAATACATAATTATGCCTATAAATATGAGAAATCCTGACAACGTATGTGTACTTAAATTCTCAATACAAAACTATCCAAAATCACCAAATAAGTATGACTACATTACTTGCATATCTTATCTTACAATCTTATTCATTAACTTTGAACATTTCTAAGAAATCTTGTAGGAACATGATTCTTTAACTTTGTCATGGACTTGGTCCATGGGTCACAACTATTTTGAGCAACATGTCTCTATTTGAGATTTTGGATATCTGAACTTACATAATCATAGAGATATGAGAATATTCTTGTTTGCATTAAAATCTTAGAACATCGAACCATATAAATTATGAAAGTCTTATCAAGAGACATGTAAACATATTGAACTTAAAATATGAGTACTCATGGGCATGGACCATGTTACAACCCCAATTTTTGGGTTCATTTGGTGAGAAATGTAATTTCTCCTATTAAAGATATTGACACAAATAATGATATAATTTGTTTTGAATAAATGAGTTTCATTTACAATAGCCTTATTGGTTGTTTTTGGGCTTTATTGGCTATTGGGCCCAATAATGAGGAAAAGACAAAAGGAACTCCATTATTAATAAGAAATGGAGAAAAGAAAGATGTAGAAACCTCTAGAAGGAAAAAAGTATATAATATAAAGGTGGATTTCATGCCTCTTGGGTTCCTTGGGTTCCGATGAGTCCAAAGTTGCAAAAATAATGCAAAAAGAAAAGAAAATATCAAGTAAATATTTCTTTATTAAGAAAGAAATTGAAAACAATGATAAAATGTGGGAAATAAGGGAAAAGAGGTATAATTGAGTTACCCTTGATTGATTTTCGTATCCAAAGGATCCCTAATGTTAAATGGAATGCCAATGAGGAAAAAAAAGAAAGATAAAGAGAAATCCTCAAAAAGAGATATTTTAATAAGAAATAAACAAGATAATGTGAAATAATGAATATAGATTCATCTAGAAGGATAATAAGTATCCATAAAAAGGAATTTCGAAATCTTAGAGTTTCTTGGGGTCCAAGGAGCCCCAATGAAGAAGAAAGAAAGAGAAAATATCAATAATGCAAAATAAGAGGATAATGTGATGCATAATTAATGATTTTGGTGGCATTGTTAAAAAGGAAGTACTTTCTACTAAATGAAAATAGAATTTCATGACCAATGATTAAAAGGAAAGTACAAAGAGAGTGAAAGAAATAATTTTCATATTTCTAAGTATCCATGAGATAAGGAATATCAAGGAAATAAATAGGAGAGAGAAGAATTACTTCTCCATGAAGGAATAAGAATCCTATCGGGAATATAACTTTTTTACACACATATGGTCATCTTAGGGTGTGGATAGACACCCCTATATAAAGGGGGAGAGCCTCTAGATCGAGTTCTAGAGAAATTCCACAAAACTCTCTCTCTTCCTTCTTCATCTACATCTACATCGTGCAAACCCTAGCCATGAAGTGGGTGCTTACCCTGGAGGAATGGAGAGCCGAGGATTCATCTAGATCGAAGCTTGGTGTTCTCCGATGACCTGTGGACGATCGTCTATCGTCCACGAGTGTTCGAATTCACATGTTTACCTGCGGCACACCTGCAGCGCGACTTCATCATGGCTGCGAGCTGTGGGCTTGCAGAGCTTGATCTCGATTGTTCTGGCCATACCGAAGGCAGCCTCACATGCGTAGGGGCATGGCGGAGGTAGGAGAGGTGCCATGGTGGTCGTCAAAGGCCGAGAAGGGGTTGCAGGGCCGCATGTTGACCTTACTGCGGCGGCAACTAGGTCACGCAAGGAGGAAGACGACCCAGGGTGGGGTTGGACCATTTTACCCCTCTGGGGTATGAAGCGCCAGCAACTTAACCGAGGGAATTATTGTCTTTCCTTTATGTTTCTACCATCCAAGCAATGTCACATGAATAGGAGGACGTGGCAACATGCCATTGGTCCAAATAGGTAATTCATACAAAATTCATAACTAATTAACGGTAGCTCGGATGGATACACATTATATATGAATTTTCATCAGGAGAACTCAAGGAATGTAATAAAAATATATTTGAAGCCTTTCTAATTGCAATTCGAAAAGTAATGGAATTTATCAACTTTAGTGCTTTAATGATTAAGAAACCCTATTTTGAGATGATTAATGAATTAGTAGGGTTTAATGGATGATTAAAGTTGATATTAGCATGCTAATCAAGAAAATATACATTGAGAACAAAAAGGATGAACTTTGCACGTAATTGGTTTAATTTAGAAATTCATGTACATAAATATGCTTTAATGGGCCTTGAAACCCTAATATTAGTTAATGTGACTCATAATGGTTTTAATTATTAAAAATCGTGAATAAAGTTGAGATATGATAATTCCAAGCTATTTCGAGTATAAAAGTTCCTAATTGTGGATAAATGCCCTTAATGTAGTAATTAGGGTTTTCTAATGGATAAATGTAGAATTAATGACAAATAGAGTTCATATGTGAATTAGACCATAATGAACTATGAATTGAGGATAAATGAGCATAATGATCTTGTCATAGATTAAAGGGATAAAAATGGTAGCTTTAATGTAAAAGAGGCTTAATGGACTTAATTGATGGTTAATTATGCTTTTTTTGATATCAGGGTTATATGTTGTTAAAAGATAACCTTAGTATCTTTCATGATGAATAGATGGGATAATTAGGGTTTGAGTAATTATACAAAATTAGGGTTTAAAATAGTAAGAGATGAAGGGAAACCCTAATTGCAATGAAAACCCTAAAGGTGGACTAGAAACCCTAGGATGCGAGCTAGGTTTAATAGATCTTGATGGTATGATTAATAATAGGAAATTGTATGCATATTTAACGATCTCATTATGTGCTTTCTTATTTGGATTTCTTGATTGGATTATTCTATCTCAAATCAGCCTGACAGGTATGTGGTTACGCTTATGGTTAATCGCTTTAGTTTCACGACGATTCTCAGTTGTTTTATCGGTTGCCTGAAAATAACTGCTTGGTTGACTTTTGTTTCATGCAGCTATAAAGTGACTATGATTATCACCATAAGTATGTATACATGACTGGCTCATATTCTGGTCCTCCTTTGTGGCTTTGCTAATGATGAAAAGGGTAACCTGGTAAAGGGTCTACTTGTTAAGTGGGACCATCAGGTTATTAAGAGTTAGGGATTGGGCTACCTATGGGTTTTGCCATGCGACTCTTTAGAACACCATGAGTTAGGGATTGGGCTACGTATGGGTAGTGCCATGTGACTCAACCCTAGATATTGATCTACCTATTAGGTAGGATCATGCGGGGTTTAATGGGGATCTACCATGAGGAAGGTAGAATCCAGGTCCACTATAGGGACATCATAGAGGCTAGGGTATGTATGGATTGAGCAGTAATGCTTAAAACGTAAAGTTGTTTGTTAAATCATAATTGACTGCAATGTGTTGCTATAGTTAACTGCACAATTATTGTTTCCCCCACATACCAGCTTTATGCTGACTGACATTTTGTTTGTCGGCATTTTAGGTACAAGTGAAAAGAACAAACAGTAAAGGGGCATATGTGGAATTAAATGAGAATTAAAGTGCAAGGGAGGATTAGTTAGAATAGACTCCATGTGGATAGAAGTAGATATCCAAGTTTTTGAAAAAGGTATGAAAAGTTTAATTTTATTACAGCCCTTCAGTTTAGTTTAGTAGAATTTGATAATTATTATAGATTATTTATCGAACCTTTGATATGGAAAATTGGGATAACGACTCTGACCTCTTGGTCTCCCTTAATTGGGGGTTACTGGGAGGCAGGGTCGTTACATTTTATATCAGAGCATAGGTTCCTCAATTAATCTTTAATAATTATTAAATTTTACAAACTTTGTAGAACCCAAGGGAGTTATTAGAGGAATTTACGAAAGACAGAGGTGTCTAGAAAAGGATCATGTATGGGGGCTGGCAAGATTTTCCTCTGCACCGCTAGTCGGAATATGAGGACTCCCGGATTAGTGTGACTGCCTGGCCAATGTCTCAGGATTGGACTCGAAATAAGATACCTTTAGGACTCTCGCATCTTGTTCATCCCTTCTCAACTCAAATTCTGTTAAGGACCTTAAGGATTAGGGTTTTCTCTCTTTTCCTCACCCTCTTGAGGTATGGGTAAGGTTGATAAGGTTTAAGGAATCCTCCACAAAATTAATAAAAAGTATGTAAATAAGATGTCATGGACATAAGCTTAATAGATTAAGCGTAAAAGAATAGATACATGCTTAGGTCATATGAAATAAGTTTTCATGCCCTCAGGAAGGACCTGAGGCTAGACCTTCTTGTCAGGAGGATAAGTAAAGAGAGTTAGTCTCAGAGGTAGAGACCTCCATTATAAGTGGAGATGTGGCACATCCTCTGAGGATAGTGTTAACCCTAACCCTAAGTGAAGGTTAGAGAGAGAGATGACATGATGAGTTAGATGTCATGGTAGACCAGGTGTTTGGATAGACATGCCTTGGATGCCATATGAGCCATGAGAAGTTGGATGACTGAGTACCTTTGGCAACCCAACCCTGGGAAGGGTCGTGCATGTTAGAGTGAAGGACGGTTCCTTCATTGATGAGGTCAGAGAAGGACCTATAGAAATCCCATGAGCTTATATAAGCATGGCATAGTAGGCACCCAGAGTACGTCAGTAGTGTGAGAAGTAGGTTGAAACCCTGGCCAAGGGAGCATGTTGGATAGCTGATGAGATAAGCATAAAGGGCTAGGGATAACCTTGAGTAAATATAAGTTTGAATATAGGCTTCACCCATGTAGAGGTATGCTTGTGAGCTTGATCCATATTCATGGAGAGAGGACCTTTAGTATAAGGATGGTTGTGGAGTTAGCTCTAGAGAGAGAGAGAGAAGGACCCAAGCAAGAAGGTTGGAAGCCTAGACTCTGAGATATGAGGAAAAGTGGGGAGTTGAGGATGATGTGACCCAAGTCGATGATAGTGGTTGCCTCAAGATCCATCCCTGGAGGTTGAGGATATCTTGGTTGCCTTTGGAGGAACCAAATCCTAAAGGGAGGATGAGGCTGCTGGTACCTATGAGCCTATGGTATATGTGTTTACCTTCTGGGTTAAGAAGAAGAGTTCTTTAGACCCTAAAAAGGTTTAGGAGCAGGTTGTGAGGCCTTATGCCTTGTTGGTGGTCCTAGAGAAGGACTCAACTCTGAAGTGTTGCTCGAGTAGAAGGATGACAGGAAGTGCATGTCATACCTTGTACATGGTTGGATCATGGTTAAGAGGTTGAGAAGACAGTTGGACATCAGAGAAGTGAACCTAGGGTTCCTAGGCCTAAGAGGGGAAGTGGTGTACCTGATGCTCATGATGAGATTTGAGTTTCTATAGATTCGAGCTCATGGTTAGAGGAAAGGGAAACCCCTTAAGTTTAAGGTATGTTTGCTGAACCCCTCACAGCTAAGTTGATGACATGGGAAGGTATGATCTTGATCCAGCATTGAGGAAAGAGAACAAGTATGACCTAGCATGGTTTAGTAGGTGGTCTGCTTGTGCCTTAGTAGCTGATGGGTTAAGCATGCTCATGTGTATATAAACCCTAAGGATGTTTGTGACCTTTTTGTCAAGAGTTATAGTTTCCTCCCATCCTGGGAGAGGGACCCTTTGGTAGGGTGTATACCAATTTTGTGGGTTTTAAGGAAACCTAAAGCGGTCTCATAGGATCTTTAGAAGCAAGTGAAGAGTACATGGTATGAGAATGAACATGTAGACCCATAGATAACCATCTCTAAGTTCATATGGATGTGTTACCATGGAGGTAACCAGTATGGGGGCCTGACCAAGGTAGGCATGCCGCCATGAAAGGATGAAAGTCAGCCCATGAATGCAGAGAGAGATGATGAAGGCTTGGGTAAGGTTCTATGTTGGACATGTACTATAATAGAACCTAAGTCTATCCTAGGGTCAGGTAGGGATACGACCGATGGAAGTAGGAGTTTCCTAATTCCCTAGTTGCACATGATCATGGGGTCGGGAGGTAACAACTATCATTGTTTGAGGGTCATGGGTTAGGAGATTGATCACCTTCATGAACTCATGGGAACCAAAGGGCAGAATAGGGCACTCTCAGGATGCATAAGGGAAGAGGGATGACCCCTAAAGTACCGACACCCTATAGACCTAGAGGAGATGACCAAGGAATGTGTGTGGACCCAAGTAAGTTCGACACCAATTTTCCATGAAAGTATCTGTGATATCAAGATGATTGTGATGTAGAGGCATAAGTTGCACGTTTCAACTTAGATTTAAAGGTGTAATGGCAAGGTGGGATGTGCCATCTCTACTCTTGGAACAGGAGAACTCTTTATTTGGACTGTAGCCAAATGTTTATTTCCTCTTGTTATGGGAGTGAGAGATAGGAAAGTATGCATGCCATACACCAAGGATAAAAGGTGATGTGAGTTGGAACGTTGCTATGAGGTATGAGGACAGAGATGATAGCATGCCCTTGTGGAGTGAACGATGAATGGTTTACAAACACCAAGAG
Organism: Alisma plantago-aquatica; assembly: GCA_963693085.1. Lineage (NCBI taxonomy): Eukaryota > Viridiplantae > Streptophyta > Magnoliopsida > Alismatales > Alismataceae > Alisma > Alisma plantago-aquatica. The sequence goes on from OY856414.1 coordinate 329,868,492, forward strand.
TATTTAGGTAGTCATTTTAGGAGGATGTTTTTATCATGAGCTATGAGTTATACAGGTTTGAGTTTGAAAAACCAAGAGAATAAGCTCAGAGTTTTCTTCATGAAGATAGACTAAGAGTTGAGTGGAATACATGGATGTGTATGTCTTCATCGGTACCTAACACCTAAGGATGTGAAGTGGTAATGGATGCTTCAGATGAAATATAGCTGCCTAGTTTAGATGGAGCTAGAAGAGGTTGTTAGGTTAACCCTCAGTTGGAAAAAGAGATAAGTTTGGCTAACACTCAGATGTAACAATAACGGTTGATCAAGTTAATGGTTGTTTGGTTAGCCAGCTTAGTCCTTGATGCAAGAAAAGGATGGTTGTAGAACCTCAAATGCACTTTTCTGAAAAGGAAGGTGATGAAACCCCGATTAGAGTGGAATCATGAAAATAAGGGAGATCATGATTTAAGATCGCCATATATTGTGGTACTACAAAGATAGTGGTACTTTGGATGCCTAAGATGAAGTTGCATGTGGTATGTTGCCATGCAAGCCAGGAGGTGAAGGAAGAACACCAGTAACCCAGTGTTTTGACATAGAGAATAAAGAGTCCCTGAGAGGGAATGGGAGTTCATCATTATGGATGTTGTAAGTCTCCCCTAGACCAAGGAAGGTCAAGATGCAATATGGGTTATGGTAGATCGCCTTACCTAGTTGACATGAGAAAGAAAGAGTACTGTCAAGGGACAGATCCAGTTGAACCACGTATGAGAGAGATGGTTCAACTACACCATGATGTGAGGTCAAAAGTTCTTGAGTATAACCAAAAGATACACTTCTATAAGATGGAAGTAGATACATGAAAAACTCAATGTTAGTACAGTTTATCACCCCTAACTAATGGTTAGTATGATCCAGAGGGTCTGATGAGAGCATGTGTGCTCATTCAGGGTGATACATAGAGATAATTTTTGTCCTTTGTAAGATGTGATGACAACCACCATAGCCAATATCAGGATATAAAGAAGCTCTGCAAGGGAGGTTGTGTCGGTCACCACTTCATTAAGATGATGTTGGTGAGGGGACCTCGCAAAGGTCAAGAAAGGACCATAGTGTGTGAGATGAAGTCGCTTTGATCGTGGAATGGCTGAAAGGAGCACAAAGACGACATGAGTTGTAAACTGATGCAAAGTAGACTGACATGCAGTTCACTGTGGGGGAATATGTGACATGAAAATCCGACCCCTCTAAGTTATAGCTAAGAGAGTTGGGTCCCCGATGCATGTGTTCTTTTGACATGGTTTGGTGGTGAAGGTTAAGTTTGCCCTTACCCCTCAGGATAATGTGATGTGTGATGAGATTCATGTGTCCAATTTAGAGCACTATGTGAGGTACCCGGACCATGTGCGGAGCAATGAACCTAGTGAGCCCCAAGGGAGGTTGTAATGACCTGAGTCACCTATGAGGTTTATAGATGCCAAGGTGAAAGAACTCAGAGAAAGGAATATGTGATGATAAAGGTTCTTTGGAAGTTCCATGGATAAGGTAAAGCCACATAGGGGCCAATGATGGACATGGAAAAGTCTTATCCTGAATTGTTTGTTCGCTTGATGGAATTTTGAGGACAAAATTCCTATAAGAGGGGAAGGATGTTACAACCCCAACTTTTGGGTTCATTTGGTGAGAAATGTAATTTCTCATATTAAAGATATTGACACAAATAATGATATAATTTGTTTTGAATAAATGAGTTTCATTTACAATAGCCTTGTTCGTTGTTTTGTAGGCTTTATTGGCTATTGGGCCCAATAACGAGGAAAATACAAAAGGAACTCCATTATTAATAAGAAATGGAGAAAAGAAAGATGTAGAAACCTCTAGAAGGAAAAAGTATATAATCCAAAGGTGGATTTCGTGCCTCTTGGGTTCCTTGGGTTCTGAGAGTCCAAAGTTGCAAAAATAATGCAAAAAGAAAAGAAAAGAACAATTAAATATTTCTTTATTAAGAAAGAATTTGAAAATAATGATAAAATGTGGGAAATAAGGGAAAAGAGGTATAATTGAGTTACCCTTGATGGATTTTTGTATTGAAATGATTCCTAATGTTAAATGGAATGCCAATGAGGAAAATAAAAAGAAAGATAAAGAGAAATCCTCAAAAAGAGATATTTTAATAAGAAATAAACAAGATAATGTGAAATAATGAATATAGATGCATCTAGAAGGATAATAAGTATTCATAAAAAAGAATTTCGAAATCTTAGAGTTTCTTGGGGTTCAAGGAGCCCCAATGAAGAAGAAAAAAAGAGAAAATATCAATAATGCAAAATAAGAGGATAATGTGATGCATAATTAATGATTTTGGTGGCATTGTTAAAAAGGAAGTACTTTCTACTAAATGAAAATATAATTTCGTGACCAATGATTAAAAGGCAAGTACAAAGAGAGTGAAAGATATAATTTTCATATTTCTAAGTATCCATGAGATAAGGAATATCAAGAAAATAAATAGGAGAGAGAAGAATTACTTCTCCATGAAGGAATAAGAATCCTATTGGGAATAGAACTTTTTGACACATAGATGGTCATCTTAGGGCGTGGATAGCCACCCCTATATAAAGGGGTAGACCCTCTGGATCAATTTCTAGAGAAATTCCATGAAACTCTCTCTCTTCCTTCTTCATCTTCTTCATCTTCATCATACAAACCCTAGCCATGAAGTGGGTGCTTTCCCTGGAGCAACAGAGAGCTGAGGAGTCGTCTAGATAGAAGCTTGGTGTTCCCGATGACCTGTAGATGATCGGCTATCGTCCCTGAGTGTTCAACTTCACACGTTTACCTGCGGCGCACCTGTAGCGTGGCTGCATCATGGCTGCAAGATGTGTGCTTGCAGAGCTTGATCTCGATTGTTCTGGTCATACCCAAGGCAGCCTTGCCTGCGTAGGGGCACGAAGGAGGTAGGGGAGGTGCCATGGTGGTCGTTGAAGGCCGAGAAGGGGCAGCATGGTCATATCTTGACCTTACTGCGGTGACAGCTAGGTCACACAAGGAGGAAGACGACCTGGGGTGGGGTTGGACCATTTTATCCCTCTAGGGTATGAAGCGCCATCAACTTAACCGAGGGCATTATTGTCTTTCTGTTATGTTTCTAACATCCAAGCAACGTCGCATGAATAGGAGGATGTGACAACATGCCATTGGTCCAAACAGGTAATTCATACAAAATTCATATCTAATTAATGGTAGCTCGGATGGATGTGCATTATATATGAATTTTGATTAGGAGAACTCAAGGAATGCAATAAAATATATTTGAAGCCTTTTTTTGAATTCAATTCGAAAAGTAATGGAATTTATCAACTTTAGTGCTTTAGTGATTAAGAAACTCTATTTTGAGATGATTAATGAATTGGTAGGGTTTAATGGATGATTAAAGTTGATATTAGCTTGTTAATCATGAAAACATACATTGAGAACAAAAAGGATGAACTTTGCACGTAATTGGTTTAATTTAGAAATTCATGTACATAAATATGCTTTAATGGGCCTTGAAACCCTAATATTAGTAAATGTGACTCATAATGGTTTTAATTATTAAAAATCGTGAATAAAGTTGAGATATGATAATTCCAAGCCATTTCGAGTATAAAAGTTCCTAATTGTGGATAAATACCCTTAATGTAGTAATTAGGGTTTTCTAATGGATAAAGGTAGAATTAATGACAAATAGAGTTCATATGTGAATTAGACCATAATGAACTATGAATTGAGGATAAATGAGCATAATGATCTTGTCATGGATTTAAGGGATAAAAATGGAAGCTTTAATGTAAAAGAGGCTTAATGGACTTAATTGATGGTTAATTATGCTTTTTCTGATATCAGGGTTATATGTTGTTAAAAGATAACCTTAGTGTCTTTCATGATGAATAGATGAGATAATTAGGGTTTGAGTAATTGTACAAAATTAGGGTTTAAAATAGTAAGAGATGAAGGGAAACCCTAATTGCAATAAAAACCCTAAAAGTGGACTAGAAACCCTAGGAAGCGAACTAGGTTTAATAGATCTAGATGGTATGATTAATAATAGGAAATTGTATGCATATTTCGGGATCTCATTATGTGCTTTCTTATTTGGATTTCTTGATTGGATTATTCTATCTCAAATCATCCTGACAGGTATGTGGTTATGCTTATGGTTAATCGCTTTAGTTTCATGGCGATTCCCGATTGTTTTATCGGTTGCCTGAAAATAACTGCTTGGATGATTTTTATTTCATGCAACTATAAAGTGGCTATGATTATCACCATAAGTATGTATACATGACTGGCTCAGATCCTGGTCCTCCTCTGTGGCTTTGCTAATGATGAAAAGGGTAACCTGGTAAAGGGTCTACTTGTTAAGTGGGACCATCAGGTTATTAAGAGTTAGGGATTGGGCTACCTATGGGTAGTGACGTGTGACTCTTTAGCACACCATGAGTTAGGGATTGGGCTACCTATGGGTAGTGCCATGCGACTCAACCCTAGATATTGATCTACATGTTAGGTAGGATCATGCAGGGTTTAATGGGGATCTACCATGAGGAAGGTAGCATCCAGGTCCACTGTAGGGACAACGCAGAGGCTAGGGTATGCATGGATTGAGCAGTTATGCTTAAAACATAAAGTTGTATGTTAAATCATAATTGATTGCAATATATTGCTATAGTTAACTGCACGATTATTGTTTCCCCCACATCCCAGATTTATGCTGACTGACATTTTGTTTGTCGGCATTTTAGGTACAAGTGAAAAGAACAAACAGTAAAGGGGCATATGTGGAATTAAATGAGAATTAAAGTGTAAGGGAGGATTAGTTAGAATAGACTCCATGTGGATAGAAGTAGATATCCAAGTTTTTGAAAAAGGTATGAAAATTTTAATTTTATTCCAGCCTTTCAGTTTAGTTTAGTAGAATTTGATAATTATTATAGATTATTTATCAAACCTTTGATCTGGAAAATTGGGATAACGGCTCTGACCTCTTGGTCTCCCTTAATAGAGGGTTACTGGGAGGCGGGGCCATTACAAAACACTTACCTCTTGTACTGGGGTATCTATAAGGAAGTCCTGATTCCAGTTCCATAACTTTAATATCCTGTATACCATCATAGTTTTGTTAGTCCAAGAGTATGTACCCTTTCTATTTGTAAATCTCAAAACCCCATCATCCTAACTTTATATACCAACTTAGGGTTCTTATTTAGAGTAAACATAACTTTAACCTAACATCACCATAAAATCTTGGCATTGAAAAATAAATAAAAACTCTTATTATGTAGTTACTATAATCTCTATACTCAAATAAGACATAAGTCATCGTATGCACTAATATGAACATATACTTCATATAATAAGAAAAATCTTAAACATAGTCATATATACTGATTTTACTTGACTCTATTATGAAATCAAAGTAGAATGCCATTAGATAAATAATGCCAGACTTAATTAGGCATATATATCACTTATTGTCTCAAGATAATCATTTATTATTCTTTCATAATGGCTACTCATCTAAAACTAATTGATAATATAATAGCACAAGAAGCTTCATCAAATTTCCAGAAAAGTATTTATATAATGTAGGAAAATCATGTATTAAAATATTAGGTCATTTAAAAATCAGATCATGGGTGAAATACCCAAAATACCCTTATTAGGGTTTATATCAAAAACCTCAATAAAACTTTATATAAGAGAGATAAGGCTTTGAAATCATGTTAAGAATATTATAATAAACATCCAATAAAATTTGCATGAATTTCTAAATTTGTTTGCTATTTTTAATTGACAAAACATCAAAATCATATAGTTTTGGCTACCCAACACATAATAAATAATAGACATCCAAATCACATTTTGGAGATATTTTTATAATATAGTACATTTGAAGATCTTTCCATGGATATCTTATTTTATAAAATCTGAGTTCCCAATCTCAAGATATGATTTTAGAAGAAAACCTTTTTTATGTGATCTGGGCCTTTCAAATATGATCCAACACTGGAGAGGGATCAACTAGGCTTGAATTTGCTAGGCGGATCTGGGTGGGATCCGTTCTTCCTCACCCAATGGAAAGGAGGTTTCTCCCCTACCTCTGTCATAAGAACAGAGCACCGTGCCCAGTGCTTCACGCGGTGAAGCTGTGCACTTGGCTGTTTGAAAAATCAGGCAGAGGTTGCCCTGGCCGCCGACACTCCTCCTCTTGATCTCCATCCACGCTACGTTGGCTCGATGTCTACCAAATGATGCTCCACCTGAACTCTAGATATGCTGCCACTTGAACTTTTCTTCGATTTTCTCCTCTCCCTCTCATGCTCCCTCGCAAAAACCCTGAAATCAATTGATTTTAGGGGTGGTCCGAAGTTGCAACTTTGGACCACCCCTACGTTTGGATATCTGGGGCTTTTATAGCCTCCCATGCCTGTGATCATGGGCGAGGGCCCCCTTTTGTGGGTGCTCTGTTTGCATCCTATAAACAGGGGTCGCGGCCTCCAGTCCGTGCGGACTGGGGTCAGCTCCCTTTTTTATTTTATTTTTCTTTTGCATATAAGTCCAAATTAGAGAAATATTTATGGATTCCATATCAGAGCTCTATTTGATCCCAAAATTTGGGAGAATCACTCCATGGTTATCATCTATATATGAACAAGATATAAAGTCAAAACTAAATGTATAAACACTTCAAACTTGTCTTTTAAATAAGAACATGATAATTACTAATTTAATTACTTAGGCCACTATATACATCAAAATCATATGATATTTCTCCCACAATTTTATATTAGAGTTATTCTTGCAATAAAAGTATCTTGAGCATTTATTATGACACCAAAACACTCCATACTCAAATTTGTACTCCAAGGACCCATGTGAAATCCATAATTTGCCTTATTGGGCTAAATTAGGATCCTAGGGCCAATGGCCCTTCTCTTGATTTCCAAAAGAATGCATATGATTAATCATATCCTCAATTACAACATTAAACTTTTGAATAAACATCATTCTTCAATTACATGTTCCTTATGATACCTTCGATGATTATGACTTCACTTACTTACTATGTAGAACTCAACTAGGTCTATGGCTCAAACCATCAACTACAGTCATTGTGTTTCCTTAATAGTTAAACTTTGTATTTCATCTCATATTATTGAATTAAATATCAGGTTCCTAGACTTTTAGGATACTACAAAACCATGATGAGTGCGTAAAAGACCTCTCTGCATTCTTTTTCTATATAATCTAAATATTATGAAAATTGGACAAACTTTATTGTAAACATAAATCTATCCTATATTGATGTCATAAATAACTTAATCATGTACTTTCTAGGTTCCAAAGATCAGTGTGTGACAATCACAATATGATAGCTAATCATACAAGTAAAGCATTAAGACCAAGTAAAAGGAGATAATCTTTGCTAAGAGCATATGTATTCAAACGGATGCAAGTATATACATGTTAGGAGAGCCTTCGTGGCTACTCCCAACCTAAGCAATGAGTTTAGCCACTCATGTTCATGAGTAGCATTACAAATTTATAAAAGTGAGGATACATCAAGATAGACAAAGATGATGGATGAACAACGTGAGTGGGATGATAGATCTAAAGAAGGAGGAAGGTGGTACACCAACAATATTCCTTCATATCTGGATCTGGCATTAGCGTAGAGGATGAAAACTCCTTCTCTTGAAGAAGAGGGTAGTGATGATCTTCTCTCTCTCTAGGACATTCATATTCAGAGGTAGAAGGGTGATGGAGGAAGATGAGGGTGACTCTAGAAAGCAGAAGCACTTTGTCATTTCTCGATGTGGTGACCCCCTTGTATGGATGAGGTTAGTGCCTATTTATAGGCATTGGCCATCGACCTAAAGGTTGTTGTGGTCGCTACATTAGGCATGTTTTGGTCACAATTGGCAGTCAATCCCTTCGATCGCAACATAGATGCAGTAGCGACCACAACAACTTTGGAAGTCTTCAATCACAATTGCAGATGCCTTTGTAGTGACTGTAAGGAGTTTGGTTCGATTGGTTCATTGGTCACAAGAGTTGGTGGCTTGTAGCAATCGCAACGGTGGCTTCTCCTTCGATCACTGGGTTAGTGGCATCCGCAAGGGACTGGGAAGTCATCGGTTGCCAGGGTAGATGTGTTGTAGAGACCGTAGGAAATGTTGACTCTCCTATTTCAATGGTCGTAAGAGAAAGTAATCTGTAGAGACTGCAACAGTTTCTTCCCACTTCGGTTGCTATGCTTGGTGACTTGTGACCACCAAAATGGTTTTGGCTTTGCTTGACCTTCGGTCGCAAGGTTGTTGTCTTCATAGAATGTTGAGCTGTCTATAAGTGTAGCGTCCGATTAAAAACTATGTATAAAGAAAGAAGGATTGTGAGTTTAGGTAGTCACATCAGGTATTGCTAAAATAAATTAGATATTGTTAGATAAATATCAAAAAGGGGTTTCAATATAAATATGAATAAGCATACAAATGTCCCCAAAATTGTATGTTATCAGAGTCTGACCCTGAAACCATGTATATCCTGAGTACTTTTTATCAATTTTATTTTGAATACAAATAGATAATTTAAATCCTTTAGTTTCCCATTTCATCAAGTCATTAAGCCTCTTCAACATGTTGAAGATAAACAATAATAGTATTTGCAAACAATTAGTGTCTATATTGTTAAATTCTTAGAACCTTTAAGGACACCATTTATATATTCTACATGATTTCTAGTCTTTGGCCCAAACTGTAAAATCTGTCAAATGTGAGTAACCATTTGGTGGAGTTTGTGGTTATTAAATATTGCTTAGCAGCTGATCATTAATCTCTATATTAGACATGAGATGATCAAATTCAATTTCACTTGTTGTAGAGCCCATATTCCACACGAGTTTGTTTAACTACAATGATTTGAAATTTTCTTAGAAGTTCTCACTATGATCTTGTAGACAACACCAGTGTCGGGCCCAATCAAACCTTAATCTATTATCTTCCAGAACTCCACATATCCTATCAAAAATAATTCGTAAATACACTCTGATTCATAGATCCACTCTAGCATTTAACAAATGAAATCAACCTTTGTAGAGAACCGAAGAACCACTCCCATGATTCAAATTTTTTCCTCTACAATAGAAAGAGCAAGTGGAAATACACCATTGTCATAATCTATACCAAATGCAATTAGAAGAGTGTCCTTGTATTCTTTAGTAAGGAATGCTCCATTAATAGTAATTATAGTCCTACAAATTACCCACCCTACAATAGTTGGACTGCTCAAAAATTCACACTTGAATCTATGAGTACCATGTGTTTGTGTGGTATAACCTCAACAATATTTGTACATTTTGTCCTCTAGAATATATTATGATAGATAGTCATGAATGGAAACATATTGTGATATGAATCTTCCCAATTACTCAACATTTTACATATGATCTTCCTCTGTGCTAGAAACACCTTCCTATATGAAATGTTTAGATTTAGTTCGATGGTCACCTTGGCACAAATTACTCATGTGGACATATCCAATTGTGCCACTCTAGTTGGCATGACCATACATGAAATATAAAATGATGTATATTGTTGATGGTCCTCATTTAGAACAATTAGTTGACAATAGTGGTTTCACTACAACGCTTGCTCTTCTACATGGAATATGCTCTTTTTGAATGACAATCATGCAAACTCTGAGGACATAATTGATCTTTTTTTTGGAAATTTTGGGTAAATATATTTCCAAACCTACTAAAAGGGGACAAAACTACAAACTTCACACATACATGAAGTTTACAAATAGAATTAAAGCATGTGACTAAGTCACTCAAAGTGCAAAAAGAATTACATCAAACTCTAGTTCCTAAGGATTATAGGAGAAACACCTAGTAGTCTAGGTTTGTAGCAGTCTTATAGCATTTTCATCTCTTTCTCCAATCTATCAAAGATGAACACATAATCAGATTATTTTCCACCATGAACTCTGAAGTTCCTTTCCATCCATATTAGATGAACACAGTCTGTGATAGCCCATATCTCTAGGATGCCATTTGACTTTGTTCTACTATGGATACTTTTCATGGTGGTCAGAAGAGAATAGGATATTCTGATATGTAACTTCAGTTGAGCACGACCCCACATATACTTCCAGAACTTATAGGAATTGAATAGATGTTCTATTGATTCTGATTGCTATTGATAGAGGACACAATATGGGTTCGAGACTGAACACCATCTACTGATTTTTTCCCAAGTAGGAAGGAAATTTTTGAGTGCTTTATAAGTAGTAAGACTCCTTCTTGAATAGTGCATGGACATCCATAGATGCTCAAAGGCATTATTGGTAGGAAGTGACTTTCTACAACCATTCCATAACACTAAATCATTAGTAAGATTGAATTTAGGCCAAAGTTGCACCATTCAATGCCAACAGGTAGAGTATCCAATTTAATGGCCAGGATTGGAAGAAAGGTTCACACCATATCTCCTAGCCATCCATGAACTCCAAGAACATGAGCCAGAATCGTATAAAAATCGTTTAGTTTTCTTTATGGTGTAGTAGTTGGCTAGATCAGAGAGTTGGCAAAGTTTTAGACCTTCTTCTTATTGAGGATAGGATAGTTTGGACCAATTTGTAGGATGTGAGGGACTACCCCATATGAAATCAGACATCATAATTTCCATTCTGGCTAAGACTGGAGATGGGATGGTCATTTAGCATTTTTGATCTTGGACACATTGTTGATCTTGGAGAATAAAGACTGTCTAAGACTGAAAATGTTGTTGATCTTGGATGCATACAGGGGTGATAGATTGAGTGCTTTAGCATTGATTCTGGTATTAGACATGGCTTTGTATGAATCGTGTATGAATATTCTCAATAATGAGTTTTCAAAATTGATTAAACATGTTCATGTACTAGAATGATGGTGGATAGGTACTTTATGGATGAAGGCATCAACATAAGCATAAGATGAAATGAAAAATAAATTTCCAAATGCATCATCATTTTCAATATGTATGAGCATATGGTGTCCTCTAGGGAAAATACATGATATATTGGTAGAGAAGTGTTTGGGGTTGATGTCAAGTATTGTACGGTTTTGTGACTTAAATGTGGCCAGAATATCGACTTATGAGATATTTATAGGTCTAATAGATTGACTGGAATAAGACCCATCAGAGATAAGTTGACAATTGTAGTGTAGATTCACAAATCTTGCTGTGAACTAGATACCATGTTTGTGTCCTTATGAGACACAAATATTTTATCAATCTATTTTTCAAAATTATTTTATTTATTTTTATTTATATAATGTTAATTCTAAAAAATAATTACAAAGGTAGTTAAATGTAGGCAAAAAAAATTCTTAAATTTTCATTTTTAACATCAAAGTTCAAATTCTAAAGCAATAGTGCAATGTAGTATTCTATGTGTTCACATTTAGAATAATAGTACAATGTATTACAAAGGCATTTCAATGTAACTAAAATGTAAGTATTTTATTTTTAACAACAAGTAGTACCTTCAATTTCAAACTTCAAAAATAAAAGTAGAATGCATTTTTCTATGTGATTTACATTCTTAATTGCATATAATTGACAATTTTTAGATGTTTTAATGGTTATGTTGGAGTATTACTTAATGATGTCCTATATTTAATTTATTAAATAAAATGTTAACATTGAAAGGTTGAAAAGAACATAACTCAAGTGGAAGAAAAATCCTTCATACATAAGAAGATAAGAGAATCAACAATTCGTCAGAGTAGACCAATAGTAGAGAATATAGTTCTGTAGAATTTCACAAATATTATGTCTAGATCTAGAAAAGTCTCTCACAAATCACCAGTGTCCACAATAACTCCAAGGCAATTGAGAAAGAAGAAGAGATGAAGAAATAAGAAAATGGTGTTGGAAGAGGGGGGCTAATTTTGGTCAAAATATATGGATAAGCAATGCGTCCTTTCTGGGAACGCACATGGCACTAGCCAATCATTATGCTCCCAACAGCTATAAAGTCATTGGGCCACAACAATCTGGATGCATGTGAGGCCATGTGTCTCCTAGCATGGCTTCTGAGGGGAAACAATGTGTCCTACTAATATGTCCAATGTGTCCTACAGTGAGATGCATTGCTACGATGTGACAGCAATGCATTCTGTTCTAGTACGTATTGGCCCCACATGAGAGTAATATGTCCCAACTAAGATGCATGGATCCTTTTTGAAAGCAACACATCCCACTCTGAGAAGAATTGGTCCCACTGAGGACAATATGTCCTCCTTGGGGATAGATTCCTCCCAAATGTGATATTTTAGTAACTAAGATGTCACATGTAACATTTAGCTGATGAAAATAGATAAATGTGACATTTCAAAAATTTTAGACTATAATACATATGGTAAGACTTTGTGATTTTAATCTTAAGAGATATGTAACAGACTCCAACTTTATTGAGAGTTGTCCCTGAATAGTGTCAACAAGGGTGCACCAATTGGTTGGTAATGGAGTAGCGCCTTCCATATAGAGTACTTGGACTATTTGGACATGTTCAAGCAAGTTGATGAGAGGGGTCATGGTTGTGATGACTAGAAGCAGCAACACTACAATCGGGATTTGTAGTACTATAACACCCTAACGTTTTACAGCTAATCCTATATTAGAAAACCCTAATTCCAAATTTCAAATCTTAATGCTTCATATAAAATACATGGCAACTTAGAGACCCAATTATAATGAATAAACCATGTTTAACATAATAATATTTCATCATCAAGTTAATTGAAACTCAATTTCATCAATTATTACCCTAATTTGGCACATTAGTAGCTTACAAGGGATAAAGTGAAATTAGTCCTTTTAGTGCTAATATTTGGACCTAATAATTTTTTTGAGAACTTGAAACATTAATATCAAGTTTTATCCAAAGTATCAGCCCATAATTGTTTTTGGAAAGTTTTGGAAAATTAAAATAAGCTTTAACTTCAAAAGGAAAAAACATATAGTAGGGAGTCTAAAAAATAAAAATCTAACTTTATTTTTGAAATCCTCGTACCCAAATTAGTTAACAGGACAATTTTGGTTAGGTTTGAACTTCCTTTGATGCTCCAATTTGGATTGAGAAGAAACTATTTAAATACATTTACATTTCCTAAATAATATACTACTAGCCTAACCTGACTTTGGTCTCAGAACTTTATTAGGTGTCACACTGTCTTTTTGGACCTTAGATTAGATGAACGGTCATCGCAAACCCATCTGACAGTCCTTGTCCGTCTTTCTCACCCATTCAAGTCCTACTCATACTGGGATAGTGGCCGCTATAGTTTGGCCCCTCAATCCCTCACCCTGTTCTTTCTCAGTGCAAACAAACATATCCCTCGCCATCCTAGTCCCTTCACGAACCTTCTGACCCCTTGCACGATAGGGTTTCATGCCCTAGAGCCCTGGGTCGACTAGGACTCTCACTGGGTTCCCTTGTTTCTTTCCTCGCAAGTAAATCAACCTCCCTCATGACTCGAAACCTATATATATTCCTTCAAAAATGATCATGTGGTGTCCCCGAACTGATCCCCATTGTCACTTTTCCCTAGATCTCTCCCTAACCCTACCTTCGAGCTCCAATCCTCCCTCTACCCTAGATGTGGCCTGACGAGAGGGCGCAAGCCTTCTGGAACCCACATTGACACGCATCATCTGGATTTGCAGGTCATCCTGAAGCTTTCCCCATCTTCAATTCATCCCGTCCGAAGGTACATCAGCATCCCCTCTTTTTCACCTGGTTTCTGATCATGTAGCCAATGTTGATCCTATAACCATCGCGTCGCTTCGTTCCAGTGTTTTTGGTGTCGTTGGGTGATGCCTAGTTTTCACATAACTCTGCCCTTGTCTCACGTGTTGGTTTTCTCAGGTCTAAAAAGACTGTTCTTGGTCCCTCCCCTGCTCTGCCTTGGCGGCCAGTGGTTCTGGAGCGACAGACCACAGAACTTCCCATGTAAGGGCTCGTTGTCTTCGTAAGAGTATCGCGGATGCATCACATGCCTTGGGTTTTCCCGACGAAATCATGAGCCTGTGTTTAGATCCTTGAATTTTTGCAATCATCTCCTTCAAAATCGTTGTTCTTTTCTTTATCAAACGAAGAAGAAGCATGGTCAGAAAAAGACCATTATGCCCATCCATTGATGATCGAGTGATTTTTGGTCCAAGGGTGTTTTGGGGTTTTGTTTTGTTGTCTGCGGGTCTGTCCCAGTGAGGCCCCATTTCTTGCACGGCTGGCCCTGATTGGGCCAGCTAGATACGGGTCCTGGGCCCACACGGATTTTCCATGATTTCTAATTGGTCAATTGTTTAGAAATTCACAATAAATCAACTGCTTATCAGAAAAATACCCAAAAATAGTCGTTGTAAAGGTTTTTTGACAAGGAACCTGATTTCAATGTTTTCAAACCCTAGTTCCATAAGATCAGACCTCGTTTCCATAAAAGGCTCAAATTAGGGTTTACTGTGTATTAATGATGGTGATTAATATAAATCATACAATTTTAGGAATATAGGAGTGACTCAGAATTAGGGAGATTGAATTAGGGTTTGCTCCAATAAAGGTAAGTGGGTCCATGCACTTTGAGTATTTAAGTAACAGTTTTCAATCACTTTAAGATTATTGTATCATGATGATAAAGTTAAATTGTATGCATCGATATGTATCCAATTTTTAGAACATCTTCATTAATGTTCCCCAGAATTTATTATATGATGCCTATACTATGGCATCCAACTTATAAAAACAAAATTTACTTAAGCGGAAGCGAATCATTTGCAGCGGATTGCTAAAAATCACTAAAAATTAAAACTTTTTGCAAAGAGATCCACACATAGGAAATCTTTTTCATCAAGAACCAAAGTATAATATTTACATTCTGTTCCATAAGTACACAACCTGTACTATCTCTTCTCGAGGATTACAACATTAACTGTCCTATTCAACATTATATATAGACAACATAAAAACCTCGAGGCATCAAGCCAAAATCTCAGATCGATTCAATAAAAACACTGACTACTGACTCTGAGGACCTGAGAGTACAGATATGACACATATGACTTTCTAACTATAATACTAAACAGGCAGTATCTCCACCTGAGATATTACTGCTATCTTCGATGTTGCTGCTGATCTTTCTCTGCTAAAGGTTTACTGCCTCCTTGTCCACGTCCACCTAAAAACATTAGATCCCACGGGGGTGAGACAATTGTAAATTGCCCCAGAGGGAGATATAACTCTCTGCCAAAATATTATTATTGCAGTTTAATGATATGAAACTGGGAAAAGGATAAGCAGTTTAAAGCATTCTCATCTTTGAAAGCATTGCAACTATTTATGATAGAGCAATAGATCATCTATTCTTTTAATAAGAAATAGGAATGACATGCATATCATTTATCGATCATATTATACCATCATATCAAACTTTTCTTGTGACACTCATTAACTTGACATGTCGCCCATGAAACATTCTTGTTTCAATCTGTTGGCCGTAGCCAATCTGCTAAACAGATAAGGAATTACATCTACCATGTACTCATATATCATTAATACAGGCATTGGGTTATTACCAATCCGGTATAATCATTACAGGTATTGGGTCAGTACCAATCCTATAGTATCACTCCAAGTATTGGACAATGCCAATCTTATGTAACTATTCCAGGTATTGAACTATGTCAATCTTATGTAACTATTTCAGGTATTGAACTATGTCAATCATGTGCAACTATTCTAGGTATTGAACTATGTCAATCATGTGCAACTATTCCAAGTATTGGGTTATTACCAATCCTGTACAGTTATTCTAGGTATTGGGTTATTACCAATCATGTGCAATTATTCCAGGTATTGGGTAATTACCAATCCTGTGTAGTTATTCCAAGAATTGGGTTATTACCAATCTTGTGTAGTTATTCCAAGTATTGGGTTATTACCAATCCTGTGCAGTTATTCTAGGTATTGGGTTATTACCAATCCTGTGCAGTTATTCCAGGTATTGGGTTATTACCAATCCTGTGCAGTTATCCCAGGTATTAGGTTATTTAACCAATCTTGTGCAGTTATTCCAGGTATTGGGTTATTACCAATCCTATGCAGTTATTCCAGGTATTGGGTTATTACCAATCCTGTGCAGTTATTCCAGGTATTGGGTTATTTAACCAAACCTGTGTTATTATTCCAGGTATTGGAATTTAACCAATCTTGTGCATTCATTCCAAGTAGTGGACTGTGCCAAACTTGTGCATATATTCCAGGTATTGATCTATGTCAATCTTGTGCATCTATTCCAGGTATTGGACTATGCCAAACCTGTGCAACTATTCCATACCTCTGAGCATTCAAAGATATCATAAGTAATTACTCAAGATCATTACTCTCATCATATAGCATTAATGATCATCAATTCAAGGTATGAGTTCATTTCTCATCCTCAATATGGTATGATTACATCATACTCATTAATTTGGTTTTACCTCATTCCCAAGGTATATTGGTCAATACTTATCAAAGTGCATCAAACTCATTACATTTCATTGTAATAGTTGCATAACACACTTCATATGTTTCTTACCCAAATAGGTTGGATTTGAAATGCATCAAGGTATATCACTTTCCTCATCACCTCTAACTTCCTTAAGTTACCATCTTATCTTGTATTAAGGTACTTCCCATCTTAATACTTTCATCCATTAACCTATCACTCTCATCATGAAGTGCATATGTCACATACAAGAATGGTCCAACTACCTTTAATGGTATGGACTCATTTCAGGTTAAGGCATTGCCTACAATAAGGTTGCCTATACTCGATCATTTAAGGTGTTTCACCTTTATAAGGTTTCACAAACTACTTTATTATCAGGGTTCTGGTTTGTCATCATATTGCACAAGATTAGGGCTTTAAGTATTATAACTCCATTTAGAGTTTCACATACCTTTACCCTTTATTAGGGCTTTGGGGTTTCACTTACTATTCATACCAACTAGGATTTCTCATGACATCACTCTTAATTAGGGTTTCTCATGGCATCACTCTGAATTAGGGTTTCTCATGACATCACCCTCAATTAGGGTTTCTCATGGCATCACCCTCAATTAGGGTTCTCATGGCATCACCCTCAATTAGGGTTTCTCATGGCATCACCCTCAATTAGGGTTTCTCATGGCATCACCCTCAATTAGGGTTTCTCTTTTCATATCAATTGGAGATACTCATCCCAATTAGGGTTTCACTCTTTATTCCCAAAATTGGGGTTTTACATTATGTTACCCTAAACTAGGGTCAGGGTTTATTAACCTTCTGAATTAGGGTTTCATGATCTCTTTATTAAGGATCATAACCTAATCATCACATGATCAATACTCATATATGAATTCCTTTCTATCATCCTCCCAACTTGATTAGGTCACATCAACCCTTCAATCAAGTACATACAACTATGGTTAACATAGTGTACTAAGACATTACTCTCATAAACTTTTATGGTTAATTAATCTAATGGTATTGATCATTTAGGTACATTAGGGTTTCAACCTTTGTACCTAACCTTAATAATCATCATTAGATCAATGGATCAATCATCATCTTAATTCTCAAGAGATTCAATCACATTGGACCTCCATTACATAAGGTATCCAAATCAATTGACTAATTGGATCTTCAATTACAATAGGTATCCAAGTGGATTAACCAATTGAGTCATCAATTACATTAGGTATCCAAAAGGATTAACCAATTGAGTCCTCAATCAATTTTAACTACTTGGGCCCCAAACGGTCTTGGTCTTTCAAAGTTCAAACGGTTTGAAACCGTTTGGTAAAGATGGTGCTTGAAACCGTTTGCTAAAGTACTCATGAGATCGATTGGGCCTCAAACGGTTTGGGATCGTTTGGTCCCAAAAGGTCTTGAGACCGTTTGGTCCAAACCTCCTCAAAACCGCATGGACCAAAGATGGTCTCAACTACACCAATCGGTTTAGGGTTCTCAATGTTGATTCCTTTAACCATTGTATTCATATAATCATTCATCAATTGGACCTATCACCATACTTCAATTGGGTTAAATAGGTCATCCTTCAACTGATTTGACCATCAATTGATCATCAATTAAGGTTTGAATCAATTGGATTAGGGTTTGGAATCGATGACTCTTCAATGTTGATCATTGTGAAACTAATTACTTTGAAACTATTGGTCCACCATCCAAAGTGTACATGACCTGACCCCAAACGGTCTTGAGGTCGTTTGGATTACCTACAAATGGTCTTGATACCGTTTTCCCATCTCATCACCTAATTCCATGTCATCCAATTAGGGTTTGGATCATTGGATTGACCACCAAATCAGCATTTGATTGCAAATCAACTTGGTATCTTTAGATCTTCAAACACCTAACCATACTCAACCCTAGACCTACAAACGGTCTTGGGTGACCTCCAAACGGTCTTGAGACCGTTTGGGTGATCCCAAACGGTTTTGAAACCGTTTGGGTCAATCAACCCAAGTTTCCATCTTAATCAAATTAGAAATCAGCACTTAACTCGATTAAGGTTTTGGTGATTGATTGACCTTCAACTCATGAACCAATTGGAACTAATCAATTATAATTGGTGGATAATTAACCAAAATTATTAGCAACAAATTTCCAAACGGTCAACCCTGGTCAACACCTCCAAACGGTCTAAAACTGTTTGCCCTCATGCGGTTTGGTGAAACTGTTTCCCCTCAAACGGTTTGAAACCGTTTGCTCCCAAACGGTTTGGGAAACCGTTTGAGAAACTATTTTGAAACCATTTGCCTTGGATATTTGGAGAGGTGTGTGCTTATCATCTTCAAGCTCTAAACTCATGAAACCTGCTGTGGTTTCCATGGTGATTGCATCCATCAACCAAATCAATTATCGTGAATGTGGAAATGATCATTATTTGATAAGGAATTGAATGCATTAACAAAATCAAGGGTTCAAGTTATAAAACCCACCTCCAATTGAGATCCAAAGCTCCAATATCACACCAAAAATGGTGTATGAAGCTTTTTAAACTCCCCCTAGGCTCGTCCTCAAGCTTTTGGTTGAAAAGATTGGCTAGGGTTGAAGAGGAGATCGAAATAAGAAGAAATCCATAATTTATTTTCGATTTCCACCTTGGAATCAAGGCGAAAAGGGATCAAGAACATTACCAACAGGTTGGGGGTCGTCCTCCTGATCCTACCAATCTCCTTGGTCGGTTTCCAAGAAAAGAGAAGAGGTGGGTTCCGAAAAATCCTTTGTTTGGGCTAGGAAAGGGTCTTTTTATAAGAAATTCAATGAGAGAGAAAATGTTTTATAAAAGTCTTTTAATTCCAAAATTGTTGCCACCTTCTCCCCATTGGTTTCTTGTATACAAAGTCATCTCTATCCCCACCGAGATCCCTTCCATTATCCAAGAATTATGGGAAAAGAAATTAAGCACCTTAACCCTTATAATAAGAATATCCATATTTGAGTGGAAATTCTTTTTCTTATAATAATGGTGAGTGGAATTTTCACCTCCTTAGGATATACTCGTGCCTTTGCAAGGATTAATCTCGTACACATACATATGAATCCAACCATTTTAATTTTGGTTGAATGCCCTTCAATTATTTTATTTATTTATTTTTGTATTAAATTGAATTAGGGTTTCAATTGGGCTTAAATCTTGATTATTTTAATATTAAGATTCTCTCTCCTCCAACTTAATTCAAATGAGGTGCCCCTCTAATTTTCTTTACTCTAAATGATGTCAGGAAACATTAGGGACCGTATTGAAGTGGTAATTTGCATATTGAACCCTAGGTTTTGGGTAAATTGCACATTACACCAAAACTAGGTTTTAATTCACAAACATTGTCCAACAAGCTCTATCTTGGTGCCCAAGCTTGCGGAAACCATAACACTACATCATATTCATTCTTATGATGTATCAACATGAGAGGAACATATTATTATGTAAAATTTGCAAGTTAACCCCTTAACTTGGGTAATTTGCACATTAGTCCAAAATAGGCAAACATTGCTTCAACATTGTTCAAACATGACCAAAATTGAAACATAAGTTCCTCATGAGCCCTAATTACTTTTCACAAGATAAGATTAATCATATAATTATCTTTCTTAATCAAAACACCTAGGGTTAAAGCATAACCCAGGTCAGGGATGTTACATATACTTTCAAGTTTTATGTTTAAGAACTTATGTCATGATCAAATGAAATTCAATTAAAGTGAAGACTTGTCAAGTTATTGATTAATAATGTAATTGGTTACTTTATTTTGTCCTCATTATGTAAAGGTTGAGCCCTCGGGCCTTATGAGTTCAAATGGAACATTATGGCACTCAGGTGCAAATCATGAGCTCAAGTGGAGCATAGTTATGGTACGTTTGTGCAAATCATGAGTTCAAGTGGAACATCAATGGAGCCTATGGGCCTTATGAGCACAATTGGTGTCTAAGAGTAGAGGACATTATAATTAACCACTAAAGAACATATTATATGAATCAAAGATTTGATGTTCAGTTACATTAATGATTTTTCTTATTGCCAGTTATTATGTTAGTATAACAATACACAATGTCGCTTACTCTAACATGTTTTCTGTTTTAAATGCATGGTTGGGGATGTGATGTCCATAGGAGAAAAGGATAAGGGAGGATCTTAAATGAGGAACATACATCTCAAGGACAAACTAAGAAGTTAGTCCTGGTGGGGTGCCAACTATCATATGAAATTTAATTTCGTTTTTCAATTAGTTTTGAGACTATGTACTAGTTTAGTTTAGGTCAAAGTTTAAGTTTTACGTTGTGGAACTTTAGACATGAGATTTGCAAATTACATATCCTGTGTTGGTTTAATTAAACTTTATTTTATGCAATGATAATCGTGTTTGTGACATCCCAATAAGATGTATGCTTCTGCTTAGTTTGTGAAATTGGGGTGTTACAATATGGTATTAGAGCTAAAAATATAGTTGTCCACCAGGCTTTTCTCAAAATCTCATGTAGTTTATGTTCCCTTTTGTAGATGGCTCCCAAGAAGAAATTCGGTAATGGCAAGGAGCATGTAGATGGAGAGGGAAACTCTTCCAATGGAGAAAGTAACCATAGTGCTTCTAGAGGGGCTAACCCTAATGGTAACCCTAATGCACCTCTATAAGTTCTTATCAAGGCCCTGATTGATGCCATCACCAGACAACAAGGAAGACCACACCAACCAAGGAACCAGGAGTTGACCTTGGTAGACTTCTTAAAGATCAAGCATGAATCCTTCTCTGGAGAAGCGGAGATCGATGTAGTTGGTCATGTTGAAGAGTGGTTTATCAACGTCAAGCACTGTTTTCGTGACTTAGGATGTCCCGAACCTTCTAAAGTTCGCTTTGGGACACACATGTTGAAGAGTGCAGCCCGCACTTGGTGGGAGAACTTCACCAATGCTTGAGGACACAATGATGAGTCGTTGACCTGGGAGGAGTTCACCACTGCCTTCCAGAACCATTACATCTCAGAAGCTATGATCGAGAAGAAGGAGATGGAGTTCAAGCACTTGAGGAAGAATGACTCAATCATTATCCAGTATGCAATGAAGTTCTGTATGCTACAGAAATACGGTTATGGTTTAGATGAGACACGTATGGAGAAGACATTTATGCGTGGCCTGAAGCCTGATTTGGGATATGCTCTGACTGGATGTGGAATCAGGACATTACAGGAGGCATTCAAGTCTGCCCTAGAGTTGGAGGACCACCTTGGACGATACTGGAAGAATGGAGGATCCTCAGGAAGCAAGAGTGAGTAGAAAATACATGATGACAAGAAGAGGAAATCTCCAGAAGGACAACCTGCTAAAGAACCTTGTGCAACTTGTGGTAGACTTCACGATGGACCATGCAGGAAAGGACTGGGAGTTTGCTACTATTATGGAAACCCAAATCATAAGAAGCCATAATGTCCCAAGATAAAGGAAAATAATGAAGTAGGGCAAAACCCTAACCTAGAGAAATGAGAAAAGAGGCAAGCAAGGATCTTTGCAATGGTTGATGGCGAGGAAGAAGAAGAAGGTACGATCTAATTCTAGCCATGGTAGTAGTTTTGTGGATATACATGTTGAGTTTTGCAAATTAGGTATAAGAAAAACCCTAAGGTGGGGAGATTAGTAGAATTTTGAGGACGAAATTCATTTAAGGTGGGTAGAATTGTAACACCCTAACTTTTTATAGCTAATCCTATATTAGAAAACCATAATTCCAAATTTCAAATTGTAATGCTTCATATAAAATACATGACAACTTAGAGACCCAATTATAATGAATAAACCATGTTTAACATAATAATATTTCATCATCAAGTTAATTGAAACTAAATTTCATCAATTATTACACTAATTCGGCACATTAGTAGATTACATGGGATAAAGTGAAATTAGTCCTTTTAATGCTAATATTTGGACCTAATAATTTTCGTGAGAACTTGAAACATTAATATCAAGTTTTATCCAAAGTATCAGCCCATAATTGTTTTTGGAAAGTTTTGGAAAATTAAAAAAAGCTTTAACTATAAAAGGAAATAACATATAGTAGGGAGTCTCAAAACTAAAATATAACTTTATTTTTGAAATCCTCGTACCCAAATTAGTTAGCATGCCAATTTTGGTTAGGTTTGAACTTCCTTTGATGCTCCAATTTGGATTGAGAAGAAACTATTTAAATACATTTACATTTCCTAAATAATCTGTTCCTAGCCTAACATGACTTTGGTCTCAGACCTTTATCAGATCAGGATGAGCGGTCGTGATCTTTTTCCCGATCCACAGACCCATCTGACGGTCCATGTCTATCTTATCAGGATGAGCGGTCGTGATCTTTTTCCCGATCCACAGACCCATCTGACGGTCCATGTCTGTCTTTCTCACCAGTCCAAGTCCTACTCGGACTGGGACAATGGCGACTATATTCCGGCCCCTCGATCCCTCTCCATGTTCTTTCTCAGCGCAAACAAACGTCTCCCTCACCATCCTAGTCCCTTCGTGAACCTTCTGACCCCTTGCATGATAGGGTTTCATGCCATAGAGCCCTGGGTCGACTAGGACTCTCACTGGGTTCCCCTGTTTCTTTCCTCACAAGTAAACCAACCTCCCTCATGACTCGAAACCTATATATATTCCTTCAAAAATGATTGCATGGTGTCCCCGAACTGATCCCTGTTGTTGCTTTTCCCTAGATCTTTCCCTAACCCTACCTCCGAGCTCCAGTCCTCCCTCTACCCTAGCGGCGGCCTAATGAGAGGGCACAAGACTTTTGGAACCCATGTTGACACACATCCTATGGATTCACAAGACATCCTGAAGCTTTCCCCATCTTCAATTCATCCCGTCTGAAGGTACATCAGAATCCCCTCTTTTTGACCTGGTTTTTGATCCTATAGCCAATGTTGATCCTGTAACCATCGCGTCGCTTCGTTCCAGTATTTTTGGTGTCGTTGGGTGATGCCTAGTTTTCCCAGAACTCTACCCTTGTCTCATGTGTTGGTTTTATCAGGTCTAAAAAGACCGTTCTCGGTCCCTCCCCTACTTTTCCTTGGCGGCCAGTGGTTCTGGAGTGAAAGATCACAGAACTGCCCATGTAAGGTCTTGTTGTCTTCATGAGAGTATCACAGATGCATCACAGGCCTTGGGTTTCCCCGAAGGCGTCGTGAGCATGTGGTTAGATCCTTGAATTTCTATAATCATCTCCTTCATAGTCGTTGTTCCTTTCTCGATCAAACGAAGAAGAAGCCTGGTCAGAAAAAGACCATTA
Organism: Alisma plantago-aquatica; assembly: GCA_963693085.1. Taxonomy (NCBI): domain Eukaryota; kingdom Viridiplantae; phylum Streptophyta; class Magnoliopsida; order Alismatales; family Alismataceae; genus Alisma; species Alisma plantago-aquatica. Next base: position 329,892,377 of record OY856414.1, read on the forward strand.
TGCCCATCCATTGTTGATCGAGTGATTTATGGTCCAAGGGAATTTTGGGGTTTTGTTTTGTTGTCTGCGGGTCCGTCCTAGTAAGGCCCCATTGCTTGCACGGCCGGTCCTGATTGGGCCAGCTAGATACGGGTCCTGGACCCACGTGGATTTTCCATGGTTTATAATTGGTCAATTGTTTAGAAATTCACAATAAATCAACCGCTTATCAGAAAAATACCCAAAAATAGGCGTTGTAAAGGTTTTTTGACAAGGAACTTGATTTCAGTGTTTTAAAACCCTAGTTCCATAAGATCATACCTTGTTTTCATAAAAGGATCAAATTAGGGTTTAGTGTGTATTAATGATGGTGATTAATATAAATCATACAATTTTAGGAATACAGGAGTGACTCAGAATCAGGGAGACTGAATTAGGGTTTGCTCCAATAAAGGTAAGCGGGTCCATGCACTTTGAGTATTTAAGTAACTATTTTCAATCGCTTTAAGATTATAGTATCATGATGATAAAGTTAAATTGTATGCATCGATATGTATCTAATTTTTAGAACATCTTGCATTAATGTTTCCCATAAGTTATTATATGATGCCTATACTTTCAAGTTTTATGTTCAAGAACTTATGTCATGATCAAATGAAATTCAATTAAAATGAAGACTTGTCAAGTTATTGATTATTCATGTAATTGATTACTTTATTTTGTCCTCATTATGTAAATGTTGAGCCCTCAGGCCTTATGAGTTCAAATGGAACATTATGGCACTCAGGTGCAAATCATGAGCTCAAGTGGAGCATAGTTATGGCATGTTTGTGCAAATCATGAGTTCAAGTGGAACATCAATGGAGCCTACGGGCCTTATGAGCACAATTGGTGCCTAAGAGTAGAGGACATTATAATTAACCACTAAAGAGCATATTATATGAATCAAAGATTTGATGTTCAGTTACTTTTATCATTTTTCTTATTGCCAGTTATTATGTTAGTATAACAATACTCAATGTCGCTTACTCTAACATGTTTTCTGTTTTGAATGCATGGCTGGGGATGTGATGTCCTGATAACCTCCTATTTTGAACGATTATCTTAATCCTTTTTCTTAGTTTTTCATACTCTTTCTAAGTTTAAACTATACATAATCCTAATTTTACCCTTTTTTATAAATATACCATCAAACTAACTTTTCCTTTCTATACATGCAGAAAAAGCACAAAAAAAATCATAAAAGAATAACTCAACCTTGAGACTGCATGGAATCAAACGGTCCCAAGACCGCATGAAGCCAACCGGTCCCGAGACCGCATAGAGTCACACGGTCCTGAGACCGCATGGAGTCACATAGTCTCAAGACCGCATGGAGTTCAAACGGTCCCAAGACCGCATGAGTTCAAACGGTCCCAAGACCGCATGAAGCCAACCGGTCCCGAGACCGCATGGAGTTCAAACGACCCCAAGACCGCATGAAGCCAACCGGTCCTGAGACCGCATGGAGTTCAAACGGTCTCAAGACCGCATGAAGCCAACCGGTCCTGAGACCGCATGGAGTTCAAACGGTCTCAATACCGCATGAAGCCAAACGGTCTTGAGGACCAAACGGTCTTGAGGTCCAAACGGTCTCCAAACCGTTTGGACTTCACTTAAGGTCTATAAATAAGACCCCAAGGGTCCATCATAGGGGGGAAGTTTTCAGACGTCCAAAGGATGCCTCAATCATTCCAGAGCTCTTGTTACTTCTATCCTCCGCCCTGGGGCTGCCGGTCTGAGACCCACACTCCATCTTGAAGATTATTTCTCTCTCTCCGCCAAAGAAGGCGGGAAGAGGGAGATCTCATCATCAAGCAACCTGTGAAGCTGGTGGATCATTTCTCTCTCTCCAAGGGGTTGACTTTCCTCCCTCCTTTGTGGGGATGACGCTCTCTCTCTCTCTCTTCTTGCCTCCTTCTTTGTCCTAGTTATGAGCGAGTAGACTCTCTCACTAGGGTGTGGGGAGTAGCCCCGCTACCCATGCTTTCATATCATGTAAATGTAATCCTTAGGTTGCAATATAGAGTTCTTATCTTTATCAGTTCGACATCAAACGATTAATGAATGCATGTTGCTTGATCTCCAACTTGTGTTATCTTTTATCTTTTAGTATGAATTGTCTACGTTTGTACTATTAGATTCGAAACTCGTTTGTATGTTGGTTCTTGGTGCATGTACTCACCATGCATCTGTTTCGGTATTTAGAAGTGTATCTCAAGAAGTGGAGTAGACTCACTATCATCTGTTGCACTTTCATACTATGAAATGGAATCAGTTGACGTATGGAAGTGCAACCTTGATAAGTCGAGGAACACACTTTGCGAGGGGAATGATGTAAAGTAATGTGACCATTTGTTCGGGAATGGCTGGCGTTGCAACATTCCCGCACTTCTCGTAGTTAGATTCTCCAAAAGGAGGCTAAGTCTACAATGATACTAACTGACTGGACTCTTTCTGCAGGTTAAGTTTTGCTTTGCATGTGTTGATCGATGTGTAGTGGCGGTGAAAAACCGATCACACCCTAGTGATCTTTTATCATAGTTTAACTCATTAGATTTACCTGCTTTCTTTACTTTTCATGTTCTTAGTTTAAAAACATCAAAATCCAACTTTCGATATAAGTGCCTGCTAGTAAGTGACCAAGTGAAATTCCATACGTTTTCCATCTTGTTGCTTGCAACAAGACCGTTGTCCCGTGGATTCGACCCTTAACTATACTGCGATAAGACTTCCATGTATCTTAGCATACGTGGGTGGAGTTTTCTATCTAGTATAAGCAAGGCTAAACTTAAAGACTTACCATCTTTAGGATTTTTAGTAGTGCACGCAATTCCACGTAAGTGGAAGCTCCATAAAAAATTGGCGTCGTTGCCGGGGACAACGAAACGTTGTAATTTCACTTAGTACATTTCTAGTTGGTTAGGATTTTACACTTTCTTTTTAATCATAACTCTATATCTTCTTGAAACTATCATATCTCTATCATTATCTAAAGGTGTTTTCTTCTTTCTACTCAGGTAGAAATCGTGTATGCAACCTGCGCATAACCTCGGATTCTCCCCTGATCCAGAGTTTGACTCTAAGGTAGAGAGAAGCTTTCACCGTCACATTCGACTCAATCGCCAAAGGGCCAGGAAAATGGCTGAAGATCAACGCCAGGCTGCTTTGGTGCTGGAAAGGATCAACGCCGCCATCGCCGCTCAAAGGGCACAACTCATCGCTGAAACTCGTGCCCAAATCCAAGCGGAGATTCGTGCGGAAGAGCAAGCTCGCATCAGAGATGAAACTGAGGCAGCAACCCAAGCTGCTCAGTTGGAGTTAAGAAACAAACAACTGAGGGACTACGCTGTCCCAAAGAACTATGAGGATAACCACCCGGTCCGACCTCCGATTATTAATATCCCCAACTTCGAGATTCGGACCCAGTGGATCCAGATCATGCAAGGAATCTCTTTCTCCGGAGGTTCTGGAGATGATTGCATGGATCATATAAAAAGGTTTAAGGCTATGTGCCGCCTAGTTCCACAAGCTGGTGTCGCTTATGATGCGATAATGCTCCATCTGTTCCATTTCACCCTATCTGGGAGGGCCTTGAGTTGGTATAACTCACTTGACAGAGAACCAATAATAACCACCTCGGCTCCTCTTGAGAAAAAGTTCTTAGAGAAGTTCTTTCCACCCTCACTGACCTATGAAATCAGAGGGAAGATCAATCACTTCTCTCAGCTGCCTGGAGAAACCCTTGCTGAGGCATGGGAGAGATTTAAAGAACTTCTGCGTAAATGCCCCCATCATGGAATCTCCCAGAATCAACTGATAGAAACCTTCTACCGGGGAGTAAGTGATGATATTAAACAGTTCTTAGATTCCTCATCTGGAGGAAACTTCATGAGGAAGAATTACGAGGATGCATGGAAGATTGTTACTCTCGGAGCTGAAAACCAGTCCAACTGGGGACGGTCAGCCAGTAAAGGTGTCCTCAAAGTTTTCAAAGCTGAAGAATCAATAGAGATGAAAGAAATAGCTGAAGTCCTGAAAACCATAGTTCATAAACAACAAGCTCTCGAGACTTCTCTTGGAGAGATCGATAAGAAGAAAACTCCGCTAGTTCAACAAGTCAAAGCCGTCACGGGATCCTGTGAGGCTTGTCATGCTTCTGACCATCCGACCCTTTCCTGTGGTATGTTATATAATGTGATGATGGATCTGCATCCACCACCACAACCATATGAACCTATCATTGATCAGTCGGAAGAGAAACTACCGGAACAATTTAACTCTATCCACTCTATCCATGGGCAAGTCTACTACAACCCTAATCAGCCAAGGAATCATCCAGGGTTTCAGTATGGAAACCCTGCTGGGACTGCCAATCCTCAGCATCAAACACAGGGGGGATCTACTAGTAGGCTACCACCTGGATTCCCAAACAACTTCAACTAAAATCAAGGGAATTCCAGGAGTAACTTTCCTAGGGCTAACTACCCCAGGAACCAATCAGCCTACTACCAGTACACTCATCCTCCGCTCCATCCACAACTGCATACTCAGCAACCTCAGCTGGCGTTACCACCCCAACAATCTCAACAAACCCATCAACCAATTCCTCCGAAAAATGCTCCTGCCCAACCGGAAGATGAAATATCTTTGATCAGGCAGATGTTACAATCGCAACAAACTATGCTTGCTAACCAGCAGGCTCAGCAAAATGTAGTTGAAGCTCAGCTTGCTCAGATCACTGCACAATTGAAGCCCCCAGCAGGTACGTTTGTTGGGCAGCCTGAATCAAATCCTAAGCACAGACATGAGAAGTTGAATGCCGTCTCCACCAGATCTAGACGCATTCTTCATGAGACTACCAAGATCACCCTGGATAATGATGATACCCCTGCTTTCATGACGAATGAGAGCCCGCAACAAGGAATGGAGAAGCCCTCAGAGGGCACAAAGGGCAAAGATAAAGTGTCCACAGAACCTGAAGTTTTGCAATATAAACCAAGAATCTCGTACCCAGAAAGATTGCGAGAAACAAAGATGGACACCAGGTTTCAAAAGTTCAAAGAGGCAATGAAGAAACTATACATTGATATCCCGCTCCTTGATGCTCTTTCCGAGGTGCCAGCCTGGGCGAAATACCTCAAGACCTTACTATCAAGAAAGTACACCACCGAGGAGCAGGAAACTGTTAAGCTTGCTCAGACCACTTCGGACATCATCTTAAACAAGATGCCCAAAAAGAAGAAGGACCCAGGTTCCTTCGGAATCCAATGTTGCATTGGCAACGCATCTGCTAAAAAAGGATTAGTTGACCTTGGGGCCAGCATATCTATTATGCCTTACTCAATGTGCAAATGTCTGGGTTTCACTGAATTGCTGCCTACAGCAATGACTATCCAATTAGCTAATTCCACTATAACCGCACCTTTGGGGATCATTGAAGATATCTCAGTAAGGATAGGCAAGGATGTTTACGTACCGTGCGACTTCGTTGTCATGGATATTAAAGAAGACCTGAGGTATCCAATCATTTTTGGCAGACCATTCCTCGCTATTGCCAGAGCGTTGATTGACGTTGAAGCTGGTACCATCATTCTTAGGCTCGAAAAAGAAGCAATTCAATTCCGAGTCCTTAATAGTATGAAAGGGCCCAGCATCCAAGAGGAGGTTTTCCTCCTTGATGCTATTCAACAAATGTCACAGTTGGAAATCTCCGAGCCAATTGACAAACTTGAAAATGTTCTAATCAATCCGGAGGTTGAATTCTCCATGAATGAATTAGTTCAATAGTGCCTCCAACATCTACAAAAGGTTGAAGAAGCGCCAAAGGCCACTTTTGAAGAACTTAAAGCCGTTACTGTTATAGAAGCAGCTGAGCCACCGAAAGCCCCTGAATTGAAGACTTTACCTACAGGGCTCAAACATGTTTTCTTAGGTGAAGAAAAACTATGCCCAGTCATCATCAGCTCCACCCTTATAAGAGATCAAGAGGAAAAGCTTCTGAACGAGCTGAGGAAGCATAAAAAGGTCATAGGATATAAGATAACTGACCTAACGGGCATAAATCCAGCCCTGTGTATGTATAGACTTCCTATGGTTGACGAATTCAAGCCCTCTCGAGAACATCAAAGAAAACTAAATCCTAATCTAAAGGAGGTAGTGCGTATGGAGGTCCTTAAATTACTCAAAGCCGGCATGATCTATCCTATTTCTGACTCCCAGTGGGTCAGCCCCGTTCAGGTTGTTCCAAAAAAGGGGGGCACTACTGTAGTGCTAAATGACAAAAATGAGCTAGTGCCTACCAGGACTGTAACTGGATGGCGAATGTGTATTGATTATAGAAAGTTGAACAAAGCCATAAGGAAAGACCACTACCCTCTACCTTTCCTTGATGAAGTCCTGGAACGCCTAGCTCACCAAAAATATTTTTGTTACCTCAACAGTTACTCCGGGTTTTACCAAATACCCATACACCCGGAGGACCAGGAAAAAACCACCTTCACATGTCCTTTTGGGACATATGCCTTTAGAAGAATGCCGTTCGGATTATGTAACGCACCCGCCACTTTCCAACGATGTATGTCTGCTATCTTCGCCGGTTTAACAGAATCCGTCATGGAAGTGTTTATGGACGATTTCTCAGTGTATGGAGATTCTTTCAACAACTGTTTAATAAATCTTGGACAAGTTCTGCAACGCTGTGAGGAAACGAACCTTATCTTGAATTGGGAGAAATGCCATTTCATGGTAACAGAAGGTGTCATCCTCGGACACAGGGTAAGTGATAGGGAAATAGAGGTTGATAAAGCAAAAATCAATGTTATCTCAAAGCTGTCACCTCCAAAGGACATAAGAGGAGTTCGAGCTTTCCTGGGTCATACAGGATTCTATAGGAGATTCATCAAAGATTTCTCAAAGATTGCCAAACCCATGACCCAACTCCTGACCAAAGATGCTGAGTTCATATTCAATCAGGAGTGTATGAAAAGTTTCTCTACCCTTAAGGATGCGTTAATCTCCACACCTATTCTAAGAGCTCCAGATTGGTCGCAGCCCTTCAAAATCATGTGCGACGCAAGTGATTATGCCATAGGGGTCGTTCTAGGACAACAGATTGATAAGAAACCCTATGTTATCTACTACGCATCTAAAACGCTAGATGAAGCGCAGAAAAACTACACCACTACGGAGAAAGAGTTTCTGGCTATCATCTACGCGTTTGAAAAATTCCGCTCTTATCTGATTGGTTCTAAAGTCATCGTTTATACCGACCATTCCGCCATTCGATACCTGATTCAGAAACAGGATGCCAAACCCAGGCTTATCCTCTGGGTGCTAATGCTTCAGGAATTTGACTTGGAAATCAAAGATAAAAGTGACGTGGAGAATGTTGTAGCTGATCACCTCAGCCGGATCGAGGTTGAAGAGAAAGATAAAATCCCTATCCGGGATTCTCTTCCTGATGATCAGCTTATGAAAACCACTCATGGTTTCCCTTGGTATGCTGATATCGTTAATTATCTAGCCACAGGGATTATCCACCCATCCTCTTCCTACCAGGATAAAATGAAGTTTCTTCACGACATAAAACGCTATTACTGGGACGAACCTTACTTGTTCCACCTTTGCACTGACGGACTTTTTCGTCGTTGCCTGCCAGAAGAAGAAATAACCCCGGTCCTAAAACATTGCCATTCCGGACCCACGGGGGGGCATATGAGTGCCAAGAAAACTGCCATAAAGGTTTTACAATCTGGGTTCTTCTGGCCCACCATATCAAAGGATTCTTACGATTTCATGAAAGCCTGTAACAAATGCCAATTTTCTGGCAATATATCAAAAAGAGACGAAATGCCACTCACCATATGGCAGGAAATTGAGCTTTTTGATGTATGGGGGGTAGATTACATGGGCCCTTTCCCCTCATCCTATGGCTTCTCTTACATTTTGGTCACGGTGGACTATGTCTCTAAGTGGGTCGAAGCTGTACCCACAGTGTCCAGCGATTCCAAGCCTGTCATCAAATTGTTCAAATATATTATTTTCCCAAGATTTGGAGTTTCGAGAACTGTCATATCGGATGGCGGGACCCATTTTTTGGAACGAAGTTTAGAGGCCTTACTGAAAAGATATGGAGTCAATTACAAAGTCGCCACGCCTTACCATCCACAAACTAGTGGTCAGGTGGAGGTATCTAATAGACAATTAAAGGTGATCCTTGAAAAAACGGTGAAAAAAAACCGCACTGACTGGTCCACCAAACTTCATGATGCCCTTTGGGCATACCGAACTGCTTATAAAACACCAATCGGGACAACCCCATTCCATTTGGTGTACAGGAAGTCTTGTCATCTTCCAGTGGAGCTGGAACACAAAGCCTGGTGGGCCATCAAACAACTAAACTTTGATCTTAAAAGTGTGGGAGAAAACAGACAACTTCAACTACAGGAGCTAGAAGAGATCCACATGACGGCCTATCAGAGCGCCAGAATATATAAGGAGCAGACAAAAATGTGGCATGATGGTCACCTTAAGAGAAAAGATATTGCCGTTGGTGACAAAGTTCTCCTCTTTAATTCCAAGCTCAAGTTGTTTCCCGGAAAACTTAGGACAAAATGGTCCAGGCCTTTCACTATAAAACATATCCACCCAACTGGAGCAGCCATTATTATTGACAACAACGGAGGAGAAAGAACGGTCAATGATCACCGTTTAAAAAGATACTATGCTCTAGAAGACAAAATACCAAGACAAACCATCGAAATCAAAGATGCTATGCAAGCAGCATGACATCATTACAGCTTTGTCGAGCCAGCGACGTTAAACCAAGGCGCTACTTGGGAGGCAACCCAAGATTTCAGCCTTTCTCTTTATTTTCCTTTTTTTTATTTTCCTGTTTTTATCTTATGAAAATATACAAAAAAAATTCACATAACCAAAACAAAATAATAATAATAATAATAATAATAATAAATCAAAAACAAACATAAAAATATAATATCTTTTCTACCTTTGCCCTTCCAAACGGTCTTCAAACCGTTTGGAGCCAAACGGTCTTGAAACCGTTTGGACTCCAAACGGTCTGGAAACCGTTTGGAGCCAAACGGTCTGGAAACCGTTTGGAGCCAAACGGTCTCAAAACCGTTTGGACTCCAAATGGTCTTGAAACCATTTGGAGCCAAATGGTCTCGAAACCGTTTGGACTCCAAACGGTCTCGAAACCATTTGGAGCCAAACGGTCTCGAAACCGAGTGGACTGCAAACGGTCTTGAAACCGTTTGGAGCCAAACAGTCTTGAAACTATTTGAAGTCCAAACGGTCGCTAAACCGTTTGACTTAGGGTTTTTATCTGGTCAATCCCCCGTTTCCTATAAATATAAACCCTACCCCCTCAACTTTCTTTCCTTTGACTCCCGAGCCTTCTAAAATTCTCGCGCAGTACTGTTCCATTGCTTTCGCCTCCCAGTTCCCACGCGACTCACCGACAAACTCTGCGTCCTTTGTTCCGCGCGACCTCCGTCTCCAATTCTCTCTTCACCGTCAACGCTACCAGCTGCTGCAAGGTAGTCCAACAATGCTACCATCCTTCGCTTCCGCAGCCCCCCGCACTGCCATTTTTGCTATCGACGCCACCACGGCTTTCCCTCTTCTCCAACGCCGACGCCACCTTTGTTTCCATCACCGCCGGTTCCGCCGCTATCATTTTCATCTTCGTTTTATAACTGGCAGCTCCACTTTCACGATCAGAGCCTTCGCTGTTGTCACTAACACCCCTGCCCATCGTCGCCGTCTTCCCCGCCATCTCCATCACAAAGAGCCATCGCCATTTTCATCGTTGCCTTCATCGCCGTTTTTACCACCAGATTCACTGTCGTTTTTATCGTTTTCACCATCGCCCTTATCGCCGATGATCACCGCCGCTTTCGCCGTCATCGCCAACGCATCCGCTGTCGCTACGCCGTTTTACCTTCATCTTCTCCTTCGCCGATGACCACGCGACGCTTCGTTCTCCAAACGGTCTTGAAACCGTTTGGGACCAAACGGTCTTGAAACCATTTGACCTTGCACATTCATCTAATTTCCATAAATATACAAAAATACATAAATATTAATAAAATCAAATCTTTCTAAAAATGTTATTCTAACTCTTGATTTCTCATTCTACAGCTATGGCATCACCAGCAAAGAACGTCATCGGGTTTGAAGACCCTGAAATCTAGAACAGAAAGGAACTGCTGGAAAAACAAGCTCGGCTCCAGAAGATAAGAGTTGACTTCAACAGGACCGGGAAGGCACCTCCAAATATCAAAATAATGGACGTCCTGTGCGAGCTTGATCGCCTCGAGAAGTGCCTGGCTGAAGCACCTGAAGAAGAAGTTGAGACCTCCTCTTCTGATGATGAAGGCTTGGAGTACAATCCTAACTTCGACGAGGAATCCCCTGCTAAAGAACAAAAGGGGAAATGCAAGGTCCTAGAGACTGCATCTGGGCAGCCCTCCAAGAAACGGGCAAGGAAACAAGTTCGACCTGCCTCTGCCATGGATCAACCCTTTTCAAAACCTACCACCACCATCCCTTCTACTACCACCACTACCACCACCATTCCTGGTACTACCACCACCATTCCATCTACTACCACCACCATCCCTGTTACCACCCCCACTTTCATTCCCATCACCACCACAACACCACCACCAGAAAACCTCTTCATCCAAATCAACCTCCCCGCTGACAAAACCCTAAAACCCACCAAGTATGTGTGCTCCAGCATACTGCGTAGGATGGGGATATACGACCGCACTTTTGACGTGCTAGACAAAGCCAACCTTGCCAGGTTGTGTCTAGTACCTGAAGTATCCTACTCTGAACCCACTACAGAATTCTTCACTTTTCTGACTAAAGAGCCCGTCGACATCATGGATAGGTCACGGGACGGGGGTGACAGAAGGATCGTCACCCAAATCTTCGGCAGCAAGGTTGTCATAACGGAAAATATGCTAAACACAATCTTCATTGACAACCAGGACCAGCTGCGGAAAGCCATGGAGGTGGGGACCGAACACTCAGAGTTCAACAGACACAAATTCTGGAAATCTCTAACCGGGATCCCCACCTATTACGTGAAGACATGCAAAGCGTCCAATATACACTCTGGCTTTGTGCGCACCCTGCACAAAATTCTCTCTGGTTCACTCTTCCCCAGGACAGAGGGGGGAAACGTTATAATTTCATATCTTTTCATTCTCTGGTCTATTCTTAACGAAAGGTCGATCAATATCGGACGACAACTGATCCATAAACTATCAACCTCCAGCCTGGGGAAAGAAATATGCTTGGGGGCATGTCACATCTATTATCAAATACCTCAAGATGGACAGACCCCTACCCCGCTGCACGCAACTAAAGGGCGACATCCTTACCAATGAACAAACTCTGAAGAACTCTTTCATCATCAAGGAAAAGGATGGAAAACTACACTATGTCTTGTACCCTATGGTTAAGTCATCCAGAACACTCATCCCGCTTCCGGAGCTAGCACAGTACGACTCCAAACAGCTCCTCTTCTCTGATGAGGAGCTTTCACAACTACTAGCTTCGGTTAAAACAACCAAAAAGAAATATACCGCGGGACAAACGGAGCTGAGCATCACAGCCCGGCAGCTCGACCAACAAAAATACCCATTAAACGACCGTCTAGAAGGCAGTCGCAGGCCCAACAGCTGCCAGGGACACCAACATCTAAGCCAAATCCTGAGGCCGAGAAGCTCCATCAAAAATTGGCGCCGTTGCTGGACATCTCAAGGACATCACAGGAGAAAAGGATAAGGGAGGAGCTTAAATGAGGAACGTACATCTCAAGGAAAAACTAAGAAGTTAGACCTGGAGGGGTGCCAACTATCATATGAAATTTAATTTAGTTTTTCAATTAGTTTTGAGACTATGTACTAGTTTAGTTTAGTTCAAAGTTTAAGTTTTATTTTGTGGAACTTGAAACACGAGATTTGCAAATTATGTATCATGTGTTGGTTTAATTAAACTTTATTTTATGCAATGATAATCATATTTGTGAAATCCCAATAGGATGTATGCTTCTCCTTAGTTTGTGAAATTGGGGTGTTACAATATAGTATCCGAGCTAAAAAATATAGTTGTCCACCAGGCTTTTCTCAAAATCTCATGTATTTTATGTTCCCTTTTATAGATGGAACCCAAGAAAAAATCTGATAAGGGAAAGGAGCATGTAGATGGAGAGGGAAGCTCTTCCAATGGATAAAGTGACCATAGTGCTTCTAGAGGGGATAACCCTAATGGTAACCCTAATGCACCTCTAGAAGTTCTTATCAAGGCCCTGACTGATGCCATCACCGGACAACAAGGAAGACCACACCAACCAAGGAACCAGGAGTTGACCTTGGTAGACTTCTTGAAGATCAAGCCTGAATCCTTCTATGGAGAAGCGGAGACTAATGTAGTTAGTCATGTTGAAGAGTGGCTTCTCAACATTGAGCACTATTTTCGTGACTTAGGATGTCTCGGACCTTCTAAAGTTGGCTTTGGGACACACATGTTGAAGAGTGCAGCCCACACTTGGTGCGAGAACTTCACCAATGCTCGAGGACCCAATGTTGAGTCGTTGACCTGGGAGGAGTTCACCACTACCTTTCGGAACCATTACATCTCAGAAGCTATGATCGAGAAGAAGGAGATGGAGTTCAAGTGCTTGAGGCAGAAATGGCTCAACTATTAGCTAGTATGCAATGAAGTTATGTATGCTGTAGAAGTACGGTTATGGTTTAGATGAGACGCGTCTGGCGAAGAAGTTTATGTGTGGCCTGAAGCCTAATTTGGGCTATGCTCTGACTGGACATGGAATCAGGACAGTGTAGGAGGCACTCGAGTCTTCCCTAGAGTTGGAGGACCACCCTGGATGATATTGGAAGAATGGAGGATCCTCAGGAAGCAAGAGTGAGCAGAAAAGACATGATGACAAGAAGAGGTAAGCTCCAAAAGGACAACCTGCTAAAGAACCTTGTGTAATTTGTGGTAGACTTCTCGGTGATCCATGCAGGAAAGGACTGGGAGTTTGCTACTATTGTGGAGACCCAAATCATAAGAAGCCAGAATGTCCCAAGCTAAAGGAAAAGAATGAAGTAGGGAAAACCCCTAACCCAGAGCAATGAGAAAAGAGGCAAGCAAGGATCTTTGCAATGGTTGATAGCGAGGAAGAAGAAGAAGGTATGATCTAATTCTAGCCATGGTAGTAGTTTTGTGGATATACATGTTGAGTTTTGCAAACTAAGTATAAGAAAAACCCTAAGGTGGGTAGATTAGTAGAATTTCGAGGACAAAATTCATTTAAGGTGGGTAGAATTGTAACACCCTAACTTTTTATAGCTAATCCTATATTAGAAAACCCTAATTTCAAATTTCAAATCTTAATGCTTCATATAAAATACATGGCAACTTAGATACCCAATTATAATGAATAAACCATGTTTAACATAATAATATTTCATCATCAAGTTAATTAAACTCAATTTCATCAATCATTACCCTAATTTGGCACATTAGTAGCTTACATGGGATAAAGTGAAATTAGTCTGTTTAATGCTAATATTTGGACCTATTAATTTTTGTGAGAACTTGAAACATTAATATCAAGTTTTATCCAAAGTATCAACCCATAATTATTTTTGGAAAGTTATGGAAAATTAAAATAAGCTTTAACTTGAAAAGGAAATAACATATAGTAGGGAGTCTCAAAACTAAAATCTAACTTTATTTTTGAAATCCTCGTACCCAAATTAGTTAATAGGCCAATTTTGTTAGGTTTGAACTTTCTTTGATGATCCAATTTGGATTGAGAAGAAACTATTTAAATACATTTACATTTCCTAAATAATCTATTCCTAGCCTAACCTGACTTTGGTCTCAGACCTTTATTAGGTGTTACACTATCTTTTTGGATTTCAAATCAGAATGAGCGGTCATGATCTTTTTCCCGATCTGTTGACCCATCAGACGGTTCCTGTTCGTCTTTCTCGCCTGTCCAAGTCCTACTCGGACTAGGACAGTGGCGGCTATATTCTAGCCTCTCGATCCCTCTCCCTGTTCTTTCTCAATGCAAACAAATGTCTCCCTCGCCATCCTAGTCCCTTCGCGAACCTTTTGACCCCTTGCACAATAGGGTTTCATGCCCTAGAGCCCTGAGTCGACTAGGACTCTCGTTGGGTTCCTCTGTTTCTTTCCTTACAAGTAAACCAACCTCCCTCATGACTCGAAACCTATATATATTCCTTCAAAAATGATCACGTGGTGTCCCCAAACTGATCCCCGTTGTCACTTTTCCCTAGATCTCTCCCTAACCCCACCTCCGAGCTCCATTCCTCCCTCTACCCTAGCGACGGCCTGACGAGAGGGCGCAAGCCTTCTGGAACCCTTGTTGACACACATCATCTGGATTCATAGGACATCCTAAAGCTTTCCCCATCTTCAATTCATCTCGTCTGAAGGTACATCAAAATCCCCTCTTTTTCACATGGTTTCTGATCCTGTAGCCAATGTTGATCTTGTAACCATCGCGTCGCTTCGTTGTAGTGTTTTTGGTGTCGTTGGGTGATGCCTAGTTTTCCCAGAACTCCACCCTTGTCTCATGCATTGGTTTTCTCAGGTCTAAAAAGACCATTCTCGGTCCCTCCCCTGCTCTGCCTTGGAAGCCAGTGGTTCTGGAGCGACAGACCCCAAAATTGCCCATGTAAAGGCTCGTTGTCTTTGTGAGAGTATCGTGGATGCATCACAGGCCTTAGGTTTCTGCGACGGTGTTGTGAGCTCGTGTTTAGATCCTTGAATTTCTACAATCATCTCCTTCACATTCACTGTTCTTTTCTCGATCAAATGAAGAAGAAGCCTGGTCAGAAAAAGACCATTATGCCCATCCATCGTCGATCGAGTGATTTTTGGTCCAAGGGTGTTTTGGGGTTTTGTTTTGTTGTCTGCGGGTCCGTCCCAGTGAGGCCCCATTGCTTGTGCGGACGGCCCTGATTGGGCTAGCTAGATACGGGTCCCGGGCCCATGTGGATTTTCCATGATTTCTAATTGGTCAATTGTTTAGAAATTCACAATAAATCAACCACTTATCAGAAAAATACCCAAAAATAGTTGTTGTAAAGGTTTTTCGACAAGGAACCTGATTTCAATATTTTCAAACCCTAGTTCCATAAGATCAAACCTCGTTTCCATAAAAGGCTCAAATTAGGGTTTAGTGTGATGATGGTGATTAATATAAATCATACAATTTCAAGAATATAGGAGTGACTCAGAATCAGGGAAACTAAATTAGGGTTTGCTCCAATAAAGGTAAGCAGGTCCATGCACTTTGAGTATTTAAGTAGCAATTTTCAATCGCTTTAAGATTATTGTATCATGATGATAAAGTTAAATTGTATGCATCAATATGTATCCAATTTTTAGAACATCTTGCATTAATGTTCCCCAGAAGTTATTATATGATGCCTATACTTTCAAGTTTTATGTTCGAAAACTTATGTCATGATCAAATGAAATTCAATTAAAGTGAAGACTTGTCAAGTTATTGATTAATCATGTAATTGGTTACTTTATTTTGTCCTCATTATGTAAATGTTGAGCCCTCAGGCCTTATGAGTTCAAATGGAACATTATGGCACTCAGGTGCAAATCATGAGCTCAAGTAGAGCATAGTTATGGCACATTTGTGAAAATCATGAGTTCAAGTGGAACATCAATGGAGCCTATGGGCCTTCTGAGCACAATTGGTGCCTAAGAGTAGAGGACATTATAATTAACCACTAAAGAGAATATTATATGAATCAAAGATTTGATGTTCAGTTACTTTTATGATTTTTCTTATTGCTAGTTATTATGTTAGTCAAACAATACTCAATGTCGTTTACTCTGACATGTTTTTTGTTTTGAATGCATGGTTGGGGACGTGATGTCTATAGGAGGAAAGGATAAGGGAGGATCTTAAAGGAGGAACATACATCTCAAGGACAAACTAAGAAGTTAGACCTGGTGGGGTGCCAACTATCATATGAAATTTAATTTAATTTTTTAATTAGTTTTGAGACTATGTACTATGTTTAGTTTAGTTCAAAGTTTAACTTTTATGTTGTGGAACCTGATACATGAGATTTGAAAATTTTGTATCCTGTGTTGGTTTAATTAAACTTTTTTTATGCAATGATAATCATGTTTGTGACATCCCAATAAGATGTATGCTTCCGCTTAATTTGTGAAATTTTGGTGTTAGAAGTACCTAATGTAACAAGTCTCAATAGTACTTGGTTTCCCTTACCAGTACTAGAGACAGTCACGAGAACTCCCAATCACTCAACATTTTACATATGATCTTCCTCTGTGCTAGAAACACCTTCCTATATGAAATATTTAGATTTAGTTCAATGGTCACCTTGGCATGAATTTCTCGTGTGGACATATCCAATTGTGCCACTCTAGTTGGCATGACCATACATGAAATATAAAATGGCGTATATTGTTGATGGTCCTCATTTAGAATGGTTAGTTGACAAGTGTGGTTTCACTACAACACTTGCTCTTCTGCATGGAATATGATCTTTTTGAATGACAATAATGCAAACTCTGAGGACATAGTTGATCTTTTTTTGGAAAATTTGGGTAAATATATTTCCAAACCTACTAAAGGGGACAAAACTACAAACTTCACACGTACATGAAGTTTACAAATAGAATTAAATCATGTGACTAAGTCACTCAAAGTGCAAAAAGAATTACATCAAACTCTTGTTCCTAAGGATTATAGGAGAAACACCTAGTAGTCTAGGTTTATAGCAGTCTTATAGCATTTTCATCTCTTTCTCCAATATATCAAAGATGAGCACATAATCATATTGTTTTCTACCATGAACTCTGAAGTTCCTTTCCATCCATATTAGATGAACACAGTCTGTGATAACCCATATCTCTAGGATGCCATTTGACTTTATTCTACTGTGGATACTTTTAAGGGAGTTTAGAAGAGAATAGGAGCTTCTGATATGTAGCTTCAGTTGAGCACGACCCCACATATACTTCCAGAACTTGTAGGGATTGAATAGATGTTCTGTTGATTCTGATTGCTATTGATAGAGGACACAATATGGGTTCGAGACTGAACACCATCTACTGATTTTTTCCCAAGTAGGTAGGAAATTTTTGAGTGCTTTATAAGTAGTAAGACTCCATCTTGGATATTGCATGGACATCCATAGATGCTTAAAGGCTTTATTGGCAGGAAGTGACTGTCTACAACCATTCCATAACACTAAATCATTAGTAAGATTGAATTTAGGCCAAAGTTGCACCATTCAATGCCAATAGGTAGAGTATCCAGTTTTATGGCCAGGATTGGAAGAAAGGTTCACACAATATCTCCTAGCCATCCATGAACTCCAAGAACATGAGCCAAAACCATATAATAATTGTTTAATTCTCTTTAAGGTGTAGTAGTTGGCTAGATCAGAGAGTTGGCAAAGTTTTAGACCTTCTTCTTGTTGCGGATAGGATAGTTTGGACCAATTTGTAGGATGTGAGGGACTACCCCATATGAAATCAGACATCATAATTTCCATTTTGGCTAAGACTGGAGATGGGATGGTCATTTAGCATTGTTGATCTTGGACACATTATTGATCTTGGAGAATAAAGACTGTCTAAGACTGAAGACGTTGTTGATCTTGGACACATAAAGGGTGATAAATTGAGTGCTTTAGCATTGATTCTGGTATTAGACATAGCTTTGTATGAATTGTCTATGAATCTTCTCAATAATGAGTTTTTGAAATTGATTAAACATGTTCATGTACTAGAATGATGGTGGATAGGCACTTTATGGATGAAGGCATCAACATAAGCATAAGATAAAATGAAGAACAAAGTTCCAAATGCATCATGATTTTCAATATGTATGAGCATATAGTGTTCTCTAGGGAAAAGACATGATATATTGGTAGAGAAGTGTTTAGAGTTGATGTCAAGTATTGTACGGTTTTGTGATTTAAATTTGGCCAAAGTATCAATTTATGAGATATTTATAGGTCTAATAGATTGACCCATCAGAGATAAATTGACAATTGTAGTGTAGATTCACAAATCTTGCATGTGAACTAGATACCATGTTTGTGTCTTATGAGACAAATATTTTATCAATCTATTTTTCAAATTTATTTTCATTTATTTTTATTTATATAATGTTAATTCTAAAAAATAATCACAAAGGTAGTTAAATGTAGGCAAAACAAAATTCTTAAAATTTCATTTTTAACATCAGAGTTCAAATTCTAAAGCAATAGTGTAATGTATTATTCTATGTGTTAATATTTAGAATAATAGTACAATGTATTACAAAGGCAGTTGAATGTAACTAAAATGTAAGTATTTTATTTTTAACAACAAGTAGTAACTTTAATTTCAAATTTCAAAAATAAAAGTAGAATGCATTTTTCTATGTGATTTACATTCTTAATTGCATATAATTGACATTTTTAGATGTTTTAATGGTTATGTTGGAGTATTACTTAATGATATCCTATATTTAATTTATTAAATAAAATGTTAACATTGAAAGGTTAAAAAGAACATAACTCAAGTGGAAGAAAAATCCCTCATACATAAGAAGAGAAGAGAATCAACAATTCGTCAGAGTAGACCACTAGTAGAGAATATAGTTTTATAGAATTCCACAAATATTATGTCTGAATGATCTAGAAAAGTCTCTCACAAATCACCAGTGTCCACAATAACTCCAAGGCAATTGAGAAAGAAGAAGAGATGAAGAAATAAGCAAATGGTGTTGGAGGAGGGGGCTAATTTTGGTCAAAATATATGGATAAGCAATGTGTCTCCTAGCATGGCTTCTGAGGGGCAACAATGTGTCATGCTAATATGGCCAGTGTGTCCTACAATGAGATGCATTGCTACAATGTGGCAGCAATGCATTCCGTTCTGGTACGTATTGGTCCCACATGAGAGTAATATGTCCCAACTAAGATGCATGGATCCTTTTTTGGCGCAACACATCCCACTCTGAGACGAATTGGTCCCACCGAGGACAATACGTTCTCCTTGGGGAAAGATTCCTCCCAAATGTGATATTTTAATAATTAAGATGTCACATGTAACATTTAGCTGATGAAAATAGATAAATGTGACAGTTCAAATTTTTTAGCCTATAATACATATGATAAGACTTTGTGATTTTAATTTTAAGAGATATGTAACAGACTCCAGCTTTATTGAGAGCTCTCCTGAACAGTGTCAACAAGGGTGCATCAATTGGTTGGTAATGGAGTAGCGCCTTCCATACAGAGTACTTGGACTATTTGGACATGTTCAAGCAAGTTGATGGGAGGGGTCATGGTTGTGATGACTAGAAGCAACAACAATAGAATCGGGAGGTGTAGTTTGTAATGTAACAAGTCTGAATAGTACATGGTTTCCCTTACCAACAACACTAGAGACAGACCGGAATGGCAATTGACGGATATCCATATCCGTTAACCAATATCCAAACCGCTCCGTTCAAAACTAAAAACCTGGACAACCACACCACTTGTTGATGGTTGTTCCGGAGGTTCTCAAAGTGGACAACCATAGATTTATGGATAATATCCATAACCAATATGTATTTAACTTTTACAATTTCATCCATGAGAAAGATGATTTTATGCAAAACTCCAAATCTTTTTTTTAACCAATATGTACTGAACTTTTACAGTTTCGTCCATGAAAAATATGATTTTATGTAAAACTCCAAATCTATTTTTTTAAGCAATATGTACTGACTTTTACAATTACGTCCCTGGGAAAGATGATTTATGGATATATGTTTTTGCAGTTTCTGGACAACACACTCTTTTTATATTCATTTTTGGACAACAAGCTGTTGGTCAACTAAATTTCAATATGTATTTCAGGACAGAACGCCACAAACCAACCATTATCACACAATATATAATTTGAATTCTTTAGCAGCAGAAACAATGTTGAGATCACAGTGTATAATCAATTCTTTAGCAGCAGCAACATCACACAGTATACAATCAGATCGTTGGATCAACTTGAAACAACTAATCTTTTATATGTATTTTTGGACAAATCACCACAAACCAACCGCGAAATCCAACATTACACAGTATATAATCCGAATTCTTTAGCAGCAGCAACGACACATAGATCATTGAGATCAACTTGAAACTATTGGAATGCCTTTAGCAACATTATCATTAGAATCCCTCAAACAAAAACATCATTTAAACAATGTCTTTAGCAACAGCAACAACGAACTCTTTAGCAACAGCAACACAGCAACAATGAAGTCTTTAGCAATAGCAACAACGAACTCTTTAGCAACAGCAACACATCAATAATGAAGTCTTTAGCAGCAGCAACAATGAACTCTTTAGCACCAGCAACACAGCAACACAACAACATCAACAACAACATTATCATTATCGTCCCCTCAAGCAGCAACAACAACTGTACCATCCATTCTGCAGCACTATAACCATTAAGAAAAGCATCAAGAAAAAAAGGTTAGAAGATAATCCAGTAAAAGCATCAAGTACCATATTCTCCTCCGTTTCTTCTAAACCAACGAACTAGCGTCATCTTGTCAGACATGAAGATAGAGTCCCTGGAAATTAGATCGTTATCAACCTATCAAAGTGACACCTAAAAGAATCAATGTACTTGTTTCATATAATAAAGATATCACCTTCAACTTCAGCATCTTCATCTTCGAGTACAGTAACATAGTTACTTGATTCAGATGCTTCATCTACAATGTAATATATTTGTTACTTTAGAGAAGAACAAATAACCAAAAAATATACAAGCCAATGAATTCAAATGATACCTTGTTTTTTACCATCCTTTAACCAGCTTTGGGTACACATCAATGCTTCTATCGTAATAGGATGCAATCTACTACGATGTGGATCTATGATCCTCCCAGCTGTACTGAACGCCGACTCTGAAGCCACCGTAGAAATAGGAATAGCTAGCAAGTCTTTACTGATTAATTTAAGTGTAGGATAAGAATCACCATTCAGCTTCCACCATAATAAGACATCCAGATCAAGAGTCCGTGGAAGTGTCTCAACCTCTAAGTATTTGTCCAATTCAGTTTTGTGATTGTTAGAATTCCTTTTTTGTCTCTTTAGATAGGCATCAAACCTCTTATCGTCGTCGTCATCATCATCATCAAAGAATTCTTGTGAGGAAACTAAAGGGCTAGACAAGACATTTGATTCCTCATTGACAACATGTGTTTGTGCCTTAGACTTGTATTCAATAAGCAACTCTGAACAAACATCACGGATCTCTTTTATATAACCTGCAGATTCATTTTCATATATGATCTTGAAATAAAATTCAACCACCTTCATTTTATACCTCGGATCAAACACAACAGCCACTCCCATAGTAACATAGATGTCATTCCAATACTTTAAAATCTTTTCCATCATGGTATCAGCCATATTTGCAATGATTGGATTTGAAGATTTCTTCCATTTACTCACAGCCACTCTAATTTTGCATATGTTACGAAAACCTAGACTACAAGTTGGATATTGTGTCCCAGAAAATAAATTTGTTGCTTTATAGAAAAGTTTCAACTTATCACATACTTCACCACAGAATTGCCAATCAGATTCACTCGGCAACATCTTATAAGTTCTATCTCGTTGGCGTAATACATAGAAAACATCTTTATAAATCAAAGCAGTTCGAAGCATTAAATAGGTGGAATTCCATCTCGTTTGGCAGTCAAGGGATAACTTCTTAAGAATAGGTATCTTCAACTGCTTTGCAGTATCCTCAAACCTCTCAACTCGTTTTGCAGTTGCAGTCCAATGAGACACGCTGTCCCTAACCTTTTCAATTGCATCCTTAAGAACAACCAATCCATCTTTCACAACAAGGTTAAGTATGTGAGAAAGACATCTCATGTGAAGAAATTTACCCGATAAAATTATGGAATCTGAGTGCATCTTGTCCTTCACCAATTCAATCATCAAGTCATTTGTTGAGCAATTATCAACAGTAATACATGAAAGTCTGGTGTCGATTTTACACTCAACCAATGAATTCATCAAGACTTCACAAAGAACTTCAGCAGTATGAGGACATGGAACGTAAACAAACCCCAAAATATGACTTCTCAATGACCAAGAGGAATCAATGAAGTGTGTAGTAATAGCCATGTAGCCCCTCATTTGGTGATTTGCGGTCCACATGTCAGTTGTAATAGCAATCCTAGAATCACAGTTTCGCAAAGAACTTATCATGTTTCTCTTCTCATTACCATAAATCAGCAAAATGTCTTTCTTAATGGTATTTCTAGTTGGACATTTAAACTTAGGTTGGAGTACGTTGAGCAACTGCCTAAACCCAACATGTTCTACCATATTCAAGGGATATTCGTGTAGAACTATCATATCAACGACTGCCTTTCTACCATCTTCTTGTTTGAATGGAACTTCCACTGCCTCTCTAGAGGAGATTCCTCTTCTAGAACAACCAACATTTAACACCGGACATCTTTTACTTATATGATCACGTAAAGTTGATGTCCCATTCTTTGGGTTTCCTCCTAATAATTTGTGGCAGTGTATACACTCTGCCTTCCGTTTCCCATCAACCTTCACCTTGACAAAGTGGTCCCATGCATCACTCCTACACCTACTTCCATTCCTAGATGTTGAAGTGAGAGCAATGTCTTCATCTAGCATGGATTCTATTTCAATTGGGTTTGAATGGGTGTTAAGTGACATAGATTCTTCAGACTGAGTATCCATATCAATCTAACGAGAAAACCTTACGATAAGAGTAGCTGGAGAGAAACTTTCAAACATGTCTCAGTTATAGAGTGGATTTATATTATATTCACCACATAGCAAGCATAGCGTGAACACGTATGTTATAATAATCACAAGTTCAAATCCACTGATGACTCAAGGAACGAATTGTCATTTAAAAATAAAAAGATATTATGTTATAGTTGGGGTCAAGTGAATAGACCTTACACTATGCAGCCAAACATAATTTAATAGAACAATAGTATGAGTTTAGTGTGTTTCTAATAGATTAGCATTACTCGTGTACATGTTATAGTTGACCAAATAGGATAGAGGTTAAGGAAGAAGAATCGCTGGGGACCTGACGAAGACGAACAGCCGAAGAGGAACAGTCGAAGAGGAACATGCGAAGAACACGACTGACGATTAGGGTTTTCGTCGGGGCATCGCGTAGCGGCGGATGGGCGGAGAGCCTGAGGGAGGGAGGGGGCGGATTCGGTGAATCGGTGGAATGGGGACGGTTAGGTCACCCGGAGGCTTTTATTGGATATGGTCCCAACCTGGTCTCCAAGCATCCGCTAAGCGACGGATAACCAACAAATAGCGGTTCGGTCCGGTTTAAGTGGATCGGATATGGTTAAAATGGTTTTTTTTGCCATTGGTATCAGACAGTCACGAGAACTCCAGACAGCTCGCCATGCCAGCTAAGTGTCATGCCACCACCGCACAACGTATTCCGCGTTGCGAGAGGAATGCGGGAATGGTAGCGTTAATGCGAGTATACGACGTAAGATGCGACCCTCACTCCTCGGCTTTCAATTTTCTCTATCTATGTCTTCCTTCACCTTCTTCACTTCCGTTCCACATTCTTCGGGACGACTTACCTCTCTCTCTCTCTCTCTTTCCTTTTTTAGACTACATGTCATACATACCAAAGTAACCAAACCGTCATATACTTTAAGATATAAAAGAAGCTTGTGACGATAGAGATCGGGATTACCTTAAGCCCTCGGCGCACAACAACTTACTATCAGAATTAGCATTGACAGGAAGGACATTCGGTAAAAAATAAAAAATAAAAAAAAATCATAGAGATCAGCAGCTACCCTTTTCCTGTCTTTTGTGATCTTTGTCTACGTCCGTTTTTTTTTTCTTTCTTGCTTCCTCTCTCTCTCTCTCTCCCCCTCAGATCTCCGTCTCTCTCTGTCCACCCTCCCTTCCTCTTCCCCCAACCCTTCTCTCTCTTTCTCTAGATCTTACGTCAAGGGCCTACATCCCGGACCTGGGACAAGGAAACGGAACCCTCTCTCTCTTTCTGGGATACCGGGGAGAGAGAGAGAGCAATTAATTAACAAGAGAGACACACAAGAGTACGATCAACGGCGGATCGGCGACCTGTACCCCAGTTCTCCTCCTCCTGCTGCTCCTCCTGGTAGCTCGTAGCTGCAGCGCGTGAGATTAATTTATTAAGGACGGCCCTCCCGAGTCACTCATCCCCGGATTGATCATCACCCAAGCGTACAAATCAACAACAGAACAGAGAGAGGAGAAAGGGTACGTACGCAGGAGGAGATCGACGGGGAAGGGTGGGGGTCGTAGGAGGGCCGACCGGAGGACTGCACCGCGCGTGTACAGTAGAGGGACCACCGTAGAGATGGCAAGCAGCTGCAGCGAGAGCGAGGGGTCTGCCACGACGCTGGGCACGAGCGGAGGCAAAGACGGCGACGGTGGTTCAGGGAGAACGGCGGCGTCGGGGCTGAAGAAGGGTCCTTGGACGGCCGGCGAGGATGCCATCTTGATGGAATACGTGAAGAAGCACGGCGAAGGGAACTGGAACGCCGTCCAGAGGAACAGCGGGCTACTCCGATGCGGGAAGAGCTGCAGGCTCCGGTGGGCGAACCATCTACGTCCAAACCTCAAGAAAGGATCCTTCTCACCCGAGGAAGAACGCCTCATCCTGGAGCTTCACGCCAAGCTTGGGAACAAATGGGCACGGATGGCTGCACAGGTACGTATCGCGTGGTCTTTCGAATATTGCCATTTGATTTTTTTTTAATATAAATTTATTCCGACACATGCATGAGCACGTGTGTCTCGCGCGTATTGTTTTTCCGTTTTCCTTCACATTCTTCCGTCGTCATTCCTTTCTCTGCGGGTGTGTCAGAAACTGTTTTGTTACATGCATCTTGTTTTAATGATCGGTCTCCTCACCTCATCGGCGTCAGATGCCAGGGAGGACGGACAACGAGATCAAGAACTACTGGAACACCAGGATGAAGAGGCGACAGCGTGCCGGACTACCCATCTACCCGCCGGACATCCAGCGCCAGGCAGCCGCGGCCGCTGCTGCGGCGGCGGCGGAAGCCAACAACTCTTCCGCGGTTCACCAACTCCGTCCGCCAGCACCACCTCATGACGCGTCCAAGTCACATCAATTCAGGCGGCATGCCTCCACGCCTCTTTCATCGTCGCCATTTACGCCTGTCGTCAACTTCCAGAAATTCGGCAACCACAACTTATTCTCCTCGTCGATGCCATGCTCCTCTACGCCAGCACAGTTCTTCCAAACGAGGATGCCGGACAAGAGGTTTCGTGAAGAAAGAGGAGGGGTTCCAGATATGTCCTCGACCATGCTATTCTATACGAACCCCGTCCAATCGTCGATGCTGGGATACCAGTCCCATAGCCCTCTGCACTTGCACCAACAACAGCACCACCAACACTTCTCCTTGAAAATGGATCTCCCTTCAAGCCAAATGTTCCCGCCACTAACGCAGCCTGATGATGGCACCGCCGAACGCTGGGAACACGGAAACGGCGGCCTGTTGGATGCCCTATTGGGGGACGCCCACCACCAAGCGATCACCACCGGTGATGTCGGTGCACACCCGTTGCCTCAGTTCACCACAAACCGTCAAGCTGAGAATGGTCTCTTGCAAGAGCCCACCACTGCAAACGATGCAGCCGCCGCTACCAACTGGGGTGACGCCGACACCGACAGTGCTGCACCAGGTGGAGGCACCACGGGCCACGGCCAGACTTCCGAGGCCATCAATACGTGGGGCGCCACCGGTAAGTAAGAGAGACAGACTCACTGAATTCTTTGTTATTATTTTCAATACACCATCAATTTGTGGAATCAACCAGACTATTATAATTAACTGAATATTGTTTAATAACAAGCGGACAAATGAATAACATTACAACATATATAGTTCTACACATAAACATGTATTGTGCACAAGAGGACAAATGAATAGCATTACAACATATATAGTTCAACACATAAACATGTATTGTGCAGTGGGGAAAGCAGCGTGTGACCTACTTTGTAATAAAATCATAATGCTTCAACTAATTAACCAGATGAATATGATGCATTCTTAATTGAATTGTATATATGATAAATTCTCAATGAGGTTAGTATATGTTATGGTCCGTCACACGTGACCTTTGGAATCTATTAACAAAATAATAATTATATGAAAATGTTAGTACAATAGAAGATTTGAATTGTTTTTTTTAGAGAAAATGTACTTGAAATAAAAATGTAGGTAGCCTAGTTATTGATTTTTTAGAGAAAATGTACTTGAAATAAAAATGTAGGTAGCCTAGTTATTGTTTTTTTTAGAGAAAATGTACTTGAAATAAAAATGTAGGTAGCCTAGTTATTATTTGTTTTAGAGATAATGTTTAAAAAATAAATTTTAGATTTCAACTTTATGGGTTAAATAATCTTGTAATTGTAAAAGTAAAGAGCACACACACTCTTCCTTATCTTATTTCTTATTTAAAAATTCATGGCTATACTAAGGAGTCATATTATATTTATATATATATATATATATATATATATATTCATTGATTCTTCCAATTGAAGAAGTAATAAATAATCATCGTTTGTCCAATTTCACTCTCCAAATAAAACTTGGAAGTGATATATGCAAATTATATAGTTTCTTATCATGCCCATTTGAAATAACACCACATTTGTGGAATCAACCAGACTATTATAATTAACTGAATATTGTTTAATAACAAGCGGACAAATGAATAACATTACAACATATATAGTTCTACACATAAACATCTATTGTGCACAAGAGGACAAATGAATAGCATTACAACATATATAGTTCAACACATAAACATGTACTGTGAAGTGGGGAAAGCAGCGTGTGACCTACTTTGTAATAAAATCATAATGCTTCAACTAATTAACCAGATGAATATGATGCATTCTTAATTGAATTGTATATATGATAAATTCTCAATGAGGTTAGTATATGTTATGGTCCGTCACACGTGACCTTTGGAATCTATTAACAAAATAATAATTATATGAAAATGTTAGTACATTAGAAGATTTGAATTGTTTTTTTTAGAGAAAATGTACTTGAAATAAAAATGTAGGTAGCCTAGTTATTGTTTTTTTAGAGAAAATGTACTTGAAATAAAAATGTAGGTAGCCTAGTTATTGTTTTTTTTAGAGAAAATGTACTTGAAATAAAAATGTAGGTAGCCTAGTTATTATTTGTTTTAGAGATAATGTTTAAAAAATAAATTTTAGATTTCAACTTTATGGGTTAAATAATCTTGTAATTGTAAAAGTAAAGAGCACACACACTCTTCCTTATCTTATTTCTTATTTAAAAATTCATGGCTATACTAAGGAGTCATATTATATATATATATATATATATATATATATATATATATATATATATATATATATATATATATAGAGAGAGAGAGAGAGAGAGAGTCAGGCTAGAATACACTCGAGTGTACGGATCGCACGAATACACTCAAGTGTGTTTGTATATCAAGACTAGTTTTTAAACTGTTGATCTTCACCGTTATACTATAACTAGGCTACATACAAATTTTGAGCCCATTTGGATGAGTGTAAGTCACTCATCCAAGGGCAATAAAATCAACGCGTGAAACTAATTTGAAATGCATAATTTTTGCGGTCTTCATAACATGAGCTATATATATCCAAATGTGCTCAAATTTTTCATATGAGTTGTTCACGAGATGTTTAAGAAGATCAACGGATTAGATTTTCAAAAAAAAATATTGCATCATGAAAAACTACTTGAGTGTATTCCGCTCCGGATACACTCGAGTGTATTCTAGCCTGACTATATATATATATATATATATATATATATATATATAGAGAGAGAGAGAGAGAGAGAGAGAGAGAGAGAGAGATAGAGAGAGAGAGAGAGTCAGGCTAGAATACACTCGAGTGTATTCGGAGCAAAATACACTCAAATAGTTTTTCATGATGCAATATTTTTTTTGAAAATCTAATCCATTGATCTTCTTAAACATCTCGTGAACAACTCATACACAAAATTTGAGCATATTTGGATATGTATAGCTCATGTTATGAAGACCACAAAAATTATGTATTTCAAATTAGTTTCGCGCGTCGATGTTGTTGCCCTTGGATGAGTGACTTACACTCATCCAAATGGGCTCAAAATTTATATGTAGCCTAGTTATAGTATGACGGTGAAGATCAACGGTTTACATTTTGCAAAAAATAGTCTTGATATGCAAACATACTTGAGTGTATTTGTGCGATCCGTACACTCGAGTGTATTCTAGCCTGACTCTCTCTCTCTCTCTCTCTTTATATATATATATATATATATATATATATATATATATATATATATATATATATATATATATATATTCAT
This sequence comes from Alisma plantago-aquatica, assembly GCA_963693085.1. Taxonomy (NCBI): domain Eukaryota; kingdom Viridiplantae; phylum Streptophyta; class Magnoliopsida; order Alismatales; family Alismataceae; genus Alisma; species Alisma plantago-aquatica. The sequence continues at coordinate 329,920,971 of OY856414.1, forward strand.
TGATTCTACCAATTGAAGAAGTAATAAATAATCATCGTTTGTCCAATTTCACTCTCCAAATAAAATTTGGAAGTGATATATGCAAATTATATAGTTTCTTATCATGCCCATTTGAAATAACACCACACTTCATTATGCTCCGATAGTTCTCGGAACATTCTAGTTTTCTATTCTTCACTGACATTTTGGAAGGGCGGATTTGAGTTTAATACAACCTTCAATGAATACAGACCTACCATGAAGAACAAATTAACATGATCCTTATCATATATTTAAACATATATTTACACGTGACTTTATAGTAAATTTGACCCCTTACCCCACGTATCCCCCTCAAAGGTAGAATCCTGACAGTGCCCCAGCCTGTCGACACCCAAATGTCACCACTCCTCACTTTGTATTGCTAACCTATTTCTGTTCTCGACACTCGACTTTCAAGGTGCGTATTGACATAATAACTAGCTTTGTTGTTTTATCTACCGAAGCCCTTACACATGTCCCACAGAATCAACATAAATTTCATATGACAGTAAAAAAATGCACAGTTTTATAACAATGAAATCATAGACAGTTGATAGAACATGAAGTCTCGCAAATTTCATTGACTAAACGTGGTACTCTACTCGGCGGGAGTTTGATATGACATTCTTAAATTCACTAATTACTACTGGATAAAGTAAAACTTAATCATATATAACTTGTAGGGCTTTAGTAACGATTGTGACAGTCCCTTAATTAGAGCTAGACTTGTCAGAATATTCAACATTTCGTTTAGCATGTTGAAACTATTTTCACAATTTATCTCCTTCAGAGTCAGATATAAAAGCTAGTGAGATGGGGAGGGAGATGCATGCCGGAGAGGACGACTTGTCGGCACTACTCGAGGATGTGCCTCAGGAGCCGATGATGACTCCTGTTCCTACCAAGTTTTCGGATTGGTGCGATGGTGAAATTCAGGAGACTTCGGCCAGCGGCCGGCCTGATTTCCTAGTTAACGTTGATGGTGAAGTCGGGTTGGAGATGCATCAGTCAACTTCATCCCTATCTACGGAAGGCGATGACCATACCTGGAATTCCAATTCAACTAGCCACTGGAGCAACATGTCGGGCATATGCTGACCCATATCCTTGCTTCTCTAAGCCGGGTTAATGGAGAGCAGCACGTCTGTCTTGGTTAGCTTCCCAATGGCCGACAGAATCTTTGTGAATGGCTTCGAATAGGTTGCTAAAATTCCAACAGGCTTGGAGGTGTATCATATCTCTTTCAGTTGAACTATAATTGTCGTTGTGAATGACTCGTGGGGGCCACAAAAGGCGTCGTTGTCTTATATTTTGGTGGAGAATGACATGTATACGATTGAATTATTCCAGCGTTAATCACATTAGCAATGCGAAAAATAGTGAGTTGTATTATTGTTCCCATTTATCAGATTTTGATAGAAAATAATTGATATCTCGAGATAAAAACGCTACATTTGTTGATGGCTTGACCAAGCTCGGCTGCAGCCTACAGAAACATGGTCATAAATTATTCCATGGTGTAGCCAATTGTAATAAGTGGTGTTGCTATAACGAAGCAACATAATAAAGGCTTCATAGTTGCTGTCATAGCAACTCGGTGATATGTATAGGAGATAACTTCTATAATGATTTAAACCCAGTCCTATATTTCGTTCACACGGTAATTATCATACATAATGATATAACTTCTATAATGATTTAAACCCAGTCCTATATTTCGTTCACACGGTAATTATCATACATAATGATACATACTAACCGAAAGCAATATGAAGGCTAATAACTCTAGCATTTTTTAGAGAAAGTTTGGAATATAATACTGAAAAGTAGCAGCTTACCAAGGTGGATCAAAGAATCCAGGGTGGGTGAAGCCAAACTACAGTAGACAGACATCGTTATTATTGTCAATGTCTGGGAAACAGAGATACAGAACATAATTATTATCATTATGGACAATCAACCAAATTTCTGAATTATTGACGATAAATCATAACTTGCGTAATGCACGAATTAGTTAAACAGAACCCTGTCGTGGTCTCATACTTTCGGAGTAATGCAACATTCTCTTATACCATGAGTTATGGGATTATTACAACAACCATATCAAGAACTTATTGAACTAGGCATAAACCCGTCCGTTGCACGGGCTTAAGAGTATTTTAAACACTTTAAAATATATTTTTTTGTGAATTCATTATCAAACTACCAATTATGTTCAAACTAAGAAATTGAAATTTGACTGATAAGTACTGAACAACTCTATGAACAAAAAAATTTAACTCCGTTGGCCGATGTTGAGCTAGTCTTTTTGAGTAAGCCAACCACAAATATTGAATACTAAATGATACTTTGTATGACACAAGTCATTGTGTGAATATATGTGCTAGAACAATTGAATTTAATTATTGCGTTCGCAAACCAAAATTCTAATTTCAATGCTTCCTCAAAAGAGATCTATTGGATAACAATTATATAGATACATCTGGTGGATGCTAATACTACCATTCCACTTGGCACCGACATATACATATATTAATAGGACTTCTCACACACAGGGACCAATACATAATTTCAAAAAATAATGGAGAAAATTGCATCCAGCCCCCTCCATAGGCTTTCTTGTATAGTATATATGTGCCTCCTAATATAATATATAATTAAAAAATTAAAGACAAAAGTTGATACATACACATGGATCAATATGTAATTTCAAAAAATAATGGAGAAAATTGCATCCTGCCCCCTCCATGGACTTTCCTATATAGTATAGATGTGTCTCCTAACATAATATAATTTAAAAAAATTAAAGGACTTATCACACACAATCAATAATTTATAGATTTAACTTAAAAAATAAAAAATATGTACAATACATATATTAATAGGACTTCTCACAGACACAGGGACCAATACGTAATTTCAAAAACTAATGGACAAAATTGCATCCATCCCCCTTTACGGGCTTTCCTATATAGTATAGAAGATATGTCTCCTAATATCATATATAATTTAAAAAATTAAAGACAAAAGTGTGGTGTACACACAGGGACCAATACGTAATTTATAAAAATTATGGAGAGAATTGCATCCAGCCGCCTCCATGGGCTTTCCTATATAATATATATGTGCCTCCTAGTATAATATATAATTTAAAAAATTAAAGACAAAAGTGTGGTGCATACACATAGGGACCAATACATAATTTCAAAAAATAATGAAAAAATTGCTTCCAGCCCCCTCTATGGGCTTTCCTAATAGTGTAGATGTGTCTCCTGGTATAATATATAATTTTAAAAATTAAAGACAAAAGTGTGGTGCACACACACAAGGACTTATAAGTAGTTCAAAAAAATAATGGATAACCAACCCCTCCACGTGCTTTCCTATATAGTATAGATGTGTCTCCTAATATAATATATAATTTAAAAAATTATAGACAAAAGTGTGGTGTACACACATGGACCAATATGTATTTTTAAAAAACAATGGAGAAAATTACATCCAATCCCCTCTACAAACTTTCCAATATAGTATAGATGTGTCTCCTAATATAATATAAAATTTAAAAATTAAAGAAAAAATTGTGGTGCACACACATAGGAGTTTTTCTATATATTATAGATGTGTCTCCTAATATAATATATATTTTAAAAATTAAAGACAGTGTGGTACACACACAGGGACCAATACATAATTTCAAAAAATAATGGAGAAAATTACATCCAACTCCCTTTACGGACTTTCCTATATAGTATAGATGTGTCTCCTAATATAATATATAATTTAAAAGTTAAAGACAAAAGTGTGGTGCACACACATGGACCAATACATAATTTTAAAAAATAATAGAGAAAATTTGATTCAGCCCCCTTTACGGGCTTTTCTATATAGTATAGATGTGTCTCCTAATATAATATATAATTTAAAGAAATAACGACAAAAGTGTGGTGCACACGCAAGGATCAATAAGTAATTTCAAGTACTATATGTATTAATAAGTTTATTTAAACTTCTCATAGGTTTTACAACTTAAGAGTATAATGTGGCCTTGTAAAAGCATTTTCTCAGAATAAGAAAATATTTTCCATAGTTTATAAGATAGAAATATACATTTTTTTTATTTTTGTTGTGAAAGACATAGAAACAATTATCTTCCTGAAGTAAGGCCTAACAACAATTATTTTTCTAGCAACAATTTCCTGAAACAATGGCCTAACAATAATTATTTTCCAACGATTATCTTTGTGACACATCCTTTCTTGGTTCATGTAAGGATATTAAAAATCATGGGTTGTTTCATATCTAATTTGAAAGATACACAAATCATATGCTTCTAATTGTTCTAAATGATTTAAGAAATTATGTACTAACATACGAAATGCAGACATAGTAACGTTTATTTACAACATATGAAATTAAAATTATTATTAACATGCCATCATTAAAATGCTGAAATATGCTATTTAAAGCAAGCTAGTTCAGCCTAAAAGTATGACAGAGTTGTTACTGTACTTGTTTCCTTACAAACTAGAATGAACAAAAAATACAAATAGACAAGTTCCTTTAGTTGCAAATTGTCATCCCGCATACAATTCATAAGATCCGTGCAACTTTAATTTAAGCAGGGAACGCCCTGATCAATGCTCATAGAAGTAATTCTTACTTGACGACACACTTTTCTTATCCTGTAAATTATTTCATGAGAAACTATATTTCAAAATTTTGAAATGGCTGTATGAGTACGTGCATTCTGTGAATGCAAAAGCAGTGCAAAATTATATGTATTGTAGTGGTTTGATAGCCGAAAGGTTGGCAAAACACAAAGTATTTACATTTCCATATTATTCTTTAGATTTTTATTTCTATGCTTCCAAAGTTTCTCTGTTAGCATTTTCTTACCAAGAAATTAATGAATTATATAAGACAATCACAGTGAATGATCAATAAGAAATTTTAAAATAGGGTGACGGTATATACAAAAACAAAAATACATAACGCCCTTATTACCATCAACCCAACAAACTATACTACGATGTACATGTACGAATATTTGTGTCAGAACAATTATTACAGTGAGGCGTTGTCATAGAATCTAAAGGAATATAAATTTCTTCTTCAATGCAACCTCCTCAAACAATAGCCACATATGGGATGCGTCCTCGTACGAGCCCTCCTCGGCAAACAAGTTGACGACGATCACATAGATGTTGCTTCGCTTTGGCTCCATCGCCAGCAGCTTCAGCCTCACCTTCTCACCAACGGCACGGACATCGTCCCTGACTCTGTCGATGCCGCACAAGACTATTCCTATACACATGGCAGGCACTCAAGAGAGTCCACAACTGGATTAGCCTGGACCGGCATGCTTTCTATGAAGGCATATGCATCTTCAAGTCGAACATTGCGGCCGAGGATATCAACCATAGTACTGTAGTGAGACATCCGGGGCTGGATGTCGTGGACGTCCTTCATCTCTAAGAAAAATCGGTGCCCATCTACCACCAACCCGGCATGGCTGCAGGCACAGAGCACGCCTAGGAATGTAACGTCGTTAGACTCCAGTCTGGACTCTTTCATTTTGGTGAAAAGCTCCAGGGCTCAGCTTGCTTCTCCATGTTACGCATAGCCCAAAATCATGGCGCTCCATGTCCAGACGGTCTGGTCTGATATTCTGTCGAACACCTCGATGGCCGAGTAGAGAAAACCACATTTAGCATACATGTTCACCAAGGTTGTTTCTCAGCACAGCAGGTTGTAGTTGCTACTGGTCTTACGGGAAGTCGCCTCCTCTTGGTGCCTAAGACCACAGATCACCATCTCTGAATGCACCCATTTCCCTAAGATTAGATTGCCCAGCTCTGCTGTTGCAGATAGCAAGACCACCATGGTCGCCTCCTGTGGCCTGAAATGCCGCCTCATGCTAAGAAACAAGTTGATGGAATCCTCGGGCTGAGAATTTTCAACGTAAACCGTGAGCATCGAGTTCCACCAGGCCATTGTCCTGGTTTCATCTGTGGTTTCATCAAACACTCTGTGCTCGTCACCAACCTCTCAACATGATCCATAGAATGTGATCAGTGTGTTGCTTGCAGACGTAAACATCTGAATCGCATCCACTCTTGAAGATGTCTCTGTGGACTTGTTTCCCAAATGGCGCACACTGATCTTCACCTGAATCATGCGCGGCGACAGAGACAGAGGCACAAGTTTTGAGGACGAAAGGATATGTAAGCTTAGTGGGTCTCGGCAATGTGCTACTACTTTTGCTACTCCGTCGCCGCATCAGCAGGTAGGTGCGGAGGGCGGCCTCCGAGGAACCCCTTGTGGTGTGCCCCCGGATGATGTGGTTCCATGAGGCAATGAGAGAGATCGCAGGTTCCGGTGCGTGGCGGAGGAAGGCGTTAGAATACAATAGGCTTTCAGATGGGGAGGAGAGGAGGATAACCCGAAGAGGAAGCTTCCAAGCAGGAGGAGGAGAAGCAACCCAGGGAAGTCGGTGGTGCTACGGAAATACCGAGTCTGTCGCTCAACGCTTCTAGTGACAAATTGGGCGTATTAATTGTATAGGATCCCTTGAATTCTTTTTAATGTATAAAAAAGGATGAGTTTGTGATTTGAAAAATAATGGAAAAAATTGTACAAAACCCCCTCCACGCACTTTCCTATATAGTATAGATATAGACGTGTCTCCTAATATAATGCATAATTTAAAACATTAAAGACAAATGTGTGGTGTACACACACAGGGACCAATACATAATTTCAAAAAATAATGGAGAAAATTACATCCAACCTCCTCCATGAGCTTTCCTATATAATATAGATGTGTTTCTTAATATAATATATAATTTAAAAAATTAAAGACAAAAGTGTGATGTATACTAACAGGGAGCAATTCATAATTTCAAAAAATAATGGAGAAAATCACATCCAACCCCCCCACAAGCTTTCCAATATAGTATAGATGTGTCTCCTAATATAATATATAAATTTAAAAAATTAAAGACCAAATTGTTGTACAAACAGGGACCAATACGTAATTTCAAAAAATAATGGAAAAAATTGTATCTAGCCCCCTCCATGAGCTTTCCTATATAGTATAGATATGTTCAACTGAAATTTTCTTATTTCGTCTTGGTTCTATGGAATTTACAACATGATATACCTATTTCTAGAAGGAATGCATATAGGAAGTAAAAAACACGTGACTCCTAGGTCTAGAACACATATATAGAATGAAATGCTTGTAACCAGTTTAAGACATTTTATAGGAATATGAAGTATTAAATTTGTCCACTCTTATAAGGCAATGAACAATGGTGGAATAAAGCAACATCTTATATAGTTTGAGCTTGATTGTGATTGTGATATGTATCTTTACATAGATATTCTAGATGAACTATTGGGGAAGGGAGAAACTGCACTACAAAAGGAAACATAGTAACAAGGATAACAATTCCCATGAATATTACTTTGAGTTTCTAATCAAACACATCTTTGCTATATTCTTATATTAGGAATTTGAAAAGTATGTTCTCTCTCAATGTTTCCAATCCTAGATTATCACCTCTAAATTCTTTATGTTGTGAAGTGAACTTAATACTCTTTATTCATATCATCATGTCTCTTATCTTTTCATCATGTCATGGACTAAAGATTTGTAATGGATGATAATACTAACATAACAATTCCCATGAATATTACTTTGAGTTTCTAATCAAACACATCTTTACTATACTCTTATATTAGGAATTTGAAAAGTATGTTCTCTCTCAATGTTTCCAATCCTAGATTCTCACCTCTCAATTCTTTATGTTGTGAAGTGAACTTTATACTCTTTATTCATATCATCATGTACTCTTATCTTTTCATCATGTCATGGACTAAAGATTTGTAATGGATGATAATACTAACAACCAGTGGATTTTTTGTAACTTGATCATACAAAATTTATGCAGTCAGAAATAATTCATAAGTTTTGGACAATTGATTTAAAAGATGTAAAAGATAAAGTAATTATCCAAATTAAATTGAAATAATTTTCATATTAAATTTGGTCATAGAACTTCAAAGAGATAGATTGCCAACAGATGAACCATTGGTAAAAATCCAATATTTTTGGAGCTAGAAATATAAATATATGAATTTTTCAAGTTACCTCTAGAAAATTCCTAGAAAGGAATAACATCTTTCTCATCACATTCTTTTTCTTAAGTCAAAAGATGCAAATGATTCATCTTGACCCATGTGCAAGGTGAGTTCTGATTGATTATGCTTGAAAAGAATGTGTTGACCATATGAGATTAATGGATATATGGTCAATAAGCCACTTGAGCACCCTAGATTTCCTCACCAAACTACATGATTAAAACTCAACAATGTTGGCATCGTCTTCAACAATGCATTTTTGACACTCCATTTTTTGTTTTTGGTAGCTTCATCGAATCAAATCGATTTATTAATGATTTTCAGATGAATTTGTGTGATATGTTTAACATGATTGTTGTAACCAACTCACTTCTTAGCATCTCCCAATTAAGGAAAACTCGAAAAAGATGAGAGTCGTTACCTAAAATTCCCAAGGATCCAAATTTAACCAAATAACAAATAATAGCAAATATTTTCATTAATTAAAATATTTTTTACAAGATGCTCCTCTAAGGGGTTACATGAATTTCTATCATGAGGACTGTACATATGAGAAGAAGTATCTATCTAATCCTCCTTTAATTAGTTTTAATGTCTTCAGGTAATTTCATCTTGATACATTCATTTTTAGCATGCACCTAAAACGACGTGAAACAAAGCACTGATCAACATATCAAAATATATTGTGTACGTGGGATGCATGCAAAAGTGTGCAAGAACATAAGAACATATAATCAATCAATTACTTACAAATAAGAACTGGAATTTCCTTTACATATTCTAACTCATACTTGATGTGCCATCTTGGGTGTGACCACTATCCCTCCAGGGCTTGTGTGCATCGCCACTTGATCCATGTCATCCTAGAATTCAAAATATGATATCTTTAGTTATGTGATACTCATAGTGGTGTTATAACTAAATAGAATATAAATAAACACTCAATAGATTATTTCAACGATCCTCTCGAGAAATCTTCAAAAAAAACCAACAAACTATATTGTTGGTAGTCATAAGTGTAACCGCGTACCTTTTGTAGAACCATGCATATCTTGCAGTCATACTTTAAGAAAATTATCCAACCAAGCAAGCAAATCAAGCAATTAACATTGAGTCTGCATGTATGTAAATCCTAAAGTTTCATCATCACATTAATCATATTAAATGCTACTGATTATAATCTAGGATTTATGGTTTTCTTGGGCTTAAGATAGGGAATAAGGATACAAACCCTAGTTTCACGTATAATACTTTATTAAAGTGATTAATACATGTTATACTTCATGTGAAACTTCGATTACTATATCCAACATATCCTCTCATTATGATCACTTAGATTCAAATAAGGTCCTTAATGACATATCAAGTTATGGTCTTTATCCTTAATTCTTCATATGCTTGATTATTCTCATTAGAAACCCTAAGTATCATCAACATGGACACAATCATCTTAAATTAGCATTATATTCAACACTATCAGATTATAACATGATTTGAGAGCATTAATTTATTCAACAGGCTAATACACCAATCTAGGATTTTCATACACTAATCAATTGCAAAACATGTATTCAAGACACCTTTAGAACTGGGATCCGAATTAGGTATTATTTATATTTTATTCTTGTTCCTCACATTTTCTTGATTATTTTTTATATAAAACTTGAATTAATCTGACCATCCTAGAAATCATTAGAATATTTGTTAATTATTCAGTAATGGACCAATTAGGACATGCCATGTCAACATTATCCGTTTTAATCTTTTTACATGCGGGTCCAACCCAGCCAATAGACTTTCACGATGTTGATGCTTACTCAGTGCGGCCGACTCTTTTGGAAGAATAAGGGATTATGATTTTTACCCTTGTGATGTGATCAGGTCTAATCACGCCAGTTGGGGCAACGAAGTAAAATCCCCAGGGGGATTGCTCGACCCCTTCCTTCTTTATGAGCCATGTTTAGATATGGCGACATAGAGGTCAACTGCAGGGTTGACTCCAGCTCCCAAAGCGGGGAAAACACCACCAATGGTAGGATCATCTCTGCCATCCCCAATCAGATACAAAGAGACTAGAATGGACTCGCAAGGTTCTCAAACTAGGCTAGGGCAAGATTTGATTATGTTGATATGATTGGAGATGAATGGGGGATCATACATGGAAGATCAGTGAGTCTAAAGGTTGATGAAGGTTACTATGATGTTCTAGGGAGCTTTTCAGCCACTCATGAAGCACCGCGACATCCTGGGTATGTCTCTCGATGATCAGATTTGACAGATGATCGCCAACTTGCAGGAAGCCAAGGTGAACTCCATTAAGCTAGGAAGAGTGTCGGGATTCCCTTGTGGTATCCTGACTCTACTTTAAAACCTATGAAATGGTAGTAGACACCTTGAGTCGACGGGGCTATGGAGGAGATTGTCGGAACCCATGGTGGGAAGCAAAGGGTGGCGCACATGGTTTTGGGCACAATCAAGAGGAGAGGAGAGATTTGGGGGGGGGTCTTGCCCAAACTCAAAAATGCCTTAAATAGGCATGGGAGATAGTGTGAGAGGGTTCCCCATTAAACCCTAGAGTCTTAAAAAGGATGGCAATTGAGTTCCCTGGAATCAATGAGGTAGTACCTATGTAATGGATTTCCAAAAATGTCTCATTCTCCTAGTTTCATAGGATGAAGAAGCAAAGGGAAAGGTAGGGATTTGAGAGAGAAAGTGTGAGAACCCATTACACTAAACGAGATTACTCAAAACATAAAACTCAATCAATCACTAATTAATCACATACCCAAAAATATGGGTAATTAAAACCAATTTCAGCGTCAGTACCCACTCATAAACATTTGCATAAGATCCCAAAATCTTTCTTATATCCATACTATGCCAAGAATTCGATACAAATTTATCTATCGCCTTATCCATAACATATATACACAGGAGAACAATATTCATATATGCCACACAAACAAGCATTAACATGCTAATAAAAGTTCTATTTGTTTGAAACACCATATACAAACTTTTCATGCCCGGACCTGAGAGTACAAGGAAAACTCTAGGACACACTAGACATCTAATCAACTTTATCAAAGATTCATTACTATAGCTCCTCTTTGCTGCCACATGTTTGTTTTCGCCACTACTGATTACCTAAAAAAATGTGGCAAACCACAGGGGTGAATCCCATATCCCAGCAAGAGATATAACCTCCAACAATGCTTATTGAGTACAACATTTTTAAATAATTAAATAGTTAAGAAGTTTAAGCAGATATAACAAATAAGATCAGCAGTATTGATGATTAACAAAATGCATAAAGGAGAAGATAATAACTATCATCATTAGCCAGACTATCATTCTTTATCTTGTTGACAATATAAGCAATTCAGTAGCATATGCATATCTAGCATCATGAGTAAGTATAGTAACGTAGCATAGCTAACATGAGCATGTCTAATTGGTTGAACATATCAATATCAGAAGAAGAGCTAACAACATAAGCACAACTATCTGGATAAATATGATTAGCAGTATATGCATCTCTAGTTACAAAGGCATGGCTAGCATGCTAAACATAACTAACAACATGAGATAGCTAGCATCATGATTATAATCAATAGTAGCAGTATAGTTATCAACATAAGCATGGCTACTTTATGTATGCATCTACAATCTTAAGCATATCCACAACATAAGTATATCTACTATCTCTTAATTGCACTAAGCATCATCTTTATGTAAAGATAACAAACAATGGTTATCATCCAATTTGAAATGTTGTGCATAACCCTAAACAAATATGCTACACGACTATCTTACATCTTTTATTATGCCCAAAGGAAATTAAGGATACCACTCAAAATCCAACTGACCACTGCTAAGTCAAAATCAGTGCCATACAAGATCTAGGAAGAGTCAGACTCCTAAGATCTTCTCCGCCCCGGTCAGTATGGGTCCGCCACAGCGACACATAAGGTCAAGCTGCTAACAGCCTAGTCTGTCCTTGGTACAGGTCATGGAACTAGTGAAAGGAGGTGGGTATGCATACCCTACCATCTGAGATACAACTACAGTTGTCCTCCAATCTTGTCACATATATAAACACCAAAACATGACCGCAGCCATTCTCAATCACATCATATGTATGAGGCATGACCATATCCAACCTCCACAATCTGCATTGTGAATGACAAGGATATATCCTCAACTTGCCACCCCCACATACTCAACAGTATGCGCTCTGAGTTTCCCTTAGGAATATCGGTTCACCATCTGGCAAATTTTTACACTCAGATGGATCTATGGCACAGGGCGCTACATGATTAGAGTTTCACTTGATTAGTTATGCCAATTGGGTGAATAAGGCCGCATCAAACAAGTAGACATACAAACCCTAATTCACTTCTAGCAAGCATATAAATATCACAACTTTGAAAATATATAAAATGTATGAAACATAATTTCTCATCTCATCATCACATGGTACTATTCACTTTCCATTCATGAGACCACACTAGTCATCATACTATCACAAGATAATAATCTTTTTCACAATATCACAGGGTATCAACCCTTATCAACATAAGAGGATTACACATCATTCAGGGCTCAACCATGCCCAAAGGTCATTAAGACCATCATAATATCACAGGATATAAATCCTTTTCACAATATCATAGGGTATTAACCCTTATCAACACAAGAGGATTACACCTCATTCAGGGCTCAACCATGCCCAAAGGTCATTAAGACCATCATATTATTCCCTACAAGATCATCATTATCTTTGCATGCCTTATAACAAGTCTCAACAACATCACTTATATATAATACACTAGATCAACACAATATTGCATTAATGAACTAGGTTATATTCATAAATAATCATAGTAGGGCTATATTAACATTAAGAACATTCCTTTATTACATCAACATGCAATGAATCTAGATATGATTAACTCTCATTATATTCATAATGCACATGTTTAGCATAAGAAAGTATCAATCATGTGGCTATGATAACCACCAATTAACATACTAAGGTTATGATCATGTTAAGGAGGTTATTCCACCATCATTTCATCATATAAGAATGTTAAACATGAATACTCATCTTTATCTATTTGCATTAGAGTTAGGTTCAACATGATAAATTATATCAATGTTACTAAATAGCACTCATACCCAAACCCTAACTCACAACATCCCCATTGGATCATGGATGCATAAGGTGAAGCATCACCATCACATTCCATACCATTCTCAAGTATGAACCCACACATAAATCAAGGTATAACAATTGGGTTATAGGACACTAGGGTTTCAACAACAGTAACAGAGTACTTCATGATTGCATTAGTCATTCAAGGACTATTCATACCCAATTACCATAATTTAGTTATATTAAATCTAGGTATAACAAGTTATACCTCATTAGGGTTACATATCAACACAATATGATTATCATCCCATCTATTCATATGAGTCAATAGGTAAGACTACCTTATTAAGGGTAACCCTCCATTTGTTCCATCATCATTCAACCTGTATCACCATACCACAATGTCACCCAGAACCATTGGATGTTTAAAAGGTAAGACATTTGGTTGTTTACATAAGTAAACACCTTAGATAAACTGATTTGTGCTCTAGAAATATTCACCATCTAACCCTAGACATCCCTTGATTAAGAACACAAAAAGTTCCATTCAAAGTAGGGTAAACCCCCCAATCGACTATTCAGTTAAAACAAGCCATCCATTGTCAACAAGTTGATCATATAAAGGAAACCATCTAAATCCCATTATTAGGACCAACATATTACATTATCCATCATTCTACTTTATTGGAGAAATAAACATTAGATCTTGACCCAATATATTAAAACCATCAATTACAGTATAGGTTTGACCATTGCATCAAGTGACCCAAGAAACCATTGGTCTAAGGCTTAATTGATGCTAAAACTATATGATTAACTCACCATAGATTGTAGAGACATGATCCACCATAATCAGTGATCATTAAATCACTATAGGTTGTTGGATCAACACTATATTCATTAATCAACATCAAATATTAAGTTGATGTCATCATTGATTGATAACATCAGTAAGGTACTTAATGGTTGATCATTATACTTCTAATTGATCCAAAACCTGACCTAAAGGGGTGACCATAGGTTGTCACCATAATTTGACACCCTTGATCACGACCATGAGTTGTTATGAAGACAACATCATAGGGTTGTTGCAATGGTACCATCATCGGGTCATGGTTTATAGAATAAATAAGCTATAAACCCTAAAATTGACCATTGTTTGATAGGTTCTTAGCACCATAGGTTGTCAAAACAACCTGATCCAAGTCATATTATACCTTAGGAATAACGTACACATGATTATAGGTTCATATAGAACTGAAATCAGATCAGGGAATATTATAAAAATCGAAATCCAAGTCTAGCATAGCTTTTTAGTGCATAAATTATCATGTTCAAGCAAGAACATGAGCTAGTAAGCTTATGGTAAGCAATAAACGTGGAGCAAGTTATAAAAATTGCCTCTAATGAGAAGATAAAACCCCACACAGAAGAAATCTCGAGTAGTTAGGGTAGAAAATCCAAGAGTAATCTATGAATTCGTCAATCTATCACCTTCCTTCATCAAATGAGCAAACCCTAAGCATAAGGAGCAAGAAAGGTAGGGTTTTAGAGCTTTAGAGCAATTTCTACCATGGAACAGTATAGGGACGACCTGTAGAAAGCTAGGAGGAATGATAACAAAGAAAGAGACGGTGGAAAGAAGGGAATTCTTATACTTTTAGGTCAAGATCACTAGAAGGAAGCTTTTTCAACTCTAAAATGAAGTCAATTTCAACCTTAGAGCCTTTCTCCAAGAAGATCCCCATTTTCCTCTTCCTTGTGAAGAAAAATTCACAGATGAACAGAGGGAGAATGAGGTTGGGAGAAGGATGGAGGTGGTGGAGAGAAAATGGCTCGTTTTGGTGCTTGGGGATAAGTATATGACACTTTAAGATAGAGAAAAGGAAAAAGTTGAAGTTCTAGTATCTATCCAAGTGTCAATGGCCTTAATTTATTAAGAATATACAAGAACACACATAAGAATCTCCCCCACCATGTGTATAGACCTGCTTATCTTTCCTTTGTCCAAATTTCCCATTAAATTAAATAATTTATTAGTTGATAGCTACTAAAGGTAGCTAATCCGTGAAGGGGAAAACCCAAAATTACCCTTGGAGAAAACACCTTCAAACCAAGGTTCAAATAGGCACCCCATGGCTCAAAAATCTAAAGAATGATGATATAATATCCAAGGAACATAATGCAAGTGATAAATTGCAAAGAAAACCTCTCAATTGGTTAAATTCCAGAAAATGCCAAAATGTGCATAAAATTGCATAACTTGCTCAAACAGTGTCCAAATTGGACCAAATTTGAAACTTAAGCTTGTATTATGATTTAAAGCATATAAAAAGGTTAAATTAGGGTCCTAAGAATTCAATTATGATATTTAAGCTTGTTCAACTTATTAAGCAAGTTTAGGGGTCTTACAACTATAAACCCCTAACAGGAATTTTACCCCCAAAATCTAAGGTAAACAAAGATGGGTACTTCCTATGCACCTCATATTACTTTCACATGGTTACTTGCATATCATGGTGATGTCACATCATTCATACATATCTCATCTTGGGTCATCACAAAAACCCCCCACATAAGAAGACATTTGCAAATATGGAACATAGAAACTTGTTGTGCCACCTGTACAAATCTAATAGTAACTTTCAACTTTGGGACTCGATTGTCATCTTGAACTATTCTATATGTTGTATCACACATCACTCAGAGGACGCACTAGTTGGATCTTAGCAAACATAAAACATCAGGTATCTATTATCATATGCAACTTTACAAGGTTTCATCTCTATGCTCCTTTAATGGTTGTTGTAATCAACAACTCAATCAACCATGTAGGCACCCCCTAGTTTTCAAGAAATTATGAGGAATATGTTTTAGAGGATTCTCCAATCATATATATGGTGGACTGACCATCTATTGGGTTGAATAATCATACACTTGTATATAACTATTAACACATATAACTTCCCGATTGACCTTGTTAGGGGTGGAGCAACGACATTGTCTTCATATTATCGGGACTCACATAACATAATTAACAGAGGCATCATAACTCTTAGAGGATACCCTAGTCAACCCCCAACTCACTCTTGTTCAACTTGTCTCATAGCTATTGCTACTTCGGCAACCCTAAGGCTTTTGAAGAAATATTGATCATATTTTTGACCATATTTGAAATAGTTTGACATGTCATTATTCAAAGCTTGATATAACTTGTATGACATGTCTGGAACACTCTGTTCCTCATATTCATAAATTCTATTTGTACATTGGTTAGTCTATAGGACATAACTCTAAACTCATCATGGTCATGTGAATTATGTCATCCAATCTAAATCTTATGCATTGATATTTTATCATAGGTTTATCTTAAAGGAACATGGTATCACATATCTATTGACCAATAAACCTTCTATCCTTTATAGTGGTCTTGTCCAACTATCACTAAACCATACACAACATTATAGAATCACTTTTTTTCCTTCCTAACAACATTTAAAGGGTCATCATCAACTCTCTCCCTCCCTAAGGGAGAGGAATACTTTAATGTTCATTTAATAAACATCTCCAACCTTCACATACTTCCCATACTATTGACACATCTTGGATACTAGGATTCATTACCTTGGTATCCACCTCATGTGCTATAAGGAACTCACATCCTTATCTCATCTCTTTTTACCAACATAATAAATTTCAAAACAAATAAGAGGAGTCCCCCAAATTATTGGAAGGCTCAAAAGCAAACTCATCACAAACGTTATGATCTTAGAACAATAGTCCAAACAACCTTATGTTATAATAAGTAATCTACCCTCATGTTTACAATGAATCCACACATACCAAATGGCAATGATCCACTTCAAATTTGTGACCTAGAAAGGAAAGACACAAAGGGAAACACACTTTCCACATCATAGCAACATTGTTCAACGGTCACTAGCAAAAATGTAACCAATTCTATTTTCATTATGCAGGTTACAACTTCTTATGTATAATTTTACCTTTTTCATTTCGGGTTCCTTGCCATTAGCACAGGAATCATCATGATTAACATATCTCATTACTCCATCCTTTATGACTATTTATCCCACTTGGGTATTTCTTCTTATTTTGTTATGTTTTTCAACCACTTATCAACAGGTAAATCATCATAATCCACATTTTCTTCAATAAACATGGATCATCTGTCTTAATTACTTTCAAACGTCATGCTTATTTTACATTAACACTTTCTTACACACATAGGTTGGTCTGATATTAACTCAGGTTCCACCATATTTCTTTGTCATTGTTCTTATTTATCTTCTCATTTTATACTTATCATTGGAGTTATCTCCATCTTATGTGGATTTCATACCTTGAATCACTTTATAAGCATAGACTTATCTGTCTTTTACTTTATTATCTTCATGAATCATATCTTTAAGAACTCCTCCTTTTCTTATTTGTATTCAGATTTAGATACCATGGTGTTGTATCTTTCTCTTATAATTACCAAACATTCAAGTTTTGATAGATAATGATGCAATTCTCATCTTCTTTAAGGTAGGATTGAGATATTCACACCATGATTTCTTATTTGTAATGCTCTTTAGATTGTCTCAAAATGACTATTTGATCTGAGTAATCATAAAGATAATAATCTAAGAGTTTCATACTTACCTTTCTTCAATAATTGAATACCTGGCCAGGGCACCCACATACTGAGATTAGGCAGTATGCACCATATTTTTGTGTCATATTCTTAACTTAGACGTCATCCTAGTCTTAAGTCCTAGTGTTCCTGTAGACTCAGTGAACCTAAAGCTCTGATACCAACCTGTGAGAACCCATTCCACTAAACAAAATTACTCAAAACATAAAACACAATCAATCACTAATTAATCACATACCCAAAAATATGGGTAAATTAAAACTGATTTCAGTGCCAACACCCGCTCAAACATTTGCATAAGAACCCAAAATCTTTTTTATATCCATACTATGCTAAGAATTTGATACAAATTGATATATCGCCTTAGACACAACATATATACACAGGAGAACAATATTCATATATACCACACAAACAAGCATTAACATGCTAACAAAAGTTCTATTTGTCTGAAACACCATATACAAACTTTTCCTGCCCAGACCTGAGAGTACAGGGATGACTGTAGGACACACTAGACATCTAATCAACTTTATCGAAGATTCATTACTATAGCTCCTCTTTGCTGCCACATGTTTGTTTTTGTCACTTCTGATTACCTAAAAAAATGTGGCGAACCACAAGGATGAGACCCATGTCCCAATAAGAGATATAACCTCCAACAACGTTTATTGAGTACAACATTTTTAAATAATTAAACAATTAAGAAGTTTAATCAGATATAACAAATAAGATCAGCAGTATTGTTGATTAACAAAATACATAAAGGAGCAGATAATAACTATCATCATTAGCCAGACTATCATTCTTTATCTTGTTGACAATATAAGCAATTCAGTAGCATATGCATATTTAGCATCATAAGCAAGTATAGTAACATAGCATAGCTAACAACATGAGCATGTATAATTGGTTGAACATATCAATATCAGAAGAAGAGCTAATAACATAAGCACAACTATCTAGATAAGTATGATTAGCAGTATATGCATCTCTAGTTACAAAGGCATGGCTAGCATGCTAAACATAACTAACAACATGAGATAGCTAGCATCATGATTATAATCAACAATAGCAGTATAGTTATCAACATAAGCATGGCTACTGTATGTATGCATAAGGCCGGCCCATTAGGGGGGCCAACATGGGCGACGACCAGGGGCCCAACAAAGAAGGGGGCGCATAATTTTTTTCTTCTTCTAATACACACATTTGTAAATGGAATGGGATTGATTCAATGTTACTTGTTAGGAAAAGACCGGAAGGTCTGGAAGTCAAGTTCCCTATTTAGTTTTGTGTGATTGGTTATCAGAAAGTTAGGAATTAGACTTCCCTAATTTTCTATAGACTTCTGGACATATATATAAACTAGAGTTCCAGACTTCCGCTGAAAAGCGAGTGGAAAACAAGTTCGGCGCATCTGTCCCGATGGAAGCTCTCTCCTCGCCTGTTCCCCTTTCGCCCATGCTTCTCTATGATGGGTAGCATTCAACCACTCCTCTCTCGCCTGCACTTCTCTGGCATGTACCTCTTCAGCCACGCCTCTATAACTTGCACCTCATTTTTCTTGCCGTTTTTCCTTGATCAATCGGAAACTGATCTGTTTGTTGTGGGGGATAAATAAATCAAAGGCTGATGATCGATTAGGTTGGAGCACTGCTACTCTTGACTTTTCTCACAATTTACTCTAGTCAATCGGCAACAGATGCCACTGCGATGGAAAATCATTCAAACACCCATGTGATTTACTGTGTTGCTAAAGCACCCACTATGTTTGTTTGATTGTGTATTCTTGTCTTGCTTTCTCTTTTTATTTTATTCATCTAGCATAGACGAAACTGATTACATAGCCGCACAACTGAGTTTTCACACAGGTAGTGAATTAGAAAAACTCAAGAATAAGTATGACGACTCTGTATTTGAATATTGTAATTTAAAACATAGTTCATAAGCACGCCCTTTGTGTCCAAGTCATCTTCCAGTTTTGTGAGTATACATACAATAAAAATACATCAGAACTTTTTATCATCATGGTTCATTACTATTGCGAATTATATGATTAACATATAGTATAAATGAGAGCTATGGAGAACATCGTTAGGGAAAATAGTCTTTGAGGAAAGCTTCCTCGGTTACAATATACCAATCATATGGAAGTCATTTGCCTAAGAAAAGTTATCTTTCAAACCAATCATCTGATTTTGATTTCCTAAGACTGAACTCAAGTTCTTCGAAAATGAGTTCCCTAAAAATTATAGTTACAATGAACCAATCGAAGCCTAAGGGTCTGACTGGTTTGGTGTAATTTATCCTGAAAATATTAGAACTCGAATTTCCTTTTTGATTTTACTTGACTGGTTTCCTAGAAGTCTGGAGCTCGAGTTCCCTAATTTTCCCTGGACTCTCATATATATATATATATATATATATATATATATATATATATATATATATATATATATATATAGGTTCCATTAGAAACCAACAGGACAATGACTTAAAGTCGCGTCTTTCATCCGCTCCTATGTTCCTCTTTTCCAGCGGCGATTTCACATGAATTTTTTCAAGCTAAAGTTACTGAAAAACTATCTTAGATCATTAATGTCTCAAGAAAGATTGAACGGTTTGGCAATGCTATGCATTGAGAATGATATGTTGGAAAATATTGATGTTGACACTGTTATTCAAGATTTTGCATCTAGAAATGCTCGACAAAGTCATTTTAATTTTTATGTTCTTTTTAGTTTAATTTGTAAGAACATGTTCTATTTTTTATATGATAGTTTTGACAATTATGACTAAACTGGTGTTTATTTAAATTCGTTAAATAAGAGTATACACAGGGCCCATTTTTTATCTTCGCCCCGGGGCCTCTAAAATGTCTACAACGGCCCTGTGTATGCATCTACAATCTTAAGTATATCCACAACATAAGTATATCTACAATCTCTTAATTGCACTAAGCATCATCTTTATGTAAAGATAACAAACAATGGTTATCATCCAATGTGAAATATTGTGTATAACCCTAAACAAATATGTTATACGACTTTCTTACATCTTTATTATGCCCTGAGGAAATTGAGAATACCACTCAAAATCCAACTGACCACTGCTAAGTCAAAATTAGTTCCATACAAGATCTATGAAGAGACGGACTCCTAAGATCTTCTCCGCCCCCAGTCAGTACGGGTCCGCCACAGCGACACATAAGGTCAAGCTGCTAACAGCCTAGTCCATCCTTGGTATAGGTCATGACACTAGTGAAAGGAAGTGGGTACGCATACCCTACTATATGAGGTACAACCATAGTTGTCCTCCAATATTGTCACATATATAATCACCGAGACACGACCGTAGCCTTTCTCAATCACATCAGATGTATGAGGCATGACCATAGCCAACCTCCACAATCTGCATTGTGGATGACAAGGATATATCCTCAACTTGACACCCACACATACTCAACAGTATGCGCTCCGAGTTTCCCTTAGGAATACTCATTTCACAATTTGGCAAATTCTAACACTCATATGGATCTATGGCACAGGGCGCTATATGATTAGAGTTTCACTTGATTAATTATGCCAATTGGGTGAATTAGGGTTGCATCAAACAAGTGGACATACAAACCCTAATACACTTCTAGAAAGCATATAAATATCACAACTTTGAACAGATATAAAAGGTGTGAAACATAACTTATCATCTCATCATCACATGGTACTATTCACTTTCCATTCATGAGACCACACTAGTCATCATACTATCACAAGATAATAATCTTTTTCACAATATCACAGGGTATCAACCCATATCAACATAAGAGGATTACACCTCATTCAGGGCTCAACCATGCCCAAAGGTCATTAAGACCATCATATTATCACGGGATATAAATCCTTTTCACAATATCACATGGTATTAACCCTTATAAACACAAGAAGATTACACCTCATACAGGGCTCTACCATGCCCAAAGGTCTTTAAGACCATCATATTATTCCCTACAAGATCATCATTATCTTTGCATGCCTTAAAACAAGGCTCAACATCATCACTTATATATAATACACCAGCTCAACACAATATTGCATTAACGAACTAGGTTATATTCATAAACAATCATAGCAGGGTTATATTAACATTAAGAACATTCCTTTATTACATCAACATGCAATGAATCTAGATATTATTAACTCTCATCATATTCATAATGCTCATGTTTAACATAAGAAAGTATCAACCATGTGGCTATGATAACCACCAATTAACATACCAAGGTTATGATCATGTTAAGGAGGTTATTCCACCATCATTCCATCATATAAGAATGTTAAACATGAATACTCATCTTTATCTATTTGCATTAGAGTTAGGTCTAACATGATAAATTATTTCAATATTACTAAATAGCACTCATACCCAAACCCTAACTCACAACATCCCCATTGGATCATGGATGCATAAGGTGAAGCATCACCATCACATTCCATACCATTCTCAAGTATGAACCCACACATAAATCAAGGTATAACGATTGGGTTATAGCATACTAGGGTTTCAACAATAGTAACAAATTACTTCATGATTGCATTAGTCATTCAAGGACTATTCATACCCAATTACCATCATTTAGTTATTATTAAAGCTAGGTATAACAAGCTATACCTCATTAGGGTTACATATCAACACAATATGGTTATCATCCCTTCTATTCATTCGAGTGAATAGGTAAGACTACCTTATTAAGGGTAACCCTCCATTTTTTCCATCATCATTCAACCTGTATCACCATACCACAATGTCACCCAGAACCATTGGATGTTTAAAAGGTAATACCTTTGGTTGTTTACATAAGTAAACACCTTAGATAAAACACCTATGAAGTCCTTGATTTGTTCTCTAGAAATATTCACCATCTAACCCTAGACATCCCTTGATTAACAACACAAAAAGTTCCAGTCAGAGTAGGGTAAAACCCACAATCGATTATTTAGTTAAAACAAGCCATCCATTGTCAACAAGTAAGCTCCTTAAGTTGATCATATAAAGGAAACCATCTAAATCACATTATTAGGACCAACATATTATATTATCCATCATTCCACTTTATTGGAGGAATAAACATTAGATCTGGACCCAATATATTAAAACCATCAATTACATTATAGGTTCGACCATTGCATCAAGTGACCCAAGAAACCATTGGTCTAAGGCTTAATTGATGCTAAAACTATATGATTAACTAACCATAGATTGTAGAGACCTGATCCACCATCATTAGTGATCATTAAATCACTATAGGTTGTTAGATCAACACTATATTCATTAATCAACATCAAATATTAAGCTGATGTCATCATTGATTGATAACATCAGTAGGGTACTTAAAGGTTGATCAGTATACTTCTAATTGATCCAAAACCTGACCTAAGGGGGTGACCATAGGTTGTCACCATAATTTGACACCATTGATCATGACCATGAGTTGTTATGAAGACAACACCATAGGCTTGTTGCAATGGTAACATCATCGGGTCATGGTTTATAGAAGAAATCAGCTATAAACCCTAAAAGGGAGCTGGCTTTTGGTGGTCTTTGCTTCACTTGCATCTGCTTTAATGTTTGGAAAGTCAGGAACTGGGTGCTGCACAACATATCAACAGACTTTGACATTTTCCATTTTGTAGCTAGAGATATAGGGACGGTGTTACAGGCCAAGAAAGGCCTTGACAAAGGGGTTAGCCCTTTATCCCGTTTACACTGGGGCTTTTTGTAGAGTCATCCCGTGTATACTTTTGTAGTTCTTGTAATGTATAGCCTGACTATACCTCTTCTTTTGGCAATATATTTACCTATTTCCAAAATAAAAAAATCAGCTATAAACCCTAAAATTGACCATTGTTTGATAGGTGCTTAGCACCATAGGTTGTCAAAATAACCTGATAAAAATCATATTATACCTTAGGAATAACGTACACATGATCACATGTTCATATAGAACTGAAATCAGAACAGGGAACATTATAAAAATCGAAATCCAAGTCAAGCATAGCTTTTTAGTGCATAAATTAGCATTTTCAAGCAAGAACATGAGCTAGTAAGCTTATGGTAAGAAATAAACGTGGAGCAAGTTATAAAACTTGCCTCTAATGAGAAGATAAAACCCCAAACAGAAGAAATATCGAGCAGGTAGGATAGAAAACCAAAGAGTAAGTTATGAATTCGTCCATCTAGCACCTTTCTTCATCAAATGAGCAAACCCTAAGCATAAGGAGCAAGAAAGGTAGGGTTTTAGAGATTTAGAGCAATTTCTACCATGGAACAGAAAGATTCCGACTTGTAGAAAGCTAGGAGGAAGGATAAAAAAGAAATATACGGAGTAAATAAGGGAATTCTTACCCTTTTAGGTCAAGATCACTAGAAGGAAGCTTTTTCAACCCTAAAATGAAGTCAATTTCAACCTTAGAGCCTTTCTCCAAGAAGATCCCCACTTTCTTCTTCTTTGGGCTGAAAAATTCATAGATGAACAGAGGGAGAACGAGGTTGGGAGAAGGAGGGAGGTGGTGGAGAGAAAATGGCTCGTTTTGGTGCTTGGGGATAAGTATATGATACTTTAAGATAAAGAAAAGGAAAAGTTGAAGTTCTAGTATCTATCCAAGTGTCCATGGCCTTAATTTATTATGAATATACAAGCACACACACAAGAAGCTCCCCCACCATGTGTATAGAACTAATTAGCTTTCCTTTGTTGAATTTCCCAGCCAATCAAATAATTCATTAGTTGATAGCTACTAAAGGTAGCTCATCCGTGAAGGGGAAAACCCTAAATTACCCTTGGAGAAAACACCTTCAAACCAAGGTTTAAATAGGCACCCCATGGCTAAAAAAGCTCAATAATGATGATAGAATATCCAAGGAACATAATGCATGTGATAAATTGCAAAGAAAACCTCTCAATTGGGTCAATTGTAGAAAAGTCCAAAATCTGCATAAAATTGCATAACTTGCTCAAACAATGTCCAAATTGGACCAAATTTGAAACTTAAGCTTGTCTTATGATTTCAAAACATATCACAAGGTTATATTATGGTTAAGCATTCAATTATTATATTTAAGCTTGTTCAACTTATTAAGCAAGTTTAGGGGCCTTACAACTATAAACCCCTAACAGGGATTTCGCCCCCGAAATCCAAGGTAAACAAAGATGGGTACTTCCTCTGTGCCTCATCCTATTACCTTCATGTGGTTACTTGAATATCATGGTGATTTCACATCATCCATACATATCTCATCTTGGGTTAGTACAAAATCCCCCACATAAGAAGACATTTGCAAATATGGAACATAGAAACTTGTTGTGTTACCTGTACAAATCTAATAGTAACTTTCAACTTAGGGACTCGATTGTTGTCTTGAACTATTATATATGTTGTATCACACATCACTCAGAGGACACACTCACTGGATCTTACCAAACATAAAACATCAGGTATCTATTATCATATGCAACTTTACAAGGTTTCATCTCTATGCTCCTTTAATGGCTATTATAATCAACAACTCAATCAACCATGTAGGCACCCCCTAGTTTTCAAGAAATTATGAGGAATATGTTTTTAGAGGATTTTCCAATCATATTAATGGTGTACTGACCATCTATTGGGTTGAAGAACCATACACTTGTATATAACTGTTAACAAACATAACTTCCGGATTGACCTTGTTAGGGGTGGAGCAACGACATTGTCTTCATCTTATCGGGACTCACATACCATACTTAACAGAGGTATCATAACTCTTAGAGGATACCCTAGTCAACCCCCAACTCACTCTTATTCAACTTGTCTCATAGCTATCGCTACTTCGGCAACCCTAAGGTTTTTGAAGAAATATTGATCATATTTTTGACCATATTTGAAATAGTTTGACACGTCATTATTCAAAGCTTGATATAACTTGTATGACATGTCTAGAACACTCTGTTCCTCATATTCATAAATTCTATTTGTACATTGGTTAGTCTATAGGACATAACTCTAAACTCATCATGGTCATGTGAATTATGTCATCCAATCTAAATCTTATGCATTGATATTTTATCATAGGTTTATCTTAAAGGAACATGGTATCACATATCTATTGACCAATAAACCTTCTATCCTTGATATTGGTCTTGTCCAGCTATCACTAAACCATACACAACATTATAGAATCACATTTGTTTTTCCTTCATAACAACATTTAAAGGGTCATCATCAACTCTCTCTCTCTCTCTCTCTAAGGGAGAGGAATACTTGTAATGTTCATTTAATAAACATCTCCAATCTTCACATACTTCTCATACTATTGACACATCTTGGATAATAGGATTCATTACCTTGGTATCCACCTCATGTGCTATAAGGAACTCACATCCTTATATCATCTACTTTTACCAACATAATAAATTTCAAAACATATAAGAGGAGTCTCCCAAATTATTGGAAGGCTCAAAATCAAACTCATCACAAACTTTATGATCTTAGAACAATATTCCAAACAACCTTATGCTATAATGAGCAATCTACCCTCATGTTTACAATGAATCCACACATACCAAGTGGTAATGATCCACTTGAAAGTTGTGCCCTAGAAAGGAAAGACACAAAGGGAAACACACTTTCCACATCATAGAAACATTGTTCAATGGTCACTAGCAAAAAGGTAACCAATTCTATTTTCATTATGTAGGTTACAACTTCTTATGTATCATTTTACCTTTTTCATTTTGGGTTCCTTTCCATTAGCACAGGAATCATCATGATTAACATATCTCAATACTCCTTCCTTTATGACTATTTATCCCACTTGGGTATGTATTCTTATTTTATTATGTTTTTCAACCACTTATCAACAGGTAAATCATCATATTCCACATTTTCTTCATTAAACATGGATCATCTGTCTTAATTTATTTCAAACGCCATGCTTATTTTACATTAACACTTTCTTACACACATAGGTTGGTCTGAGATTAACTCAGGTTCCACCTTATTTCTTTGTCATTGTTCTCATTTATCTTCTCATTTTATACATATCATTGGAGTTATCTCCATGTTATGTGGATTTCATACCTTGAATCACTTTATAAGCATAGACTTTTATGTCTTTTACTTTATTATATTCATGAATCACATCTTCAAGAACTCCTCTTTTTCTTATTTGTATTTAGATTTAGATACCATGGTGTTGTATCTTTCTCTTATAGTTACCAAACATTCAAGTTTTGATAGATAATGATGCAATTCTCATCTTCATTAAGGTAGGATTAAGATATTTACACCATGATTTCTTATTCGTTATGCTCTTTAGATTGTCTCCAAATGACTACTTGATTAGAGTAATCATAAAGACAACAATCTAAGAGTTCCATACTTACCTTTCTTCAATAATTGAATACTTGGCTAGGGAACCCAAATACTGAGATTAGGCAGTATGTACCATATTTTTGTGTCATATTCTTAACTTATATGTCATCCTAGTCTTAAGTCCTAGTGTCCCTGTAGACTCGATGAACCTAAAGCTCTGATACCAACCTGTGAGAACCCGTTATACTAAACGAGATTACACAAAACATAAAACACAATCAATCACTAATTAATCACATACCCAAAAATATGGGTAAATTAAAATCGATTTCAGCATCAACACCCACTGATAAACATTTGCATAAGATCCCAAAATATTTATTATATCCATACTATGCCAAGAATTTGATACAAATTGAACTATCGCCTTAGCCACAACATATATACACAGGAGAACAATATTCATATATGCCACACAACAAGCATTAACATGCTAACAAAAGTTCTATTTGTTTGAAACACCATATACAAACTTTTCCTGCCCGGACATGAGAGTACAGGGACGACTCTAGGAAACACTAGACATCTAATCAAATTTATCAAAGATTCATTACTATAGCTCCTCTTTACTGCCACATGTTTGTTTTCGTCACTTCTGATTACCTAAAAAAAATGTGGCGAACCACAAGGGTGAGACCCATGTCCCAGCAAGAGATATAACCTCCAACAACGTTTATTGAGTACAACATTTTTAAATAATTAAACTATTAAGAAGTTTAATCAAATATAACAAATAAGATCAACAGTACTGATGATTAACAAAATACATAAAGGAGCATATAATAACTTTCATCATTAGCCAGACTATCATTCTTTATCTTGTTGACAATATTAGCAGTTCAGTAGCATATGCATATCTAGCATCATGAGCAAGTATAGTAACATAGCATAGCTAACAACATGAGCATGTCTAATTGGTTGAACATATCAATATCAGAAGAAGAGCTATGAATATAAGCACAACTATTTGGATAAGTATGATTAGCAGTATATGCATCTCTAGTTACAAAGGCATGGCTAGCATTCTAAACATAACTAACAACATGAGATAGCTAGCATCATGATTATAATCAGCA
The DNA here is from genome assembly GCA_963693085.1 of Alisma plantago-aquatica. Taxonomy (NCBI): domain Eukaryota; kingdom Viridiplantae; phylum Streptophyta; class Magnoliopsida; order Alismatales; family Alismataceae; genus Alisma; species Alisma plantago-aquatica. Next base: position 329,949,444 of record OY856414.1, read on the forward strand.
GTAGCAGTATAGTTATCTACATAAGCATGGCTACTATATGTATGCATCTACAATCTTAAGCATATCCACGACATAAGTATATCTACTATCTCTTAGTTGCACTAAGCATCATCTTTATGTAAAGATAACAAATAAGGGTTATCATCCAATGTAAAATATTGTGTATAACCCTAAACAAATATGCTACATGACTATCTTACATCGTTTCTTATGCCCTGAGGAAATTGAGGATACGACTCAAAATCCAACTGACAACTACTAAGTCAAAATTAGTGCCATACAAGATCTAGGAAGAACCAGACTCCTAAGATCTTCTCCGCCCCCGGTCAGTACGGGTCTGCCACAATGACACATAAGGTCAAGCTGCTAAAAGCCTAGTCCATCCTTGGTACAGGTCACAACACTAGTGAAAGGAGGTGGGTACGCATACCCTACCATCCGAGGTACAACCGCAGTTGTCCTCCAATCTTGTCACATATATAATCATCGAGACACGACCGCAGCCATTCTCAATCACATCAGATGTATGAGGCATTACCATAGCCAACCTCCACAATCCGCATTGTGGATGACAAGGATATATCCTCAACTTGCCACCCCCACATACTCAACTGTATGCACTCCGAGTTTCCCTTAGGAATACTCATTTCACCATTTGGCAAATTCTGACACTCAGATCGATCTATGGCACAGGGCGCTACATGATTAGAGTTTCACTTGATTAGTTATGCCAATTGGGTGAATTAAGGCTGCATCAAACAAGTGGACATACAAACCCGAATTCACTTCTAGCAAGCATATAAATATCACAACTTTGAAAATATATAAAAGGTGTGAAACATAATTTCTCATCTCATCATCACATGGTACTATTCACTTTCCATTCATGAGACCACACTAGTCATCATACTATCACAAGAAAATAATATTTTTCACAATATCATAGGGTATCAACCCTTATCAACATAAGAGGATTACATCTCATTCAGGGCTCAACCATGCCCAAAGGTCATTAAGACCATCATAATATCATAGGATATAAATCATTTTCACAATATCACAGGAACCCTTATCAACACAAGAGGATTACACCTCATTCAGGGCTCAACCATGTCCAAAGGTCATTAAGACCATCATATTATTCCCTACAAGATCATCATTATCTTTGCATGCCTTATAACAAGGCTCAACAACATCACTTATATATAATACACCAGATCAGCACAATATTGCATTAATGAACTAGGTTATATTCATAAACAATCATAGCAGGGTTATATTAACATTAAGAACATTCCTTTATTACATAAACATGCAATGAATCTAGATATGATTAACTCTCATCATATTCATAATGCACATGTTTAGCATAAGAAAGTATCAACTATGTGGCTATGATAACCACCAATTATCATACCAAGGTTATGATCATGTTAAGGATGTTATTCCACCATAATTCCATAATATTAGAATGTTAAACATGAATACTCATCTTTATCTATTTGCATTAGAGTTAGGTTCAACATGATAAATTATATCAATGTTACTAAATATCACTTATACCCAAACCCTAACTCACAACATCCCCATTGGATCATGGATGCATAAGGTGAAGCATCACCATCACATTCCATACCATTCTCAAGTATGAACCCACACATAAATCAAGGTATAACGATTGGGTTATAGCATACTAGGGTTTCAACAATAGTAACAGAGTACTTCATGATTGCATTAGTCATTCAAGGACTATTCATACCCAATTACCATCATTTTGTTATATTAAAGCTAGGTATTACAAGCTATACCTCATTAGGGTTACATATCAACACAATATGGTTATCATCCCTTCTATTCATATGAGTGAATAGGTAAGACTAACATATTAAGGGTAACCCTCCATTTGTTCCATCATCATTCAACCCGTATCACCATTCCACAATATCACCCAGAACCGTTGGATGTTTAAAAGGCAAGACCTTTGGTTGTTTACATAAGTAAACACCTTAGATTAACCACCTATGAAGTCCTTGATTTGTGCTCTATAAAGATTCACCATCTAACCCTAGTCATCCCTTGATTACCAACACAAAAAGTTCCATTCAGAGTAGGGTAAAACCCACAATCGACTGTTTAGTTAAAACAAGCCATCCATTGTCAACAAGTAAGCTCCTTAAGTTGATCATATAAAGGAAACCATATAAATCCCATTATTAGGACCAACATATTACATTATCCATCATTCTACTTTATTGTAGGAATAAACATTAGATCTTGACCATCGGGTCAACTTCATATATTAAAACCATCAATTACAATATATGTTCGACCATTGCATCAAGTGACCCAAGAAACCATTGGTCTAAGGCTTAATTGATGCTAAAACTATATGATTAACTCACCATAGATTGTAGAGACCTGATCCACCATCATTAGTGATCATTAAATCACTATAGTTTGTTAGATCAAGACTATATTCATTAATCAACATCAAATATTAAGCTGATGTCATCATTGATTGATAACATCAGTAGGATACTTAATGGTTGATCATTATACTTCTAATTGATCCAAAACCTGAATTAAGGGGTGACCATAGGTTGTCACCATCATTTTAAACCATTTATCATAACAATGAGTTGTTATGAAGACAACACCATAGGGTTGTTGCAATGGTACCATCATCAGGTCATGGTTTATAGAAGAAATCAGCTATAAACCCTAAAATTGACCATTGTTTGATAGGTGCTTAGCACCATAGGTTGTCAAAACAACCTAATACAAGTCATATTATACCTTAGTAATAATGTACACATGATCACAGGTTCATCTAGAACTGAAATCAGAATAGGGAACATTATAAAAATCGAAATCCAAGTCAAGCATAGCTTTTTAGTGCATAAATTATCATTTTCAAGCAAGAACATGAGCTAGTAAGCTTATGGTAAGCAATAAACATGGAGAAAGTTATAAAACTCGCCTCTAATGAGAAGATAAAACCCCACAAAGAAGAAATATTTAGCAGGTAGGGTAGAAAATCCAAGAGTAAGCTATGAATTCGTCCATCTAGCACCTTTCTTCATCAAATGAGCAAACCCTAAGCATAAGGTGCAAGAAAGGTAGGGTTTTAGAGCTTTAGAGCAATTTCTACCATGGAACAGTAAAGTTACGACCTGTAGAAAGCTAGGAGAAAGGATAACAAAGAAATAGACGGAGGAAAGAAGGGAATTCTTACACTTTTAGGTCAAGATCACTAGAAGGAAGCCTTTTCAACCCTAAAATGAAGTCAATTTCAACCTTAGAGTCTTCCTCCAAGAAGATCCCCACTTTCTTCTTTCTTGGGCAGAACAATTCGCAGCTGAACATAGGGAGAAAAAGGTTGGGAGAAGGCGGGAGGTGGTGGAGAGAAAATGGCTCGTTTTGGTGCTTGGGGATAAGTATATGACACTTTAAGATAAAGAAAAGGAAAAAGTTGAAGTTCTAGTATCTATCCAAGTGTCCATGGCCTTAATTTATTAAGAATATACAAGAACACACACAAGAAGATCCCCCACCATGTTTATAGACCTGATTAGATTTCCTTTTTCAAATTTCCCAGCCAATCAAATAATTCATTAGTTGATAGCTACTAAATGTAGCTCATCCGTGAAGGGGGAAATCCTAAATTATCCTTGGAGAAAACACCTTCAAATCAAGGTTTAAATAGGAAACCCATGGCTCAAAAATCTCAGGAATGATGATAGAATATCCAAAGAACATAATGCAAGTGATAAATTGCAAAGAGAACCTCTCAATTATGCAAATAGCAGAAAAGTCTAAAATGTGCATAAAATTCCATAACTTACTCAAACAGTGTCCAAATTGGACCAAATTTGAAACTTAAGCTTGTATTATGATTTCAAAGCATATCACAAGGTTAAATTAGGGTTATAAGCATTAAATTATGATATTTACGCTTGTTCAATTCATTAAGCAAATTTAGGGGCCTTACAACTATAAACCCCTAACAGGGATTTCGCCCCCAAAATCCAAGGTAAATAAAGATGGGTACTTCCTCTGCACCTCATCCTATTACCTTCACATGGTTACTTTCATATCATGGTGATGTCACATCATTCATACATATCTCATCTTGGGTCAGCACAAAAACCCCCATAAAAGAAGACATTTGCAAATATGGAACATAGAAACTTGTTGTGCCACCTGTACAAATCTAATAGTAACTTTCAACTTTGGGACTCGATTGTCATCTTGAACTATTCTATATGTTGTATCACACATCACTCAGAGGCCACAATCACTGGATCTTACCAAACATAAAACATCAGGTATCTATTATCATATGCAACTTTACAAGGTTTCATCTCTATGCTCCTTTAATGGTTGTTGTAATCAACAACTCAATCAACCATGTAGGCATCCCCTAATTTTCAAGAAATTATAAGGAATATGTTTTTAGAGATTCTCCAATTATATAAATGGTGGACTAACCATCTATTGGGTTGAAGAATCATACACTTGTATATAACTATTAATAAATATAACTTCCTGATTGACCTTGTTAGGGGTGCAGCAACAACATTGTCTTCATCTTATCAGGACTCACATAACATACTTAACAGAGATATCATAACTCTTAGAGGATACCCTAGCCAACCCCCAACTTACTCTTGTTCAACTTGTCTCATATCTATTGCTACTTCGGCAACCCTAAGGTTTTTGAAGAAATATTGATCATATTTTTGACCATATTTGAAATAGTTTGACATGTCATCATTCAAAGCTTGATATAACTTGTATGACATGTCTGGAACACTTTGTTCCTTATATTCATAAATTCTATTTGTACATTGGTTAGTCTATAGGACTTAACTCTAAACTCGTCATGGTCATGTGAATTATGTCATCCAATCTAAATCTTATGCATTGATATTTGATCATAGGTTTATCTTAAAGGAACATGGCATTGCATATCTATTGACCAATAAACTTTCTATCCTTGATAGTGGTCTTATCCAGCTATCACTAAACCATACACAACATTATAGAATCACTTTTATTTTTCCTTCCTAACAACATTTAAAGGGTCATCATCGACTCTCTCTCTCTCTCTAAGGGAGAGGAATACTTGTAATGTTCATTTAATAAACATCTCCAACCTTCAAATACTTCCCATACTATTGACACATCTTGGATACTAGGATTCATTACCTTGGTATCCACCTCATGTGTTATAAGGAACTCACATCCTTATCTCATCTACTTTTACCAACATAATAGATTTCAAAACATATAAGAGAAGTCTCCCAAATTATTGGAAGGCTCAAAAGCAAACTCATCACAAACGTTATGATCTTGGAACAGTAGTCCAAACAAACTTATGCAATAATAAGCTATCCACCCTCATGTTTACAATGAATCCACACATACCAAGTGGCAATGATCCACTTGAAAGTTGTGCCCTAGAAAGGAAAGACACAAAGGGAAACTGTAACATCCCTGACCTAGGTTATGGACTAACCCTAGGTGTTTTTCTTAAATATGTGATTAGATGTTTATGGTTATCTTTTAATGTATAATTAAATCTCCTGAGGAACATATATTTATATTTCTGTCCTTTTTGAACAATGTTGTAGTATTGTTTTGTTAAATATGGACTTATGTGCAAATTACCCAATTAGATGGGTTAACTTGCAAATTGCACATGTTTAGATGTTCCTCTAGTGTTGAGACATCATAAGAATTAATATTATGTAGTAATATGGATTCTCCAAGCTTGGGCACCAAGATATAGCTTGTAGAGCAATCCTTGTGCTTTAAAACCTAGTTTTGGTGTAAAGTGCAATTTACCCAAAACATAGGGTGCAACATGTAAAATATACCTTCTAGAGTATCTTTCATGGCTCTTGACATCAATTAGAGCAAAGATGATGAGGAGGGCGCCTCATCATAATGTTCGAATAAGAAAGATAACCTTTATATCTAAATAACCAAGTTTTATGCAAAATGACCCTTTTATATGTACAACTTAGTAAGGTGTTTGGCTTCTTTTCCTATAAACCTTGGATAAGGGAGGAGTTTTGATTAAGTGAAGAAGGGAGAGACGTGGATAAGGAGGGTAGAAGGACCTATTCGAGAAATAAGGAAATAATTGTCTTTGCCTTGAAAATATACCCAAAATATATAAGTACATCCTATTTACAAAGCAAGGGATCGTTTCCCTTCATTCCTCTTCTTATCTCTTTGCTTTGTCTGACTAAGGAGGAGATCATGAGCAGAGGAGAATGGCCAAGACTGAATTGGGTAAGTTTTGATTGCCATCTAGCTCGAATTCATGAAGGAAATCTTGCTACAAGGTTGGTTTAGTAGTCTTTCTTACACAACTCTTCTTTCTAGCCATCTTCTCCATTCAAATCTTGAAGAACGGACCTTGGACGACCTGTGGAACTCAAGCCACCATTAAAGCTACGAAGCTTGGAGCTCTATATCTGATCCTAAGGTGGGTTTTATAACTCTAACCCTTAAAGTTTTGTTTATGCATCTTCTTTCTATGAAAATGTTGCTTAATATTCTTCCTTAGACTTTTTTATGTGTTCTTGTTATCAAAACCGTGAAGAACAGTCCATGTTCTTGAGGTAGAAGAAGGTGGAATTATTTACAAAGTTCATCCTGATCTTGCTTTAGCAAACGGTCCTCCACCTCTTGCCCAAACGGTTTGCAAAACCGTTTGGAAGCAAACGGTTTCAAAACCGTTTGAAGGGAAAATGGTTTCACAAGAACGTTTGGGAGCAACCGGTCCAAGACCATTTGGATGAGTTGACCAAACATTGACCATTTGGAGATCTGTTGTACACATTATGGACTAATCACCCACCAAAATTCATCACCCAATTCCAAGTAAATTACCAATTGAAGGCACTTTACTCACCTAAACCCTAATCGGGTTTATTGCTGATTTCAATAATGCAATCATGTTGAAGTTTGGGTTCAGTGGCCCAAACGGTTTCAAAACCATTTGGGGATCACCCAAACGGTCTCAAGAGCGTTTGGTGATCACCCAAGACCATTTGGAGGTCTAGGGTTAAGTGGGGTTGGTCAATTGAGGGTCCAATCACATCAAGTTGTTGAATAATTAAGTGATGATTTTGTGACCTCAATTAGGGTTCAACCTTTAAGTGAATGACTGAGTTTTTGGTGTTGACATGGGAAAACGGTCTCAAGACCATTTGGAGGATGTCCAAACGATCCCAAGACCATTTGGGGTCAGGTCATGACCCAATTTAATGATGGTTCAATGGGTTCAACATCAATTAGACTCATGTTGATGTATGTTGGAGGGTAATCGATTCCAAACCCTAATCCAATCAATCCAAACCCTAATTGGTGACCAATTGAAGTTCAATTGAGGGTCAAATCAGTAAGGATTGACCTAATTGATTCAATTGATGAGTGGCTAACCATGACATAAACGTTTGGGGGGTTCAACATTGAAAACCCTAACTCAATTGGATAGGTTGAGGCACCTTTTGGTCCATGCAGTTTTGAGGGTGTTTGGACCAAACGGTCTTAAGACCGTTTGGGTCCAAATGGTATCAAGACCGTTTGAGTCCAAACGGTCTCAAGACCATTTGGGACCAAACGATCCCAAACCATTTGATGTCCATGCGGTTTCAAGATCAATTTGTCCATGCGGTTTCAAGGTCAGAGTTGGCCAAACGGTCAACAAGACCAAACGATCTTCACCTCATCTAGGGAAAACGGTCTTGATGGTGTACCTTGCCATGCGGTCATGAAAGTTAAAGGGTCCAAACGGTCAACAACTCCATGCAGTTTCAAAACCGTTTGGAGGTTGAAAGTGTAAAACTGTTTGGGGTCTTTAAGGTCAAGAACGTTTGATGCTTTAAAGGCTAAGATGGTTTAATGGTTGATTAACCTAAACCCTAAAGATACCAAAAGTCATTAAGGGGTTAAGTAATGAGTGGACTAATGCATGTTATGGTCAATGGTGAACATTACAAAAGTACCCTTAGTGGGTTAGTGTGACTAGTACCTCTTGATCAAGCAAACCCTAATGACCATAGTAGTGATGACATGACTTATGCTATCAAGGTTGAATTGACCTAACTTAATCATGAGAGATGTAAACATCATATAATAGTAAGAGGAGAGAGAAGACTCCTAATTGAATGAGAATCAAGTAAAATACCTCCAATATATATGAATATACATAATTAGGGTATGATCCTTTATGATGAGATCATGGAAACCCTAATTATAATGATTAATGAATATATTTTTTAGTCGGCAAAAAACCCGTGTTACTATTGTGAGATACCAAAACTTTAGGTACAACCAAACACACCCCCTAATCCTACAAGAGGATTACCAAAACACCAAAAGGACATCAAATAGTCTTACAAAGAAGACTCAACAAAGAAAGACATGACTCTGACCTAGATCTTCACACCAAAAAGCAAACATACAAGCCACCACAGAAAGACTCGCCCCCTATTCTGATGAAGAGCTACTCATACAAAAATGCACACCCACAAAGAGAGAAGATTCATCAACTGTGGGGAGAAGAAAAAACTACCATGGCTAGTACTCCTACTTGTTGAAGTGGTACCAAGAGAGAACTGCCTAACTTCATCCGCATACACAACATAAAGCTGGCAGCAACATCCTGTACTCCTATCAGACGCACGAAAAGACTGGAAGCGCTATATCAACTACTCGGATCACCAGATAGCAATCAGCCTGAAACATCCTTCACACAACAATATCCTCACCCACAAAAATAGTGGAAAGAATGAAACAAGAAGCAGCTCCCAGCCCTCAGGCAGGAGACACAGACCTCAACATCATCTGCAACTCAGACCGGAAACAGGAGAAGGAATGATATGGCGTCAACCATTCTTCCTCTTCTTAGAGGATTTTTTCCCCTACAAGGCCTGTAAAAACTGAACTCCAGTGATTCATCCTCCCACCCCTGTTTGCACAGAGGCAAAACACCGAGCACCTTGTGAGTGCTGCAACATAGCATGCAACCAAGGACAAACAAAGAGCCCTTAGCAAGATCCCCCCTATCAGACACCGGAGTATCAGGGGCCTACCACAAGGAGTCGAATCGCTCCCACCCGTTGAAGACCACAACAACTGTGCTTCAGCACTGGGGATGAGAGGCACCACCATCCTGGACGAGATCTGGACCAGTGAAGCGTCGCCATCGGCGCCATAGATGAACATCACTAAGCTCCACGCTCGAGTTCCACACTAAGGACTTCCTGTCCTATGAGATGCTCTCGGGAGTGCTACAAATCTGCCCCTATTTTCACAAGCAAATCGACAAGCACCAGAGAGGGTGACCCATCACACAGCTAAGGGGGGGAGGACTCCCTCTTCTGTGTCGGTTCGCCCCAGGTCCGCAGGCACCGTCAAGAGGGAATGTCGCTGGCTGGGCATGGCAAGGCGGAGTCGAAGAAGACACAGTGTCGCTGATGCATTGGACAAGGCCAGAAACATAGCTCAGGGGAAAGGGGCAGGAAGAAGAATGAGGTCAAGCGCACCCTTGCTCCGCCTGCGGCGGCGATCGATCAAGCAAGACGCCAGATCCTGGACAGCGTCCCTCTCCGTCCATCCCTATTAACAGACAGGAGTCGACTAGGTCGAAGCATCCACACACAACCTGGATCCGAGCTTCAAGCTCCTCGTCACGCCTTCCCCTCCGCCGAACCATGATCTACCTCAGACAAGCAGCCAGCAAGACTCCCTGGTTCGCAGATGCCTCAATCAGGTCACCGCTCACACAGCGCAGACACACCCGCGATTCGATCGAGAGGAGCAACCGTCGGGGAAACAGGATCCGCTCGACGCCTTCTTCTCCAGGACGATCTCTCTGCTTCAGTCGCCTTGGCAGGTTGGAATCCAAGGGGAGGGGTGCGCCAGAGATGACGCCCCTCCCCCCAGCGGCGTCGCCGGTTAGAGAGAAGCGAGAGAAACCCTAGAGTTATGATTAATGAATCTTAACTTAATTGAGGGCATTAATGGAAGTAATTTTCATACATGATGATGGTATGACCTCAATTCACTGTAATGTGAATAGTAAACCCTAAATCTAGGGTGATGTGATGATATGAATAGTAAACCCTAATTCTGGGTTATGCTTTTAAGCATGAAACTTCATGATTGAAGTATGAAATGAGGAATCACCTTCCTTAATTAAGATAAAGGGGTTGAATAACCCTAATTGAATCGAATAGCGAAAACCTAACCTTATTTAAGGCTTAATGGTACAACCCTTGAATTGAAAGATTATCTCTATTTTGTAATATGTTGATATAGAGATAAATTGTCTATTATCAAATGTATTAACCATGCAAGTTTTTATAAAGAAGTGATCATAGCCAGGTAAGGGTTATGATGTCATATTCATTGAAAGCATGTTATAAGCTTTATGAATAATGATATACTATGTTGCCTGGTTTAAGAGGTAACATATGAGATTGATGGGCTGTAAGAGCCATGAACAATATCTACATTGATATAATCAAGGTCATGTTGTTAGATGACTTATGATGATCTAAGGGTTTGAACACCCATATTCCTGAATCATAATGATGAGATGGTTAGGGATTGACATCCCAATGATAACTGGATGTGAAATGAACTAAACTTGATACATTTAGTATTCTTCCTTTATAGCAGTTGTTTTAATGGTTTATGTTTGAAAACATGCATGATGCTAAAAGAATGCTATAATGTACTTAAATAATCAAGTATAATGATATCATGTAGAGCCCTGATCATAGACCCATCATTGTCAGTAGTTTAATGATGGTGAAATAGGTTTTCATAAGGGAACTCTTGGAGAACATACTTTTGAGTATGTTGGGGTTATGGACGTGAATATCCTTACGTCCTAATGTAGGAATTGATGTAAGATGTACCTTTAATCCATCAATCTTCCATTATATATTTTATGTCGGGATGATGTATCACTAATCTCTCGATGATGTTGTTAATGCCGCATCAGTGTGAGATAAACATGAAATCCCTCGATGGAGAAGAGAGTACAAAATGCCACTGTAGCTCTAATAGCGAAGTTGCCAAAATACCCTGGAAAGCTATTATAGCAGAGACACGAGATGTCCTGCATGTTGATCCTCACACTGACTGAGGAAGATGAGGTCATAAGAATCCAGCTCTTTTGATGACCTATGTATGGTACTGATGCGATTTCGTAATGGTTGGTTGGAGAATGAGTGGTATACCTCATCTCCTTAGGGAATAATAATGTTTGAAAAACATAATTAGCCATGTAGCATAACTTCTTAGGTTGAACTACGAGAAACAATGATTGATGATACATTGTTTAGAATGTTCTAGTTAGATAACTAGTATACATGTCCTTCATATTCTTTATTGAGATATGCTTTGATATTCAATTAAGTTATAATTGAAATGATTGCTTAAAGAGAATGTTGCTTCACTTAGTTATATAATGTTAAACCGGTTGTTAAATGTTTAAAGTTATATTACTTATTGTTATTCCTTAATTGCAATAACAAAGCTTCTGGCGAAGAGTTATAACTCTCGCTGGGACAATTATTCAATTGTCTCACCCTTGTGGGATTCAACTTTTTAGGTGGACTTCGAGGACGGAGGAACCCATCTGAGGGTGAGCAGTAGTAGCAACAACATCAGGGACATCAGTGATTCTCAGGTGGAGACACTGTCTATCAAGTCTTATAGATAGTATGTCCTATGTGTCGTCTCTATACTCTCAGGTCCTAGGAGTCAGTAGATCTGAGGTTTTTGGCTTAATGCCTTGAGATTTTTGTATCTTGCCTTGCACAGATAACAGGGCAATTGATGTATGTAATCACTCGAGATGTGATTTTACAGAGATGTAATGACGAATCATGATGTAGACAATTTATCTTGTTTTCTTATAAAAGAGTTTTATTACTTAAAGATCTCTTTCCAAAAAGTTTTAATTTTTAGTGATTTTCAATAATTCCGCTGCTAGTTAATCGCTTTCGCATTCGTTGATCTTGTTTTCGCGATTCGATCGTCACAATTTAGTGGTATCAGAGCTCTAGGTTCGCTGAGTCTACAGAGACATAGGACTTAGGATGTTGAGTCTGTTCTAGTGTCTTCCAGTATATCTAATAGTGTCTTCTGCTCCTCAGGAGAAGAAGATAAGATTAAGGATGTCTGGACCACACGAGGAATATGTTGCAAAGAGTAGTGTTGCTGCACCCATAGAAGGTGCAAGAAACCCAGAGATAGAGTAACCTGTTCCTGAACCACCCTAGTTCAATCCAAATGACATGGGGAACCCAGCCGTCCAGACCATGTTTGGGCAGTTTATGACTGACATGACACACATAATTGATAGGATGCCTATACCTGCACCTAGGGCACCTACCCCTCCCGAAGGACAAGGAATCAGCAAGACATTTGAACGACTTCGCCGAGTTGGAGCCATAGAGTATGCTGGAACAGCTGACCCAGCAGATGTCGACTTGTGGTTAACTAAACTAGAGAAGGCCTTTAGAATCCTAAACATCCCAGAAGCTGAGAAGGTTAAACATGCTGTATATCTTCTCAAGGGGAGTGTTGGTCATTGGTGGACCATGGAAGAATAGAAGAGGCCTGGTGTAGAGATTGCATGGGAAGCTTTCCGATGGGAATTTATCAACAGATATTTCCCCAAGACGTTTCTGGATGAGAAAATCTCTCAATTTGAGAGGTTAAGGCAAGGTCCAATGAACATTAGCGAGTACGAGGCTAAGTTCATGGAGCTGTTACGGTTCTGTCCGTACATGGCAGCTACAGATGAAGAAAGGATTAGGCATTTTGAGAAAGGATTAAATGATGAGTTGACTACTCCCATGTCTGCCCTAGAGAATTGATAAAGGTTTTCTACCTTTGTAGAATCTGTCATAAGGATAGAGAGGTCTATGGCAAAGAAGATACAGACCCAGAACAAGAGGATGTATCCTCAGTTCCCAGGATCTTCATCCAGAGATTTCAAGAAACCTAGATTTTCTGCGCCTACACCACCACCTAGACCCAGTACCCAAACACAGTGGACGTCGAATAGGGGTAGAGGAAGAAGCCTACCACTAGAAGGAGCTCGCAGTTCAGCATCTATGTCAGTTACAGGACCACCCAAACCACAACAACTGAACAAAAGTTGTTATATATGTGGGAAGATGGGACATCTGATGAAAGACTGTAGAGCCAGAGAAGTAAGTGTAACTCAACCTCAGAGGCAGAGTCAGTAAGGAACGCAAAGGAGACAGTTTCCAGGAGGAGCTAGAGGATGTGGACAAGCATCCCAAGCTAGATCGTCGACACTAAATCAACCACAGGCAACAACAAGGTTTTATGCAATGAATCCACCTGATGCAGTGATCAACCCTCGGGTTGTGGCATGTCAGATGGAATTGTTATATTCAAATATGTCTACATACTGCGTTGTATCTGTTTTGATTGATCTGGGTGCTACACACTCCTTTATCACTCGAAGGGTGATTCGTAACTATAATATGACAGTCAGTCATAGGGTAGATAGTTTGTTGCTAGAAACTCCGTTGAGGGGGTCTGCTGTGTTGCAGGAGGTATGCTCTCCCTGCATCCTTTTATTTTCTGAGCATCGCATTCAAGTGGAACTTATACCACTTGAGATGCAAGGATTTGATATAATCCTTGGGATGGATACCTTGGAAAGGTATAAGGTTGTTTTGGATTGTGAATCCAAGCAAGCTGTGTTTGCTTGTGATAGTGACACATGGATCTTTCAAGGAGAAAGAAAGATTCTACCCACCTATCTTGTGTCAGCTATGGCTGCTGAGAAGTTGATGAGGCAAGGATGTCATGCATTCTTGGCCCATGTGGTAGATACTACCATGGATAGTCCTAACCCTGCCGAAGTTCTTGTAGTCAGGGAATTTGAAGATGTATTTCCTGAAGAACTTCCAGGTGTGCCACCGCCTCGGGAAATTGAATTTGAAATCAATTTGATCCCAGACACACAAACTATAGCACAAACACCATATAGGATGGCGCCTACTGAGATGGAAGAACTCAAGAAATAGCTACAAGAGTTGCTTGAGAAGGGTTTCATCCGACCGAGTACTTCTCCTTGGGGTGCTCCAGTCCTCTTCATTAAAAAGAAATACGGGTCAATGCGGTTGTGCATTGATTATAGACAGCTAAATAAAGTAACAATAAAGAACAAGTATCCTCTGCCGAGGATTGATGATCTCTTTGACCAGTTGCGTGGTGCAACCATCTTCTCAAAGATAGACTTGAGATCGGGATATCATCAACTCCGTATTAAGGATAGTGACATACCCAAGTCTACTTTTAGGACAAGGTATGGTCACTATGAGTTCACAGTTGTGTCGTTTGGACTAACTAATCCACCAACTACATTTATGGAACTCATGAATAGAATCTTCTGACCTTTTCTCGATCAGTGTGTTGTTGTCTTTGTAGATGACATTCTGATCTATAGTAGAGATGCTCGACAGCATGAACAACATCTTCGTCAGGCTCTAACTTTGCTAAGAAAACACAAGTTATATGCTAAGTTTAGCAAGTCTGAGTTCTGGTTACCGGAAGTATCTTTCCTTGGACACGTGATATCTGCCTCGGGTATTCGTGTTGATCCTAAAAAGGTAGAATCTGTTCTACAATGGGAGTAGCCGAAGACACCGGCGGAGATCCGTAGTTTCCTAGGGTTGGCTGGCTATTACCGAAGGTTCATTAAGAACTTCAGTTCCATAGCTTTACCCTTGACTAAGTTGACCCAGAAGGATGTTCCTTTTTCTTGGAGTGATAAGTGTCAACAATCTTTCCAGTTGCTGAAGGAGAGGCTGACAAGTGCACATGTGCTTATGTTACCTGAGCAAGGAAAAGGATACATAGTTTTCCGTGATGCCTCCAAGAATGGACTTGGATGTGTGTTGATGCAGGATAAACAAGTGATTTCTTTTGCTTCCCGACAGCTTAAGAAACACGAAGATAATTATCTGATACACGATCTAGAGTTAGCTGTTGTGGTTCATGCCTTGAAGATCTGGAGACACTATCTCTATGGAGAGACATTCCAGATTTTCACCGATCACAAGAACCTGAAGTACATCTTTTCTCAGCATGAGCTTAACATGAGGCAACACCGCTGGATGGAATTAATCAAGGACTATGACTGTACAATTGATTACCATCTAGGGAAGGCCAATGTGGTTGCAGATGCTTTGAGTAGGAAATCAACAACACCAGCCTTAGATAGAGCACAACTGAATTCCTTGGTATGCTCTAGGAGAGATATGCTTATCTCCTTAAGGAAAGACAATGTACGGTTGAAAGTATCATTGTTAACCGGGTTGTTAGCTGAGATGCATATAAAACCTACTCTGAGAGAGCAGATCAAGGAGGCACAGCAAGTTGATGCTGCAGTTCGAAAAATTAGATCAGAGTATGAGAAACGAGATGGTTTCCATGACTCTGATGACCAAGTAGCCTGTTATCATGGGAGGATGATAGTGCCGGATATGGATAACTTGAGAAAGTTAGTCCTGGAAGAAGCTCATTCTTCGATGTATGCTATGCATCCAGGGAGCACCAAGATGTATCGAAATTTAAAAGATATGTATTGGTGGCCTGGAATGAAGAAGGATGTTGTTGAGTTTGTTATGCGGTGTCTTGTGTGTCAGCAAGTTAAAGTTGAACACCAGAAGCCTGTAGGAATAATGCAACCTTTGCCCATACCACAGTGGAAGTGGGATCATGTAACCATGGACTTTGTTGTTGGTCTACCCAAGACAAGCAAAGGTCATGATTCCATTTGGGTAATAGTTGATAGGTTGACAAAGACATCACATTTATTTCCTGTCAAAATGACCTATTCTGCTGAGAAGCTAGCACAGTTGTATGTTGAAGAGATAGTTCGGCTGCATGGAGTCCCAGTCACCATTGTTTCTGATAGAGGTCCCCAGTTTACGAGTCATTTTTGGGAGAAACTTCACAAAGATTTAGGCACATAGTTAAGGTTTAGTACAGCCTTTCATCCTCAGACTGATGGACAGTCAGAAAGAACTATACAGACCTTGGAAGACTTGCTTAGAGCATGTGTTCTTCAGTTTACAGGGAGTTGGGATCTACACCTAAGCTTGATAGAGTTTGCCTACAACAATAGCTATCAACATAGCATTGATATGGCACCTTATGAAGCTTTGTATGGTAGACGTTGTAGATCACCCCTATGTTGGTATGAAACTGGTGAATATCAGCTGTTAGGTCCTGATCTTGTGTAGCAGACCACAGAAAAGATTAAAGTAATACAACAACAGATAAAGACTGCACAGGATAGGCAAAAATCATATGATGATAAATGTCGTAGACCCTTAGAATTCTAGGTTGGAGACAGAGTGTATCTCAAGGTTTCGCCTTGGAAGAGAGTTCTGAGATTTGGAAGGAAAGGGAAGTTAACTCCTAGGTTTATGGGGCCTTATCCAATCATTGAACAGATTGGAAGGGTAGCCTATAAACTAGAGTTGCCACCTGATTTACAGAGGTTACACCCTATGTTTCACATTTCTATGCTGAGGAAATGTCACCCTGATACAGAATCAGTTCTGCAACCTATGGAGGTAGAATTTAATGATGATATATCTTATGAGGAAGGACCATTGTCAATCCTTGATAAAAGAATTAAAAAGTTGAAAAAGAAAGACATAAGTCTTGTAAAAGTCCTCTGGAATCACCGTGGTGTTGAAGAAGCCACATGGGAACTAGAGGAAGAGATGAGAAGGAAATACCCTTCTCTTTTCTCTTAATATGTTTTGTTGATTTCAGGGACGAAATCCTTGTAAGGGGTGGATAATTTGTAACATCCCTGACCTGGGTTATGGACTAACCCTAGGTGTTTTGCTTAAATATGTGATTAGATGTTTATGGTTATCTTTTGATATTTATTAAATTTCCTGAGGAACATATATTTCTATTTCTGTCCTTTTTTAACAATGTTGTAATATTGTTTTGTTAAATATGGACTTATGTGCAAATTACCCAATTAGAGGGGTTAACTTGCAAATTGCACATGTTTATATGTTCCTATGGTGTTGAGACATCATAAGAATGAATATGATGTAGTAATATGGATTCTCCAAGCTTGGGCACCAAGATATAGCTTGTAGAGCAATCCTTGTGCTTTAAAACCTAGTTTTGGTGTAAAGTGCAATTTACCCAAAACATAGGGTGCAACATGAAAACTATACCTTCTAGAGTATCTTTCATGGCTCTTGACATCATGTAGAGCAAAGATGATGAGGAGGGTGCCTCATCATAATGTTCGAATAAGAAAGATAACCTTTATATCTAAATAACCAAGTTTTATGCAAAATGACCCTTTTATATGTACAACTTAGTAAGGTGTTTGGCTTCTTTTCCTCTAAACCTTGGATAAGGGAGGAGTTTTTATTAAGTGAAGAAGGGAGATATGTGGCTAAGGAGGGGAGAAGGACCTATTTTAGAAATAAGGAAATAATTGTCTTTGCCTTGAAAATATACCCAAAATATATAAGTACATCCTTTTTACAAAGCAAGGGATCGTTTCCCTTCATTCCTCTTCTTATCTCTTTGCTTTGGCTGACTAAGGAGGAGCTCAGGAGCAGAGGAGAACGGCCAAGACTGAATTGGGTAAGTTTTTATTGCCATCTAGCTCAAATTCATGAAGGAAATCTTGCTACAAGGTTGGTTTAGTAGTCTTCCTTACACAACTCTTCTTTCTAGCCATCTTCTCCATTCAAATCTTGAAGAACGGACCTTGGACGACCTGTGGAACTCAACCCACCATTAAATCTACGAAGATTGGAGCTCTATATCTGATCCTAAGGTGGGTTTTATAACTCTAACCCTTAAAGTTTTGTTTATGCATCTTCTTTCTATGAAAACGTTGCTTAATCTTCTTCCTTAGACTTTTCTATGTGTTCTTGTTACCAAAACCGTGAAGAACAGTTCATGTTCTTGAGGTAGAAGAAGGTGGCATTATTTCCAAAGTTCATCCTGATCTTGATTTAGCAAACGGTCCTCCACCTCTTTCCCAAATGGTCTGCAAAACCATTTGGAAGCAAACGGTTTCAAAACCGTTTGAAGGGCAAACAGTTTCACAAGAACGTTTGGGAGAAACCGGTCCAAGACCATTTGGATGAGTTGACAAAACGTTGACCATTTGGAGATCTGTTGTACACATTATGTACTAATCACCCACCAAAATTCATCACCCAATTCCAAGTAAATTACCAATTGAAGGCACTTTACTCACCTAAACCCTAATCGGGTTTATTGCTGATTTCAATAATGCAATCATGTTGAAGTTTGGGTTGAGTGGCCCAAACAGTTTCAAAACTGTTTGGGTATCACCCAAACGGTCTCAAGACCATTTGGTGATCACCCAAGACCGTTTGGTGATCACCCAAGACCATTTGGAGGTCTAGGGTAAAGTAGGATTGGTCAATTGAGGGTCCAATCACATCAAGTTGTTGAATAATTAAGTGCTGATTTTTTGATCTAAATTAGGGTTCAACCTTTAAGTGAATGACTGAGTTTTTGGTGTTGACATGGGAAAACGGTCTCAAGACCGTTTGGAGGATGTCCAAATGATCCCAAGACCGTTTGGGGTCAGGTCATGATCCAATTGAATGATGGTTCAATGGGTTCAACATCAATTAGACTCATGTTGATGTATGTTGGAGGGTAATCGATTCCAAACCCTAATCCAATCAATCCAAACCCTAATCGGTGACCAATTGAAGTTCAATTGAGGGTCAAATCATTAAGGATTGACCTAATTGATTCAATTGATGAGTGGCTAACCATGACATAAATGTTTGGGGGGGTCAACATTGAAAACCCTAACTCAATTGGATAGGTTGAGGCACCTTTTGGTCCATGCGGTTTTGAGGGTGTTTGGACCAAATGGTCTTAAGACCGTTTGGGTCCAAACAGTCTCAAGAATGTTTGAGTCCAAATGGTCTCAAGACCATTTGGGACCAAACGATCCCAAACCGTTTGATGGCCATGCGGTTTCAAGATCAATTTGTCCATGCGGCTTCAAGGTCAAAGTTGGCCAAACGGTCAACAAGACCAAACGGTCTTCACCTCATCTAGGGAAAACGGTCTTGATGGTGTACCTTGCCATGCGGTCTTGAAAGTCAAAGTGTCCAAACGGTCAACAACTCCATGCGGTTTCAAAACCGTTTGGGGTCTTTTAAGGTCAAGAACGTTTGATGCTTTAATGGCTAAGATGGTTTAATGGTTGATTAACCTAAACCCTAAAGATACCTAAAGTCATTAAGGGGTTAAGTAATGAGTGGACTAATGCATGTTATGGTCAATGGTGAACATTACAAAAGTACCCTTAGTGGGTTAGTGTGACTAGTACCTCTTGATCAAGCAAACCCTAATGACCATAGTAGTGATGACATGACTTATGCTATCAAGGTTGAATTGACCTAACTTAATCATGAGAGATGTAAACATCATATAATAGTAAGAGGAGAGAGAAGACTCCTAATTGAATGAGAATCAAGTAAAATACCTCCAATATATATGAATATACATAATTAGGGTATGATCCTTTATGATGAGATCATGGAAACCCTAATTATAATGATTAATGAATCTTAACTTAATTGAGGGCATTAATGGAAGTAATTTTCATACATGATGATGGTATGACCTCAATTCACTGTAATGTGAATAGTAAACCCTAAATCTAGGGTGATGTGATGATATGAATAGTAAACCCTAATTCTGGGTTATGCTTTTAAGCATGAAACTTCATGATTGAAGTATGAAATGAGGAATCACCTTCCTTAATTAAGATAAAGGGGTTGAATAACCCTAATTGAATCAAATAGGGAAAACCTAACCTTATTTAAGGATTAATGGTACAACCCTTGAATTGAAAGATTATCTCTATTTTGTAATATGCTGATATAGAGATAAATTGCCTATTATCAAATGTATTAACCATGCATGTTTTTATAAAGAAGTGATCATAGCCAGGTAAGGGTTATGATGTCATATTCATTGAAAGCATGTTATAAGCTTTATGAATAATTATATACTATGTTGCCTGGTTTAAGAGGTAACATATGAGATTGATGGGTTGTAAGAGCCATGAACAATATCTACATTAATATAATCAAGGTCATGTTGTTAGATGACTTATGATGATTTAAGGGTTTGAACACCCATATTCCTGAATCATAATGATGAGATGGTTAGGGATTGACATCCCAATGATAACTGGATGTGAAATGAACTAAACTTGATACATTTAGTATTCTTCCTTTATAGCAGTTGTTTTAATGGTTTATGTTTGAAAACATGCATGATGCTAAAAGAATGCTATAATGTACTTAAATAATCAAGTATAATGATATCATGTAGAGCCCTGATCATAGACCCATCATTGTCAGTAGTTTAATGATGATGAAACAGGTTTTCCTAATGGAACTCCTGGAGAACATACTTTTGAGTATGTCAGGGTTATGGACGCGAATATCCTTACTTCCTAATGTAGGAATTGATGTAAGATGTACCTTTAATCCATCAATCCTCCATTATATATTTTATGCCGGGATGATGTATCACTAATCTCCCAATGATGTTGTTAATGTCACATCGGTGTGAGATAAACATGAAATCCCTCGATGGCGAAGAGAGTACAGAATGCCACTGTAGCTCTAATAGTGAAGTTGCCAGAATACCCTAGAAAGATATTATAGCAGAGACACGAGATGTCCTGCATGTTGATCCTCACACTGACTGAGGAAGATGAGGTCATAAGAATCCAGCTCTTTTGATGACCTATGTATGGTACTGATGCGATTTCGTAATGGTCGGTTGGAGAATGAGCGGTATACCTCATCTCCCCGGGGCATAATAATGTTTGAAAAACATAATCAGCCGTGTAGCATAACTTCTTAGGTTGAACTACGAGAAACAATGATTGATGATACATTGTTCAGAATGTTCTAGTTAGATAACTAGTATACATGTCCTTCATATTCTTTATTGAGATATGCTTTGATATTCAATTAAGTTATAATTGAAATGATTGCTTAAAGAGAATGTTGCTTCACTTAGTTATATAATGTTAAACCGGTTGTTAAATGTTTAAAGTTATATTGCTTATTGTTATTCCTTAATTGCAATAACAAAGCTTCTGGAGAAGAGTTATAACTCTCGCTGGGATAATTATTCAATTGTCTCACCCCCGTGGGATTCGCCTTTTTAGGTGGATGCCGAGGACGGAGGAACCCATCTGAGGGTGAGCAGCAGCAACAGCAACATTAGGGACAACAGTGATTCTCAGGTGGAGACACTGTCTGTCAAGTCTTGTAGATAGTATGTCCTATGTGTCGTCTCTGTACTCTCAGGTCCTAGGAGTCAGTAGATCTGAGGTTTTTGGCTTAATGCCTCGAGATTTTTGTATCTTGCCTTGCACAGATAACAGGGCAATTGATGTATGTAATCACTCGAGATGTGATTTTATAGAGATGTAATAACGAATCATGATGTAGAAAATTTATCTTGTTTTCTTATAAAAGAGTTTTATTACTTAAAGATCTCTTTCCAAAAAGTTTTAATTTTAGTGATTTTCAATAATTCCGCTGCTAGTTAATCGCTTCCGCATTTGTTGATCTTGTTTTCGTGATTCGATCATCACACAAACACACTTTCCACATCATAGCAACATTGTTCAATGATTACTAGCAAAAAGGTAACCAATTCTATTTTCATTATGCAGGTTACAACTTCTTATGTATCATTTTACCTTTTTCATTTCGGGTTCCTTCCCATTAGTACATGAATCATCATGATTAACATATCTCATTACTCCTTCCTTTATGACTATTTATCCCACTTAAGTATGTCTTCTTATTTTATTATGTTTTTCAACCACTTATCAATAGGTAAATCATCATATTCCACATTTTCTTCATTAAACATGGATCATCTGTCTTAATTTCTTTCAAACGCCATGCTTATTTTACATTAGCACTTTCTTACAGACATAGGTTGGTCTAAGATTAACTCAGGTTCCACCTTATTTCTTTGTCATTGTTCTCATTTATCTTCTCATTTTATACTTATCATTGGAGTTATCTCCATCTTATGTGGATTTCATACCTTGAATCACTTTATAAGCATAGACTTATCTGTATTTTACTTTATTATCTTTTTTTTTGGTGAACCTAGCATGTGTCTCATTTCATTAAGAAAGAAAAGAACCTGGCATATACAAGGCCAAGGCCTAAGCCCATGAAGAACAACCAAAAAAGACAAGAAGCAGCTAACAGAAAGAAGAAACTATTATGTCTGTATAGAGTTATGAGTGAATCATTTTAGTATCTATGCAAATGACTTTCCAAATCTTCAAGGGACTTCTCCTTAGACCTCCGAAAATCCTGAAATTCCTTTCCTGCCAAATCCTTTGAAGGATAAGACCTGATGCTATTTTCCTCTCACCTGAGAACTAAAGAACACCTTCCAACCGCCTTGGTTTGACATCAAAAGTACTATGGAACATATTCTAGATCTCAAGACTGAACGGACAACTGAAGAATAGATCCTCCATGTCTTCCTCTTCAGCACAACAGAGAGCACACATGGCCGCCATTGAATAACCAATCCTCTTCAGATACGGACACGTCGGTAGCTTTTTCAGAAAACACTTCCAGAGGAAGCAGGAGCAGCTCCTCAAAAACTTAGCCTTCCACACCCAATTTGCCCAACTGACCTTCTCACTACTCCTTCTCGCAATCCCCCAACCATCCTTAAGTTTAAACTCGTTCTTCCCCTTGTATAGAAGGATATCCTCCCTGCCAGTAAGGATCTTCATATCAGCAACAACTCTTCGAATCACATCAACCCCTATGATGTTCGGAAGGTCCCATTTGTCACTCAGAATACAATCAGAAATGTTGCAGAAAGAACCTTTCCCCATTTTGAGAATGAGATGATCATCACAAATATTAAGAAGGGATTTATTCCCAGGTATCCATGGATCATGCCAAAAAAGGAACTTATTACCATTCCCAACAACAAACTCAATATTAACTTTCAGCAAATTCCTAACACTCAGCAATTTCCTCCACATCCAAGAACTCATGGACTTACATCCAATCGACCACACAGACATTTCCTTAATATACTTCTCATGCAAACATTTCACCCAAATAGTCTCCTTCTTATTAGCAACATCCCAAAGGTTTTTCAGGATACTAGCTTTTGACCAATCACCCACCAAACGGACACCCAGACCACCTTCATCTTTTGGCTTACAAATCTGTTCCCAAGAAACAGTATGTAAGTGCTTATGAACATCCGAGTTCCCCCAAATAAAATTCTCATATACTTATCAATATCCGAAACAGCTGCCTTGGGTAAAGGGAAAGCAGATGACCAAAAGATGTGATAGGTAGAGAATGTCAAAATGACTAATTCCACTCGACCACAACAGAGAGCAGCTTGCCTTTCCAAGCATCCAATCTCTTTTTTATCTTGTCAGTGATAGGGGCACACATACCTTTAGTCAGACGACCAGTAAAGAGAGGGAGTCCCAGATACCTAACAAGAAGATCACATCTCATAACACCAAGAAGCTTTTCAATGTCATCACCCAAGCTATCAGCACTTTTACTAAGAAAAAGCTGACTCTTTAAATTATTAAGCTTAAGGCCAGATATATAGCAGAACGTGTCCAACACCTTAGCAAGCTGACTTGCATTATTAGAATCTGCTTTAGAGAATAACAACAAGTCATCAGCAAAGATGATATGAGAAATTCAAAAATTGTCCGAAGCTTTGATAGGATTAATCAAAGTAGCATTAACAGTAGCATCCATAACAGAGGTGAACCCCTGCATAGCAAGCACAAAAAGGTAGGGGGCTAGAGGGTCACCCTGTCTAACTCCATTGGAAGCCTCAAAAGGAATAGAAGGGGAACCATTGATAAGAACTTGAAAAGAGGCTTAATTGAAGCAAGAATTTATCCATGAAATCCAACAAGAGGGGAAATTCATCTTCTCCATAAGAAAGAGAACATAATCTCTTCTCACCGTATCATAAGCCTTCAATAAATCAGCTTTAAGACACATTACAGAAGGGCCATTAGAAACAGGAAAGGGACTCAACAACTCATTAGCCAAGAGAATATCGTTACTTATGACCCTTCCTTTAATAAAAGCGACCTGATTCTTCGAAATGAGGCAAGGAAAAACATCTCGCAGCCTGTTAGCCATAACCTTGGTAATGATCTTAAAGATGACGTTACATAAGGAGATAGGGTGGAAATATTTGAGATTAGAAGCACCTTGAACTTTGGGAATGAGGGTGATGAATGATCTGTTGCATTCTTGGAGTAACTTACTAGTGTCAAAAAAACTGAGAATAGCTTTAGTGACCTCCGCACCCATAATCGGCCAACAACATTTAAAGAAGGAGCCATTAAAACCATCTGGACTCGGGGCCTTATCCCCATTCATTTGCCTGACCACCAAGTCAACTTCCTCTTTAGTAACCCATCTTCTAAGGTATGTACCCTGTTCTTCTATCAAAGTGGGTAAAACCCAGCTGTCCTCCCAATGAACCACACTAGAACCAGAAGAATTAAACAACTCCTTATAATATCCCACAACACAATCAGAAATCCCTTCCTCATCACAGATGGTTTTATCACCCTCATGAATAATAAAGATCCCATTGTGAATTCTCCTCATCTTGAGAGAAGCATAGAAATATGAGGAATTCCTATCCCCTTCCTTAAGCCAAACAGACCTAGATTTTTGTCTTAAGAAAGTCTCCTCATCAAGTAACACTTTGCTAAGAGTTTTCCTCAGCTCAATCAATTTATTTTGTAGTCGAGGATCATTAGGAAACCTGTCAACCTCCTTCTGAGCTTCCATAGCTTCGAATTCCACCTATTTAGCTTTAGAAGAAAAATTACCAACCTTCTCTTTATTCCACTTCAGAAGCACCTCCTTCACAGCATTCAATTTCCTATAGACTCTGTACATAGGGGCACCTTCAACCGCCATACCCTTCCACACTTCTTCAACTATATATTGAAAACTAGGCTGAGAAATCCAACTATTGATGAACCTAAACGGCGAACTCTTTCTCTTCTTCGTTTGAAGATGCAACATAACCGCACGATGATCACTGATAGTATTAGAAACCATTTCTCACCACATGGCAGGGAAAAGGCCAAGAAAATTAAGATAAAAAACAATCTATCAATCTTAGAGAAGGTGCTGACACCTTTCTTGTTGTGACTGTCCCGGGTGAAGAACGACCCCTTTGAAGGTATCTCTATAAGACCATTATACTCAAGAGAAGAATTAAAGTCAGCCATGCTTCTGTTCGTCGGTGGTTGCTTGCCCATCTTCTCAGACAAAAACCTTACCACATTGAAATCTCCAAGCACACACCACGCCAAATCCTTTGTGCTAGAAATAGAATTCAAAGAATCCCACAACCTAGCTCTCTCTCTCCATCATCATTGGAACCATAGATAGTAGAGAGGTAAAAACTGGTATGCCTACTTTCAACATCAACCTGGCAATGCACGATCTGTTCATTATTTAACACCTTCTTTATATTAAGATCAGAGTCTCTCCATAGAACCAAGATACGGGTATAGGTATAGTAATCTTCATTTGAAATAAAAGAAGCTCCATACCACAACTCCTCCACAATACACTATAAATCCTCCTTTTTAGTTCTTGTTTCTAAGATGATAATGATATATGCCTTCATTCTACCTAACTCTCCTCGAATGCGGGGTAATTTATTGTGAATCCCCCTCACATTCCAGGCACATATCAATAAAGGTCTATACATTTGGATGAGGAGGAATTTCCATTACCTCACCGGCGACTTCAATTGTTCCTTCACCCATATTAGCGAGAAGAGAAAACTTGTTCGGGGACAGATGAATGTTCCTCGCCACAGACACCGACTTCAACGCTACTTTTGGAGGGGATTTTAACCTTCTCTGCTGCATCTCCCACTCCGGAGAAGGAGATGGAGTGATATTGATTGTCTGTTTAATCCGCCTTTCTTCAACTAATTGTTTCTCCTCTGACAAACTCCCTGTGCCATTACTGACAGGAATGATGTCCTCAACAGCATCGCTGAAGACCTCCGCTTCATCTTCGACAGTTGGATTTCGCAGTAGCTTCTTCTTCAGCATCCACACCTTTTTCAATGGCGGAAGTAAAGCAACCATCTCAGAAATCTTTTCCCTAGCTCCACATAGTCCCGATTCATGTCCAAAGCTCCCACACACATTACAGATACTTGGTCTCCATTCATAGTCAAATAGAATTTTGTCCAATTTTCCATCGTCGCTCTGTAATTCCAACTCCTCTAGAAAGGCAAAATCTGCCTCAACCAGCACCTGTAGTCTAGCATACTCCAATCGAACAAGATCCGTAGTTAGTTTATCCGTCCGCAGAGGTTTCCCTAGAACTGAGCCAATTCTCTGGAACATTTCTTCATCCCATAGCTCTAATGGTAAGTCATATATTTTCAGCCATATTGGAATCTCCGTCATCTTGACTTTCTCCATAGGCTCCCCTCTCTCCCATTTCTTGATGATTAGTGGCTTACCTGCAATAAACCAGGGCCCCCCATCCAACGCAATATCCAGATCTTCTTCATTTGACAACAGGAGTACGAAGAAACCCTTTCCTCTCGACTTGATCTCCAACGAGCCCTTCACCTTCCATAACTGTGCAAGGAAATGTACCAGCGACGACTAGTGTGGAGAGAGTCTGACAATTTAGCCTGCCACTTCCATGCTCCATTTTTGAACATTTCTCTCCGCTATGGATTTGGGATAGAGTAGCTTGCTATTCTCCACCTGGACCTCAACCTTTTTGAAAAGATTACCCTTAGTATCATTCTTCGTGGCCACCAGATCTGCCCAAGTTTTTGGCTATGGAGATACCCCAATCGAACCGAATCTGATACTCCCCTGCTTCCCCGGATCCTTGATCTTCGCCACATTGCTCAGATCCACCACATTCCCAACCTACGTAGCCTCCGGTTGAACGGACAAATTTGTCGCAGCTTCCCCAGTAGCTGCCAGGATTGCCTTCTCACTCGCCTTTGGAATCGCCTTAGTGCTGCTCATCTCCGGTTATTATCTTCATGAATCACAACTTCAAGAACTCCTCTTTTTCTTATTTGTATTCAGATTTATATACCATGGTGTTGTATCTTTCTCTTATAGTTACCAAACATTCAAGTTTTGATAGATAATGATGCAATTCTCATCTTCTTTAAGGTAGGATTGAGATATTCACACCATGATTTCTTATTCGTTATGCTCTTTAGATTGTCTCAAAATGACTACTTGATCAGTGTAATTAGAAAGATAACAATCTAAGAGTTCCATACTTACCTTTCTTCAATAATTGAATACCTGGTCAGGGCACCCAAATACTGAGATTTGGTAGTATGCACCATATTTTTGTGTCATATTCTTAACTTAGACGTCATCCTAGTCTTAAGTCTTAGTGTCCTTGTAGACTCAGTGAACCTAAAGCTCTGATACCAACCTGTGAGAACCTGTTACACTAAACAAGATTACTCAAAACATAAAACACAATCGATCAATAATTAATCACATACCCAAAAATATGGGTAAATTAAAACTGATTTCAGCGTCAGCACCCGCTCATAAACATTTGCATAAGATCCCAAAATCTTTCTTATATCCATACTATGCCAAGAATTTGATACAAATTGATCTATCACCTTAGCCACAACATATATACACATGAGAACAATATTCATATATGCCACACAAACAAGCATTAACATGATAACAAAAGTTCTATTTGTTTGAAACACCATATACAAACTTTTCCTACCAAGACCTGAGAGTACTAGGATGACTCTCTGACACACTAGACATCTAATCAACTTTATCAAAGATTCATTACTATAGCTCCTCTTTGCTGCCACATGTTTGTTTTTGTCACTTATGATTACCTAAAAAAATGTGGCGAACCACAAGGGTGAGACCCATGTCCCAGCAAGAGATATAACCTCCAACAACGTTTATTGAGTACAACATTTTTAAATAATTAAACAGTTAAGAAGTTTAATGTGATATAACAAATAAAATCAGCAGTACTGATGATTAACAAAATACATAAAGGAGCATATAATAATTATCATCATTAGCCAGACTATCATTCTTTATCTTGTTGACAATATAAGCAATTCAGTAGCATATGCATATCTAGCATCATGAGCAAGTATAGTAACATAGCATAGCTAACAACATGAGCATGTCTAATTGGTTGAACATATCAATATCAGAAGAAGAGCTAACAACATAAGCACAACTATATGGATAAGTATGATTATCAGTATATGCATCTCTAGTTACAAAGGCTTTGCTAGCATGCTAAACATAACTAAAAACATAAGATAGTTAGCATCATGATTATAATTAGCAGTAGTAGTATAGTTATCAATATAAGCATGTCTACTGTATGTATGTATCTACAATCTTAAGAATATCCACAACATAAGTATATCTACTATCTCTTAATTGCACTAAGCATCGTCTTTATGTAAAGATAACAAACAAGGGTTATCATCCAATGTAAAATGTTGTGTATAACCCTAAACAAATATGCTACACGGCTATCTTACATCTTTTCTTATGCACTGAGGAAATTGAGGATGCCACTCAAAATCCAACTGACCATTGCTAAGTCAAAATCAGTTCCATACAAGATCTAGGAAGATCCGGACTCCTAAGATCTTCTCCACCGCCGGTCAGTATGGGTCCGTCACAGTGACACATAAGGTCAAGATGCTAACAGCCTAATCTGTCCTTGGTACAGGTTACAACACTAGTGAAAGGAGGTGGGTACGCATACCCTACCATCTGAGGTACAACCGTAGTTGTCCTCCAATCTTGTCACATATATAATCATTGAGACACAACTGCAGCCGTTCTCAATCACATCAGATGTATGAGGCATGACTATAGCCAACCTCAACAATCTGCATTATGGATGACAAGGATATATCCTCAACTTGCCACCCCCACATACTCAATAGTATGCACTCCGAGTTTCCCTTAGGAATACTCGTTTCACCTTCTGGAAAATTCTAACAGATGGATCTATGGCACATGGCGCTACATGATCAGTGTTTCACTTGATTAGTTATGCCAATTGGGTGAATTAAGGCTGCATCAAACAAGTGGACATACAAACCCTAATTCACTTCTAGCAAGCGTATAAATATCACAACTTTGAAAAGATATAAAACGTGTGAAACATAATTTCTCTTCTCATCATCACATGGTACTATTCACTTTCTATTCATGAGACCACACTAGTCATCATACTATCACAAGATAATAATATTTTTCACAATATCACAGGGTATCAACCCTTATCAACATAAGAGGATGAAAGCATCTCAAAAGATTAGATTAAGGGTAAATATGGAGACAGAGTAGGTAGAAGAAGTAACTTTTTTCCATATTTCCTAACTAGAAGATCCATCAACAATGATGTATCAGGAAAGAGGGCACAAGATATATCTTATCTTAGATCAAGTCCAGTGACAATCCTTATATGGAGATTGCTTCCTTCTTAAGAAGCACATGGACGGCAGTCGATGACGTCCTCCTGGTGTAGTAACCATGAATGGAGGTTAATGTCATCCTGCTAGCGTAGTAACAAAAGCTTTTGCTCCTCTACGTAGTCCATGCAGACTATAGAAAATTCCACATCGCACTTCTTGAGCTAGCATGAAGGAGCAAACATTTCATTTGTCAACATGCTAGCATCGATTTCCTACTCCTTTGATGTCTCTCCCTTTCTTGGGTAAGACTGCCCAGGCTCTCACACTAACCTCCTCTTGTGAGTCAAGAAGACACCTTAGGTTAGGACCTTCCTTATAAGGGTATGTTGACCAACCAATTTGGGAATTGAGGTAAACCTTGAATGTCAACTAAAACTTGGACAATTAAAGATGTGATATAAACCATAGGAAGGGTGGAGCCCTAAGTCAATCCTAAGGTCAAGATCAAGGATTAAAGGTTCATAAGGCCGATGAGATTAGGGGTGGTTGCGCCCTGAATGCCTAAGATCATAGGGTTGGGAGTTAGCCAACCATGTTTTCCTGAGGTCCATGGGTCTGGAGATTGGCCACCTTCATGAGTTCATGAGGCCCAAGGGGTAAATGTGAGAGGCATTCTCTAAATGCATAAGGATGAGATCACTCCAAGGTACCTGTACCCCTATAAACCTTGAGGAAATGACTAAAGAAAATGACACATGAGGTGTAAATGTGAAAAATACAAGAAGTCATGTAATAATCTTAAAGAAAGTTGTGCACAAACTTAAGAGTGAGAAAGGAAGTTGACTTCATAAAATAAAAATAATGTGGAATTAAAAGTAAGTATGGTTTAGAATCTTTTATGAACAATTCAATCTAAAATGTGAAATTTTAAGACAATGTGTGGATACACCATATCTTCTCTTAGAATGGGATGATCTATGTATTTGGGATGTAGTCAAGTGCTTATTTCATCTCATTATGAGGGAGAGAGTTTGGGTAGACTTATGTTATGCTTAAGATTGACATATGAGAAAGAATACCATAAGTTAAGTTTCAATGACATGATCTAGGGTTTGAGGTGTTAACTCACCCTTATGTGATGATAAATGAATAACAAGTTGGAAATATAGGTGAAAAGGTGATCACCAAGTGAAATTGAAATCACAAATGAAATTGTAATAACTAAAGATGTGAATATACTCTGAATTGAATTTGGGTACCAAACTTAGTCATAATAAGAGGAACTGGGCATGTCAAGAAAAGTGATTAAAGATAATATAAGTAGGGTTTCTAACCCTAAGTTGTGAAATTAAGTTGAGTTATCATTCACCTTAACCTTACAGAATGTGAATTTTGGGGACAAAATTCCTTTTAAGGAGGGGTGAATGTTTTATCTTCAAATTTCGGTAAATTTGAATACATAGATATAATACTTGATTGAATAAGCAATTTCCCAAATTATAGAATACAATGGTGACCACTTTGTGGTAGACTCATGAGACTATTTACTTTGCAAATATGTCCTTGTGACACAAGTTAAAGAAATGAAAGGAATCTGTGTATAACTAAAATATAATGACTTTATGGTTTGTTTGATAATGGAATTATGGAATATTGAAAAAGTTTCCAAAATAAAATAAAATATGTAGTGCTTTAGAGATTTAATAGAGTAATTATCCAGCCAAGAATGACAATACAATGTTTGGGGCATCAAACAAGAATATTGTGGCTTGAGTTTTGGTATAGTTGAAAATAATAACAAATAGAAGATAATTCTAGAATTTGAGAGGAAAAGGACTTTCTTTGTGGTGTGGTTAATTAATACAAGGATATACTAAAAGGGTATGTTTTAACCATATAAGTTATTCTAATAAATCCCAAAAGTTTGATAAAGGTTGAGAAAGATGTTAATGACCTACCATAAAAATTTGATAACAAAAATATATTCCCAGTGACTATGGAAATTTGATAAGAGAGAGAGTTGTAATTGTAATTATGTGTATAAGAGTCCATAAAGGAAATCGATTTAATGCCTCCTACTTTAGATTTTTCTATCAGTGTCCCTATTAATGCATCACACAAATCTAGTAGCCACCTGATCATTGATCAACGACTTATTTGTTTCACCTACCTCAGGTCTAAAATAGGAAATAAGAGAAAGATGTCGTGATCTTTGTTTGACCCTTTCTGTAAGGCCCCTAAACTTGCTTAATGAGTTGAACAAGTTTATTATCATAATTGAATTCTTATAACCCTAATTTAACCTTTTTATATGCTTTGAAATCATAATACAAGCTTAAGTTTCAAATTTGGTCCAATTTGGATATTGTTTGAGCAAGTTATGCAATTTTATGCACATTTTGGACTTTTCTGCAATTTACCCACTTGAGAGGTTTTATTTAAAATTTATCACATGAATTATGTTCCTTGGATATTATATCATCATTCTAGAGCTTTTTTAGCCATGGGGTGCCTATTTAAACCTTGTTTTGAAGGTGTTTTCTCCAAGGGTAATTTAGGGTTTTCCCCTTCACGGATGAGCTACCTTTAGTAGCTATCAACTAATGAATTATTTGATTGGCTGGGAAATTCGACAAAGGAAAGCTTAGCAGGTCTATACACATGGTGGGGTAGCTTCTTGTGTGTGTGCTTGTATATTCTTAATAAATTAAGGCCATGGACACTTGGATAGATACTAGAACTTCAACTTTTTCCTTTTCTTTATCTTAAAGTGTCATATACTTATCCCCAAGCACCAAAACGAGCCATTTTCTCTCCACCACCTCCCTCCTTCTCCCAACCTTGTTCTCCCTCTGTTCATCTGTGAATTGTTCTGCCCAAGGAAGAATAAAGTGGGGATCTTCTTGGAGAAAGGCTCTAAGGTTGAAATTGACTTCATTTTAGGGTTGAAAAAGCTTCCTTCTAGTGATCTTGACCTAAACGTGTAAGAATTCCCTTCTTTCCTCCGTCTATTTCTTTGTTATCCTTCCTCCTAGATTTCTCCAGGTCGGAACCTTACTGTTCCATGGTAGAAATTTCTCTAAAGCTCTAAAACCCTACCTTTCTTGCTCCTTATGCTTAGGGTTTGCTCATTTGATGAAGAAAGGTGCTAGATGGATGAATTCATAGCTTACTCTTAGATTTTCTACCCTACTTTCTCGAGATTTCTTCTGTGTGGGGTTTTATCTTCTCACTAGAGGCAAGTTTTATAACTTGCTCCACATTTATTACTTACCATAAGCTTACTAGCTCATGTTCTTACTTGAAAATGATAATTTATGCACTAAAAAGCTATGCTTGACTTGGATTTCGATTTTTATAATGTTCCCTATTATGATTTCAGTTCTAGATGAACCTGTGATCATGTGTACGTTATTCCTAAGGTATAATATGACTTGGATCAGGTTGTGTTGACAACCTATGGTGCTAAGCACCTATCAAAACCTTGGTACGTTAATTGGTGGTTATCATAGCCACATGGTTGATACTTTATTATGCTAAACATGTGCATTATGAATATGATGAGAGTTAATCATATCTATATTCTTTTCATGTTGATGTAATAAAGGAATGTTCTTAATGTTAATATAACCCTACTATGATTGTTTATGAATATAACCTAGTTCATTAATGCAATATTGTGCTGATATGGTGTATTATATATAAGTGATGTTGTTGAGCCTTGTTATAAGGCATGCAGAGATAATGATGATCTTACAGGGAATAATATGATGGTCATAATGACCTTTGGGCATGGTTGAGCCCTGAATGAGGTGTAATCCTCTTGTGTTGATAAGGGTTAATACCCAACAGTGATATTAGAGCCATGTCAATTTATAGTCTATTGATATTTAAATCAATATGACCAGTTTTCATTTTATCATTTATTTTGTAGTATACAATGTGAATATTTAAATAGTTAGTGTGCATATCCAATTAAATACCACATACTCCACAAAATGTTGCGTAGACACTCTGCATATATGATATATATATGCAATTCATGCATGTCACCGTAAAAGTATTTTGATGGTGGATGTATGTGTGGTTATGGACAACACCCCTTAGATGCTTGTGTATGGTTGAACGGTTTATTTCCTACCTTATAAATTTGGTTAGCGACTGAGCCTTCATTTTTCTTTTCCAAATGCAATTAATGCTTAACCTCCTCCTATACTCCCCTCATATGTAACTTGAGGTACACACATTTAATAATGTAATAAATATATAGGATTAGTATTAGTTTCTTTTTGGCATGAGAAGGCGATTGACCAGGTGAGTCAATCAACTGGAAGATGAGTCAATCGACTGGAGGTTCCAATCAATAGGAGATTCCGACTGACCAAAGGATCCAATCGGCTGACTAGAGATCCAACAGAGTGAGTGAAGCATGAACTGACTAGGCCCAACCAATAGACCAGAGGAGTCTATCCATCCACTTGAGCTTTAACTCATTCGATCAAATGAAAAAGACCAATCGACCGACAGGCAGACCAATTGATCGATTGGAAGAGTTCATTCAACCAATCGGCTTGTTTCTAGCATGAAGTTTTTCCTACATAGGTTGTACATGTGATGTATGACATTAGGTGGATAGTAATTCTTTATGGATCCAAAGAATTACATTAGTGTGGTCATAACCATCACTCATGTTTTGTGATTGCATGTTTTGTTTGTAGATATAGTATGTATATGATACATATTATAAGTATGTGGCAATTGGATATGTATATGCATTCATATATAAAGATCCTCAATAGATATTAAGTCTTATATGTTTTCTATAAGCAACACACATGAAAAGTTTGATCAACTAAGTGTAGGTTACACCAAAGCGTGGAGTGATGTCTATATTGTAGAAGTGTGATGGTAGATATGTGGATCTGCCATAGCAGGATGCATATTCTATCATGTTGGCTTTTAGTTCAAGCTTAACTAGGTGACCTTAATTAGATGCCTAGAAGTATACAGATGAAATATGATAAGTAGTTGTGCATACCATCTATCCAAGACTTGCAATAGAAGTAATTGGAAAAAGTTGCCTACCTAAATAGTCAAGTTGCGGGCGATCAGCCAAAGATGAGTCATGATTTGATGAAATATGGATCTTGGCCCACTAGAAGATCATCCACTGTAATCTTTGCAAATTAATAGTGAGGTCTATTTATTTGAATAAAAAATAGTGGGAGGTGACAGTTAATTAAAGGCATAATTAATATTGTTAATATTTCAAATCAAATCCAAAGTATTTTGACAAAATGTAAATATTCTATGATAGAAACAAATGGCAATCACCAACTCTTTTTCAATGCAATCGGTCCTTGATAAGGACAAGTTGAATGAGAATAACTTCCATGATTGTCTCATCACAAATTATTTTCATCCGTTCAATGATTTTAAGAGACCCACTATTAAAAATATTGTATCTTCACAATTGTTTCAAAATGAACCCACGAACACTAAAACAAGCATGGTTTCATATCCAAAAAATTGTCAATAAAGAGATAAATACAAGGTCTTTGATCTATACCCCTTCCTCAAGAACCTTTACATTCATTTCCTAATAATGGAGGCCCTAAGGATTTCCTCAAAGATTTTGCGTCTTTGCATACTACAACAAGCTAATTTTCATGAGAAGAATAAAAGAGTCTCACAATGGAATTTACCTCACGAAAGCATTCATAGTTAATCACAACTATTAACATGTGTACACGATGTTTATTTATGGGAATGTGGATATGGTGATCACTCTGGTCTTAGTTTAATTGTATCTAGGAGTTCCACTGGAAGAATCCTCCCTTTCCCAATGAAACATGATCAATACTTATGAATTACTTAATAAAGATTCCAAAATCACAAACAATCCACAGTTAACTACTCAAGAAAAATCAAAAGATAATAGTGAGTTTCCTCTTTTTCCAAGACATTAGAAAGGTTCCATCCATTTTCAAGATATACCAAATGTGAAATATTTCTATGACAGTGTAACAAAAGCATACAACCAATACTACTAATAGTTCAGACAACAAAGAAGCAATACAAGGAAGGTGTATTTAGAAATTATACAACTGAGTAATGAAATTATTTTATATCATGATCAGAGGAAAATTTATTTACAATTACATTAGGAAATATAAGAAGAATATCACAACAATTTAGAACATAGAAGGGTATATAGTCTATTGGATCACCTCAACTATAGGGTGTCTGGTATGCATGAAACTTTAAAGAAGCTATTTGTTTTCATCCCAAAAAGAAAATTTCACATTGAATTTGTCAAGTTAGAGACTTTTATTACTTCTTACTAATTTTGAATTTATATTAGTCCATTTATGTGTTAATCTTAGTTGGTATTTGTTCATTTGTTTATGTGGTTTGGTCAACAAAACTTTGACTTTATTTCTTGACAAATTATGATGTGATTCACGGAGAATGGTAGTATTACATGATGGTCATCTTGTATGCCTATATCTATATATTCAATTAATTTCCTTAATATGTACTAATGCAACCCTATTTTAGGACTATATCTTGTGCCATTTTGTATTTTATTCGCATCTAAACATAGTAGAATGCAAGTTAAATTCCCCAATGTGAGTATTATTATCAAATGCACTTATGGACGTTCTTTGCACAATTTTTAGGTACTTGAACCATGCTTTGGATGGATGAGAGAGAAGGAAGGAATTCTAAGATTCCTCCACTTATGGAGGGGTCCAAATAAGGTCCCAAAGCTCCCTCAACCTACCCCTAATGACCAAGATTTGACATCAAGCAAAGAAGTTCATTAATGATGAAGATTGAAGTTAATTTTACCACTGAAGACCCCAACACGGCCGTGGTGAACGGCCATGCTGGATAATGCACAAGTTACAGGGAAATCCCCAAGATTTGCAAGCTACAACAACTTAGCCACCACAGTCGTGCTACCCAGCACGGTCGTGCCATGAAGCCCCCAAAACGTTCGTGCTACCCAACACGACCATGCTAGCTGAAGACTAAATGATCGTGCTAGAGGGAACAACCTACTTTCCAACTCCACCACCACAGTCGTGCTACCCAGCACAGCCATTCTACCTAGCCTCCATCACGGCCGTGCTACCAGCCTCCATTTCACCACTTCAACCTGTGATTTTTCAACTTTTTTTGAACGATCGTTCCCCACCACCACGACTGTTCCCACCTCTACCCACCATGGCTGTGCTGCCCAGCACGGCCATGCTACCACCTAAACCCTACCATTTCTGCACTATTTTTTCAACAATGCCCCTACTTACCCTAGTGCTTCCACCACCACCTATATATACATGGGTGGTGGCCACAACACTAGGTTAGCTGCCATTACTCCTCTCCACCCACTCTTGAGCATTCATTGCACTTCCCTTGCATTTATGCTCTCGCCCACCATTTCCACCTCATTTCCACCATAGAAACCTAAATTTCTAGGTTTTGTACCATAACCCCCTCCATTTTCATGCCCATCATCTACCTTGGAGGAAGGAGGTCACCCTACAGTAGCTAGGTGGTGAAGAAGAAAGATCTATTTTGAGATACATGGAGTCATATCCCCTTCTTCCCCTTTCTTCTATCTTTTCTTTGATTATGCCAAGCTAAGCCCCTAGTGGTGGGCTGTTTGGGGTTAAAACATGACTTTGATACCATGTTGGGGGAAAATAACTTGTAATGAACATGATTTCTATATATGATGATTACCTATTGCTTCTATCTTATGTCCTATTTTATTACCTGTGATTTGTGCTTTTAACATAAATGGCTTTCTTTGTGATGTTTGATGACACTTAGCTTCTAGGAGGAATTGGAATGTATGTAGTAATCTTAGGAATAGATCCTAGGTCCAATTAGTGGATCCCTAGCTAGCCCTCTTTGTTCCTACATACATATCCCTCATTTTACAAGTGAGTGTGAGATCGAAGTAGCTAGTGTAAGTGTGACGAGTGCAATTGCCTAGAGCTTTCTAAAGGCTAAATGGCTAGTAGCATGAGGTGAAAAACCCTCATCTCTACTCCCATTCCTACCCTTGGTTCTCAATTTCTCCTAATACCACTTACCCTAGAAACCTAGACTTGACAAGTCCTACTAGAATTACACCTAACCCTAGTTCTCAACAGTATAGGGTACATTCTAATAGCACTTTCCTCATTGTTTGGTTTGGTAATCTAGATTGAATTGTGATAATTCCATGCTATGTTGACACCCCCAACTAATATCAAATCACATTACCAAACAACCCACCTACCTAATCCATTACTTGAAACCTACCTTAGCCTTCTTGCTTGTTAATGCTAGTGTAGCTTAATTGTCTTTATTTCTTCTAGCTAATTGCTTAGTCTTGATAGTTAGGGTTAATCTAGATCCTTGCTTGCTTTAGTGTTTAACTTAGTTCTTAGTTGCTAATTGCCTTTCTAGAGTAGTGTAGATCATCTTTCTCTTGATTAGTTGATTTCTTAATCTAGCCCCTTAGACCTAACTTGCTTAGGATAACCTAGTTTTAGTAATCTAGTTTTCACATTGCCTTTACTTGCTTGCTTGCTTAGTGTAATCAAACCAAAACCCCTTTTAAACCCTTCAACCCTAGTCTCTGCTTTGGGAACATAGCCAACACCAACTAAGATCTAGTTCCCCCTCTATCCCTGTGGTTTGACCCCCATTACTTGCCTCTCACCTATACTATAGCATGACCTCATGCGCTTGCGGGTGCATATTTAGTGTTGTGAGTTAACCTAGTTTGGGTACCTATAAATTCAAAACATCACACATGCGTGCAATTCCGCACCAAGCTTTCTGGCACCGTTGCTGGGGATAGAGGTTCTTGGACTAGATAGTTATTGTCGCTTAGCCTTTCCTATTACCCTCATCATTACTATTCTTTATTCTTTGTTCACTTTTGCATATTACCATTCTAACTTGGTTTTTGGTTGTTTGTTTATGTATTGTACAGGTGACATTTATGCATGTTCCATACGCATTCTACTTGTACCGACTTGGTGTTGTACAACCTCGAGATAGGTAGGAGGAGACACCAAAGACACCGCAAGAAACACCAAGCAACTGACATGGCAGAAAATGAACCTCATGGAAATGCTCAACAACTGCCTCAACCCAACCACCCCTCCATGAGTATTTCACCCCGGAGAACTACAATTCTCCCATTACCACTCTTGTTGACCAAATGTCAGGTCAACAATTCTCCATTCCACCACACTCCTTGGACTCCTCCCTACCTACTGTGGGATGGAGAATGAAAATCCCTACCATCATATCGACGCCTTCCTTGAGACTTATTTAACCTTCTGCACCTCCGCTGTCACCGATGACTCCATCTAGAGGACTCTCTTCCCTTTCTCTCTAAAGGAAAAGGCTAAAGAATGGTACATTTCAAATCTAGAGTTGGTGACCTGGAATGCGGTCAAAAATGAGTTTCTCAATAAGTTCTTTCCAATTGCCAAGCTTACTCACATGCGGAGGCATGGGAAAGATTCCAAAAGCTCCTTCGTGACTGACCCCACCCTGAGGTACCATTGTGGCATCTAGTCCAAGCTTTCTACATCGGGCTTGAAGAGTTAAGATAGAACAATGTTGACTCATCATGTGGAGGCACATTTATGGAGAAACCACCTAAAGAGTCATGGCCATTGTTTAAACACCTTGCTCAAAATTCTCACCATCGGGTTTCTACTAAAGGGGAATAGTGTAGCCAAAACT
The DNA here is from genome assembly GCA_963693085.1 of Alisma plantago-aquatica. Lineage (NCBI taxonomy): Eukaryota > Viridiplantae > Streptophyta > Magnoliopsida > Alismatales > Alismataceae > Alisma > Alisma plantago-aquatica. The sequence continues at coordinate 329,988,855 of OY856414.1, forward strand.
ACACCCCTCCACCTCCTCCCATAGCTCCATCTCGGACCACCACCAACCCTGACATGATGAAGATGATGGCATACGTGATGAATATGATGAAGAGCCAAGCTGGTGATTCTTCTAGTCAATCCACCATGGAAGTTGAGGATGAAGAAGAGGAAGTTCATGCTTTGTACTCTTTTGGCAACTGAAACAACCAAGGTCCTATTTCCAACACTTACACTCCCAAGTGGAGAAACCATCCTAACTTTTCATGGAAGCATTAAAATGAAGATGGTCAAGGACAAGGGCAGCCAAGGCCGAGGTATAGCTCAAAATTTGAAGATGAAGTGCTTGGAAGATTGATAAGTTTGGATAAGGTAAATAAAGGTGTGTCCTCTCATGGGAAGTCCATTAATAGTCTTAAGAAAAGATTAGATCAAATATCTCTTTCACTTCTAGGAGGGAGGAAGGAAGACTCCCATCTCAACCAATGCCAAATCTGAACAATGATGGCACCTTCATGGGAAATGCTCAAAGTTCATATACTCCACCTTCATATCAAGAACCACCAAATCCTTATGCTCCACTACCTCCTCAAGCTCCTCTCAACTATCAATATGCTCCACCTCCACCTCACTCATACCAACGACCCCCTCTACAATATCACCCCCATCCATAATAAGCACAACCACAACAAAAACCACAACTATAGTTCATCCTTCAAAATCTCAAATCACTCCACCAAAGACCACCACCACCTCAAAAGCCACAGCCAAATCCACAAGCTTCCTCCTCCTCCACCCATGAGCATGTGAAGGCGGTGATAGTTTTGCGGAGTGGTCGGACTTTGGACCAGCTGTGTGATATTGTTGTTGATAGAGAAGCAGTGAGGATAGATGTGATATTGTGATCAGATAGGTTGATACTAAGATCCAGATTGATTTACTATGATAGGAACTAGAGTTGATAGTGTGATACCGAGTAGTGATATTATGATACAAAGTAGTGATGTTGTGATTCCCATGATTCTAGTTGATGATTTTGTTGATTCGAGCCATCTGAGAGCCCAACTTCCCCCATTTTCTGATTCTCTTAAGGAGCCTTCTGTTGAGAGAAGAAAGAAGAAACATATTGAAGATATCATGGACACTTTCAAACAAGTGAAGATAAACATTCCTTTGCTTGATGCGGTCAAGAAAATCCCTTCCTATTCCAAGATTCTGAAAGATATGTGCATATTTAAAAGGAAGACAATGGGGAGAACGCCCAAGAAAGTCAAGCTCACCGAGCAAGTGAGATCAATGTTATAGCATACCATGCCAAGGAAGAGGAAAGACCCCGGTGATCCCTTCATTGCATGTTACATTAGAGAACACCGCATAGACCAAGCCCTTCTACACTTAGGTTCTAGCGTGAACTTGATGCCATATGATGTGTTTTCTGAGCTCCAAATGGGACAATTGGGTCCAGCTCATTGGGCTTTGCAGTTAGCCGACTAATCGGTGAAGATGCCTAGAGGGAATGTAGATGATGTGCTTGTTAGACTTGATGATGAGACTTCTACATTCTTCCCCGCCGACTTCATTGTGCTAGATATGGAAGAAGACACAAGACGAGTACTTATCATCTTGGGGAGGCCATTCTTAGCTACAACTGATGTAGTGATCCACATGAGAACTAAGACTATGTATGTGATATTCATGCACATGAAGATCTGATTAAACATCTTTAAGTCTTCAACCATATTCGAGGTGATAGGAGCCACAGAAGAAGATTTCTATCTTATTGAATGCCTTGATGAGATTGTGGAGGATTGCTTACCTTTGTGGATTCAGACTGCCACTCAAGATAGAGGTTTAGAGCCTATAGTTGAGTTCCCCAATGATGATGATGAAGAGGATGAAGTGAACAAGCTAGCCTTAGTGGCTGCAACCGAGGACCTCCCATCCATTTTTGAGCCATTAAAGAACTCTCTTGAAGAACCTCCAACTCTTGAGCTCAAGTCACTCCCCGAAGAACTCAAGTATGCTTTTCTAAGCTCAAATGACACCCTCTCGGTGATCATTTCATCTATTCTCTCTTCGAAACATGAAGACTCTTTAATTATAGTCCTAAAGAAGAACATTCAATCCATTGGATGGTCTATTTCTGATTTGAGAGGTATTGATCCCTATATTTGAGTGCATAGGATCTATTTGGAGGATGATGCAAGGCTGACCTGCCAAATGTAAAGGCAGTTGAACCCAAAATTGAAGGAAGTGGTGACTTAAGAGGTTGTGAAGTTTTTTGATACTGGGATTATTTATCCAATTTATGATAGCACATGGGTGAGTCCCATCCATGTTGTACCAAAGAAGGGTGGGATCACAGTGGCAGAGAATGTTGAGGGTGAGATGATGCCTATTAGAGAATAGTCAAAATGGAGAATGTGTGTTGACTACAGGAAGCTCAATGAGAAGACTAAGAAGGACCACTATCCTCTTTCATTTCTTGATCAAATTCTAGAGAGGTTAGCGGGGCAAAGTTGCTATTGCTTTCTTGATGGATACTCTGGGTACTTCCAAATTTTTAGCATCCTGCGGACCAAGAAAAGACAAAATTCACTTACCCAAGTGGTACTTTTTCTTATCGAAGAAAGCCATTTGGGTTGTGTAATGCCCCTTCCACTTTTCAGAGATGTGTGACCTCAATATTCGCTGATATGTTTGATTCGTCGCTTGAAGTGTTCATGGATGATTTCTCAGTTTTGGTTAAAACCTTTGATGAGTGTTTGCTCCATTTGGTTGTTGTTCTTGAGAGATGTGTCAAGGTTTTCCTTATGCTATCTTGGGAGGAGAGCCATTTCATGGTACCCAAAGGCTTTGTTGTGGACCACCGGATTTCAAAAGACGGTATTGAGGTTGATAGGGCCAAGGTGGGCCTCATTTCTACTCTCTACATTCCTTCTATCGTAAGACATGTCTAGTCTTTCTTAGGATATGCAGGTTTCTATCGCTGCTTCATCAAGGATTTTAGCAAGATCTCGAGACCTCTCTGTCACTTGTTGGAGAAAGATGTTGAGTTTCATTTTGATGACAAGTGTGTTGAAGCCTTCAACCACTTGAAGGAAAAGCTTGTTTCTGCTCCTATAATGCAGCCCTGGACTTCTCTTTGCCATTTGAGATCATGACTAATGCATCCGACATGGCAGTGGGGGCAGTGCTGGGCGAAAGAGTTGGTCGGATTCTGCATACCATCTATAATGCTAGAAAGACTCTGGACGAAGCACAAAGAAACTACACGACTACTGAAAAAGAGTTGCTTGCGGTTATCTTTTCTCTTGACAAGTTTAGATCATATCTTTTGCAAAACAAGGTGGTTTTATACACGAACCATGATGCATCAAAGTATCTAATCGAGAAGAAAGACTCAAAGCCAAGGTTGATCTGTTGGATTTTATTTCTTTAAGAGTTTGATATTGAGATTGTAGACAAGAAGGGAGTGGAAAATTCTACCACCGACCATCTCTCTTGAATTGAAGCACCCTTTGATGATACAAGTAGAATCAAAGAGACAATGCCACATGAGCAGCTATTCCTACTCTCATCCACTCAAAGGCCATGGTATAAACACGTAGCTAACTTCTTAGCTAGTGGAGGGATACCAAGCACATGGATGAGGGATGAAAGAAAAAGGTTGTTTTCTATGGCCAAAAATTAAGTTTGGGATGATCCTCACCTATTCAAATATTTCCCTGACCAACTTATTTGGAGATGTGTTCCGGAGATGGATCAGCAAGAAATTCTATCTATGTGCCATTTTGGAGTTTGTGGAGGTCATTTTGTTGGAAAACGCACTACTGCTAAGGTTCTCCAAAGTGGATTTTATTGGCCCTCCTTGTTTAAAGACTCTCATGAACTTTACAAGTGTTGTTTGAAGTGCCAAAAGGTGGGCACTATCTCTAAGAGGGACATGATGCCTTTATCACCCATTCTTGTGGTGGAGGTATTTGATGTTTGGGGCATTGACTTTATGGGTTATTTTCCCCCCTCTCTTGGATATGTCTATATTTTGGTTGTCGTTGATTACATGTCAAATTAGATTGAGGTTGTTGCAACAAGGACAAATGATCACAAAGTGGTGTGACTTTGTGAAATCCAATATCTTTACCCGGTTTGGTATTCCAAGAGAAATGATTAGTGATGGGGGAAGTCACTTCATCCATCGTACCACTACTACAGAAACAACATTCAGTGTCACTTTTCTGGGCGTTGGGTATTTAGGAAAACTGATGCTTATAATATTAGACGTCGGTTATTTATGCAAATCGACATCTATATTCGAAGACCAGCCAGACACGGGTACCGCTTTGTATTCAACGTCGGCTGGTTATAACAGACCGACGCCTAAAATCGCCTGCGAAATCCAATTTTCGAGCGAAAACATTTTAGGTTACCTACAGCGTCGGTCTTTTAACAATTCACCGACGCCTATTTAAAATGAAAATTTGCACGAAAAGTCTGACTTTCAGTGTCGGTTATCCTTCGATAACTGACGCTGATAATGGTTCCTGCCAAATAATTTAGGGTAAAGGTTGTCTAGTTGGGCGTCGGTGTTTTACTATCAACCGACGCTAAATCATAATAGGCGTCGGTTTTATAGATAACCGACGTCGTTGACCAACTTAATAATCCCGATCACCCGGCTCTTCCCCCTTTCTTCCTATTTCATTGCGATATTGTTGTGCTTCTGTCGCCACTCTCCTGAAATCGCCCAACGACCCCGCTGCTGCTCGCCGCTGCTACTGCCGGTGCTTTTCCACTCGCCGCCGCCACTGTTGCTGGTGCGTCGCTGCTGCTAGTGCACCTCTACTCGCCGCTGCCACTGCTGCTCTGCTCTTCTCTGCTCATTCCCGGTGCTGGTGCTGCTGGTTCACTGCCCGCCGCTCTGCTCTCTCTTCTTCCGCCGCCACTGTTGCCGCCGCTCGCCGCCGCACTTTCCACGCTAGCTCCAGGTAGCGTTACCTCTTTGCTTCCTTCTCCCTAGCTATTTACCAACATGCAAGCACGACCATGGCTGTGTTGGCCTACCACGGCCGTGCTGGACAGCACGGCTGTGGTAACGGCCGTGGCAGCACGGCCGTGGTAGGCCAACACAGCCATAGCCGTGCTTGCTGTTGGTAAGGATATGAACAAATTTTTATGTAATGCTTTATGTAAATCCTAGGATATGAACAAATTTTTTGCTTGCATATATTTGTGCTTCTAATCCTAATGTTTGACTTAATTCAGTAAATTTTGATGCATGTTGAAATAAGATTTAAACTTGTCAATTCTAGCATCCTAATTTGATTTGATTAAACCTAACATTGATGAAACACTAACATCAATTGTGATGAAACCCTAACATTAATTGTGATGAAACCCTAACATGTACATATCTATAATTGTGTTTGTTGGCCTAGAAACCCATCCGAGATTTACTCATTAGGAGTAAATCTTGGATAGTCCCTGGTTTGGGACTGTTCTTGAACACCTAATCTCACTTAGGATGTAAGTGTATAATTGTATTGGGTTTTTGAGAAAATTTCGGTAGCATTTCCCCATTTGTTCTTAAGTACATATGTACTTAGAGAACAGTGGGGAAATGATGCCGAAATTTTCTTGAAAACCCAATACACATTATACACTTACTAGTGAGATTAGGTGTTCAAGGATGGGATAGGTGGTACACATTTATTATATATAAGAATGACATCACATGTGTTTGTTGGCCTAGAAACCCATCCAAGATTTACTCATTAGGAGCAAATCTTGGATAGTCCCCAGTTTGGGATTGTTCTTGAACACCTAATCTCACTTAGGATGTAAGTGTATAATGTGTATTGGGTTTTCGAGAAAATTTCAGTAGCATTTCCCCATTTGTTCTCTAAGTACATATGTACTTAGAGAACAGCGGGGAAATGCTACTGAAATTTTCTTGAAAACCCAATACACATTATACACTTACTAGTGAGATTAGGTGTTCAAGGATGGGATAGGTGGTACACATTTATTATATATAAGAATGACATCACATGTGTTTGTTGGCCTAGAAAGTGAAAAATCATTGTTCTTTATATTACTTGTACATTGGTATAAATTAGAATGAACAATCACTAAATTATATACTGTTTGTATGGAGTCTGACTTCATTGTAGATAATAGGAGTAAATCTTGGATAGGATGTAAGTGTATACCCTAATCTTGTCCTAATATATACTTGTTTTCTCTTTGATCATAGAATGGATAGATCATGGATGTCCATTCGCAATCGCTGCACCCCAGAGTTTATATCTGGTCTTGATCAGTTTATTAGATTTGTCGAGGAACATAGGAAAAAACCTATATCGATGATCCTGCAAATGATAAATTGTCAGTTGTTCTTCATGGTAAAAGACAGTTCATTGAAGATCCTATAGATGAAGAAGAGTACTATGATAAGTATGATGACTCCAGTCCATTCTTAGTTGGGTTTCCAACTCCACAAAATATTGAAGCTAATGATGACTTATATGTGCGCGGAGATCACAATGAAGGATTGTTAATTGATAAAAGATCACAATTTTAGAGACATGTATGTTTATATTTTTTTACAAATGCTAGTTAATACAAATGCTAAATGTTTGCCTTTTTCTGGTTAATACAAATGCTAAATGTTTGCCTTTTTCTAGTTAATACAAATGCTAAATGTTTGCTTTTTTCTGGTTAATACAAATGCTAAATGTTTGCCTTTTTCTAGTTAATACAAATGCTAAATGTTTGCCTTTTTAATGACATTTTCAGATGGCTGACCATGATGAGCATGATGTCCATGATGAGCATGAAGTCCATGATGAGCATGCTGTCCATGACGAGCATGGCGAGGATACCAATGTAAGTTCTAAAAACATATCATGTATTTCTATAAAATTCATTATCTTCTAGTTATGTCATATATCCCATATTTCTATATTGCACTAATTCAGTGGGTTTATTTTTGTCAAATTTTAGGTTGGTGATGCACATGTACCCACTGAAGCACTGGAGCAACTTGATGCGCAGCACCAAACACTTAACAAGAAAAGGGGCATCACTCTGTTGAAGAAGTTAATAGCACTGAGTGGTAGTGGATCCAAATTGGTTGTGGAGTTTGACAATGGAGGAAATGCAATTGGAGTGAACCGCAATAATTTTGTAAACTATCTTGCGTGTGTCACTCGAAGCCATTGTGGTGTTAAGTATGATAATTGGCATAAAGTTCCTCAGGGGAAGAAAGACTTGATATGGAAGGATTTATGCGTGAGTTATTATTATTTGCAATTCTATTTTGTAGATTACAAATTATATTATTTGCAATTCTATTTTTGGATACTAGTTAATAAGAATTCTATTTTACAGAATCTGTTTACATTGGATGAGAAGCTGCATCGTAAAAGCGTGATGCAACATGCTGGAAAGATGCTTAGGAACTATAGGACAAATCTGAATAGAGAATACATAAAAGATGGTGATAAGAAGAAGAAGTCAGCCCTTGAGTAGTGGAACTTCTTGGACAAAGAAGATTGGGACAATTTTGTTGCTTCAAGAAATCCTGAAGAATTCAAGTTATTAGGCGTCACTCCCAATTTAATTAATATATGTTGTATTCACCTATTCAAGATTAACATTTAGTGCTACTAACCAAATCATTAATGTTCATACTAACTAGGCCCTCAGTGACGTGCAAAAAGCAAGGCATGCACTGAATGTGCATGACCACACTATGGGTCCAAAGGGCTATGCAAGCGTTCACCAAAGACTACAGGCGGAGTATGCGGCTACTCAGGAGTCTGCCACACCCATGCCTCGCCATGATATCTGGATAGCTGGGAGGCAAAACAAGAAGGGTGAAATAAAGAAGCCCGTAACTGCTGAGGCGGCTGCGAAAATGGTAAAATACAACTCTTAGAGCAATCGTTTGAATATTGATTATTTGTGGTGTTAACTTACCAATTTCTATTGATGGTGATTAGCGGGAGCTGCACGAGCAGAGGAAACAAGGCACGTTCATCCCTCAGGGCACAAGGGATGAATTGACAGTTTCTCTGGTTAACCCAGAGCATCCTGGACGTGTTAGGGGTGCAGGCGCTGGTGTGGGCATCAAAGCATTCTTTGGGCCATCCCAGCACAAACCCAGAGCGGGACTTTCACAAGAAGAGGTAACCTATTCTTTTTTTAGAATGTTACTGCAAAAGGAAATTCAATAATAAGAAGCTAATGTTTCTTTTATCCATGTATAGGAGAATAAGAGAGTCGAGGATATAGTTGCTAAGAAGGTCAATGATATAGTTGCTGAGAAGGTCAAGGAAGAAATAGTGCGGTGGTAGGCATCTCAGGCTTCCAATCAGCCTATGGCGACCCACTCTTCTCCTGATGCACATACTGCAAGTAATCCTAGAGACCCATCGCCTAGCACGTCTGCTGTAAGTATTGTTTATGACATTGTAGCTAGTCTTTTCAAGATGATATGTTCGAAAGATGATATGTATATATGTATAACATTCTTTACGTAAATTTGTGGGCATTGAAGCCATGCCGCTTAAGAATGCAAGACTATGTTGTTGCAGAGGCGCAGGCTTACCAGTCCCTTCCTGGGGCAACATTTCATGGGACTCCAATGCCGCAGGGCTACGTTCGTGTGAGCCCGATATGTGTATTACCCGATTGGAGGGAAGCTGCATTTCCATATGCCCACCCAGATATTGATACACTTGGTGAGGCAGAAGGCGGGGTGATATTGTGGCCCAAAGCAGATGTCTTCTACACTACTGAAATTGTAAGATAAATTTACATTACTCTAGATTGTTCATGTGTATATATGAGGTCAACTGATCTGAAATTATATATACATGTTAAAAAGAAGACACCCGGAGCACCTAGGCCTCCACCTCCACTTCCTGCATTACCAAGTTGGGTTCCAACTGACCTAAAATACCTGTTAGGTCCTGCTTGTAGGGGAATGGCATGTTGGCTACGGGCACATAATATACATTGCCCTATAATTGTTTCTTTAGAAGCAAATTATGCAGGTCAATCATATGATAGCTCTTTATTTATACAAGATATTATTGAGATGTTTATGTATGATTGGATAAATACATCAATGATAGAGACATGGATAAGGTGAGATCTTGTTTATACATCCATATACCTTGTGTAAGATCTGGTGATCTGGTTTCTTATATATTAATGCATACATAATACATGTTTTGCAGCTACTTAGTCGAAGATCAATGCAAACAATTTGCATTTAATCATGTGGGATTTTTGATTCCATCATTGATTAGTATGGTAGCTAAAGACCCTGATAGTGTTCAACAATACTGTATAGATGCTTTTACAGTTTTCGGTCAGCAAAAGAAGACGATAATAATAGCTCCATTCAATGTCAAGTAAGTTTACTTTATTTATAATTTGGACTTAAGAAAATTCCATTTTTATTGTGCATTTTGAGTTATTAATTTTAACTTTTTTACCTCTAGCGGTAGACATTGGGAGTTACTAGTTATTGTCCCCGGGACGTTCACTGTTTATTATCTAGATCCTGCGGGAAGTACATTGAACACTAAAATTGGACACATATTGAGAATGCCATTATTCTGGTGAGAAATATTTCATTTTTATATCTGTTAACATATGTTATTACATTACTATTTAATTATGCAATTTACTGTGTTACATTAACATGTAGGGGTTTAGATGCATTCAAAAATGCTGGAGGAAATGTCCCAAGGAGAAAGAACCAGCCAATAATTTGGGAGAATGTAAAAGTAAGTTCCCGACTCCAATGTATATATTATTTATGTGAATTGTGCTTAGTTGTATTTTTTAATATTTGTATGTTTCAATTTATAGTGCGCTACACAAGACAACGTCTGGGCATGCGCATACTATGTGATGCGATTTATGCAGATGATTATCCGACATGCCGCATTGGATATTAATACCATACATGAGGTATTATATATAGTCTCATTAGTTAGTATGAAATATATCAATCTTATTTATATATTATTACTTATATATATACATCATTCTCTTTGCAGGTGTTTAAAACTGACCACACTATAGGTAAACGCTTAAAAAATGTGCATGCTCCATATACGATGGAAGCATTAAATGAAATAAGAGAAGAATGGGCAAAAGCCATACAAGCAGTGGTGATTGTAAGATATAATTGGGATGCTGATAGCGATGCTGAATGATATTTTGTAAATTAGTATTTCTGAATGTTTATACATGTCTGAATGTTTCTACATGTATTTGAATGTTTCTACATGTGTGAATGCGAGAATTGAATTGATGTCTGAATGTATCTACTTGTGTGAAAAAATATTTGTTGATTTTGCAGGTTTGTGGCCTGTTTGTAGGCTGATATCAATGGATGTCGTAAACCTGCAGTTCAGAAAACTGAACTGCAAGTTCTCATCTTGCTGACCAGCCACAGCAGGCCTGCAAACTAATAAGAAAAAAAATTAAAGTATAGGCATCAGTTATTTATAGAACACCGTCATCAAAGGCCTACAACGTCGGTTATTTGATAAAAACCGACGCCTAATAGGACAAACAACCCGACCATGCAGGAAAGCACGGCCATGGTGGAAAAGGCGTCGCTTATTAGAATAAAACCGACGCCTATAGTACTAAACACGACCGTGCAGCGAAGCACGGACGTGCTTCGCCATGTCGTCTGGGTGTATGGCGTCGGTTGTTAAGTTGTTAACCGACGCAGAAAGTGTCCTAGGTGGTGCTCTTTTTTGTGGCGCGAACCTTATAGACGTCGGCCAACTATATATAACCGACGCCTATATGTCATATAGGCGTCGGTTAGAAAATCGACGCCGAAGAGTTCGACCTTTAGCGGCGCCCACATAGGCGTCGCTTGAAAACCGTCGCCAAAGGAGGTTAAACAAACGACGCCAAAGGCTGTTTCTGTAGTAGTGTACTATTGAAGGCTTGCTTAAGAAACACGGAGTGAATCATCGTGTGGCTACTCCTTACCACCCCCAAACAAGTGGTCAAGTTGAGTTGGCCAATCGGGAGATAAAGCTCATTCTAGAAAATATGGTGAGACTGGACCGTAAGGATTGGTCACTACATCTTAATGAACCTTTATGGGCTTACAGGACTGCATACAAAGCCTCGATTGGCACCATACATGCAAGCTTGTTTATGAAAAGAGATGCCATTTGTCGGTTGAGATGTAACATAAAGCATTATGGGATTTGAAGTCCATGGACTTTGATGGAGAGAATGCCAGGATGAAGAGAAAGTTTCAGCTGAATGAATTAGAGGAGATGTGACACGAATCTTATGAAATGTCCAAGTGCTACAAAAGAGAACAAAGTTTCTACATGACAAGATGATTAAGAGGAAAGACTTTGAACACGGGAAGTGGGTATGGCTGTATAACTCAAGGATGAAGTTCTTTCTCAGAAAACTTTGGTCTAGATGGGAAGGGTCTTATTTAATTAAAAAGGTGTATCCATCTAGGGCTATGTTGATTTGTGAGAAAGAAGGAGCTAAAGAATTCACTGTGAATGGTCAAAGGCTGAAATCAGTTGTGGAAGGAGGTCCAGACAAAGCCAATCAAAGTTTTGATATCGTAATGTTAGTGGAGGAACATCAGATTGATGAGGAGATGTACTTGAATGCACATGAGAGAGACATTTTGTTATAACCCCAATTTTTGGGTTCAATTGATGAGAAATGTAATTTCTCATATTAAAGATGTTTGAACAAATAACCATATATTTGGTTGAGAATAATTGGATTTCGTTTAAAATAGCCTTGTTGATTGATTTGTGGGCTTTATTGGCTATTGGGCCCAATAACAAGGAAATAACAAAGCTAATTCAATTAGTGAATGAATAATTGAATTTATAAGAAAAGAAATATGTAGAAACCTCTAGAAGGAAAATCCAAAGAGGATTTCGTGCCTCTTGGATTCCTTGGGCTCCAAGGAGTCTAAAGTTGCCAAGAAAATCAATTAGAAAAAGAAAAGATTAATTCGGTATTTCTTTATTAAGAAAGAAATTGTAAACAATGAGAAAATGTGGAAATTAAGCGAAAAGATAAATAATTGAGTTACCCTTTATGGAATTTTCGTATCCCAAGGTTTTCTTTTGATATAAGGGATGCCAATGAGGAAAATAGAAGGGAAATAAAAAGAAATTATCAAAAAGATATATTTGTAATGAGAAATAAACAAGATAATGTGAAATATTGCGTAATGATGCATCTGAGAGGATAATAAGTATCCAATGAGAGAATTTCGAAAAAAAGGGAGTATCTTGGGATCCAAGGAATCCCAATATAGAGGAAAAAAAGAGGAAATAATAAAAAGGCAAAAGAAGAGGATAATGAGTTGCTTTAGTAATGAATTATGAGGTTCGATAAAAAGGAAAGTATTTTCCTATTATATGAAAATAGAACTCGTTGCCTTTGGAATAAAGGGTAAGTAAATAAGAGAATAATGAGAGGTATTTTCGAATCCTTAAATAACCAAGTAACAGTAATACCAAAAGGATAGGTAGAGAGAGAGAGAAGAATTGCTTCTCTTTGTATGAAACCGATTCCTTTTTGGAAAGGACTCTTGGAGTCGTGTTTTAGACCTCATAGGACTTCGTTTCTCTTTCCTATATAAGGGATAGATTAGGGTCGAGTGCAGAGGGTTTTTCACGCAGCCATCCATCTTCTCTCCTTCCTCTACTTCATATTTTTTTTCGTCAAAACCCTAGCAAGAGGGTAGACCAACCTCCGAGTCACGGGCCCCCATGGGTTGAGTTGAACAGGACCCCGATGTTTCCACGGAACCACAGGAAGCATGGCCACCTCCTCCGTGCTCTGGAGCGGGTGTAGCAGCCAGCATAGGGCTGCAGGTTGGCCTGAGTTGCGGAACCTGGTGGGCTCGAAACAGCCACTCAAACCCCTACCTAAGGGTACCCCCCTGATCGCGGAGAGGCGACGGAGGTAGGGGAAGGTGTCCTTGGGGTCGCCGAGGTCGGAGGTGAGGAGGAAGGGCCGCGCAAAGCCTGCTAGGGCGGCCGCGCGCGCCATCCGGAGGAAGAAGATGAAGCTCAGGAGATTTGGACGAAATTGCCCTCCGCGGGTATGAAGCAGCGACGACTTAAGCGGGGGCAGAAAAGTCATTTCGTAATGTTTTAAGAAAGCTGCCCCGCATTGCTTGGAAGGCGCCTACGTGGCACTTCCTTATTGGCCAAGTAAGTATTTTCTTGCATAAATCATAACTAGAGTTTGGTAACTCGGATTGGGACACTTAATATATGAAAGTTGATCAGAAAAGCATAAGGAATCTGTTAAAAATGTAACTAAAGACCGATTCCGTTTATAATTTCAAAAGTGTCTTAAGTTGATCATATGGGCATTAAACTTTGATTAATAACCCTAATCATGTTTGGGAATTCGATCTAAAACCCTAAATGGGTTATTTCAAGTATTAGTAACATGTTGAGAGGAAAAGTAAAAAATTTGAATATGATATTCGATAATATTGACTTACTTTAGGGTTTTACACATGAATATATGATAATGCATCTAGAAACCCTAATTTAGGGTAAAAGAAGATAAGATCATATTTAAATTGGAAAATGTGAAAGTATGATTGTTAAATGATAGTTCTAAGTTATTTGTATATGAAAGTCCTTAATCCTGGATAAATACCCTAAAGGTAGTAATTAGGGTCTTTTCATGAATAAAAGATGGAATTGATGACAAAATGAGTTCATATGTTAATTAGACCCTAATGGGATTTGAATTAATAATAGATGCACATAATGATCTTGTCATGAATTAAAAGGGATAAAAATAGTATCTTTAATGTAAAAGAAGTTTAATGAAATTAATTGATGAGTAATATGCCTTTAAATGTGGAAATAGGGTTATATGTTGTGGAAATAACCTTAGTATTGAAGAATAGATAAAATAACTAGGGTTTTTGAATAATCGCATAAAATTAGGGTTTAATGTGGTGAAAGATAAAGGGAAACCCTAATTGTATAATGAAACCCTAAGATAGACACAAAACCCTAGAAAGTGAATCCAAGTAAATAGAGTAGTTTTTGATGAAGAGTGTAACAATAGAGTACATATTCTTTTCAGGAAATATGTGATGATTGAATTACTTGCTTGGATATGTTGATTGGCTGATTATATATACATGAAGTAAATGTTCAATAATCTGCATGACTCTTCAAATCAGGTATGTGGTTACTTATGGTTAACTGTTTAGGTTTCCCGGCGTTTTCCGAACGTTTTATCGCTTGGATGCAACTAAACTGCTTGGATGTTCATATTGCAAATATAATGTGGCTATGACTATCACTTAATGTGTATACCTATAAACTCAGATCCTGGTTCTCTCTGTGGCGAAATAGCTAACCTAGTACATGGCTACCTATGGTAGGTCATCAGGTTAGAGAAGACTTGGTACATGGCTACCTATTGGGTAGGTCCATCAGGTCTATGGATGACCTAGTACATGGCTACCCATTGGGTAGGTCCATCAGGTCAATGGTTGACTTAGTACATGGCTACCATGGAGGTAGGACCATCAAGTCATAAAGAGTTAGAGATTGGGCTATCCTCGGATAGTGCCATGCGACTCTATACCTAAAAGAGAGGTGATATCCATGTCCACTGCAGGGACAGCCCAGAGTTGTGAATATGTATGGATTGAGTTATATGGTTTAAAACGTAATCTTGTTTGTTAAATCATTAATTGAATGATTATGTTGTTAACTTAGTTGAACAATTATCTGCTTCTCCCCCACATACCAGCTTCGGCTGACCGACGTTTTGTTTGTCGGCGTTTTAGGTACAATGAAAAGAACAAACAGTAAAGTGGCACATGTGATACTAAAAGAGAGTTAAAGTATAAAGGAGGATTAGATAGATTAGTATCGGTGTGGATAGAAGTTTAATGAACCAAGTTTTCAAAAGGTATGTAAAGAAAAATTTTATTACCATTTTCAGTATAGTCTGTTAGAATTTGATAATTGTTTATGGTTATATGCCGAACCTTTGATCCGGGATTAATGGGTGCGGCTTCAACCTCTTGGTCTCCCTTAATTGGGGGTTACTGAAAGGTGAGGTCGTAACATTTGGTATCAGAGCGTAGGTTCCTCATATAACCATTAGTAATTATTAAATTTTACAAACTCCATAGAACCCAAGGGAGTTATTAGAGGAGTATCCGAAAGACGGAGGTGTCTAGAAAGGGATCACGACCGGGGGCTGGCAAGATTTTCCTCCGCACCGCTAGTCGGAATACGAGGACTCCCAGACCCGTGTGACCGCCTGGCCAAAGTCTTAGGGTATGAATCGAAATAAGATACCTACAGGACTTCTCATCTTATTCATCTCTTCTCATCATAAAATTTCTGATAAGGACCTAAAGGATTAGGGTTTTCTTTCTTCTCCTCACTTTCTCGAGGTATGGGTAAGATTAATAAGGTTTAAGGAATCCTCCATCAAATTAATGAAAAGCATGTAAATAAGATGTCATGGACATAAGCTTAATAGATTAAGCGCAAAATAAATAATAGATACATGCTTAGGTCGTATGACATGAGATGTCATGACCTCAGAAGAGACCTGAGGCTAGACCTTCTTGTCAGGAGGATAAGTCCGTTTTGGAGATAGAGATCTCCATTGCTAGTAGAGACCTGGCACATCCTATGAGGACGATGGTAACCCTAACCCTAAGTGATGATTAGAGAGAGATAGTTGGACCAGGTGTTTGAAAGGACATGCCTTTGGGATGTCATAGAATCCATGGGTGACCTAGCACCTTTTAGCAATCCAACACTGGGAAGGGTCGTGCATGTTAGGATAAAGGATAGTCCTTTAGATGATGATGTTAGTGAAGGACCTTAGAAACCCTATGGGCTTGTGCAAATAGGGCATAGCTGGCACCTAGGGCACGTCATAGTGCTGACAGTAGGATGAAACCCTGGATAAGGAATCATGAGGAGGCATAAAGGGTTATGGATGATTTTGAGCAAACCATAAGTTCGAACCTAGGCTTCACCCATGTAGAGCATGCCTTTGAGGTTGAACCTTCATGAAGAGAGGACCTCTAATGGTGAGGTTGGATGTAGGGTTAGCTCCAGAGAGAGAGCAGGAAACCCCGCAAGAAGGTTGGAAGCCTAAAACCCTAAACAATGGATGACAGTGGTTGCCTCATAAGTTGATGATATCTTGGTTGCCTTTAGAGGGACCAAACCCTAGACAGTGAAGATGAAGCATATGGTGCCTATGTGCCTACAATATATGTGTTTACCTTCTGAGGTAGGAAAAAGAGTTCCTTAGACCTAGAAAGGTTTAGTAGCAGGTTATGTGGCCTTGTACCTTGTTGGTTGTCCTTAGGGAGGACCCAACTCTAAGTGTTGCTTGAGTTGAAGGATGACAAGGAGTGTGTGTCATGCCTTTTTCATGCTTGGTTTGTAGTTAAGAGACAGGGCATGCAGTGAACCTAGGGTTCCTAGGCCTAAGAGGGGAAGTGGTATACCTAATGCTCATGATGAGAATAAAGTTTCTATAGTTTCGAGCATGGTACGCCTCGTGAATAAAGGAAAAGGGAAGCCCCTTAAGTTTAAGGTATGTTTGGTGAACCCCTTACAGCTAGGTTGATGATAAAGAAAGGTATGATCTTGATCCAACATTGAGGAAAGAGGACAAGTATGACCTAGCATGGTACAGTAAGTGATCTTCTCATGCCTTAATGGCTTGCTAGGGTTAAGTAGGCTCGTGTGTATGTAAACCCTAAACCTAAGAGATTTTGTGACCTTGCTGTCAAGAGATAGTTTTCCTCCCATCCTGGGGGAGAGACACCTTTGGTAGGGTGCATATCAGTTTTGGTCAGTTTAAGGTAACCTAAAGAGGTCTCTTATGATCTTGAGGAGCTAAGAGGAAAGTACATGGTATGGGAATGAACCTGTAGACTCATAGATATCCATCTCTAATTGCATATAAATGTGTTACCAAGGAGGTAACCGGTATAGGGCTTGACCAAGGTAGGCAAGTTGCCATGATCCCAATGAAAGGATGAAGGTCAACCTATGAATGCAGAAAGAGAGATGATGAAGACTTGGGGTAAGGTTCTAGGTGAACATGTACTACGATGGAGAATCCTAAGTCTATCCTAGGGTCAGGTAGGGATAAGTCCGATGAAGGTAGGAGTTGCCTAATTCCCCAGTTGCACATGACCATAGGGACGGGAGGTAACAGCTATCATTGTCTTAGGGCCATGGGTTAGGAGATTGATCACCTCCATAAACTCATGGGACCCAAAGGGCAGATGAGTAGGGCACTCTCTTGATGCATGAGGAAAAGGGATGACCCCAAAAGAGTCGGTACCCTATAAACCTAGAGGAGATGACCAAGGATATAAACCTCAGTAGGTTCAAGACTAGTTTGATATCATGATGTTTGTGGCACATGGCAACTTAGATTTAAAGATGTACTGGCAAGGTGGGATGTACCATCTCAACTCTTGGAACAGGAAGAACTTTGTATTTGGACTGCAGCCAAATGCTTATTTCCTCTTGTTATGGGGGTGAGAGATAGGACATTATGCATGTCATACACCAAGGATAAGAGATGATGGAGGTTGGAGCGTTGCCACGAGAAATGGGGATAGAGAAGATCTCTTATCATGGTAAAGTGAATGATACATGGATGGATTGCAAACACTAAGAGGAATGAGGTGATCACCTTATGAGGATGTGGAGCTTACGGGTTATACCAGGTTGAGTTTGAACACCATGATGATGGAATCAGAGAGTGTTCTTATGAAGATGAATATATATAGTGTAAGGTGACATGATAAGAAAAAATACATGGAAGTGTAATGTTACCTAAGGATGTGAAGTGATAATGAATGATCTGATTAAGACTTGTTTGACTAGAAGCTAGAAGAGGTTGTTTGGCTAACCCTAAGTTTGAACAGGAGGGGTGTTTGGATAACACTCGGATGTAACAAGATCTGTTGAAAGGTTAAGGGTTGTTGGTTAGCCATTCTAATCCTTGATATGATGGAAGGATGATGGTAGAACCTCAAGTGCACTTCTTGGGAAGAGAAGGTGATGAAACCCCGACTAGAGTGGTTTAGGGTTTCGAGGAGTTGATCTTGAAAGAATCATGACATACAGGGAGTCCTGGTTGGAGATCATCATACACCGTGGAAAATGAAAATAGCACTTTGGATGCATAAGATGAAGTTGCATGTGGAGTACGTCCATGCAAGCCAAGAGGTAAAGGACGAACCCCAGTAACCCAATGTATCAACATAGAGGACAAAAGAATCCTTGAGAGTGAATGAGAGCTCAACACTATGGATGTTGTGATGGGTCTTCCCTGGATCGAGGAAGGTCGAGATACAATGTGGGTTATGGTAGGTCGCCTTACCTAGATAAGGAAGAGTTCTGCTAAGGGACAGATCTAGTTGAACTACCCATGAGAAAGATGGTTCAATCACACCATGAAGCAAGTTCAAAGGATTCTTGAGTTTGACCTAAAAGTTCACTTCCATAAAGTGGAAGTAGGTACATGAAGCACTCAATGATAGTATAGTTTATAACCCCTAACTATGGTTAGTATATTCCAGACTAAAGGGTCTGATGAGGGCATGTGTGCTCATTCAGGGTGATATCTAGAGACAGTTTTTGTCCTATGAAAGATGTGACAATGACCACCATAGCCACATCGGGTTGTATATGAAGCTTTGTAAGGGAGGTTGTGTCGGTCACCACTTTAGTAAGGTAATGTTGGTGAAAGGACCACATGATGGTTAGAAAAGTACCACATGATGGTTAGAAAAAGGGACCCCAGTACATGTAGATGAAGTCACTTTGGTTGCGCAAGGGCTGAAAGGAGCCTAGAGACGATGAGAGTCGTGAGCAAATGCAAAGTAGACTGACATACAAGTTACTGTGGGAGAAAATATAACATGAAAATCCGACCCCTCTAAGTTATATCTAATAGAGATGAGTACCCGATACATGAGTCCATTAGAGATGGATGGGTGGAGAAGGTTAGGTTTGAACCTACCCCTCAGGATAGAGTAATGGGAGATGTTTTCCGTGTGTTCAGTTTTGAGCACTATGTGAGATACCGACCATGTGCTGAGCAATGAACCTAGTGAGCCCCAAGGGAGGCTGAAATGGCCTGAGTTACCTGTGTTGTTTATAGACGCCAGGATGAAAGAACTCAGAGAAAAGAATATGTGATAATAAAGGTTCTTTGAAAATGCCATGGGTACGGCAAAGCCACATAGGGGCCAATGATGGGCATGGAAAAGTCTTATCCTGAATTGTTTGTTTGCTTGCCTAAATTTTGAGGACAAAATTTCTATAAGAGGGGAAGGATGTTATAACCCCAATTTTTGGGTTCAATTGATGAGAAATGTAATTTCTCATATTAAAGATGTTTGAACAAATAACCATATATTTGGTTGAGAATAATTGGATTTCGTTTAAAATAGCCTTGTTGATTGATTTGTGGGCTTTATTGGCTATTGGGCCCAATAACAAGGAAATAACAAAGCTAATTCAATTAGTGAATGAATAATTGAATTTATAAGAAAAGAAATATGTAGAAACCTCTAGAAGGAAAATCCAAAGAGGATTTCGTGCCTCTTGGATTCCTTGGGCTCCAAGGAGTCTAAAGTTGCCAAGAAAATCAATTAGAAAAAGAAAAGATTAATTCGGTATTTCTTTATTAAGAAAGAAATTGTAAACAATGAGAAAATGTGGAAATTAAGCGAAAAGATAAATAATTGAGTTACCCTTTATGGAATTTTCGTATCCCAAGGTTTTCTTTTGATATAAGGGATGCCAATGAGGAAAATAGAAGGGAAATAAAAAGAAATTATCAAAAAGATATATTTGTAATGAGAAATAAACAAGATAATGTGAAATATTGCGTAATGATGCATCTGAGAGGATAATAAGTATCCAATGAGAGAATTTCGAAAAAAAGGGAGTATCTTGGGATCCAAGGAATCCCAATATAGAGGAAAAAAAGAGGAAATAATAAAAAGGCAAAAGAAGAGGATAATGAGTTGCTTTAGTAATGAATTATGAGGTTCGATAAAAAGGAAAGTATTTTCCTATTATATGAAAATAGAACTCGTTGCCTTTGGAATAAAGGGTAAGTAAATAAGAGAATAATGAGAGGTATTTTCGAATCCTTAAATAACCAAGTAACAGTAATACCAAAAGGATAGGTAGAGAGAGAGAGAGAAGAATTGCTTCTCTTTGTATGAAACCGATTCCTTTTTGGAAAGGACTCTTGGAGTCGTGTTTTAGACCTCATAGGACTTCGTTTCTCTTTCCTATATAAGGGATAGATTAGGGTCGAGTGCAGAGGGTTTTTCACGCAGCCATCCATCTTCTCTCCTTCCTCTACTTCATATTTTTTTTCGTCAAAACCCTAGCAAGAGGGTAGACCAACCTCCGAGTCACGGGCCCCCATGGGTTGAGTTGAACAGGACCCCGATGTTTCCACGGAACCACAGGAAGCATGGCCACCTCCTCCGTGCTCTGGAGCGGGTGTAGCAGCCAGCATAGGGCTGCAGGTTGGCCTGAGTTGCGGAACCTGGTGGGCTCGAAACAGCCACTCAAACCCCTACCTAAGGGTACCCCCTGATCGCGGAGAGGCGACGGAGGTAGGGGAAGGTGTCCTTGGGGTCGCCGAGGTTGGAGGTGAGGAGGAAGGGCCGCGCAAAGCCTGCTAGGGCGGCCGCGCGCGCCATCCGGAGGAAGAAGATGAAGCTCAGGAGATTTGGACGAAATTGCCCTCCGCGGGTATGAAGCAGCGACGACTTAAGCGGGGGCAGAAAAGTCATTTCGTAATGTTTTAAGAAAGCTGCCCCGCATTGCTTGGAAGGCGCCTACGTGGCACTTCCTTATTGGCCAAGTAAGTATTTTCTTGCATAAATCATAACTAGAGTTTGGTAACTCGGATTGGGACACTTAATATATGAAAGTTGATCAGAAAAGCATAAGGAATCTGTTAAAAATGTAACTAAAGACCGATTCCGTTTATAATTTCAAAAGTGTCTTAAGTTGATCATATGGGCATTAAACTTTGATTAATAACCCTAATCATGTTTGGGAATTCGATCTAAAACCCTAAATGGGTTATTTCAAGTATTAGTAACCTGTTGAGAGGAAAAGTAAAAAATTTGAATATGATATTCGATAATATTGACTTACTTTAGGGATTTACACATGAATATATGATAATGCATCTAGAAACCCTAATTTAGGGTAAAAGAAGATAAGATCATATTTAAATTGGAAAATGTGAAAGTATGATTGTTAAATGATAGTTCTAAGTTATTTGTATATGAAAGTACTTAATCCTGGATAAATACCCTAAAGGTAGTAATTAGGGTCTTTTCATGAATAAAAGATGGAATTGATGACAAAATGAGTTCATATGTTAATTAGACCCTAATGAGATTTGAATTAATGATAGATGCACATAATGATCTTGTCATGAATTAAAAGGGATAAAAATAGTATCTTTAATGTAAAAGAAGTTTAATGAAATTAATTGATGAGTAATATGCCTTTAAATGTGGAAATAGGGTTATATGTTGTGGAAATAACCTTAGTATTGAAGAATAGATAAAATAACTAGGGTTTTTGAATAATCGCATAAAATTAGGGTTTAATGTGGTGAAAGATAAAGGGAAACCCTAATTGTATAATGAAACCCTAAGATAGACACAAAACCCTAGAAAGTGAATCCAAGTAAATAGAGTAGTTTTTGATGAAGAGTGTAACAATAGAGTACATATTCTTTTCAGGAAATATGTGATGATTGAATTACTTGCTTGGATATGTTGATTGGCTGATTATATATACATGAAGTAAATGTTCAATAATCTGCATGACTCTTCAAATCAGGTATGTGGTTACTTATGGTTAACCGTTTAGGTTTCCCGGCGTTTTCCGAACGTTTTATCGCTTGGATGCAACTAAACTGCTTGGATGTTCATATTGCAAATATAATGTGGCTATGACTATCACTTAATGTGTATACCTATAAACTCAGATCCTGGTTCTCTCTGTGGCGAAATAGCTAACCTAGTACATGGCTACCTATGGTAGGTCATCAGGTTAGAGAAGACCTAGTACATGGCTACCTATTGGGTAGGTCCATCAGGTCTATGGATGACCTAGTACATGGCTACCCATTGGGTAGGTCCATCAGGTCAATGGTTGACTTAGTACATGGCTACCATGGAGGTAGGACCATCAAGTCATAAAGAGTTAGAGATTGGGCTATCCTCGGATAGTGCCATGCGACTCTATACCTAAAAGAGAGGTGATATCCATGTCCACTGCAGGGACAGCCCAGAGTTGTGAATATGTATGGATTGAGTTATATGGTTTAAAACGTAATCTTGTTTGTTAAATCATTAATTGAATGATTATGTTGTTAACTTAGTTGAACAATTATCTGCTTCTCCCCCACATACCAGCTTCGGCTGACCGACGTTTTGTTTGTCGGCATTTTAGGTACAATGAAAAGAACAAACAGTAAAGTGGCACATGTGATACTAAAAGAGAGTTAAAGTATAAAGGAGGATTAGATAGATTAGTATCGGTGTGGATAGAAGTTTAATGAACCAAGTTTTCAAAAGGTATGTAAAGAAAAATTTTATTACCATTTTCAGTATAGTCTGTTAGAATTTGATAATTGTTTATGGTTATATGCCGAACCTTTGATCCGGGATTAATGGGTGCGGCTTCAACCTCTTGGTCTCCCTTAATTGGGGGTTACTGAAAGGTGAGGTCGTAACACATTTACTTCAAATATGCGTTGAAAATCCCAAGAGAGTGGTCGACTTCGAGAATCAATAAGCCTGACTGAAGGCGTAAAATTTAGCGCTAGTGGGAGGCAACCCACTTAGGTTTGGGAACGTTTTCACCCAACCTTAACGTTTTGATACGTTTACTTTGTTTTCACACAATTCCAAGAATACACACACACACTTGTGCTTGACACTTTTTATTTTAGTTTTGATGATATTTTAGGTGAGACAGGTGAAAGTTGAGAGAGGAGGAAAATTTCAGTGAAAAAATATTGATATAACATTTAGCGGGTCAGTTAAAATGATTGGAGAATGAATTATACAATGATTTGATGATTTTTGAAGATTTTTGATCTTGGAGTACCCAACACGGTCGTGCTGCCATGGACCGGTCGAGCTGGCTTTGTGCATTTCAATAGGGAAATTCATGAGTTTTGGGCATGAGCAGCACAATCGTGGTGGCCGCCACAGCCGTGCTGGCACCTCGCCACCACGGTCATGCTGGACCAAGCCCAGTACTTAAAGTACTCAATTTTTCCTGACCCGAAACTCATTTTTACAAACAAAGCATGGTCATTCCACGTGAGTGGCGACTAGGGAAACCCCCATTCACCCCCCAAGTCACCTAATTTTGCTTCCAAACTCTATAATTGAGTTCCCCTTGGTCCCCAATCATCTTCCCTAACCTCAAGCTTCATTTTCCACCCTCCATCACCATCTGTTTCTCCATCTCCAAGGAGAATCCGCCCCTACAGCCCGGAAGCATGTTTAGTGATGTTCTTGTTTATTTTTCACTGAAGATCCTTGCAATATGAAGAGTACGGGAAAGGAAATCAGGAAGAGGGTAGAGAAGACGATGGGCGTCCTCACCAGAGGCAAAAGCCACTCCAAGCGGGCCTCCAATTTGTCACAGTAGTCCCACAGTGGATCATCACCGTCAAATTTGATTTCACAATCACTCCGACGGTCAGCATCGATGAGTGTGTCATGACACCACTCCTCCTCCAGCGGCCACATGTCGGATCCTAGCTACAACAACCCCAATGACAAAGAGGAGGAGGAAGAGGAAGAGTTGGAGAATATTGTTGATTCGGTAGACATCGACGCACCGGCCCAGAATAGGAGGGCCAAGAAGGCTACTAACACGTCATCCTCACAACCTCCATGCCCAACTTCAGCTAGATGCTCCACATCATCAGTACAACCACACACCACTCAACAACCCATTAGGTGATGATTGGTGATTGAGGAAGAGGCTGAAGATGCACCAGTCCAGATGGTGCCCTCAAATTTGGACACAAGTTCAGGGTCACACACATACAAGGAGGAGGAGATAGATGACACAGAGAGAGAGGAGATGGAAGATGAGCCAGTGGACTTCTTGTCCAAACTGGAGGGTGACATTATGAAGTGGTTTGGGAAGCAACCCAAGGAGAGTGCTTATGGGAGAGGCACAACAAGGAAAGTGATCTCAAGGTCATTACTTGTGTAGCAATGATGTGTTTCTAGATACCGCTCATTACGTATGATGTCATAATATAGTTATAGACATTCATTGTCGATGTAATTTGGGACCTACAAGGTCACACACATAGGGTGCACATGGAATAGGAGTTTACTCATGAATAAGATTTAACTTGGTAACTAAAGTGTTTAGGTAATCAACTTAAACAACACTGGGTGTCAGTTGGTTGACTGGAGTGTCCACTTGACCAATTGGGAATTACAACCGACTGACTATAGTGTCCAGTTGACCTAATAGGCAATTTGTAAGATTGGATCAAGGAATTGATGCTGATGTCATGATGTTCATAATTGTTGCAATGGATCCAATATGTTTGCAAATAGGAAATATAGTCAATCGACCTGCTAGAGTGTCCAGTCAACCACTAGCCTTCCAATGTACCAACTGGGAGTCTAGTTGACCGACTCATGATTTGCAACAATTGAAAATTCATGTAATTCAGAGGCTAGCACTCATGACAAGTCTACCCATCTCAATGTTGTGGTAGCATGAGAGCTAGAGGCATCTTACTCATAAAAGGAAAGATAGCCAAATGGGAGTATAGTCAACATTAGAATGTTGAAAACACGAAGGGATACTTCTTCTTTCCAGTTCTAGAAGAATGATGTGGGGTTCTGGATGGTCCACATGGACTACGTAGAGGTATGGAGGTGATTTCCATCATACTGGGAGAACATCATCAACTGCCATCTGTAGTGATACACCAGGAGGTCGCAACCAATGATCGTTTGTGTGCTTCTTGAGAAAGAAGCACAATGATGTAAGGATTGTCAGTGGACTTGCTCCAGGACCTGTTATATGCCTTGCACCTTCCTTCTGGTTCATAGTTGTTGACACGATCCACTAGTTTATGGGAAATATGGAAAGAAATTTTTTTTTGCTACCATCTCTATCGCCGTATTTCCCTATAGCGTTATCAGAGCTTAGTTAATTTACTATGTTTTAGAATTTAATTGAGATGATGAATTTTTGGCTTTATCATTTATTTTATTTCATGCAATGTGAATATTTAAATTGATTAATGTGCATATCTGATTAAATATCATATACACTAGAGAATGTCCCATAGATCCTATATATATATATATATATATATATATATATATATATATATGTAATCTATATGCATTACCCTAAATTGTTTGGATGGTGGATATATGCATGGTTATGGCCAATACCCCAATGAATGTGTGTGCTTGGTTGAATGGTTTAATTCCTATCTTTTAGAATCAGTTTGTATATAGAACCTCTCTCTTTCTCCATATGTAAGTTAATGCATTCCTCCTTATACTTTCCTCTAATGTAACTTGAGCTTTAAACTTTTACAATGTAATAAATAAATAGGTTCACTTTAATTTCTATTTTAGCAAAAGAGACGACGTTCTGCACCAGACGTCGACTGACTAGGAAGTCGAGTCACACGGTCAGAGGACTAAAGAGGTAGTAGACTAGAGGAGCCAATTGATCGAATAGAGGCTCAATCGACCGACTATAGGACTCCAAACAAAAGTTTAAACCATGAGCCAATCGACTGACAAGAAGACAAAATGATCGACTAGAAGAGTTCAATCAACCTACTAACTTGTTTCCAACACATCACTTTTTCCTTTATAGGTTGTAACCTATGATGTTTGACCTTAGGTAGATGGTGATTCTTTATAGCTTCAAATAATTGCATTAGTGTGTCCATAACCATAGCATGTATGTTTGTGATTGCATGTTTTTGTTTGTGGACATAATATGTATATAATACATATTATAAGTATTTGGTGATTGGATATGTATATGTATTTATATATAAAACCCTAAATAATTATTAAGTCTTGAATTCTTTCCATAAGTAGCACACACAAAAATCTTGATCAAATAAGCGTAGGTTATGCCAAAGCATGGTGTGTTGTCTATCTCATAGAAGTGTGATGGTACATATGTGGGTCTGCCAAAGTAGGGTGCATATTCTATCATGTTGTCTTGGGTCAGGCTTAACTAGGTGGTCTAAGTGAGATTAAGTTCCTAGAATCATACAAATGGAATATAATAAGGATTTATGCACACCATCTATCCAAGAGTTGCATTAGATGCAACTGGCAGAAGTTGCCTACCTAAATAGTCCAGTTGTGGGAAATCAACCAAAGTTGAATCATGATTTGATGAAATATGGATCTTGGCTCACTAAAAGGTTGTGCGTTGCAATCTTCCAAGTTGATAGTGAGAGTTTTCAATTTGAACAAAATAGTGGGAGTAATAATTAATTAAAGGCCTAACTAATTTTATCAATATAATCAAATCAAATCAAAGTGTTTTGACAAATGTGAATTCTCTTTTGTAGAAACAAATGGTAAACACATTCTCATTGGGATCGGTCCTTGAGAAGAAAGAACTAAACGAGACCAACTTCAATGATTGGTTTAGGACTTTGAAAATGTTCTCACTCGTGAGTGCCAACTCTATGTCCTTGAAACACCAATGCCAGAGGAACCTGCTCCAAATGTGCCTAAGTTTGAAATGGATTCTTACTCGAAGAATGTCAATCATTCCGCAAACATCAAGGACCTTATGCTAAGCTGTATGAACTATGAGTTGCATAAACAATATGAAAACATGTACATTCTCGAGATGATAGCACATATTAAGTATCATGTAAAGACAAGAAAGGTATAATGTCTCCAAAGTTTTGTTTGAGTGCAAACTTGACAAAGGGAGATCTAGCAGATCCCCATGTGATCAATATGATTGAGTATTTGAAACATCTGGAGATATTGGGATTTCCTTTAGGCTAAGAGTTGGCCGCAAATATGATTGTAGAATTGTTTCCTGAATCATATTGCCATTTTATCAAGTGCTATTACTTGAGTAACTTAGTCCAAATGTTGTTTGCATTGCTTGGCATGTCAACAAATGCTAAAGCAAGAATGAAGAAGGACAAAGCTATGATAGAGATCAGAAAAGGATAGTCCATGGGAAAAGGCAATTTCAAGAAAAGTTTTGAGGCTAGGCCGAAGTCCAAGTCCTTTGCACTCAAGATAAGGAGAAGGGTAAGTGTAAAGAGATGAGATCACCTCCTTACTAAAATTTAAAGGAAGTACAAAACATCCATCTTTTTAGAAAGATAAAAGATATTGAGGGATGCATGTATAATATTCCAAGTAAATTAGCATGCACCGGATACATATAAAATGTCAATAGCATCGGAAAAAACAACAAAATAAAGTTATTACATGTCTTTCATCATAGTTCACTACATAAGTTTTTTAGAAGAAAAAGATAAGAAAACTAGGGATCTAGCTTTACCAACCTAGACATTCTTTAGAAGAAAACTTGAGATCCACTCCTGGTGTCGATTTCCTTGGACTTGGTCTTCACCTTGCTCAACACCTAGGTGGTTGGAAAAAACACCCAGTAAAAGGGAAAGGAAAACAAAGTATGTGTCAACAAATATGACTAGGATATCAAGGTAAAGAAAACATGTAAATAAAGGCTAGTTTTCATAATAAGATGAAGATTTCAAGAGTATGAGGCTATTTTTAAATAGATATTTGCCATATAAAATATAATAAAAGGTTGCATGCATGATAATTATGACTACCTTAACTAAGTAGGGTTGAGGCACCTACGGGACCTCAACCTATAGTTGAGGGGAGAATTAATACATTCTCAGTCACCTACACATATTTTTATGGGGGAGAATAAGACATTCCCCATGGGGAATCAATACATGCCCTATCTATGTGTTGTTGTACATAAGTACCACTACTACAGCTAAATAGTCCACAAAATCAACATGCTAGAAAAGAAATCATGGCAAGTAAAAGCATCATATCAATTTAAACATGGCAATGGGGTACAAGACCGAAATAGAAGAGAAACAATATTGATTTAGAGGCATATATAACCATGGATTCAAGACTAGAAGATTTAGGGTTCATTTCAGCCTCATTAGGGAAATATAGGGTTTGGTTGCAATTATCCCAACATAGGGTGTAAGGAATGAACATACCTTAATTACTAACTTTCACCACTTTAATTGAGTCCAAGTTCCACTTAGCCTGTTTTCAATGTATAAACATGTATTAGAGTACATATTGCACATTACTGTATAGAAACCCTAATTTCAAAACTTTTTAGTAAAACTCGGATTTGGATTTTGAAAATATCACCAACGAACTTATTAGGTTCTCCTGATCAAGAAAACATATTTTTATGTTAATTTTGGAGTTATGATGATTAAGATGTACTTTTTATGATTTTTATGCATGAAATTCATTTTACAAAAATCACCCTTCGTCAAACCATGAAATCAGACCTTGAAAATATTTTTATTATATAGAGATTAATTTTCAAATTACAAAACATATTTATTTGTCAAATTTGGATAAGCGGATTTAAAAGATATGAAATTTTCAATTTGAACCAACCAGGAAATGACAAGTAAAAAATCTTCGAGAGAGAGGAAGAGTGAGAGTGAGGGAGAAAACACCATTTGACCCAAGATTAGGGTTGGAGATGCATAGGTAACCCAACTAGATCTACTAGATAAGGTAAAACAGCAAGAAACCAAAACCCTAGAAGAACATAGTAAATAGAGATGGAGATCATCGATTTTAAACATAGAAGCATGAGTTTTAAGCATGCACTAAGCAATATATGAGAAGGGGGTTAACAAAACTCACCTCTAAGGAAGGTGGAAAAGTTCAAGCAAAACGATTCCTGAGCTACAGAGGCTGGTTTCTCCAAAAAAGCTCCTATATCGAGCAAGAAGTACATTCTCCACTTTAGAGGTGAAAAACCCTAGCAAAAGAACATGGAGATGAGGTGTTTAAGACTCTAAGTGGGGTCTCACCATGGAAGGCCATGGTTCCGACCTATAAGAAGGTGAGAGGAAGACTAATGATATGAAAATAGGTAAGGAAAGGAGGAAACTTACTATTTTTGGTCAAAATCGCCAAGAAGGAGCTTTAGGAACCCTAAATAGAGCAAATTTGGAACCCTAGGAGCCTTCTTCACCATGGTAAGCACTCTCTTTTACCTTGGGACAACACCTTCATGGATAAATAGAGTAGGAATGATTCTCTAAGCTGGGGGAAAGAGAAGGAGAGGATTTCTTCTTGGATTGGGAGGTGGGAAGGGGTGGACATGGCTTAATAAAGAAGGGGGCAAGCATGAGGTGTCTATGGGACTTTCCATGTGTCCTTAGGCTAGGGCTTCATGGCCATTTAAGAGGACAACTCATAGAGACTTCTTGTATATCAAATGTCGGTCCTAAAATCCCATGGAGACTTCTAGACCATCCCCACCGTCCTCCAATCAAATAAATAACCCCATTAGTTGATAGCTTTTAAAGATAAGCTCATTTATAAAGAGGGTAATCCCTAAAATGCCCTTGGAGAGAAACACCTTCAAACTAAGGTGCAACTAGGTGCCCCATGGTTAAAAATTTCGAGAATGGTAAGGGAATATCTAAGGATTATAATGCACATGATAATTTGCAAAGAAAACCTACCAATTGGGTAAATTGCATAAAAGTCCAAAATGTTCCTAAAATTGCATAACTTGCACAAACAACATTCAAATTGAACCAAATTTGAAACTTAGGGTCATTTTATGATTTAAAAACACATAAAAAGTTATATTAAGGTTTAGAACACCTAATAAGGTCCTTAAATAGACTTTCACTAAGGTATTTGTGCATAAACCCTTTTATTGGTACAAATAGTGAATAAATGTTCACCAAACCACTATAAATTCAACTAATTAAACATGAACGACATAAAGGACAGAAATGAAAGGGAAACTTGGGAAAAAGGGTTACATGGAGATTACATCTAAGATTTAGTTTGTTACAACACTCCACCCCTTTAAAAGGATATCATCCTTGAAATCTCAAGAAAAAAGAGAAGGGTGAGTATGTAACATTTCATCTCTCAACTCCCAAGTGGTTTCTTTCAGACCATGATATTTCCACAAAACTTTTACCAACTTAATCTCTTTGTTCTTCAGCTACTTTACATAGGAGTCAAGGATCTTCATAGGTATCTCTTCATAGGTCATATTCTCATGTATCTCTAAAGGCTCAACGGTATGTACATCAGAAGAGTCCTTTACATACTTCTTCAACACATAGATATGAAACACATTATGAATCTTATCAAAGGAAGGAGGTAAAGCTAAGTAGTATGCATAATCTCCAACCATATCTAAGATTTCAAATGGTCCAACATAGTGAGGACTCAACTTGCCTTTACCTTTAGATCTAGCAATAGAACGGATAGGCTTGATCTTCAAAAATGCATAGTCACCCACTAGGAAGCTAACATCATACCTTTTCTTGTCAGGATACTTCTTTTTTCAGTCTTGAGCATCTTTCATGTATTTCTTCATCAACTGTACCTTCTCTATCATCATCTGCATGTCATCGGTCTTCACCAGAGAACGTTCACTGACATCATCTCAATGCAAGGGTGAACGGCATGGTCTACCATAGAGAGCTTCAAAAGGTGGCATACCAATACTAGCTTGGTAGCTATTGTTGTAAGCAAACTCAGCTAATGGCAGATACCAATCCCATGCACCACCCCAATCCATCACATAAGCATGAAGCAAGTCCTCTAGAATCTAAACTATTCTCTTAGATTGACCATCAGTTTGTGGGTGGTAAGCAGTACTGAGATGCACGTCAGTACCCATCTCCTCATAAATCTAACCCCATAAATGAGAAGTAAATTTTGGGTTACGATCAGAAACTATAACCTTAGGTACTCCATGCAGGAGAATGATCCACTCAACGCACAATTTAGCCATATCTGCAACTTTGTAATTTGTTTTGAAAGGCAAGAAGTGAGCAGACTTTGTAAGCCGATCAATCACCACCCAAACAACATCATAACCTTTCTTGGAATTAGGGAAACTAGTGACAAAATCTATAGTAATATTCTCCCATTTCCATTCCAAAATTTCAAGTGGGTGAAGAAGACCACTAGGTTGTTGATGTTCTATCTTGAGTCGCTGATAGGTCAAGCACTTCGCAACAAACAAACCTATATCATTCTTCATGTTCCTCCACCATAATCTTCACTGAAGGTCCTTGTACACTTTTGTTGTGCTAGGGAGAATAGTATACTTAGACCCATGAGCTTCACTCATAACTTTCTGCCTCAGGTCACCAACATCTGAAAACCACAACCTATGTTGGAAATGAACACCACCGTCCACTCCAACAGAGAAGTTAGATTACAATTTCTCAGCTAAGGCCTTCATCCCTTCAAGCTCGGAACTTTTCAATTGTGCAACAACAATTTCTGAGATCCACGATGATGTAATGGTCAAGCTAGCCATATGAAAACACAACCTATCTTCATCCACTGAATCGATAAGCTGGGGTTGCCAACTAGACACATGCTCTAGATTTTTCCACATCGAACACCTTAGAGCAACACAAACCACATCCTTTTTGTGACTCAAAGCATCAGCAACTACATTTGCTTTAGCGAGATGATAGGTGATGGTAAAGTCATAGTCTTTAAGATGCTCCATCCACCTTCACCGTCACAAATTTAGATCCTTCTATGTCAATAGGTACCTCAAGCTTTTATGGTCAAAGAAAACTTCAAACTTCACACCATTGATATAGTGTTGCCGGATTTTTAGAGCATGAACTATGGCAACAAGCTCTAAATCATGTGTAGGCCAATTAGCTTCATTCAGTTTCAGTTGGCGGGAAGCATAGGTGATCATATTTCCATCTTGCATTAAGACACACCCTAAGCCTTGTTTAGAAGCATTAGTGTAGATTACATAGGGTATGCCCTCAACAAGTAAGGCAATAATGGGAGCAGAAGTAAAACACTCCTTCAGCTTTTGGAAACTGTTCTCACATTTTGGTGTCCATGAGAACTTGACCTCCTTTCACATCAACTTGGTTAAAGGCAAGGCCAACTCAGAGAAGCTCTTGATAAAACTTTGATAGTAACCTTCTAAGCCAAGGAAACTATGGATCTCTGAGGGATTCTTTGAAGCTTTCCACTTAGTCACAACTTCTACCTTTGCATGATCAACAAATATATGTCCGACAGATATCACACAACCCAGAAACACCATTTTTTCGTCCAGAAGTCACATTTTGATAATTTAGCATAGAGTTGACTTTCTCTTAGTGTGTGGAGCACAATCCACAAGTGTTCACGATGTTGTTCTAGCATCTCAGAATAGACCAAAATGTCATCAATAAACACCACCACAAACTTATCAAGGTATGGGCGGAATACTCATTTCATTAGGTCCATGAAGGTAGTAGGGGCATTTGTCAAACCAAAAGGCATGACCAGGAATTCATAATGCCCATAGCGAGTTCTGAACACCGCCTTTAGGACATCCTCATCCTTCACATGCATCTGGTAGTATCCACTCCATAGATCTATCTTTGGGAACACCGTGGCTGACTTCAGGTGATTGAACAAGTCATCGATGCGAGGCAAAGGATAACGGTTCTTTACCGTCACTTGATTGAGCATGCGGTAGTCCATGCACATCCTCAATGAACTATCCTTCTTCTTCACAAACAAGACAGGGGCTCCCCATGGAGAGATACTGGGGTAGATGAAGCCCATGTTAAGAAGCTCTTCAAGCTGCTTCTTTAGCTCAACAAGCTCGACAGGGGCCAAGTGATAAGGAGACTTTGAGATAGGTGAAGTCCATGGAAAAAGGTCGATGGAATACTCCACCTCACAAGTTGGTGGCAAACTTGGTAACTCCTTAGGAAAGACATTAGGAAAGTCCTTTACCACATCTATATGATCTAGAGAAGGAGGTGTGGTATCAAGAATGATTAATGCTAAGTATGATCTACACCCTTGCGAGACAAGTTTTTCAGATTTGATGGCAGAGATGACAAATTGCCGATCTTCTCACTTCCTACCCTTACTGCATAGTCTCTCTCCATTAGGATGCAACAATCGAACTTTCTTTTCCTGACAGAATAAGGGTGCATCATGCTTCTTCAACCAATTCATTCCCAAGAGAACGTCAAAGGTAGCCATGTTGAGCAGTATAAAATCTGAAGGAAACATCTTTTTGGATATACAAAGGTCCAAGGTAGGGAGTTTAAGGTAATAAGAGCATATCATACCACTAGGTGTTTTTACATCTAACACATGGTCCATGTATTCAAATTCTAACTCTAACATGGAAGCAAGATGATAAGACATGAAAGTGTTTGAAGAGCCAAAATTGAAAAGTGCCTTGATAGGATGCATACTGATATGTAAGGTACCTTCTACGACTTCATTATCTTTGCCCGCTTCTTCAGCATTGAGAGAAAACACCCTTCCATTTTGCCTTTCCATAGGAAGTTGTCGATGGTTCTGGTTATTGTTGTTCTGCAAAGGTGGATTTTGTCGAGGTTGTTGCTGCTACTGGCTCAATTGTTGGGTTGGAGCATGTCCTCACTGAAACTGGGGATAGAAGGGTTGAATATGCCCAACTTGGCCGTACTCATGGCTGGTAGGGGGAGGTCAGTCATCTCTATGAGTTGGGGCATTGTTGGCAGGACATCTCCCAGGTAGATGGTGGCGGGAGCATCAATTGCACCTCTTGCGTCCAAAGTTGTCATAGGGATTCTTCCTTTTTTTGTTGTTGTTGTTGCGCCCCAGAGATTGGAATTTAGGATAGAACTCAATTGACAAAGCCTTGTCCACCATCTTTTGGAAGGTGAGGGGGAGTTGTGGAACAAGGTTTCATCCCACCTGGTAGTTTAGACCCTCCAAGAAAAGGGCCAATCTTCTCTCAGCTCTGAGGTCTGTGGCATAGCATTCTAGGAGGAGGAAACATTGAATGTAATTAGCCACGCTCATGCCACCTGCTTGAGGCTGTAGAACTCAGCCTCCTCCTTCCTCCAGAAAGGTAGGGCAAATATACTTCTCACTGAACAACTTCAAGAACTAGTCCCAGGTCATGGTGGAGGTGTCTCTGGTATGGGTGATGTCGTTCCACCAAACCCGAGCCCATCCATCTAGCACATAGGTAGTGAATCGAACTTTCTGATGGGGAGGGCATGCCATGCCCTCAAAAGTTTGATCAAGAGCCAACACCCAGTCATCGACTTTGTCCACCGCATTAGTCTCACTTTCACCCTTGAAGTAAGGTAGATGCATTTTGATGAAGTCAGTGAGACTGAACTCTTTGGGCTTGTTGTTGTTTGCAGCAACAGTAGTGAGTCACCCCAACAGGGTAGTAGAGAGCAATTGGTGCAGCATTGCCAACTCTTGTTCAGTGGTGAAGGCGGGGGTTCTAGGAGTTGTGGGGTTCATCACATTGTGCCCTTGTGGTGTCATAGGGGTATCCAAACTACTGGAGTCGTTTTGGGTAGACTCTTTAGAGTTGTTGTTGTTGTTGTTGTTCATGTTGTCAAACATGTCACCCCTCTTGAAATGCAAGGTTATCATGTTAGGTTCCCATGAGTATATTGGCATAGATGAGAAAAGAATGTCTAGGGCTACTATTGCCTAAAATCATGCTATATTGGACAATCTATATCAGCTTAGGCTAGGCAGATATCATATGGATCTGTGAGTCCTCGTAAACCAATCTAGTTTTGTGGAGGAAAATATTGCCAGGCTCTAAAACCATGATCCTTTCTAGACACCTTTGCTTCAACTTCATGCCCTAATAGTTTCCTAAAGGCTCTGATACCATGTTGTAAAGAGGCGAGATCACCTCCTTACGAAAATTTAAAGGAAGTACAAAACATCCATCTTTTTAGAAAGACAAAAGATATTGAGGGATGCATGTATAATATTCCAAGTAAATAAGCATGCACCAGATACATATAGAATGTCAATAGTAGAGGAAAAAACAATGAAATAAAGTTATTACATGGATTTCATCATAGTTTACCACATAAGTTTTTCAGAAGAAAAAGATAAGAAAACTAGGGATCTAGCTTTAGCTACCTAGACATTCTTCAGAAGAAAACTTCAGATCTACTCCTGGTGTCAATTTCCTTGGAATTGGTCTTCACCTTGCTCAACACCTGGGGGGTTGGGGAAACCACCCAAAAAATGGGAAAGGAAAACAAAGTATGTGTCAACAAATATGAATATGATATCAAGGTAAAGAAAACATGTAAATAAAGGCTAGTTTTCATCATAAGATGAAGATTTCAATAGTATGAGGATATTTTTAAATAGATTCTTGCCATAACAAAATATAATAAAAGGTTGCATGCATGATAATTATGACTACCTTAACTAAGTTGGATTGAGGCACCTACCAGACCTCAACCTATAGGTGAGGGGAGAATTAATACATTCCCAGTCACCTACACATATTTTTATGGGGGAGAATAAGACATTCCCCAGGGTGAATTAATACATTCCCTATCTATGGGTGGTTGTACATAAGTACCACTACTATAGCTAAATAGTCCACAAAATCAACATGCTAGAAAAGATATCATGCCAAGTAAAAGCATCATATCAATTAGAACATGGCATTGGGGTACAAGACCCAAATAAAAGAGAAACAATACTGATTTAGAGGCATATATAACTAAGGATTCAAGAATAGAAGATTTAGGGTTCATTTAAGCCGCATTAGGGAAATATAGGGTTTGGTTGCAATTATCACAACATAGGGTGTAAGGAATGCACACACCTTAACTACTAACTTTCACCACTTTAATTGAGTCCAAGTTCCACTTTTCCTATTTTCAATGTATTAACATGTATTAGAGTACATAATGCACATTAATGTATCGAAACCCTAATTTTAGAACTTTTTAGCAAAACTCAGATTTAGATTTTGAAAATATCACCAATGAACTTATTAGGTTCTCCTGATCAAGAAAACACATTTTAATGTTAATTTTGGAGTTATGATGATTAAGATGTACTTTTTATGGTTTTAATGCATTAAATTCAGTTTACAAAAATCACCCTTCGTCAAACCATGAAATCAAACCTTGAAAATATTTTTATTAGATAGAGATTGATTTTTGAATTCCAAAACATATTTATTCATCAAATTTGGATAAGCGGATTTAAAAGATATGAATTTTTCAATTTGAACCAATCAGGAAATGATAAGACAGAAATCTTTGAGAGAGAGGAAGAGTGAGAGTGAGGGAGAAAACACCATTTGACCCAAGATCAGGGTTGGAGATGCATAGGTAACCAAACTAGAGCTTCTAGAGAAGGTAAAATAGTAAGAAAACAAAACCCTAGAAGAACATGGTAAATAGAGATGGAGATCATCGATTTTAAACATTGGACATGAGTTTTAAGCATGTAGTAAGCAATATATGATAAGGGGGTTAAAAAAACTCACCTCTAGGGAAGGTGGACAAGTTCAAGTAGAAATATTCCCGAGCTAGAGAGGTTGGTTTCTCCAACAATGCTCCTATCTCGAGCAAGAAGTACCTTCTCCACTTTAGAGGTGAAAAACCCTAGCAAGAGAACATGGAGATGAGGTGTTTAAGGCTCTAGGTGGGGTCTCACCATGGAAGGCCATGATTTCAACCTGTAAGAAGGTGGTAGGAAGACTAAAAGCATGAAAATAGGGAAGGAAAGGAGGAAACTTACTATTTTTGGTCGAAATCACCAAGAAGGAGCTTTAGAAACCCTAAATATAGTAAATTTGGAACCCTAGGAGCCTTTTTCACCACGGTAAGCACTCTCTTTTACCTTGGGACAACACCTTCATGGCCAAATAGAGTAGGAACAATGCTCTAAGATGGGAGAAAGAGAAGGAGAGGATTTCTTCTTGGATTGGGAGGTGGGAAGGGGTAGACACGACTTTATAAAGAAGGGGGCAAGCATGAGGTGTCTATGGGACTTTCCATGTGTCCTTAGGCTAGGGCTTCATGGCCATGCAAGAGGAAAACTCATAGAGACTTGTTGTATATCAAATGTCAGTCCTAAAAGCCCATGTAGACTTTTAGGCCATCCCCACCATCCTCCAATCAAAGAAATAACCCCATTGGTTGATAGTTTTTAAATTTAAGCTCATTTATAAAGAGTGTAATCCCTAAAATTCCCTTGGAGAGAAACACCTTCAAACCAAGGTGCAACTAGGTTACCCATGGTTAAAAATCTCGAGAATGGTAAGGTAATATATAAGGATTATAATGCACGTGATAATTTGCAAAGAAAACCTACCAATTTGGTAAATTTCATAAACTCCAGAATGTTCCTAAAATTGCATAAATTGCACAAACAACATTCAAATTGAACCAAATTTGAAACATTGGCTCATTTTATGATTTCAAAACACATAAAAAGTTATATTAAGGTTTAGACCACCTAATATGTCCTTAAATAGACTTTCATTGAGGTATTTGTGCATAAACCCTTTTATCGGTACAAATAGTGAATAAATGTTCACCAAAACACTATAAATTCCACCAATTAAAAATGAACGACATAAAGGACAAAAATGAAAGGGAAACTTGGTAAAAAAGGGTTACATGGAGATTGCATCTAAGATTTAGTATGGTATAGTAAGTGTAAAAGGAATCTGTTCTTTTCACTTAAAGGAACTAATGAAGATGAAGAAAGGGATGGATATCTCTACTTCAGGTATATATATAAATGAGATTAACTTCAGTACTTCTTCATCTTGGGCACTTGATACCAAATGTGGATCACACATTTGCTCAAATTTGTAGGATCTAAAAAGAAGTAGAACTTTGAATAAAGGTGAGGTTGAACCGCGTGATTTCTAATGGAGAAAGAGTTGATGCCAATGTAGTTTGAACCTATGAGTTATCTCTGATAAATGGACTTATAATAGAGTTAGAGAACTACTATAATGTACCTATTATTAATAGGAACATTATATCTATATCTTGTTTTCATAAGAATGGATTTAAATCTCTGATAAAGAATGGCCGATGTTTTATTAGTAAAGATGTTATATCTTATGGTAGTTCCCCTATGTCTTATGGTCTATACTTGTTTGATCTAGAGATTGTTGGTTATGTATGCCCAGAGATCCAATCATGTGATGATTGTAGTGGCATATCATATAAAAACAATTTGATTATTAATAAAATGCAAGGTTCCAATTTATTCTATTTAATTTAGTTATGAGATAATGATGTAACATTATAAATGTCTAGAGATTTATATTACTCAATGACGTATGTGTTCAAGTTACTATCCTTGAGGATGAGATCATACATATGTTAAGAGTACATATACATATTCTCATTATGTCCCTAATCGGTTGTCATTGTGGAAGGTTGATAGACAACAATGACACACAAGATCAGAGTGTGAGTTGGTTGATGACTAAATATCGTTAGTCATGATACGGTGATATCAAACCAAGCACATAGATACATGTTAGAGAATAATGTATCAGACAGACCTACCATGTGACTGAAACATGGAAGCCATCTTCATGAAAGTCATAGTCATGTCTCATAGTGATGGTGGTGGTTTTGGTTATTAGACCTGAAATCATGCATCACATGTCGTTGGGTACACTTTGACATCATCAAACATAGTCCTAAAACATGGGATGTTATAAAGGTGATGATTGGATGGGTTTGACACATGGGGATAGACTATGAATGGTAGATATGGGATTTGTCCCTCTTATTGGAGTGTAATGTCCTAGGCCTTTTGATTAGCGAGACTGAGAAAAGCATGGTCATGCGCATGTGAGTCAATATATGATATTGAGATTACATATATCTCAGACAGTTTACTCTTGGTTCAAGAAACAAGATTGAATAATAATGAGGGTGATTTCTCCATGCCTATAGTTCAATCTAGACATCAGTGACAAAGGAACTATACAAACACTGCAACACCATACAAATATTGTAGGTTGAAGTTGTTCTCCAACTTTCCATTTACTTGGGTAGCAATGATGTGTGACTAGACACTGCTCATTACTTGTGATGTCATAAGTGTTATGGACAATCACTGCCAACGTAATATGGGACCTATAGGGTCACACACATAGGTCTCTACCTAGAAGAGGAGTTCAGATATCAAATGGAAATTGAGTTAAGCGGTAAAGTGTTTAGGTATTTGGTTCATGCAACATATAGGATGAAAAAACTTCCAAACACCCATCTCAAGTGTTAAGATGGCCGTCTGGAGTGCCAAACAACCATATCAAGTGTTGAGACGAGTGTCTGCATGGCAGGCCTGGTTTTGAGTGGAAATTGACAAAGACATGAATTGACCTAACCAAACTGGCTCAACTCAGGTCACCAAACAACCGTCTGGGTAACCGAGACAGCCGTCTCGCATGAGCAAGATGGTCTAGTCTGTCCATGGAAGGTTCTAGATGTTTCCCTATTTGTTTCACTTGAGCAATACTTGTTGCACAAGGAAATCAATGTCTAACATTGATGGGAATTAATTTACCAAATTCATGTCCAACTAGGAAACTACAAAACAACCATCCCATAGTATGAGACGACCATTTGGGTTTTCCAAATGGCCATTCGGCTATCGCAGGTTGTGAAATTTCTAGAATTGTGGCAAAAATTTGAGATCTTCTGGTCCTTTCCACTACCGCACATTAATCATGTATCGGATAGCAACTGGGAACCCTGTCCCTGGCCTCTATTATATATAGAGGGGTATTGGGGGCTTCCTAGAGCACAATATAGACAATTGAGAATCAGTTTCTCTAACAAACATTGTCCTCTGTAGTTATGGTAACCATGAGAGCCCAAGAAAGTCCTACCTGACAAGGGAGGGATAGACATAGGGAAAAACAAGTAAGTTCATTGTCATGGGAGAGCAGGCTGGTGACTAGTACACTAGCTGGAGGGACAATTCCTTCCTGTCCATTCCAACAGGATGATAGGAGTTCTAGGCAGTCCGTGTGGACTTCTCTAGAGGCGGGAATCTGTTGTCTGTCGCTAAGGAGGACATCGTCAAC
Organism: Alisma plantago-aquatica; assembly: GCA_963693085.1. Lineage (NCBI taxonomy): Eukaryota > Viridiplantae > Streptophyta > Magnoliopsida > Alismatales > Alismataceae > Alisma > Alisma plantago-aquatica. Next base: position 330,029,137 of record OY856414.1, read on the forward strand.
CAACATGCTATGATGAGAGGAGCTACTACAAAAGGCGACAAGCGAGTCTGGTGTCCTAGGAGGAGCAATCAGATGAGTCCTAGTGCAATCGAGATTCAGAGTTGCACATCTACAATGACGAGGAATGTCACTGGACTTGCTCTAAGACCAGACATATCCTCACAAACCATCCTTCTTGTCTTATAGTAATGACGTGATCTGTTGGATAAGGGGAATATGGTAGATTTTTTTTATTTCTGCTACCTATCTCATAGACATATTTCCCAACTGTGGTATGAGCACCAACGTCAGTTTACTATATTATGGGATAATCAATATGATCGGATTTTGGTTTTGTAGTTCTATTATTGCATGCGATGCAAATAATATCTTATCCAATCCAAACTCCATGATAATCCAAACTAATATATATATATGATATATATATGATATATATGATATATATATATATATGCAATTTTCCAGTGTCACCCTAAAAGCAGTTTTGATGGTGGATGTGTAGTAGGGTTATCGCCAATAACCCCTATATTTTGTGCATGGTTGTATGGTTGGTTGATACTTTTATCTCGGTCTGCATACCGAGCCTCTATCTTATCTTCCCAATGTATAGTTAATTCTTTCCTACCCTTTCTCTCCTCGAATGCAACTCAAGGTTTCCAAATAATTATGTAAAAGTAGGATAGTTTTCTTTCCTATTATGACGAAGATGAAGGACGGTCTGAAGATGATGAGCCAACCGGCTAGAGGACCATGGAGGACCCTGAAGGATGAGCCAAACTGACCACCTAGTGGACCCGAGTGATTAGTTGGAGGAGCCAGTAGATGGTGGATTGATGGAACTAGATGATTGGTAAGATGATCTAACAACTGGCCAAGGGTGAGCCTGTCAGTTCAAGGGTTGAACCGATCAACCCAGATGGACAAGCATGAATCTTCATCAATGATAGGTTTTATAATTTGATGTAGACCTAGATGAGGTAATTCCTTGTGGCTCCAAGGGATTATATTAGACTGGCCATAACCATCACTTTCATTTATTGCATGTTTTTGTTGTGGGATATAGCATGTATATGATATGTACTATATATGTGGTGATTAGATAAAGTATATGTATATACTTATAAATACAAACTCCCTCAATTAAAATATAAAGTATTAGATGCCTTCCAAAGAGGCACACATGAAAATCTTGATCGACTAACCATAGGTTCTGCCTCTACAAGGTGCGCCATCTATCTCGTGGAAGTGTGATGGTAATGATGTAGGTTTCACCTCCGTGGGCTGCATTATTATCGTGTTGGCTTTTGGGTCAGGCTTGACTGGTGATTCTTAGAGCGTCTGGGTCCAGAGGCATGCAAATGATTATGGAAAGGGGTTGCACATATCATCTATCCAAAATTGCATATGATGCAATTGGTAAGAGTTATTTACCTTGATGGTTGAATGTGTTTACGGTGTTGATCGGGCCACAGTTGAATCATCTTGGATCTGGCCCACTAAAATATTGTACGCTGCAATATTCTAAATTGATATTGAGGGCTATCAATTTGAATAAAATAGTGGGAGCGATAATAATTAAAGACCTAATTATATCGTCAAAAATTTCAAATCAAATCAAAAGGGTTTTTCACAAATGCAAATTTTATGTCTTGTAGAATAAAATGGCAAACAAATCATCACATTCAGACAAATTAAATGAGATTTATTTCCATAACTGGTTCAAGACCTTGAGAAGTGTTTTGCATGATCCTGAAATACCAGAGGTAGTATCCACTCCAAATTCACCTAAGACTGACATGGATGCTTATTTGAAGCATGTCAATGATGTTGTGAACATCAAGAATCTTATGATGGGCTGTATGAACTATGAGTTGCATAAACAACATGATAAGCATGGAAGGTGTAATGTCTCTAAGGCACTATTTGAGTGCAAACTGACAAAGGGAGATCCAGTAGAGCCACATGTGCTTAATATGATTAGGCATATGGATCATCTTCAGAAATTAGGATTTCCTTTGGGTCAAGAGTTGTCCACAGATATGATTTTACAATCATTGCCTAAATCATATAGCCAGTTCATTGAGTGTTATCACTTGAGCAACATGGCTGGACCGCAGTCAGAGTTGCTTGATATCTTGATAAATGTCGAAGCACAAATGAAGATGGACAAATCTATGATGGTGATAAGTGGAGTTGAGTCCAAGGACAGAAGCAAAGCCAAAAAGTGTTTTGTGGATAAGTTAAAGTCTAGATCTTCTGCACTCAAAGTTAGGAGAAGGATAAGGGAACCCAAGAAGATGAAGCAAGGGATAGAGATTGCTACTTTTGGGGTATACGTTATTGATATTTAATTCACTACTTCTTTGTCATGGGTACTTGATATCGAATGTGGATCACACATTTGCTCAAATGTGAAGGATCTGAAAAGAAGTAGACCTTTAGAGAAAGGTGAGGTTGAACTGCATGTTGCTAATGGCACAAGAGTTGCGGCCAACACAATTGGAACCTATGAGTTAACTCTACCAAGGTAACTATGATAGGGGTAGTGATCTATTAGGACTCATACAAACTAATGTGTGTGGACCTTTTAGAACAACCACTACCAGGTGGGTATCAATACTTCATTACCTTCAATGATGTCTTTCGTAGGTATGGCTATGTTTACTTGATGAAACATAAATCAAAAGCTCTTAAAAAGTTCAAGAAGTTTATGACTGAAGTACATAACCAACTTGGTAAAAGTATTAAGGCACTTTGTTCTGATTTAGGTGGAGAATACTTAAACTAGGAGTTTGAGGACCTTATTAGAGCCCATGGGATTGTATCCTAGTGGATTTTTCCTGGAACGCCTCAACATAATGGTGTATCAAAAAGAATGAATCATACATTACTAGATATGGTGTGATCAATGATGAATTTAGCTGATCTTCCAACAACCTTCTGGGGGTATGCTCTAAAAATTTCTGCATTTACACTAAACTGAGTACCATCTAAATCAGTTCAAAAGACAGCATATGAGATATGGAATGGGAAGCGCCCCAATATGTCTTTTATGAGGATTTGGGGTTGCAAAGCTTATGTCAAGAAAATGTTTCCTGGAAAGCTTGGCCCAAGATCTGATAAATGTTATTTTGTTGGATATCCTAAAGAAATAAGAGGATATTACTTTTATTCCCAATGTTACAACAAAGTGTTTTTTTCCAGGGATGCTACATTCCTTGAGACGGACTTCATTTCCAAAAGGAATCAGTAGGAGAAAAGTGGAAATCGAAGAGATTCGAGACCAACAAGGAAACATTGAACCAATAGATGAACTAGAGGAACAAAGAGGTTCTCAAGATGTTGTAGAATCTCAAATTACTCAAGTAACACATGAACCTTGAAGATCTAATAGGACATGCCTTGAACCTGAGAGATATGGATATCTTGTGGCCCAGGAAGGTAGTGAATTGGTCATAGATGATGAGATGATTACCTATAAAGATGCTATTGAGGGACCAGAGTCTGAGAAATGGCTTGAGGCCATGAGATCTGAGATGGAATCCATGAATACCAACAAATTATGGACTTTGGTGGATCCACCTATAGGGGTAGAACCCATAGGGTGTAAGTGGGTCTTCAAGAAAAAGACTGACATGGATGGTAAGGTACAAACCTATAAGGGTAGATTGGATGTAAAGGGTTTAAGACAAGTTCAAGGTGTTAACTATGATGAAACCTTTTCCCTAGTGGCCATGGTTAAATCCATTAGGATCATGCTTGCTATTGCAGCTTATCATGACTATGAGATTTGGCAAATGGATGTTAAAACTACATTCCTTAACGGGAATCTTGTCGAGGATGTGTATATGACACAACCTGAGGGGTTTATAGATATAAAGTTTTCCAATAGAGTCTGTAAGCTATAAAGGTCAATCTATGGATTGAAGCAAGCATCTCAGAGCTGGAATCTTCATTTTGATGAGACATTCAAAGGGTTTGGTTTTGCTACAAATTAAGATGAACCTTGTGTTTACAAGAAGATTAGTGGGAGCATAGTGACATTCCTCATATTGTATGCAGATGACATACTATTGATGAGGAATGACATCCCTACTTTACATAAGGTAAAGACATCGCTTGGAAATACATTCTCTATGAAAGACTTGGGAGAAGCATCCTACATCTTGAGGATAAAGATCTATAGAGATAGATCCAGAAGGCTTCTTGGACTAAGTTAGAGCACATACATTGACAAAGTGATAAAGTGGTTCAGCATGGAGAACTTAAAGAGCGGAAGCATGCCTGCGCTGCATGGAGTGACCATCTCTAAGAGTCAATGTCCCAGTTCTTGTGAAGAAATGGAACACATGAGTGAAATTCCATATGCCTCAGCAATTGGATCAACCATGTACACAATGTTGTGCACCTGTCTAGACGTCTCATATGCCTTGAGCATGACGAGTAGAAATCAGTCAGATCCAGGTGATGCTCACTGGACAACCATGAATAACATCCTCAAGTACTTGAGAAGGACTAAGGATCTATTCTTGGTCAATGGAAGAGAGGAAGAGTTGGTTGTAAAGGGTTACACCAATGCAAGCTTCCAGACTGATCAAGATGATTACAAATGGGAATCAGGATTTGTGTTTTGCCTAAACAACAAAGCTATAAGCTAGAAGAGTTCCAAACAAGAAATAATTACCAATTCTATAATAGAGGTCGAGTATAATGTTGCATTGAGTGTAGCAAAGGAGGCTATATCGATCAAGAAGTTCATCACATAACTTGGGGTTGTTCCAAGCATCTCCGATGCAATTGAGCTATATTGTGACAACAATGGAGCTATTATACACGCTAAGGAACCCAGATAGCATCAGTTCTCAAAGCATATACAAAGGTGGTTCCATCTCATATGAGAGATCGTGCATCGTGGAGATTTGAAGATTTGCAAAGTTCCAACTGAGAGCAATGTTGATGATCCCTTGACAAGGCACTTTCACAACAGAAGCATGATGGTCATGTTAGGTCACTTAAAATAAGATTTGTGGGTGATTGGATCTAAGTGCAAGTGGGAGTCTATTGGTTATGTATACCTAGAGAGACAATCATGTGATGATTGTAATGACATATAATGTAAAAATGATTTGATTACTAATAAAAGGCAAGCTTCCAATTTATTCTATTCAATTCAGTTATGAGATAATGATGTAACACTATAAATGTCTAGAGAATTATATTACTCAATGATGTATGTGTTCAAGTTACTATCCTTGTGGATGAGATCATACAGATGTTAAGAGTACATATACACATTCTTAATATGTCCCTGATCGGTTGTCATTACGGAAGGTTGATAGACAACAATGACACACAAGATCAGAATGTGAGTTGGTTGATGATTAAATCTCATTACTCATGATATAGCGATTTCAAACCAAGCACACAGATACATGTTAAAGAATAGTGTATGGGACAGACCCACCGTGAGACAGACACATGGAAGACATCTTCATGGAATTCATAGTCAAGTCTCACAGTGATGGTGGTGATTGTGGTTCTTAGACCTAAAATCATTGCACTCATCACATGTCGTTGGGTACACTTTGACATCAAACGCAGTCTTAAAACATGGGTTGTTATAAAGGTGGTGATTGGGTTTCTTTGACACATGGGGATAGATTGTAAATGATAGATATAGGATTTGTCCCTCGTATTGGAGTGTGATGTCCTAGGCCTCTTGATTAGTGAGACTGAGAAAAGCATGGCCATGCACATGTGAGTCAATATGTGATATTGAGCTTACATATATCTCAGACAGTCTAGTCTTGGTTTAAGAAATAAGATTGAATAATAATGAGGGTGACTGCTCCATGCCTCTAGTTCAATCTAGACATCAATGACAAAGGAACTATACAAACACTACAACACCATACACAGATTGTAGGTTGAAGTTGTACTCCAACTTTCCATTTACTTGGATAGCATTGATGTGTGACTAGGCACCACTCATTGCTTGTGATGTCATAAGTTTTATGGACATTCACTGCCAACATAATATGGGACCTATAGGGTCACACACATAGGTCTCGACCTATAAGAGGAGTTCAGATCTCAAATGGCAAATGAATTAAGTACGAAAGTGTTTAAGTATTTGATTCACACAACATATAGGCTAACACACTATCAAACGACCATCTCAAGTGTTGAGACGGTCATATGGAATGCCAAACGTCTATCTCAAGTGTTGAGACGAGTGTTTGGGTGCCAGACCTAGTTTGAATTGAAATTGGAAAAGACATGAATCGACCCAACCAAACTGGCTCGACTCGGTGACCGAGATGGCCGTCTCACATGGGCAAGATGGCTCAGTTAGGTCAGGGAAGGTTCTAGATGTTTCCTTGTTTGTTTCGCTTGAGCGATACTTGTTGCACAAGGAAATAAATGTCTAACATTGATGGGAATTGATTTGCCAAATTTGAGTACAAGTGGGAAACTGTGAAACGGCCATCTCGTAGTGTGAGACAACCATATGGGTTTGCCAAATGGTCATTTCTGCTGTCACAAGGTGTGAAATTTCTAGACTTGTTGTGAAAACTTGAGATCTTCTGGTCCTTTTCACTCCTGCATATTAATCTTTATACCGGATAGCAACTAGGAACCCTGACCCTGGCCTCTGCTATACATAGAGGGGTATTGGGGGCTTCCCAAAGCATAAAAAAGATAATTGAGAATCAATTGCTCTAAAAAACATTGTTCTCTCTAGTTGTGGTAACTACGAGAGCCCATGCAAGTCCTACCTAACAAGGGAGGGATAGATAAAGGGAGAGAAGTTCATTGCATGGGAGAGCAAGCTGGTGACTAGTACGCCAGCAGGAGGGACAACTCCTTCCTATCTAGTCCAACATGATGACATGAGTTCTAGGTGGTCCGTGTAGACTTCTCTAAAGGCAGGAGGCCGTTGTCTGTCACTATGGAGGACATTGTCAATCAGCAGTCTGTGATGAGAAGAGTTGCTACAGAAGACGACGAGTGAGTCTGGTGTCCTACGAGGAGGAGTCAACAAGTCCCAATGCAACAGGGATTCAGAGTTACGCATCTACAATGATGAGGATTGTCATTGGACTTTCTCTAGGACCAGGTATATCCTCATAAACCATCTTTCATGTCTTATAGTAATTGACATGATCTGTTGGATAAGGGGAATGTGGTAGATAAAAAAATTTCTTTTGTTGCCTATCTCATGGACATGTGGGTATACCAAAGTAGGGTGCATATTCTATCATGTTGGCTTGGGTTAGGCTATGCCTAGAATCATACAAATGGAATATAATAAGGAGTTGTTCACACCATCTATCTAAGAGTTGCATTAGATGCGACTGGCAGAAGTTGCCTACCTAAATAGTCAAGTTGTGGGTGATCAACCAAAGCTGACTCATGATTTGATGAAATATGGATCTTGGCTCACTAAAAGGTTATACGCTGAAATCTTCCAAGTTGATAGTGAGAGTGGTAAATTTGAACAAAATAGTGGAAGCAATAATTAATTAAAGGTCTAATTAATTTTATCAATATAATCAAATCAAATCAAAGTGTTTTGACAAATGTGAATTCTCTTTTGTAGAAACAAATGGAAAACACATTCTCATAGAAATAAGATTCTTGAGAAGGACAAACTAAATGGGACCAACTTTCATGACTGGTTTAAGACTTTGAAAATATTCTCACTCATGAGCGCCAACTCTATGTCCTTGAAACACCAGTGCCAGAGGAACCTGTTCCAAATGTGCCTAAGTTTGAAATGGTTGCTTACTCAAATAATGTCAATGATTCCACAAACATCAAGGACCTTATGCTAAGATTTATGAACTATGAGTTGCATAAACAACATGAAAACATGTACATTTTTGAGATGGTAGCACATTTTAGGTATTATGTAAAGATAAGAAAGGTATAATGTCTCCAAAGTATTGTTTGAGTGCAAACTGACAAAGGGAGGTCCAATAGATCCACATGTAATCAATATGATTGAGCATTTGAAACATCTAGAGAGACTGGGATTTCCTTTAGGCTAAGAGTTGGCTATGAATACGATTCTACAATTGTTTTCTAGAATCATATAGCCATTTTATCGAGTGATATTACTTGATTAACTTGGTCAAAACATTGTATGCATTGCTTGGTATGTCGACGAATGTTGAAGCAAGAATGAAGATGGACAAAGCCGTGATAGTGATAAAAAAAGGGGAGTCCATGGGCAAAGGAAAGTCCAAGAAAAGGCTAGGCCAAAGTCCAAGTCCTTTGCACTCCAAATAATGAGAAGGGTAAGTGCAAAAGAATATGTCCTTTTCACTTAAAGGAACTAATGAACATGAAGAAAGGGGTGGATATCTCTACTTCAGGTGTATACATAATTGAGATTAACTTCACTACTTCTTCATCTTGGGTACTTGATATCAGATGTGGATCACACATTTGCTCAAACTTGCAGGATCTAAAAAGAAATAGAACTTTGAATAAAGGTGAGGTTGAAATGAGCAGTTTCTAATGGAGAAGAGTTGATGTCAATGTAGTTTGAACCTATGAGTTATCTCTGCCAAATGGGATTATAATAGAGTTAGAGAACTACTATAATGTACTTGTCATTAATAGGAACATTATATCTATATCTTGTTTAGACAAGAATGGATTCAAATTTCAGATAAAGAATGGTTGATGTTCTATTAGTAAATATCACATATTTTATGGTAGTGCCCCTATGTCCTAAGGTCTATACTTGTTAGATCTGTAGACAAACGTGTATAACATATATATACCAAAAGGCTAAAACTCGATAGCTCAATCCAAACATATTTTTTTGCATTTTTGTCTAGGACACATAAATGAGAAACACATTTCTAAACTCCATTAAGATGGTTATCTGGACTCACTTGATTTCTAATCAATAGAGACATGTGAGTCTAGTTTACTGGGAATGATGACAAAGTTTCCTTTTACTAGAAATGGTGAGAGATCCAATGATCTATTGGGACTCATACATACAAATGTTTGTGGACCCTTTATAATAAATGCTAGATGTGGTTACCAATACATCATTTCCTTTACTGATAACTTCAGTTGGTATGGCTATGTGTACTTGATGAAACATAAGTCAGAAACCCTTGAAAAGTTTCAAGGATTTCATGAATGGAGTACATAACCAAATTGGTAAAAGTATTAAGGCATTTCATTCTGATCGAGGTGAAGAATACTTAAGTCAAGTGTTTGAGGACCTTCTATGAGACACTAGTATTGTATCACAATGGACTCCACCTGGAACACCACAACATAATGGTGCATCAGAAAAGAGTCACACATTACTAGATATGGTGCAATCAACGATAAGTTTACCAATCTTCCAATTGCCTTCTGGGGATATGCTCTATAAACCTCATCATTTATGAATATTTGTGGATGTGAAGCTTATGTGAGGAAAATGTTTCCTAAAAATCTTGGCCCTAGATCAGATAAATGCTATTTTTTGGATATCCCAAGGAAACAAAGGGATACTACTTGTATAACCAATCTTACAACAAAGTAGTAGTTTCTAGTGATGATGTTTTGTTAGAAAAGGGATTTATTTCTAAAGGTATCAATGGGAGGAAAGTATAACTTGAAGAGGTTTGAGACCAATAAGAAAAAAATTGAATCTGTAGATGTACAAAAGGAAAAAGGAGTCATAAACTATTGTGGAATCTCAGGTTCCTCATATAACATAGGAACCTCACAGATCTAGTAGGACACACCTTGAGTCTGAAAGATTTGGTTATCTCATTACGCAAGAAGGTGGTGAGTTGGTCATAGATGATGAGCCAACAACCTACCTAGAAGCTATTGAGGGACCAAAATCTGATAAATGTCTTAAGGTCATTAGATCTGAGATGGAATCAATGTACACGACCAAGGTATGGACCTTGGTGGGTCCACATGAAGGGTTAAAACCCATAGGGTGAAAGTGGGTCTTCAAGAAGAAGACCGCATGGATAGTAATGTAAGACCCATGACCTTGATTTTTGGTTGAACATGCTTTATTATCATAATTGGATGCTTAAAATATTAAATAAACCCTAATATGTGCTTTGATATCACGTGACTTGCTTAAGTTTCATGTTTGGTCCAGTTTGGACATTGTTTGAGCAAGTTATGCATTTATATGCTTATTTTGGGCTTTTATGCAATTTACATGTATCTAGGGTTTTTCTTACAATTTTTCATATGCTTGTTGTTCCCCACATTTTTTCATATCATGCTTGAGTTATTTGTGTCTTTGGGCACCTTGATGCACCTAGGTTTGATGGTGACGTCTATCTAGGGTTGAGTTAGGATTTCACTCTCATGGATGAGCTACCTTGAGTTGTGGGACTCGATGGTTTTCTTTGTGAGTTGGGACCTGATGGCCATCCCTATGAGTTGGGAAATGATGGTGGTTCTTTAAGGTGCTATGTTTTATGGTTTCCCCTCTTGGAGCTCCTTGGGTGTGGTTTACCAAGTGGAGGTACAAACTGATGGTGGAGCTAGGGTTTTCATCCTTGTAACCAAAGAATCAAGATCTGATATTTCCCCTGTGTTGTAGGTCGATGGTTGGCCTAGTATTCAATATTTGATGGCTCCCCTATCTCCCACAACTGATGGACCTACTGCTTTGTATGTAAGTGATGCTTTCAGCCATGAACACATGGAAAACATGGTAGTACACCTTAACCCTCCCTTCCTCTCACCCATAGATTTATAAACCCCCCCCCCCTTACATGCAAAAGAATTCTTTGGACCCTTCTTTTTCTTCCTTGCTGCTTGTATCTTGTCCTATTTCTAGGTGGAGAATGTCTTCCTTTATGCTTGTATCTTGTCCTTTTTCTAGGTGGAGAATAAGGATCCAAGGTAGAAGATGCTTGACTGATCTACCTTGCATGTGCACCTAGGGCTCAGATCTACCCTCTCCTTGAGCTTGTGGAGATTCCTTAGCTTGTTCTTGGCTTAAGAAAGTAAGCTCACCCTCCTTTTCTTTGTTTTTCTTGCTTTCCTACCTTCCTCTCTCTTCTTCTTGGTCATACCCTTGGGGTTTCTTGGTGGATCTTGCGCTAGAGCTTGAAGAACACCTCTTTCTTGCTCTCTTGACCTAGGGTTTGCTTCCTCTTTAGAGAAGGAGCTAGCTTGTCTGAGTGGAGTGCTCAAGCTAGGGTTTTCTTCTCTCATCCTTCAGCTACCTTCCTATTTGGAGCTTAATCTTCATCCTAGAGGCGAGTTATATAACTTTCTTTACATTTATTTCTCACCCCTAGCTTGCATGTACTAGTTCTTTCTTAAAAACAAAGTTCTAAGTTGAAAGGTAGCATCTTTACCTAGCGTTTATGCTTCTATGGCAGTTCTTGGGTAGATGGTTTTCCTAGATGCCCTCCTTATCCATATGCACTTTTCTTCCATGGATATGGGTTCTCTAGACCTTGCTTGCACGTGGAAGTCAATGGGTTTTGTTCCTTAGAATTCAGGGATTCCTTTGAGGTGTTAAATGATGGTTTTCCCATGGTGTTTTGGACTGATTTTCCCCTTGTTCATGATATGATGGTTGGTCCCTTGTGCCAATTGATGGTGGGTGCCTTAGTTGCTATTTTGGGTTTTCTATTGAGCACTCAACTTATGGTTATGTTTCCCCTCCAAAAATGATGGTTTGGTTCCCCTCAAATGATGCTTTTGATGCTCACTTGTTGTAGTTTCATTCGATAGTTTCCATCCTTCCATGAAGTGATGGTTTCACTTGGGTGTTGGATCTAATTTTCCACATGTTGAAAACAACAAATGGATCCACTGGGTTCCATACTCGATGGTCCTTCTAGGTCATCAACCAATGGCACTTCTGGTTCCAAACTCAATGAAGTTTATGACTCTTTGGTCGATGGTACACAATCGATGGTGGCGCTAGATGCCACAACTGATGGTGGATCTGGATGCTGCAACTGATGGTGGCACTGGATGCCACAACCAATGGTGGAAGTGGATGCCACATATGATGGTGGATCACATATCCAAAATGGATGGCTTGACTAGGTCACATGTAATGACTCTTCTAGGTCATAACTCAAATGGTTCGAGGTCTTACTTGTATTGCATCCTATGGTTTTGCTTATCCAACATCCGATGGTGTTGGGTGAAGCCCATGATTTGATTTTTTGGTTTTGATGATGTAGAATTGATGGTTCTAGACCCATAACTTTGTAGTCTTACCTCACTAGTATAGATACAACCTTTAACGTCGGTTAAAATGGGCTTTTTACGTTAGTTTTCAAGCGACACCCAAGTGGGTGACACTAAAGGTAGAATCATACAACATTGGTTCCAGGACTGACTACATAGATCCAGCCCTGATTGTAAACAAAAAATGAAATGACACCATTAGGAACATAGGTGTCAGTTATGTCTTAGAAAATTGATGCCTATCACCATATCACAAAAAAAATCGGGTATAGTCGTCAGTTTTTTGAATATGTAACCGACACTTATCTCCATTCTCGACAAAAAAATTGGCCCGGGTTAGAGCATACCTATCAGTTTCCTATGTTTAACGAATGTCGTTGACATTGGGTGACAGTTTTTTTAAATAATCGATGACTATGTATTGTTTTTATTATTATCAGCTTGCATGCCTACTGTCTGGCTGGTCAGTAGGATGCAGAACCTATAGTTCAATTCTGAACTACATGTTTACAACATCCTTTGATCTCAGCTAAAAATAGGTCACAAACCTACAATAATACAAGATTATCAAGATTATATATACATCATGAGATTCACACACATGTAGAAACACAATTAATTCACTCACATGATTCACGCACATGTAGAAACCTACAATTCCATTCATTCAACTATTTTCACATTCACACACATGTACAAACCTACAGTTCCATTTGTTCAACCATTTTCACATTCACACACATGTAGAAGGACATTCATTCATTCATCTTCACATTCACACACATGTATATGATCAAATTTCAATAAGACAATTCAAAAAAAGTCATTCACACATGTACATATAAGCTTGTCTTTCAAAGTTTAGAAATGCCATCAAATACTTAAATAATTATGACATCAAAGTTTAGAAATGTCATTCTTTATCATCATCACTACCCCAATTATAATAAAAAAAATTACCTCCCTTTCAAAGGCTTTTGACCATTGTTCTCTTATGTCATCTAATTGTTCCATCGTATAGGGATCACATACATCTAATAACTTTTCTCCTGTAGTGAAGTCACTAGTTTTAAACACCTACAAAGAGAATGACATATATATAATTAATAAGTTTGATATTTTCATATTATCTAATGAGAGTACTATATTTATATATGATGATCAAGACTATATAATACCTTTTGTATGTTTTTTATTTCTTTTGTAGCATATATGACAATTAGGTCCATATACCGCATCACGTAGTATGCACATGACCAACTGTTGTCTTGTACAGTGCACTATAAATTTCATCATACAAAATGTTAATAAATAAAAATAAGCATAGTTCACATAAATAATATATGCATTGGAGTCAGGAAACTACTTTCACATTCTCCCAGACTAACAATTTCTTTTGCTTGCCCATGTCTCCTCCAGCTTTTTTGAAATCTTTTAAAGCCCTACACATTAATGTAGCACATTAAATTACATTACTAAATAGTAATGTTATAATAGATGTTAACAGATATAAATACAAAAAATTTCTCATGTGAATAATGGTCATTTCATTGTGTGTCCCAAACTGTCTAATTCCTTCCCCTCAGGGTCTAGATAATAAACAGTCAATGTCTTGGGGACAACAACTAGTAACTCCCAATGCTTACCACTAGAGATTAGAAAGTTAAAAATATATAACTCAAAATCCACAATAAAATGTAAATTTTTTAAGTCCAAATATAAGCGAAGTAAACTTACTCAACATTGAATGGAGCTATTATCACACTCTTCTTTGCTTTACCAAAATATTTAAAATTGATAGAGAAATATAAGGTAACTGATGAAGGGTCTTTATGTACATGATTGATCAAGGATGGAATTAGAAATCCCACATGGGTAAATGAAAATTATGTATAGACCCTATGTAAGTGGTTCCAAAACATAAATTACGTATGCAATAATATATAGGAAAACAAATCAACTTATATAAAACAAGGTATATAGATATATAAACAAGATCTCACCATATCCATAGTTCTATCATAGATGTATTCAACCAAGCATAAGTAAACAACTCCAAAATATCTTGTATAAATATATTATTATCGTATGATTGGCCTGTAGCCTCCTCCTTAATAGAAATAATCATAAGACAATTTTTGGGATGCTCGCCTATCCATATTGCCATACCCATGCATTGAGGACCTAACAAGTCGTATAGGTCCTTTGTAAGCCAACCAGGTACTTTAGGAAGAGGTGGTGGTGGGGGAGGATGAGCTATAGCGGGTTTCTTTCCTTTGTCATGTATATATAATTTTATATCAATTGTCATGTATATACATATATACTTTCTTAACATAATGTAAAGTTACCCTACATGATCAGTATAGATGACATCCATTTCGGGCCACAAGATCACTCTGCCTTCTACTTCACCAAGCATGTCAGCACCTGGTTGTGCATATGGAAATGGATGTTGCCTCCAAGTAGCGAACACAAGCCTCAGGCTCACACGAACCCCACCATTGAGTACTGGAGTGCCATGAATCGTGTGCCCTGGAAAGCATGGGTAAGACTCACCTCTACAATGATGAATTCATTCCATTTTAGACGACATGAATTCAACCCCTAAAATTACATATAGTACATTATATACATAAATAAACATATCATCTTGAAAAAACTAGCTCTATGTCACTAAAATACTTACAGCGGACGTGCTTGGTGGTGGGTCAACAAGATTACTCCCAACCACCTCTACAGGATCACTCCCAACCACCTCTATCATAGGGGAAGAGTGGCATGCCACAGATACTGTCAGAGTGGCAGACTGAGATGTTTGCCACTTGCTCAATGCTTCTTGGACTCTCTTATCAAGTAACTCATCTACTCTTTTATCAAGTAACTCATCTACTCTTTTATCAACTAACTAATCTACCTATACATTGCCAAAAGAAACACTTTTTGATTCATGAATTCTCTTTCCAATAACATTATTAAAAAAGAATAGGTTACCTCAGCTTTTGAAATTCCCCCATTTTGGACATGTTTGCGCTGTGATGGCCCAAAGAACGCTCTTAGGACCACTCCAGTCCCTGCAGCCCTAATACGTCCAAGATTGTAACATCCCTGACCTGGGTTATAAGTTAACCCTAGGTGTTTTACTTAAATCATGTAATTAAGATACTTGTGATTAACTTTTGGCATGTAATTAGTTCCTGAGGAACATACAATTTCATTTCTATCCTTTTAAAACAATGAATGTAGTATTGTTTGGTTATGCAGGGACCTATGTGCAAAGTACCCAATTAGAAGGGTTAACTTGCAATATTAACATGATATGATGTTCCTTTGATGATGAGACATCATATGAATGAATATGATGAGGTATGATGGATTCTCCAAGCTTGGGCACCAAGAAGCAGCTTGTCGAGTGATCCTTGTGCTTAAAAATCCTGATTTTGGTGTAAAGTGCAATTTACCCAAAATATGGAGTGCAACCTGTAAAATATACCTTCTAGTATATCTTTTATGACTCTTTACATCATTTAGAGAAGAAATGATGAGAGGGGCGCTTCAATTAAATAATTGGATAAGAAGGATGACCTTTGTAGTGAAAACACCTAGTAAGAGTAAGGAGACCCTTCATATATGTACCTTAGTATGCATGTTGGTTTTCTCTACCCTTAGATCTTGAGTTTTGATGAGCTTTGCATAAGATTATCATGCTTGGACGTGCCTTAGAAAGAAGAAGGGACTTAGATGAGAAATATATGTTTTAGAGGTCCTTATGGTGGAAAACAACCTAAGGTATATAAGCCTAGTTCCTTGTAAAACAACCAAACGTATTCCCTTCACTTCCTCACTTCTCATCTTTCTCAACCGACCAAGGCAAAGCTCTGGAGCTCAGGGAAACGACCAACCTGTTCTAAGGTAAGAGAGCACCATCTTCTAGCTTGGATTCATGGAGGAAATCCTTGTATAAGGTTGGTTTCATGGTTAATTCACTTAGGTTTCTTGTTCTAGCCAATCATCTCCATCTTTTCCTTAGAGAATCACCTTTGGCCAACCTATGGAGCTCAAGACGCCATAAAAGGCTTGAAGCTTGGAAGCTTGGAGCTCTAGGAACAACGTTTGAGGCGGGTTTTATAACTCTAAACCTTGCTTTGTTATGCATACTTTTATTCTTGCAAATGATAGTTAAGTTCTTCTTCTTCCCCATCTTTCGTTGCACTCTTGCAAGATTTTTTGTGAAGAATAGACCTTGGTTTCAAGGTTTAAGACAAAGGGTGTTAATACCTATTTTGGTCCTTATCCAACTTTATTAAACGATCTTGGACCAATAGGTCTAAATGGTTTGCAACCGTTTGAAATCAAAAAGGGGTTCAACCCGTTTGATCTCAAACGATCTTGCAGGATCATTTAGTTTTAAACGGTCTTCAAGACCGTTTGATAGGGTTGACCAAGGGAAGACCATTTAAGGAACTGTTGTAAACATATTGAATTTAATTCCTACAAAGAATCATAACCCAATTCCAAACCAATCACAAGTTGAAGGCACTTCAACTCCTTAAACCCTAAGCGGGTTGAATTGAGTTTTTCAATGATAGATTTTGGTGAATTTTGGGTTGAAGGACCCAAACGGTCTCAAGACCATTTGGGGGTTCACTCAAACGGTCTTAAGACTGTTTGGTGACAACCAAAGACCGTTTGGAGGTCTAGGGTTAAGGAAATTTGATGGTTTGAGGGTCCAATTTCAATAGGTTGATGAATTGATAAAAATGCTGATTTTGGACCTAGTTAGGGTTCAATCCTTATCAAATTGATTTAGTTTTTGATAAAAACTTTGGGAAAACGGTCTCAAGACCGTTTGGAGGATATCCAAATGATCGCAAGACCGTTTGGGCCAATTTTGGTCCCAATTGGAGCTCAATTGATGGGTTCAACTACAATTTGTTTCACATTGTTGAAAATTGATGATTAGCCGATTGAAAATCCTAATTGAGTGTGATTTAAACCCAATTAGCTTTCAATTGAGAACCAATTTGGTGTCCAATTGATTAAGGCTAATCCTAATTGACTCAATTTGTAAATGGTTAACAAGGGCATGGCCAATTGAAGGCTTCAACATATGAAATCCTATTCAAACATAACCTTTGTTTCACCTTTTATGTCCATGTGTTTAAGCTCAAATGGGTTCACACTCGTTTAAGCTCAAATGGGTCCACACTCGTTTAAGCTCAAGTGGGTTCACACTCGTTTAAGCTCAAGTGGGTTCACACTCATTTAAGCTCAAGTGGGTCCACACTCGTTTAAGCTCAAGTGGGTTCACACTCGTTTAAGCTCAAGTGGGTTCACACTCGTTGAAGCTCAAGTGGGTTCACACTCGTTTAAGCTCAAGTGGGTTCACACTCGTTTAAGCTCAAGTGGGTTCACACTCATTTAAGCTCAAATGGGTCCACACTCGTTTAAGCTCAAACGGGTTCACACTCGTTTAAGCTCAAACGGGTTCACACTCGTTTAAGCTCAAACGGGTTTACACTCGTTTAACCTCAAACGGGTTCACACTCGTTTATGCTCAAATGGGTTCACACCTATTTAAGCTCAAATGGGTTCACACTCGTTTAAGCTCAAATGGGTTCACACTCGTTTAAAGCTTAAATGGGTTCAATTAAAGGATACCTTGTTTTATTCAAACCCTAATGATACGATAGTGGTGATTTGGTTTATGTTAATCAATGAGGACTTAACCCAACCCTATCTAGAGTGATATAATCACCATCTATTAGTAAGGAGAGAGAGAAAGTACCATTTATGGTTACAACTCAAATAAAGTACCTTCAATGTATATGAATATGCAAGATTAGGGTATGATCCACTTATGATAGATCATGAAAACCCTAATTAAGATAATTGATGAGTCTTAACCTAATTTGAAAGCATCAATGATGATGTTTCTCATTCATGATGATGCTATGAGCTCATTTCACTATAAAGTGAATAGTAAACCCTAGTTCTAGGGTAATCATGAGTAATTTGAATAGTAAACCCTAGTTCTAGGGTAATCATGAGTAATGTGAATAGTAAACCCTAGTTCATGGTAATATGTTGAAATGAACAATAAACTCTAAACTCATGTTATTCCTTTAAGCATTAATTGTCTGATCAAAATATGAGATGAGGAGTCATTATTCCTAATCATAATGAAAGGGTTGAATAACCCTAAATGATGTAAACAAGGGAATCTTACCCTTTGTAAGGACATAAAAGTATAACCTTTGAATTGAAAGGTTAATTCTGTCTTAATGACTGCTGATCTGACTATGAATTGTTGATTATTATTAATTGATCTAATCATGCAGGTTCTTATAAGAGAATAATCATATCCAGGTAAGGATCATGACATCATATCCATTCAAAGTATGTCAATAGCTTATGAACAGAAATAACTATGTTGCCTAGATGCAAGTGGCATCATATGAAACTGATATTCCTTAAGGGCTATGAATGACATCAAGGTCATGCTAATAGATGACTTGATGCTGACATGTCACTTGATAGCAAGTGTTATGATGATATAAGGGTGTAATCACCCATGTTCCTGAATCATAGTGATAAGATGATTAAGAATTGATATCCATCTGATAACTGATATGAGTAATACCCGTTACATTTAGTATTCTTCTGTTATAGCCATGTTTAGTACTTGAATGTTTGGAAACATGTATGATGCTAAAAGAATACTGAAATGTACCTAATAACCAAGTATAATCATATCATGTAGAGCCCTGATCATAGATCCATCATTGTTAGAGTTTAAATGATGGTGAAACAGGTTTTCCTAAGGGAACTCCTGGATCACATACTTTAGAGTATGTGGGGGAATATGGATGTGTATATCCTTACATCCTAGTGTAGGAGTTGATGTGGATATATCTTAATCCATCAACCCTTCACTATATGTTTATACCGGGATGATGTAACACTATTCTCCCAAAGGAATCTTTTATACCACATCGATGAGAGATAAACATGAAATCTTTCGATAGCGAAGAGAGTGCAGAATGCCACTGTGACTCTAATAGGGAAGTACCAGAATACACTGGTGAGCTATAATAGCAGAGACACTAGATGTCCTGCATGTTTATCCTCATTCTGACTGAGGTAGTTGAAGGTCATGAGAATCCAGCTCTTTCGATGACCTAGTATGATACCGATGCGACTTACTAGTGATCGGTTGGAGCATGAGTGGTATACCTCATCTCTGCAGGGCATAATGATGTTTGTAAAACATAATCAACCACGTAGCATAACTGCTTAGGTTGAACTACGAAGAACATTGATTGTTATTACATTTCTTGCATTTAATATCCTGTTCAAGTATTAGTATACATGTTATTCATATTCCTTAATAAAGGTGAGTAATTGTTATCAAGCCTGTTGTGAGTAATCTAAGTTACCTGCTCATGATATTCCTTTGATTGCTTTTAACAAAGTTTCTGGCGGAGAGTTATAACTCTCGCTGGGACAATTATTTGAAATTGTCTCACCCTGTAGATTTCTACCTTTAGGTGGACGTCGAGGTCGAAGGAACCGATATGCAGGTGGACAGCAGCAGCAGCAGCAAAACCAGGAGCAGCAGTGATTTCAGGTGGAAACAATGTGCTGTCTAGTCTTGTAGTTAGAATAGTCTTATGTCGTCTCTGTACACTCAGGTCCTAGGAGTTTGTGGATCTGAGAATTTTTAAGTCTTGAGATTTTGTATCATGATGTATATAATCACTCGAGAGGTGATTTATCAGAGATGTAAACAGTTCATCTTACTTTTATAAAAGGAGTTTCAGGTTTTTGAGATCTCATTTTCGAAAAGTTTTAATTTCTCGTGATTTTTCGTATTCCGCTGTTAATCGAATCGCTTCCGCTATGTTTATCTTGTGTTTTGGAGATCAGAGCCCACAATTAGTGGTATCAGAGCTCTAGGTTCGCTGAGTCTACAGAGACATAGGATTTAGAATGTCGAGTCTATCCTTAGTACTTCTTTCTTATCTAATAGAGTCTTCTGCTCCTCAGGAGAAGAAGATATTTAAGGATGTCTGGACTGTAGGAGGAGTACGAGGCAGAAAGTAGTGTTGCTGCACCTCGAGAAGGTGCAAGGAACCTAGAAATAGAGCAACCTGTACCTGAGCCACCTATGGAGCCACCTCAGTTTGACCCAGCTGACATGGGAAACCCAGCTGTTCAAACTATGTTCGGGCAGTTTATGACTGCCATGACACACGTCACCGACAGGATGCCCATGCCTGCACCTAGGGCACCTGTCTAGTATGAGTTTCAAGGTATCGGTAAGACATTCGAGTGACTTCGTCGGGTCAGAGCAACCGAATACTTTGGTACAGCTGACCCTGCTGATGCTGATCTGTGGTTAACTGAGTTGGAGAAAGCTTTCAGAATCCTTAACATCCCCAAAGGTGGGAAGGTTAGACATGTTGTCTATCTTCTCAAAGGTAGTGCTGGTCACTGGTGGACCATGGAAGAGCAGAAGAGGCCTGGAATAGAGATCTCGTGGGAAGACTTTCGTCGGGAATTTGTCCACATATATTTTCCTAAGACCTTCCTGGACGAGAAGATCTCTCAGTTTGAGAGACTGAGGCAAGGTATGATGAACATTAGCGAGTATGAGGCTAAGTTCATGGAGTTGTTGTGATTCTGTCCGCATATGGCTACCACAGATGAAGAAAGGATTAGGAGGTTTGAGAAGGGTTTGAATGCCGACATGACTACTCCCGTGTCTTCCCTGGAAAACCGGGAGAGATTCTCCACCTTCATTGAGTCAGTCCGAAGGATAGAGAGATCCGTAGTCGAGAAAAGGCAAACCCAAAAGAGATATCCACAGTTCCAGTGATCTTCATCTAGAGACTTTAAGAAGCCTAGATTCTCTGCACCTACACCTCCACCACCCAGATCTAGTTCTCAGACTCAGTGGTCCCCAAGTAGAGGTAGAGAATGAGGTTTACCGCCACAAGCGACTCACAGTTCAGCATCAATGTCAGTCACAGGACCACCAAGACCACAACAACGGGAAAGAAGCTGTTATAACTGTGGGAAGGTGGGACATCTAATGAAGGACTGTAGGTCTAGTCCTATCAGTGTGACACAGCCTCAGAGGAAGAATCAACAGGGATCACAGAGAAGGCAGTCTCAAGGAGCAGCTAGAGGACGTGGGCAAGCGTCTCAGGCTGGATCGTCAGCACCAACTCAACACCAGGCGATAGCGAGGGTCTATGCTATGAACCCACCAGAAGCAGTGGTCAATCCACGGGTTGTGGCAGGTCAGATGGAACTTTTATATTCTGATATGTCTAAATCTTGTGTTGTATCTGTTTTGATTGACCCGGGTGCTACGCACTCTTTTATCACTCGAAGAGTGATTCGTAACTGCAATATGACAGTTAGTAATAGGGCAGATAGCTTGTTTCTTGAAACTCCATTGAGAGGTTCTGCTGTTTTGCAAGAGGTATGCTCTCCCTGCATCCTCTTCTTTTTTTATTATCGCATTCAAGTGGATCTTATACCACTTGATATGCAAGGATTTGACATAATCCTTGGGATGGATACCTTGGAAAGGTATAGAGTTGTCTTGGATTATGAATCCAAGCAGGTTGTGTTTGCTGATGAGAGCAACACATGGATCTTTCAAGGAGAGAGAAAGATTCTACCCACCTGTCTTGTGTCTTCTATGGTTGCTGATAAGCTGATGAGGCAAGGATGTTCTGCATTCTTGGCCCATGTGATAGATACCACCAAGGTGAGTCCCAACCCTGCTGAGGTTCCTGTAGTCAGGGAATTTGAAGATGTATTTCCTGAAGAACTTCCAGGTATGCCACCACCTTGGGAAATTGATTTTGAAATCAATTTGATCCCAGGTACCCAACCCATAGCACAAACATCGTATAGGATGGCGCCTGCTGAGATGGCAGAACTCAAGAAACAGCTTCAAGAGTTGCTTGAGAAGGGTTTTATCTGACCAAGCACTTCACCTTAAGGTGCTCCAGTCTTGTTTGTTAAAAAGAAAGATGGATCAATGCGGTTGTGCATTGATTACAGACAACTAAATAAAGTAACGATAAAGAATAAGTACCCTCTGTCGAGGATTGATGATCTTTTTGACCAGTTGCGTGGTACAACCGTCTTCTCGAAGATAGACTTGAGGTCTGGATATCATCAACTTCGTATTAAGGACAGTGACATACCCAAGTCTGCTTTCAGGACAAGGTATGGTCACTATGAGTTCACAGTTATGTCGTTAGGACTAACTAATGCACCAACTGCATTTATGGAGATTATGAATAGAATCTTTCGACCTTTCCTCGATCAGTATGTTGTTGTCTTTATAGATGACATCCTGATCTATAGTAGAGATGCTCAGCAGCATGAACAACATCTTCGTCAGGCTCTAACTTTGCTAAGACAACATGAGTTATACGCTAAGTTTAGCAAGTGTGAGTTCTGGTTGCCAGAGGTATCTTTTCTTAGACATGTGGTATCTGCCTCGGGAATTCGTGTTGACCCTAAAAAGGTAGAGTCTGTTCTACAATGGGAACAACCGAAGACACCGACGGAGATTCGTAGTTTCTTAGGGTTGGCTGGCTATTATCGAAGGCTCATTAAGAACTTCAGTTCTATAGCCCTACCCTTGACGAAGTTGACCCGGAAAGATGTTTCTTTTACTTGGAGTGACAAGTGTCAGCAGTCCTTTCAGTTGTTGAAGGAGAGGTTGACAAGTGCACCTGTACTTATGTTACCTGAGCAAGGCAAATGATACATAGTTTTATGTGATGCCTCCAAGAATGGACTCGGATGTGTGCTGATGCAGGATAAGCATGTGATTTCTTTTGCTTCTCGACAGCTTAAGAAACACGAGGAGAATTATCCAACACATGATTTAGAGTTAGCTGCTGTGGTTCATGCCTTGAAAATCTGGAGACACTATCTATATGGAGAAACATTCCAGGTTTTCACTGATCATAAGAGTCTTAAGTATATCTTCTCTCAACATGACCTTAACATGAGGCAACTTCACTGGATGGAGTTAATCAAGGATTATGATTGTACGATAGATTACCATCCAGGGAAGGCTAATGTAGTTGCAGATGCCTTGAGTAGGAAATCAGAGACATCATCCTCTGATAGGGCACAATTAAACTCTTTAGTATGCCCTAGGAGAGATATGCTTATCTCCTTAAGGCAAGACAATGTACAGATGAAGGTGTCATGGATTTCTAGGTTGTTGGCTGAGATGCATATCAAACCCACCCTAAGAAAGTAGATTAAGGAGGCACAACAAGTTGATGCTGCAGTTCAGCAGATCATATCTGAGTATGGTGATGAGAAGTGAGAGGGTTTTCATGAATCAGATGATCAAGTGGCATGCTATCATGGGAGGATGATAGTGCCAGATGTGGATAACCTGAGGAAGTTAGTCCTGGAGGAAGCTCATTCTTCTATGTATGCTATGCATCCAGGGAGCACCAAGATGTATCAAAACTTGAAAGATATGTATTGGTGGCCTGGGATGAAGAAGGATGTAGCTGAGTTTGTTTTGAGGTGGCTGGTGTGTCAGTAAGTTAAAGTTGAACACCATAAGCCTACAGGAACAATGCAACCTTTACCCATACCACAGTGGAAGTGGGATCATGTAACCATGGACTTTGTTGTTGGCCTACCTAGGACAAACAAAGGACATGATTCCATTTGGGTAATTGTTGATAGGTTGACTAAGACAACACATTTCTTACCTGTCAAACCAACCTATTCTGCTGAAAGGTTATCCCAGTTATATGTTCAAGAGATAGTGTGTTTGCACGGAGTTCCTGTCACCATAGTTTCTGACAGAGGTCCTCAGTTCACAAGTCGTTTTTGGGAACAGCTACATAGGGCACTAGGCACCCAGTTAAGGTTTAGTACAACCTTTCATCCACAGACTGATGGATAGTTGGAAAGGACTATACAGACCTTGGAAGACTTGTTGAGAGCATGTGTTCTCCAGTTCACAGGAAGTTGGGATCTGCACCTAAGCTTGATAGAGTTTGCCTATAACAATAGCTATCAACATAGTATTGATATGGCACCTTATGAAGCCTTGTATGGTAGACGTTGTAGATCACCCTTATGCTGGTATGAGACTGGTGAGCATCAGTTGTTAGGTCCTGATCTTGTACAACAGACCACAGAAAAGATTAAGGTAATCCAACAACAACTTAAGACTGTACAGGATAGACAGAAGTCTTACGCTGACAGACGTCGTAGACCTTTAGAGTTCCAAGTTGGAGACAGAGTATACCTCAAGGTCTCACCTTGGAAAGGAGTCCTTCATTTTGGAAGGAAGGAAAGTTAGCTCCTAGATTTATGGGGCCTTGTCCAATCATTGAATGAGTTGGAAAGGTAGCCTATAAACTAGAATTGCCACCAGAATTGCAGAAGTTACACCTTGTGTTTCACATTTCTGTGTTAAGGAAATGTCACCCTGATACTGAGTCAGTTCTACAACCTATGGAAGTAGAAGTGAATGAAGATATAACTTATGAGGAGGGACCAATTTCAATCCTTGATAACAGAATTAAAAAGTTAAAGAAGAAAGATATAAGTCTTGTGAAAGTCCTCTGGAATCATCATGGTGTTGAAGAAGCCACTTGGGAGCTGGAGGAAGAGATGAGGAGGAAATACCCTGCTCTTTTCTCCTAATATGCTAAATCGATTTCGGGGACGAAATCCTTTTGAGGGGTGGATAATTTGTAACATCCCTGACCTGGGTTATAAGTTAACCCTAGGTGTTTTACTTAAATCATGTAATTAAGATACTTGTGATTAACTTTTGGCATGTAATTAGTTCCTGAGGAACATACAATTTCATTTCTGTCCTTTTAAAACAATGAATGTAGTATTGTTTTGTTATGTAGGGACCTATGTGCAAATTACCCAATTAGAAGGGTTAACTTGCAATATTAACATGATATGATGTTCCTTTGATGATGAGACATCATATGAATGAATATGATGAGGTATTATGGATTCTCCAAGCTTGGGCACCAAGAAGCAGCTTGTGGAGTGATCCTTGTGCTTAAAAATCCTGATTTTGGTGTAAAGTGCAATTTACCCAAAATATGGAGTGCAACCTGTAAAATATACCTTCTAGTATATCTTTTATGACTCTTTACATCATTTAGAGAAGAAATTATGAGAGGGGCGTTTCAATTAAATAATTGGATAAGAAGGATGACCTTTGTAGTGAAAACACCTAGTAAGAGTAAGGAGACCCTTCATATATGTACCTTAGTATGCATGTTGGTTTTCTCTACCCTTAGATCTTGAGTTTTGATGAGATTTTCATAAGATTATCATGCTTGGACGTGCCTTAGAAAGAAGAAGGGACTTAGATAAGAAATCTATGTTTTAGAGGTCCTTATGGTGGAAAACAACCTAAGGTATATAAGCCTAGTTCCTTGTAAAACAACCAAACGTATTCCCTTCACTTCCTCACTTCTCATCTTTCTCAACCGACCAAGGCAAAGCTATGGAGCTCAGGGAAATGACCAACCTGTTCTAAGGTAAGAGAGCACCATCTTCTAGCTTGGATTCATGGAGGAAATCCTTGTATAAGGTTGGTTTCATGGTTAATTCACTTAGGTTTCTTGTTCTAGACAATCATCTCCATCTTTTCCTTGGAGAATCACCTTTGGCCAACCTGTGGAGCTCAAGACGCCATTAAAGTCTTGAAGCTTGGAAGCTTGGAGCTCTAGGAACAACGTTTGAGGTGGGTTTTATAACTCTAAACCTTGCTTTGTTATGCATACTTTTATTCTTGCAAATAATAGTTAAGTTCTTCTTCTTCCCCATCTTTCTTTGCACTCTTGCAAGCTTTTTCGTGAAGAACAGACCTTGGTTTCAAGGTTGAAGATGAAGGGCGTTAATACCTATGTTGGTCCTTATCCAACTTTATTAAACGATCTTGGACCAATAGGTCTAAACGGTTTGCAACCATTTGAAATCAAAAAGGGGTTCAACCCGTTTGATCTCAAACGATCTTGCAGGATTGTTTAGTTTTAAACGGTCTTCAAGACCGTTTGATAGGGTTGACCAAGGGAAGACCGTTTAAGGAACTGTTTTAAACATATTGAATTTAATTCCTACAAAGAATCATAACCCAATTCCAAACCAATCACAAGTTGAAGGCACTTCAACTCCATAAACCCTAATCGGGTTGAATTGAGTTTTTCAATGATAGATTTTGGTGAATTTTGGGTTGAAGGACCCAAACGGTCTCAAGACCATTTGGGGGTTCACTCAAACGGTCTTAAGACCGTTTGGTGACAAACCAAGACCGTTTGGAGGTCTAGGGTTAAGGAAATTTGATGGTTTGAGGGTCCAATTTCAATAGGTTGATGAATTGATAAAAATGCTGATTTTGGACCTAGTTAGGGTTCAATCCTTATCAAATTGATTTAGTTTTTGATAAAACTTTGGGAAAATGGTCTCAATACCGTTTGGAGGATATCCAAATGATCCCAAGACCGTTTGGGCCAAGTTTGGGCCCAATTGGAGCTCAATTGATGGGTTCAACTACAATTTGTTTGACATTGTTGAAAATTGATGATTAGCCGATTGAAAATCCTAATTAAGTGGGATTTAAACCCAATTAGCTTTCAATTGAGAATCAATTTGGTGTCCAATTGATTAAGGCTAATCCTAATTTACTCAATTTGTAAATGGTTAACAAGGGCATGGCCAATTGAAGGCTTCAACATAGGAAATCCTATTCAAACATAACCTTTGTTTCACCTTTTATGTCCATGTGTTTAAGCTCAAATGGGTTCACACTCATTTAAGCTCAAATGGGTCCACACTCGTTTAAGCTCAAGTGGGTTCACACTCGTTTAAGCTCAAGTGGGTTCACACTCATTTAAGCTCAAGTGGGTCCACACTCGTTTAAGCTCAAGTGGGTCCACACTCGTTTAAGCTCAAGTGGGTTCACACTCGTTTAAGCTCAAGTGGGTTCACACTCGTTTAAGCTCAAGTGGGTTCACACTCATTTAAGCTCAAGTGGGTTCACACTCGTTTAAGCTCAAATGGGTCCACACTCATTTAAGCTCAAACGGGTTCAGACTCGTTTAAGCTCAAATGGGTTCACACTCGTTTAAGCTCAAACGGGTTTACACTCGTTTAAGCTCAAACGGGTTCACACTTGTTTAAGCTCAAATGGGTTCACACCCGTTTAAGCTCAAATGGGTTCACACTCGTTTAAGCTCAAATGGGTTCACACTCGTTTAAAGCTTAAATGGGTTCAATTAAAGGATACCTTGTTTTATTCAAACCCTAATGATATGATCGTGGTGATTTGGTTTATGTTAATCAATGATGACTTAACCCAACCCTATCTAGAGTGATATAATCACCATCTATTAGTAAGGAGAGAGAGAAAGTACCATTTATGGTTACAACTCAAATAAAGTACCTTCAATGTATATGAATATGCAGGATTAGGGTATGATCCACTTATGAGAGATCATGAAAACCCTAATTAAGATAATTGATGAGTCTTAACCTAATTTGAAAGCATCAATGATGATGTTTCTCATTCATGATGATGCTATGAGCTCATTTCACTATAAAGTGAATAGTAAACCCTAGTTCTAGGGTAATCATGAGTAATGTGAATAGTAAACCCTAGTTCATGGTAATATGTTGAAATGAACAATAAACTCTAAACTCATGTTATTCCTTTAAGCATGAATTGTCTGATCAAAATATGAGATGAGGAGTCATTATTCCTAATCATAATGAATGGGTTGAATAACCCTAAATGATGTAAACAAGGGAATCTTACCCTTTGTAAGGACATGAAAGTATAACCTTTGAATTGAAAGGTTAATTCTGTCTTAATGACTGCTGATCTGACTATGAATTGTTGATTATTATCAATTGATCTAATCATGCAGGTTCTTATAAGAGAATAATCATATCCAGGTAAGGATCATGACATCATATCCATTGAAAGTATGTCAATAGCTTATGAACAGAAATAACTATGTTGCCTAGATGCAAGTGGCATCATATGAAACTGATATGCCTTAAGGGCTATGGATGACATCAAGGTCATGCTAATAGATGACTTGATGCTGACATGTCACTTGATAGCAAGTGTTATGATGATATAAGGGTGTAATCACCCATGTTCCTGAATCATAGTGATAAGATGATTAAGAATTGATATCCATCTGATAACTGATATGAGTAATACCTGTTACATTTAGTATTCTTATGTTATAGCCATGTTTAGTACTTGAATGTTTGGAAACATGTATGATGCTAAAAGAATACTGAAATGTACCTAATAACCAAGTATAATCATATCATGTAGAGCCCTGATCATAGATCCATCATTGTCAGAGTTTAAATGATGGTGAAACAGGTTTTCCTAAGGGAACTCTTGGATCACATACTTTAGAGTATGTGGGGGAATATGGATGTGTATGTCCTTACATCCTAGTGTAGGAGTTGATGTGGATATATCTTAATCCATCAACCCTTCACTATATGTTTATACCGGGATGATGTAACACTATTCTCCCAAAGGAATCTTTTATACCGCATCGATGAGAGATAAACATGAAATCTTTCGATAGCGAAGAGAGTGCAGAATGCCACTGTGACTCTAATAGCGAAGTACCAGAATACACTGGTGAGCTATAATAGCAGAGACACTAGATGTCCTGCATGTTTATCCTCATTCTGACTGAGGTAGTTGAAGGTCATGAGAATCTGGCTCTTTCGATGACCTAGTATGATACTGATGCGACTTACTAGTGATCGGTTGGAGCATGAGCGGTATACCTCATCTCCGCAGGGCATAATGATGTTTGTAAAACATAATCAACCGCGTAGCATAACTTCTTAGGTTGAACTATGAAGAACATTTATTGTTATTACATTTCTTGCATTTAATATCATGTTCAAGTATTAGTATACATGTTCTTCATATTCCTTAATAAAGGTGAGTAATTGTTATCAAGCCTTCTGTGAGTAATCTAAGTTACCTGCTCATGATATTCCTTTGATTGCTTTTAACAATGTTTCTGGCAGAGAGTTATAACTCTCGCTGGGACAATTATTTGAAATTGTCTCACCCCGTAGATTTCTGCCTTTAGGTGGACGTCGAGGTCGAAGGAACCAATCTACAGGTGGACAGCAGCAGCAACAACAAAACTAGGAGCAGTAGTGATTTCAGGTGGAAACAATGTGCTGTCTAGTCTTGTAGTTAGAATAGTCTTATGTCGTCTTTGTACACTCAGGTCCTAGGAGTTTGTTGATCTAAGAATTTTGAAGTCTTGAGATTTTGTATCATGATGTATATAATCACTCGACAGGTGATTTATCAGAGATGTAAACAGTTCATCTTACTTTTATAAAAGGAGTTTCAGGTTTTTGAGATCTCGTTTTCGAAAAGTTTTAATTTCTCGTGATTTTTCATATTCCGCTATTAATCGAATCGCTTCTGCTATGTTTATCTTGTGTTTTGGAGATCAGAGCCCACAAAGATGATCTGCATTACTGAGAGCAACTATCATTTCATCCCTTGTGCCCTCAAGAATGAACGAGTCTTTCTTCCTCTACTCGTAAAGCTCCTGCTAATCATCATCAGTAGAAATTGGTAAGTAAACA
Organism: Alisma plantago-aquatica; assembly: GCA_963693085.1. Classification (NCBI taxonomy): domain Eukaryota; kingdom Viridiplantae; phylum Streptophyta; class Magnoliopsida; order Alismatales; family Alismataceae; genus Alisma; species Alisma plantago-aquatica. The sequence goes on from OY856414.1 coordinate 330,059,038, forward strand.
TAACAATCATCAATACTAATTGCTTTGAGAGTTGAATTTTACCATTTTTGCAACCACCTCAGCAGTTGCAGGGTTGGTTATATCTCTTTTTTATTTTGCCTCCCAGCTATCCACACATCAAGGCAATGTAGAGGTGCGATAGTAATAGTAGATGACTCACTAGTTTCAATATTAGGAGCAGTAGGTTGTTGAATGGAAGACGTTTGTAGTTTTTGGAAAAGAGTTGCATAGCCACCTAGACCCATCATGTGGTCATACACATCCAGTGCATGCATTGCTCTTTTAACATCGCTCATATCCTTGTTAGTAATCACTGTGACGACCGTCTCGCGAAAACAAGATCAATGAATTTAAACTAATGCGGAAGCTTTTTGTTAGCAGTGGAATTACTGAAAATCACTAAAAAATAAAACTTTTTGTAAAGAGATCCACAAACGGTAAAACTCTTTCATAAAGAAACAATGTAAGCTATTTACAAACTGATCCATCATTACATCTCTGTAATATCACATCTCGAGAGTCATAACACTGACTACCCTGTTGAACTGTACATGAGCAGTATACAAAAATCCTTGAGGCATTAAGCCAAAAATCTCAGATCTATATTAAACCATCTACTGACTCCTAGGACCTGAGAGTACAGAGATGACACATAGGACTTTCTATATACAAGACTCGACAAATAATGTCTCCACCTGAGGATCACTGTTGTCCCTAATGTTGCTTCTACTGTTGTTGCTGCTCACCCACTGAAGGGTTCCTTCGTCCTCGGCGTCTACCTAAAAGGTTGAATCCCACGGGGGTGAGACAATTGAATAATTCTCCCAACGAGAGTTATAACTCTTCGCCAGAAGCATTTTTATTGCAAATAAATGAATAACACTGAGCAGTAGAATTATAATTATTTAACAGCAGGCAATTCATTAAATAAGCTAAGTAGATCAATATTTTCTATGCAATCATTTCAATTATCACTTAATTGAATAGCAAGTTATACACTCAGTAAGGAATATGAAGAACATGTATGTTACTGGTCCAATTAGGACTAAATAAACAATGCATCATCAATCATTGTTTCTCATAGTTCAACCTAAGCAAATATGCTACACGGCTAATTACATTTTACAAACATACTTATGCCCTGAGGAGATGAGGTATACCGCTCATACTCCAACCGACCATTATGAAATCAGAATTGGTACCATACATAGGTCATCAGAAGAGCCAGATTTCTATGACCTCATCTTCCTCAGTCAGTGTGAGGATCATCATGCAGGACATCTTGTGTCTCTACCATAATAGTTATCCAGGGTATTCTGGCACTTTGCTATTAGAGTTACAGTGGCATGATGTACTCTCTTCGCAATCGAGGGATTTCTTGTTTATCTCACATCAATGCGGTATTAACAACATCATCAGGAGATTAGTGATACATCATCCCGACATATACATATAATGAAGGATTGAGAGATTTGATGTTTATCTCACATCAATTCCTCCATTAGGACGTAAAGATATTCGCGTCCATAACCCCCACATACTTAAAAGTATGCTCTCCAGGAGTTCCCTTAGGAAAACCTATTTCACCACCATCTAACTTCTAACGATGATGGATCTATGGTCAGGGCTCTGCATGATACCATTATACTTGATTATTTAAGTACATTATGGCATTCTTTTAGCATCAGACATGTTTTCTAACATAATTTACCAAAACAATTGCTATAAAGAAAGAGTACTATATGTATCAAGTTCATTTCACATCTAGTTATCATTGGGATCTCAATCCCTAACCATCTCATCATTGTAATTCTGGAATATGGGTATTCAAACCCCTAGATCATCAAAACACTTGTAACATATTGCCATCAAGTTATTTAATAACATGAACATGATTGTAGCAATGCAGATGTTTCTCATGGCTCATACAGCCTATCAGTCTCATTTGTTACCTCTTACTAGGCAACATAGCATATCATTACTTTCAAAGTTTATAAAGTGCTTTCAATGAATATGGCATCATAACCCTTACCTGGCTATGCTCACTTCTTTATAAAGACCTGCATGACTAACAAAATTGATAACATGCACATTATATCTATATCAGCACAATACAATTATTTCCAAGTCAAGTATAGAACACCACGGTCGTGCTACAAAAGATCACCACGACAGTTTTACAACACCATGGATGGTTTCTAGGGTTATGGTTTCTTATTCAATTCAAGTAGGATTATCCAACCCCCTTAGCTTAATAAGGAATAGTGATTCCTCATTTCATAATTCAATCATAGATTTCAATGCTTAAAATCATAATCCAGAATTAGGGTTTACTGTTCACATCATCACATTTCCCTAGATTAGGGTTTACTATTCACATTACATCACATTACCCTATATTAGGGTTTACTTTTCACATTTATTAGGATTACTTCCATTAATGCCCTCATATTAGGGTTAAGATTCATTAACCATCATAATTAGGGTTTCATGATCTCACTATGAAGGATCATACCCTAATTAGATATATTCATACATATTGGAAGTTTATTACTTGATTATCAATCATATAAGAAGTCTTCTCTCTCCTCTTTCTATCAGATGATGTTTGCATCACCCTTGATTAGGTTAAGTCAATTCAACATTGACATCATGGGTTATGTCATTACTATAGTGATCCTTAAAGCTCACTTATTCAAAGAGTATTAGTCACTCTATCCCATCAGGGGTACCTTTGTAATGTTCACCACTGATTATAACATGTGTTAATCAACTAATTACTTGGTCCTTTAATCACTTTAGGTATCTATGAGGTTTAGGTTAATCAATCACTAAACCATCTTGACCTACTAAGACATCAAACAATCTTGACCTTCATAGACCTCAAACGGTCTTGCACACTACACCCCCAAACGGTCTTGGACAGACCTTGAAACCATTTGGTGTTGAAGACCATTTGGTCTTGTTGACTTTTAAAACCGTTTGGTAAAGTGCACACTCAAGACCGTTTGCCCAAGATGGGGTGAAGACCGTTTGGTCATGAAGACCGTTTGGTCAAGTTTGACTTTTAAAACCGCATGGACATAACCGATCTTGAAACTGCATGTGTTCAAATGGTTTGGGATTGTTTGGTCCCAAACGGTCTTGAGACCGTTTGGTCCAAACCAACTTAAAACTGCAAGGACCAAAAAGTGTCTCAACCACTTCAATTGAGTTAGGGTTTCCAATGATGAACCCCTCAATCGATCATGTACTTATTAGCCACTCATCAATTGAATCAATTAGGTCAACCCTCAACTGATTTGACACTCAATTGATCATCAATTAGGGTTTGGATCAATTGAATTAGGGTTTAAAATCGATGACCCTTCAACATACTTCAATGTGAGTCTAATTGGTTTGAACCCTTTGAACCATCATTCAATTTGGTCATGACCTGACCCCAAACGGTTTTGGGATCGTTTGGATGACCTCCAAATGGTCTTGAGACCGTTTGCCCATTATTTTATCAAAAATCAAGTCATTCAATTGAGGTTTGAACCCTAGGTTTGGGCACCGAATCAGCAATCAATTATTCATCAACTTGATATCATTGGACCCTCAATTGGTCAACCCTACTTAACCCTAGACCTCCAAATGGTCTTGGGTGATCACCAAATAGTCTTGAGACCATTTGGGTGATCCCCAAACAGTTTTGAAACCGTTTGGGCCACTCAACCCAAACTTCAACATAACTCAATTATTGAAATCAACAATTGACCTGATTAGGGTTTAGATGGTTGATGGGCCTTCAATTGGTGAACCACTTGGAATTAATGGATGATTTTTGGTAGGTAATTAGTCTACATTACTCTCAACAGTCCTCCAAATGGTCAATGCCTGGTCAACGCATCCAAATGGTCTTGGACCATTTTCTTCTATGCGGTTTGGTTGAAACTGTTTGCATTCAAACGGTTTGAAACCGTTTGCTCCAAACGGTTTGGCAAACCGTTTAAGCAAGGTTGGGAGACCGTTTGCTAAAGTAAAACTTGGATAAACATAGAGATTAACGTCATCATCTTCTACCTCAAGAATAGGGACTGTTGTTCACGGAATTGCTAGCAAGAACACAAGAGTAGCAAAGGAAAAAGAATAACTAATGATTTTTCATGGAGATGAAGATGCATAAAAAAAGCTCAAGGTTTAGAGTTATAAAACCCACCTCTAGGACTGATAAAAAGCTCCAATATTCTTAGCTTTAATGGTGGCTTGAGCTCCAATAGTTGTCCAAGGTCTTTCCTCCACTTTTTGGATGAAGAAGATGGCTAGAAAGAAGAATTGTGTGAAGAAAACCATAAACCAAACCTTGCTTTAAGGTTTCCCCCCAAGAATCTGAGGTAGAAGATAACCAAGACTTACATACAGGTTGATCATCCTCTCTCTGCTCTAGAGCTCTTCCTTGGTCGGCCAAAACAAGAAGATAAGAAAAGAACTAAGGGAAACGATCCCTTGCATTGTTGGAAAAAGGTCCCTTATATATTTATGGGTTTTTAGGGAAAAAGAAAAAAGAGACTTATTTCCTTTTATATCTCAAGTATATCCACCTAGTCCTCCTCCACTTATTTTCTACGTGGCCACCTTCTAAACCTTGCAATACTTCTCAATTATCCCAGGTTTAAAGGAAAAGAAACCAAACATCTTAATAAGTTGTATATTAAAGAGACATTTGCTTAAATCTTGATTATTTTAATATCAAGATTATCTTTCCTTCTTGATCATTCAAATGAGGCGCCCTTCTCATTTTCTTTGCTCAAATTTATGCCAAGAAATATGAGAGATCCTCTAGAGGGTATATTTTACATGTTCGACCCTAGGTTTTGGGTAATTTTCACATTACACCAAAACTAGGTTTTAAAGCACAAGGATTGCTCTACAAGCTATATCTTGGTGCTCAAGCTTGTGGAATCCATACCACCACATCATATACATTCTTATGATGTCTCAACATCATAGGAACATCTTAACATGTGCAATTTGCAAGTTAAACCCTTTACTTGGGTAATTTTCACTTTAGTCCATTATTAACAAAACAATGTTTCAACATTAAGCAAAAAGGACTGAATTTGAAATACAAGTTCCTCAAAAGCCTTAATTACATTTCATAGGATAAATACAAGCATCTAATCACTTATTTAAACAAAACACCTAGGGTTAGTTCATAACCCATGTCAGGGATGTTACAAATTATCCACCCCTTACAAGGATTTCGTCCCCGAAATCATTACAAAAACATATTAAGAGAAAAGAGTAGGGTATTTCCTCCTCATCTCCTCCTCTAGTTCCCACGTGGCTTCTTCAACACCACGGTGATTCCAGAGAACTTTCACAAGACTTATGTCTTTCTTTTTCAACTTTTTGATCCTTTTGTCAAGGATCGATACATGTCCTTCTTCATAAGATACATCATCATTCAATTCTACTTCCATAGGTTGCAGAACTGATTCTATATTAGGATGACATTTCCTAAGCATGGAAACGTGGAACACAGGGTGTAACTTCTGTAATTCTGGTGGTAACTCTAGCTTATAAGCTACTTTTCCAATTCGTTCAATGATTGGATAAGGCCCCATAAACCTAGGAGCTAACTTTCCTTTCCTTCCAAATCTAAGAACTCCTTTCCAAGGTGAGACTTTGAGGTACACTCTGTCTCCAACCTAGAATTCTAAAGGTCTACGACGCTTATCAACATAAGATTTCTGCCAATCCTGTGCAGTCTTTAACTGTTGTTGTATTATTTTAATCTTCTCGGTGGTCTGTTGTACAAGATCAGGACCTAAAAGTTGATATTCACCAATTTCATACCAACATAGGGGTGATCTACAACGTCTACCATACAAAGCTTCATAAGGTGCCATGTCAATGCTATGTTGATACCTATTATTGTAGGCAAACTCTATCAAGCTTAGATGTAGATCCCAAATTCCTGTAAACTGGAGAACACATGCTCTAAGCAAGTCCTCCAAAGTCTGTATAGTCCTTTCTGACTGTCCATCTGTCTGAGGATGAAAGGCTTTACTAAACCTTAACTGTGTGCCTAAAGCTTTATGAAGTCGCTCCCAAAAATGACTCGTAAACTGGGGACCTCTGTCAGAAACAATGGTAACGGGGACCCCATGCAGTCACACTATCTCATCTACATATAACTGTGCTAACTTCTCGGCAGAATAGGTTGTTTTGACAGGTAAGAAATGTGTTGTCTTTGTCAACCTATCAACTATTATCCATATGGAATCATGTCCTTTGGCTGTCCTTGGTAAACCAACCACAAAGTCCATGGTTACATGATCCCACTTCCATTGTGGTATGGGTAAAGGTTGCATTGTTCCTGCAGACTTCTGGTATTCAACTTTAACTTGCTGACACATAGGACACCGCATAACAAATTCAGCAACGTATTTCTTCAAACCAGGCCACCAATACATATCTTTCAAGTTATGATACATCTTGGTGCTTCCTGGATGCATAACATACATTGAAGAATGAGCTTCTTCCAGGACTAACTTCCTTAAGTTATCAACATCAGGTACTATCATTCTACCATGATAGCAGGCTACCTGATCATCTGAATCATGGAAACCATTTCGTTTCTCACTACCATACTCTGATCTAATCTGCTGAACTATAGTATCATCTTGTTGTGCCTCCTTAATCTGTTGTCTCAGAGTAGGTTTTATGTGCATCTCAGCTAACAATCCAGATAATAAAGATACTTTTAACTGTACATTGTCTTGCCTTAAAGAGATAAGCATATCCCTCCTAGAGCACACCAAAGAATTTAACTGTGCTCTATCTAGGGCTGGTGTTGTTGATTTCCTACTTAAAGCATCAGCAACCACATTGGCCTTCCCTGGATGATAATCAATCGTACAATCATAGTTGATGCGATGATTTTGAGTCGCATTTATAGACCTTTTTCATATGTGTTTTATGCTCTAATTAGTCATTTTTATGGATAATATTGCATAATTCACTCATTTTGGTCTTTGCCATCATTTTATGTCAAATCCCCTCAGTTGTATCATTTTGAGCATTATTTATCATATTATCATAATTTGTGTGGATTTATTTGGTCTTGTTTTTGAATTTCAGGAAAAACAGGTATCTGCTTCCGTCGATACCATCGACGGAAGTCGATACCATCGACCAAGCCACAGGTTGCCAGCCGAGAGGAGAAGCACAGAGTCGATACCATCGACACACAAGTCGATGGCATCGAGATCCCTTCAGGTTGCTGGCGAGGAATCCGTCGATACAATCGACCCAAGTCGATGCCATCGACGCATGGAGGCTACAACGTCGCTAAACGACAACAACCGACACTAAAGAGAGTCGATACCATCGACCCTAGTCAATGGTATCGAGATGGACACAGACACTCAGACGATAAGAAAAGAAGGATGCTGCTAATACACTGGGTCGATACCATCGACCCGCGTCGATGGTATCGACGCCAACAGATATGCGTTGGATTCATTTTGATCTCAATCGGACGGCTGGAGTTATTTGACGACCTAATTAGGGACTTATACCTAAGGACGGTCGCTGACTGATGGGAGGATCTAATTTTTGTCATTGCACAAGTTCCGAGGAAGGAGAGAAAGGAGAACGGAGGCCAGAAGCTCATCCCTGTCGATCCGGACGTTGCCGAAGACAAATTTCACCATCGAGAGGCGGGAAAGCTCGTGTTCTACGCATAGGATCTACCGGTTCTTCTCCGTTCAGGGGTTTTCCCACTTAATTCACATTTTTCTTATGAATTCCCCAATTTCTACCATGTATTTGTGCAAGATGAACATGCGAGGCTAAAACCCTCCATCTTTAGGACCGGGAGTAGCCCGGGAATGCATTGTATGACAGTTTTATATTAATAATTCATATTTTCTCTCTTAAATCCGTGGTATAGTTTCATTTTCTCCATATATATTGTTATGCCTGATCACCATAATAATAACTTAATGCCCTTAATCACTTCGACAGAAGGATTAACGGTTGAAAAGAGACGAAACCTACATTAATCGATAAATCCCTTGACAAAGGAGGTGTAAAATTAATGGTGGAAACTGAGAGATCGTTCATAATGCGCTTAGTTTAGGGGAATGATTACTATGACGGTGGAATCAACCTAAACCTAAGTAGTGAATTACACCACGACAGTGGGTAATTCTATTTTCAGGCCACTACCCGGATAGAGAGAGAAGAGTGAGGAATTATATAAAACCTAATACAACGTTGACCCGCGGTGAAACCGCAATCCTAAAGATATCCTTTTGAATTGATTAAATTAACCTTTAATCGATTGTTTTCTTTGTTTCATTTTATTTTCTTTTAATTTCGACAACAAACCCTACTTTGTCATCCGACCTAGCTGATTGCAATTAGTTAGTAGGAGTCTCCAATAATTCACGTATCCCTGTGTTCGACTCGGGCCTCACAAAGGCCTATATTACTCGACGCGTATACTTGCGTTTTAGCGCGTAGTAAAATACACATCAAGTTTTTGGCGCCGTTGCCGGGGATACGGCGAATTGCTGGCACTTCGAGTGCTAAGAGCAGCCACTCTAGGCCACATTTTTTTTTTATTTTATTTTGAAACAACTTTAAATATTCCTAAATTTCTTTATAATTGTATTTACTCGTTCAAGCATAGTACTGAACTTGAATTTCCTCATTTCAGGTACTGTGTATGGTGCATACACGTAGTACAGACTACGACAATCGCACACCCGAGGTTCCACCTCCGGGACCTGAGGACGAGGAGCACTACGAGAAAGAGCACCAAGAGGAAATAAATTCTTAATCTGAAGCAGAAGAAATGGCCGAGCCACAGACCATATGGGAGAAGATCAAAGCCTCTTCTTCATCAGCTTCAAAGGGGCCTATAAAGAAGCAGGCGGTCAACATACCAACATATAAGATCGATCCGGCGTTAATCAACTTGGTAAAATCAAATGCATTTCACGGGCTGAAGAATGAGGACCCAGTTGCACACATCAGCCAGTTCGTGGAGAACTGTGACATGGTGAAGATCGACCGATTTCCACAAGATGCTTTGTACCTCAAGCTATTCCCAAGTTCCTTGGCAGGAGCGGCAAGAGAGTGGCTCCATAACCTCGATGACGAATTTGTTCAGTCTTGGGATCATATGGTGAAAGTTTTCTTCGAGAGGTTTTTCCCTCCTGAGAAGACCAACGACATGATTAGGAAGATTCACAATTTCACCCAACAGGCGGGTGAGACATATTCTGAGACCTGGGAGCGATTCCAGGTTATGTTGAGGAGGTGCCCACATCATGGGCTGGACAGGGAAACACAAGTGAAAATCTTTTATTTTGCTCTCTCCGAGCATGATAGAAGTAATCTTGATTCAGCAGGATCCAGATTCTTTCTGAATAATACGGATACCAGATGTTGGGAGATATTAAAGAACATGGCTAGGAAACAGTCATGGGGCGACAGAGGTGCAGTGGAATAGGTCAAGGCTGCTGGTGAATCCAGAATAGTTAGGGAGCTAAACGATAAGTTAGATCTTCTAGCTAAGAAGCTGCTAACTAAGGAAGATGCATCTGAAGATGAGGAGGCCCAAGTGAAATTCATGCAACAACAGGGCTATAGAAACAATGACTATGCATGGAGGAAGGATAAAAAATTCTCATGGAAGGATCCGAATAATTTTCTGCAGGATCCGGATGCCAAGCCACAGCAGAGAGCCGAGGATAAGAACACCGAATTACTAAGTCAAATGGTCCAGCAAAACCAAGAGATGATGGCCATGTTTGGTAAACAATTGTAGTCTCAAGGTGATATTCTAACCAAGTTTGGGCAGACACTGCAAAGCCATGGAGCACAAATGTGGGCATTAGAAACCACCGTGGCGCAGATTTCGAGTGAAGTGGCGGCCATCAAGCACGCCAATCAACAGAAACCCGCAGAGAATGAGAATGTGGCCCAAGCACACCATCAGGTCAAGTATATGTCTGTGGTAAACAGTGAGGAGGAATCTCAGGTGCAAGAAGCTGTAGAAGAAAGAAAAATGACTTTCAATGTGCATGCGACACCGGCAATACCGTATCCACGCACTTACTATGGATTGCCGGGCGGAAACCATTTCTTCAGAAAAGCACAAAGAGTTGTGAATATTGTATCTCCACCTAGGCAGGAAGAACAAGTGCAAGTTTTTTGTGTACATGTGGAGACATCTAAGGCGAGAGAGGAACCACAACAAGCTACTACTATTGAGGATGTCTCACCAAAGCCCACGTCGGAGGGAGTGATTGAAGCAAGCTTAGGGGAGGTACCCCCAAAAAGCGCTTATGTGCCACCTCACAGGCATGTTGATGCAGCTGATGTTTCGGATCCGGTCAATCCGAAGTCAAAGAAAGAGCATCGTCACTTTAAGAAATTTCTAGAGATATTCCGAAAACTCCACATCAATATTCCATTAGTGGAGATGATCGAGAAAGTACCCGCCTATGGGAGGTTCATCAAGGAAATCATCAATAAGAAGAGGCGGATAAAAGACGATGAAATTTATTGGATGAATGAGACAGTGAGATCTATGATTGACGTGAGTTCACCAAAGAAGAGAAAGGACCCAGGAGGTTTTTACATACTGTGCTCAATAGGTGGTCAACATTTTCCTAAAGCGCAATGTGATTCTGGCGCTAGCATAAATCTCATGCCTTTGGCGACATTTCAAAAGTTGGGGTTAAAAGAGATAAAGAGGTCAGCCGCAACAATTGAATTGGCGGATGGGTCTACCGTGAGACCCTATGGAGTATGTGAAGATGTTCTAGTCAAAGTGGATAGATTCATATTTCCGGTGGACTTTGTCGTCATGGATATGCCACCACTCCAAAGCTGCGAAATTCTCCTAGGGAGGCCGTTTCAAGCAACGGCAGATGTCGTGACTGCCTTAGGGAGAGGTACTCTGTCTTTGGGAATTGGAGGAGATCATGTTGAATTCAAATTACCGAATGATCCTCTAAGTGCAGTTCCTAAGGTGAAAAGATGATGATCGTCACACCGTCTAGCCTAAGACGTTAAATAAGGGCGCTTGTTGGGAGGCAACCCAACCATTGGTACATTAGGATAGTTTAATTATAGTCATAGATTGCTTTCATTTCGTTTAAATCCTAGTGTAAAGAAGATACCTTGATCTGTTTGTTCAATGTGCAGGCACAGGCAGGGTCGATACCATCGACACACTGGTCGATGGTATCGACATAGGTTCAGGTTGACAACTGCAAAAATCGCTCTGAGTCGATACTATCGACGCTCCCGTCGATGGTATCGACATACCTACAGACAGGTTGCGCAATAAATGTCGATGGTATCGACATGCAAGTCGATACCATCGAGATCTCTGGAGAAGTTCAGAATGATTTGTCTCAGTCAACTCGATACCATCGACGGCCTCGTCGATGGTATCGACATGGTCACAGGTTGAAGTGAAAAAGTGGCGGTGTCGCAATGAAGTCAAGTCGATACCATCGACCCCCGTCGATGGTATCGACATCCATGTCACTGATCCGCGCAAAGACATCGACGGCGATCGCGAAGTCCACGTCAGCGATCCGGGTGTTGCGTTGATACTATCGACTTACGTCGATGGTATCGACAGGTCAGCAATCTGGGTTTCACGATCCAGCAATCGTCAGCCGTCGATACTCGTGAGGGAGGTGGATAGCATCGAGACGTGTCGATACCATCGACCCGCGTCGATGGTATCAACGGGTCAACAGTAGCACCGGCCAAGTCTATATAAGGAGAATTGCAACGTCATTTGACGTCACACCTTTAGAGCAAACTTCCTCCTTTGCGCCGAGCACTCCCCCGAGCCCTCCAAGACTGAAGAGCAGCAACATCAAGCAAGGATCTTCACCGAGCGGAGAATCACTTCTCCATCTTCCCCGAGCTCTCTTCTTCTAATCCCATATTTCTTGCGACAATGGTGCACGCCGCCGGATCATCGTCCTCGCACACGAATCCCATGGAGATAGCAGAGTTCGTTCCACCCCCTACTTCTTCAGTCTCACGTCCGCGCCTGATTCACCCATCCGCGGAGGTGAGGAAGGTCTATGAGGAAATCATGAAGCGGAAGATCGAGCCGACCCGGTATGTAGACCGGGGAATGCTCCAGGAGCTTGGATTCGAGGCCAACTTGGCCTATGTGCTAAAGGGTCAAGCACGCCACACCAGCAGAAGGCCAGACGAGCTGGAGCGCCATGCGGATGGGCAACCGTTCTTCGGCGAATGGCCCACCTACAAGGAATTGGTGGCGGAGTTTATGGTGTCCCTCGATGTCTGCGTTGTGCCCAACGACGTGGTTGCATCGGACCGTGAGTGGATCAAGGGCCGGGTATCGTTCCGGCTGTTCAACATCAACTACAACATCACTCTTAAGCAGTTCAACAACATCTTTAACTGGAACCACTCCCAACATGATCACCGGTGCCCAGATTCCCGCACCGACTACGACAAGATCTTCGCCGAGCTAGTCACAGTGCCGGCGGGAAAGACAGTGAGCTACCACAATGATGCGGTAGCGGACTTCGAGAATCCCTTCGTCCGGGTCTTACACCGGATGTTGAGCCTTACGTTCTTTGCTCGGAGCAATTTAGCATTGAGCAAGTTTCAGGAGAGCGATCTTTTCTTCCTCTACATGCTCCTGAAGCGACAAGAATGCAACTGGGGTGCGTTCTTTCTGCAGCGCGTTCTGGCGGTGAAGAGGAGTACAAGGAAGGCTCCGATCCATTTTGGTGGGCTCATCACCAAATTGGCGATGTACTTGGGGCTGAATTTCCAGTCCATGACTCTGATTTCCACGAGGAGTAAGGTGAACGTGCAACATCTGCACCGTTCAAACCTTATCCTTCTCCGGGATGGGTTGGCGTACGCACACTGCCACGTCAACCACGCTTACCAGGAATGCGCACTGCCGGACACCGTCTTCAACATCGCGGGCGCACAGCACTTCCGGTGGCCGATCATAGCCGTCGAGTCCGATGAAGAAGAAGGCGGCAACGATGGACAAGAAGGCGAGGCTGAGGAGGAAGAGGAGGCTTTCACACCTCTTCGCGCACGAGTAGCACCACGGAAGCGTCCTAGGATGCATCCGGGTGCGTCTTCATCATCACAGCCCCCGCCGCCATCACCACAGCCCTCGCAGCCAGGCGAGGATGCCTACTCAATGCAAGGCATGTATACGATGCTGCAGGACATACATCAGACACAACAGCAACATCTAGAAATGTATACCGGTATTCAGGATACTACGCACCAGTTACTTGACAACCAAAGGGCGATGTTCGAGAATGAACGTCTCCTCCTCGACAACCAACAGCAGATACACAATTGGTTGCAAAGGATGGAGATGCAACAGGAGCCCTTTTATGACCACTACTGGAGTCAGAGCTACTTTGGAGGCTATCCACAGCCTCCGCCGAGGACCCATTACGATCCGAGCTTCCATGGGGAGTATCCTTCTTGGGATCCTACGGCCCCACAGTACCCACCTCCACCTCCACAAGAATGATCAGGGTATCTCTATTCCACTCTTAAGTTTGTTTTTGACTATGAGGCCATAGTCGAATTCAAGCTTAGGGGGGTAGTTGGAACATCTCTATCTTTTCTTTTATTGTTTTTAGTTTTTAGTAGTGTTATTTGTTTCTTGCATTTTTAGTTTTGGTAGGATCCACGTGCTATCTAGTATAACTGTGGATGTCGTAAAAGTTTGTCATCTTGCTGTTAATTCATGGGAAATTTAAGGGAAATTTAATTTTTTTTGTGTCTTTGGATAGCTTGATTTGGTTGTCCTTGGGGAACTTATCCTACGAAAATGATTGATTATGTCAACTTTAAAACAACATTTCACACCTATACTCCTTTTGACTCATGAAAAGTGGATAGTAACGGTTGTTTGAGCCTAACCTAACCAAATGGTAATGAGACCTTAATTGGATGTAAGAGAGAGAACCCTCCAAACCGCTACACAGGTCAGTAAGGAGGGACACATAATATCTTTCTAAGGTTCAGTCATTTAATCTTGTGATCATACCACGTCATTTTTCCATAATCCACCTAAGAATTGGAAGTAAAGTGCAGTTTCAATTCCTTCTTGTGTGCATAGCATTTAGATAGGACTTACATTAATATTTTCCATACTTTTGCATAAAAAGAAAAAAATATATAGGGATTCATGCACATTACTTTTAGGTGCATGTCATGTAGTTGCACTCATGATTTTCATGCATAAAGTACATCATGTATCTCAATTTTTTTTCCTCAAAAGTGATCTAAATTGTTCCATACCTTCGAAGTATTGCAAAGATTTCCAAGCATGAAGTAAATAGCTCAATACACGTATCTCTAAGAAATTATGGATACGTGGGCTAAAGTGAAGAAAAAATTCTGAAAATCTGAAATAAAGAAAAAAATTTAATTAGAAAAGAAAGGAAAAAAAAGAGAATTTAGAAGGAAGTGGAATAAGAGGGAGAAAGGAACATGATATCACTCGCATTACAGGAAATTTGAGTACATGATGCGGCTTAAGTAGATTTCCATCTCATTTTGGGGTGGAAGGTTAGTGCACGCATCATTTCACCCAATTTTAGGCATTAGGGCATTTCTAATGTGCATTTGCATCATTTAGGACATTTTGTTTTATGCATGTTGAATTTGTACAATACTTCCAAGTTCTTCCATGAACCACCCATTTCCATCCACCCGTTGCTCGGATTGGTAGGCCACCGTGAATTTCTCCTCACTAATGTTTATCAGGAGAACTGCTTCCATGTAGATGGTAGTTAGGGCGAGCAATGTAGTGTAGGCGATCACAAGATGCACCAATGTTGAATCGGCGAGTTTTATTATGTTAACTGCCTTATGTGATAGTGTTCATCGGTTTTAAGGATAATTTCTCTTATGGATGATTATTGTCGCGTTTAGGGTAACTACTGTTCTGTGGTTAGAGAAGGCCGGTTTGAGAACGTTCAGTGGGAGTCACATGGGATGTTGGGTTGGTGTGTTGATTTTTAGTTGACATCTGCAATTCTATTCTAAGGATTAGTTGCTCGAGGGCGAGCAATGTTCAAGTTTAGGGGAGTTTGATGCAATGATTTTGAGTCGCATTTATAGACCTTTTTCATATGTGTTTTATGCTCTAATTAGTCATTTTTATGGATAATATTGCATAATTCACTCATTTCGGTCTTTGCCATCATTTTATGTCAAATCCCCTCAGTTGTATCATTTTGAGCATTATTTATCATATTATCATAATTTGTGTGGATTTATTTGGTCTTGTTTTGGAATTTCAGGAAAAACAAGTATTTGCTTCCGTCGATACCATCGACGGAAGTCGATACCATCGACCAAGCCACAGGTTGCCAGCCGAGAGGAGCAGCATAGAGTCGATACCATCGACACACAAGTCGATGGCATCGAGATCCCTTCAGGTTGCTGGCGAGGAATCTGTCGATACCATCGACCCAAGTCGATGCCAGCGATGCATGGAGGCTACAGCGTCGCTAAATGACAACAACCGACGCTAAAGAGAGTCGATACCATCGACCCTAGTCGATGGTATCGAGATGGACACAGGCACTCAGACGAAAAGAAAAGAAGGCTGCTGCTAATACGCTGGGTTGATACCATCGACCCGCGTCGATGGTATCGACGCCGGCAGATATGCGTTGGATTCGTTTTGATCTCAATCGGACGGCTGGAGTTATTTCACGACCTAATTAGGGACTTATACCTAAGGACGGCCGCTGACAGACGGGAGGATCTAATTTTTGTCATTGCACAAGTTCCGAGGAAGGAGAGAAAGGAGAACGGAGGCCAGAAGCTCATCCTTGTCGATCCGGACGTTGCCGAAGACGAATTTCACCACCGAGAGGCGGGAAAGCTCGCGTTCTACGCATAGGATCTACCGGTTCTTCTCCGTTCAGGGGTTTTCCCACTTAATTCACGTTTTTCTTATGAATTCCCCAATTTCTACCATGTATTTGTGCAAGATGAACATGCGAGGCTAAAACCCTCCATCTTTAGGACCGGGAGTAGCCCGGGAATGCATTGTATGATAGTTTTATATAAATAATTCATATTTTCTCTCTTAAATCCATGGTATAGTTTCATTTTCTCCATATATATTGTTATGCCTGATCACCATAATAATAACTTAATGCCCTTAATCACTTCGACAGAAGGATTAACGGTTGAAAAGAGATGAAACCTACATTAATCAATAAATCTCTTGACAAAGGAGGTGTAAAATTAATGGTGGAAACTGAGAGATTGTTCGTAATGCGCTTAGTTTAGGGGAATGATTACTACGACGGTGGTATCAACCTAAACCTAAGTAGTGAATTACACCACGACAGTGGGTAATTCTGTTTTCAGGCCACTACCCGGATAGAGAGAGAAGAGTGAGGAATTATATAAAACCTAATACAACGTTGACCCACGGTGAAACCGCAATCCTAAAGATATCCTTTTGAATTGATTAAATTAACCTTTAATCAATTGTTTTCTTTGTTTCATTTTATTTTCTTTTAATTTCGACAACAAACCCTACTTTGTCATCCGGCCTAGCTGATTGCAATTAGTTAGTAGGAGTCTCCAATAATTCACGTATCCCTGTGTTCGACTCGGGCCTCACAAAGGCCTATATTACTCGACGTGTATACTTGCATTTTAGCGCGTAGTAAAATACACGTCAATAGTCCTTGATTAACTCCATCCAGCGGTGTTTCCTCATGTTAAGCTCATGCTGAGAAAATATATACTTAAGGTTTTTATGGTCTGTGAAAATCTGGAATGTTTCTCCATAAAGATAATGTCTCTAGATTTTCAAGGCATGAACCACATCAGCTAGTTCTAAATCGTGTGTCGGATAATTCTCCTCGTGTTTCTTAAGCTGACGAGAAGCAAAAGAAATCACTTGTTTATCCTGCATTAACACACATCCTAGTCCATTCTTAGAGGCATCACAGAAAACTATATACCCTTTCCCTTGCTCAGGTAACACTAGCACAAGTGCACTTGTCAACCTCTCCTTCAATAGTTGGAAATATTACTGACACTTGTCACTCCAGGTAAAAGGAACATCCTTCCTAGTCAACTTAGTCAAGGGTAAAGCTA
This sequence comes from Alisma plantago-aquatica, assembly GCA_963693085.1. Taxonomy (NCBI): domain Eukaryota; kingdom Viridiplantae; phylum Streptophyta; class Magnoliopsida; order Alismatales; family Alismataceae; genus Alisma; species Alisma plantago-aquatica. The sequence continues at coordinate 330,076,219 of OY856414.1, forward strand.
TAGAACTAAAGTTCTTAATGAACCTCCTATAATAGCCTGCCAACCCTAAGAAACTTTGAATCTCCATTGGCATTTTCGGCTGTTCCCATTGCAGGACAGATTCTACCTTTTTAGGGTCAACACGTATACCTGAAGCAGATATTATGTGTCTAAGAAAAGAAACTTATGGTAACCAAAACTCACACTTGCTAAACTTAGCATATAACTTATGCTTTCTTAGCAAAGTTAGAGCTTGACGAAGATGTTGTTCATGCTGCTGAGCATCTCTATTGTAGATTAGTATGTCATCTATAAAGACAACTACACACTAATTGAGAAAAGGTCGAAAGATTCTATTCATGAGTTCCATAAATGCAACTGGTGCATTAGTTAGTCCAAATGACATAACTGTGAACTCATAGTGACCATACCTTGTCCTAAAGGCAGACTTAGGTATGTCACCCTCCTTAATACGCAGCTGATGATATCCTGACCTCAAATCTATCTTTGAGAAGATGGTTGCACCACACAACTGGTCAAAGAGATCATCAATCCTCGGCAGAGGATACTTATTCTTTATCGTTACTTTATTTAGTTTTCTATAATCAATACACAACCGCATTGACCCGTCTTTCTTTTTAACAAAGAGGACCGGAGCACCCCAAGGTGAAGTACTCGGTCAGATGAAACCCTTTTCAAGCTACTCTTGCAGCTGTTTCTTGAGTTCTGCCATCTCAGCAGGCGCCATCCTATATGGTGTTTGTGCTATAGGTTGCGTATCCAGAATTAGATTAATTTCAAAATCTATTTCTCGGGGTGGAGGTACACCCAGAAGTTCTTTAGGAAATATATCTTCAAATTCCCTGACTACAGGAACTTCAGCAGGATTAGGACTCTCCATGGTAGTATCTACCACATGGGCCAAGAATGCATAACATCTTTTCCTCATTAGCTTCTTAGAAACCATAGCCGACACAAGACAAGTGGGAAGAATCTTTCTTTCTCCTTGAAAGATCCATGTGTCACTTTCATCAGTGAACATAGCTTGTTTGGACTCACAAACCAAGACAACCTTATACCTTTCTAAGGTATCCATCCCAAGGATTACATCGAAACCATGCATCTCAAGTGGTATAAGATCCACTTGAATGTGATGATCAGAAAAGAAGAGGATGCAGGGAGAACATATCTCCTGCAACACAACATATCCCATCAACAGAGTTTCTAACAACAACCTATCTGCTCTATGTCTTATAGTCATATTGCAGTCAAGAATCACTCTTCGAGTGATAAAGGAGTGTGTAGCACCCGGATCAATCAAAACAGATACAACGCAGGATGTATACATTTCAGAATTAAACAACTTCATCTGACCTGCCACAACCCGAGGGTTGATCACTACCTCAGGTGGATTCATCGTGTAAAATCTTATCATTGCCTGGGGTTGATTCGGTGTTCGATGACTAGGTGTCGATGATCCAGCTTGGGATGCTTGTCCACGTCCTCTAGCTCCTCCTAGAAATTGTCTCCTTTGAGAACCTTGATGACTCTGCCTTTGAGGTTGACTCACACTCACTTCTCTGGCTCTACAATCCTTCATCAGATGCCCCACTTTTCCACAGATATAACAGCTTTTGTTAAGTTGTTGTGGTCTGGGTGGTCCTATAACCAACATAGATGTTGAGGTACGAGCTCCTTCTAATGGTAGGCTTCGTCCTCTACCCCTATTTGACGTCCACTGCGTCTGGGTACTTAATCTAGGTGGGGGTGTAGGCACAGAAAACCTAGATTTCTTGAAATCTTTAGATGAAGATCCTTGGAACTGGGGATACATCCTCTTATTCTTGGTCTATCTCTTCTCTGACACGGACCTCTCTATGCTCCTGACCGACTCCACAAAGGTAGCAAACCTTTCCCTGTTCTCCAGAGAAGACACAGGGGTAGTCAACTCAGCGTTTAATCCTTTCTCAAAACACTTAATCCTTTCTTCATTTGTAGCAACCATATGCGGACAAAACCACAACATCTCCATGAACTTAGCTTCGTGCTCACTAATGTTCATAGGTCCCTGCCTTAACCTCTCAAACTGAGAGATTTTCTCATCCAAGAACATCTTAGGGAAGTATATGTTGATAAATTCCCGTCGGAAAGCTTCCCATTCAATCTCCACACCTGGCCTTTTCTGTTCTATCATGGTCCACCAGTGACCAACACTCCCCTTGAGAAGATACACAACATGTCTAACCTTCTCAGCTTCTGGGATGTTCAAGATTCTAAAGTCCTTCTCTAATTCAGTTAACCACAAGTCAACATCTGTTGGGTCTGCTGTTCCAGCATACTCTGTGGCTCCAACTCGGCAAAGTCATTCAAACGTCTTGCCGAATACTTGTCCTTCTAGGTGGGTAGGTGCCCTAGGTACAGGTATAGGCATCCTATCAGTCATATGTGTCATGGCAGTCATAAACTGCCCAAACATGGCTTGGAAAGTTGGGTTCCCCATTTCAACTGGGTTAAACTGGGGTGGTTCAGGTACAAGTTCTTCTCTTTCTTGCTCTCTTGCACCTTCTCTAGGTGCAGCGACACTACTCTCAGCAATGTGTTCTTCGTGTGATCCAGACATCTTTAGTTTTATCTTCTTCTCCTATATGAGCAGAAGACACTATTAGATATACTGGAAGACACTAGAACAACTCTACAACCTAAGTCCTATGTCTCTGTAGACTCAGTGAACCTAGAGCTCTGATACCACTAAATTGTGACAACCATCTTGCGAAAACAAGATCAACGAATTTAAACTAATGCGGAAGCTTTTCGTTAGCAGCGGAATTACTGAAAATCACTAAAAATTAAAACTTTTTGTAAAGAGATCCACAAACGGTAAAACACTTTCATAAAGAAACAAGGTAAGTTATTTACAAACTGATCCATCATTACATCTCTGTAATATCACATCTCGAGAGTCATAACACCGACTGCCCTATTGAACTGTACATGAGTAGTATACAAAAATCCTCGAGGCATTAAGCCAAAAAATCTCATATCTATATTAAACCATCTACTGACTCCTATGACCTGAGAGTACAGAGAAGACACATAGGACTTTCTATATACAAGACTCGACAGACAGTGTCTCCACATGAAGATCACTGATGTCCCTGATGTTGCTGTTGCTGCTGTTGCTGCACACCCACTGAAGGGTTCCTTCTTCCTCGTCACCTACCTAAAACTTTGAATCCCACGGGGGTGAGACAATTGAATAATTGTCCCAGCAAGAGTTATAACTCTTTGCCAGAAGCATTGTTATTGCAAATAAATGAATAACACTGAGCAGTAGAATTATAATTATTTAACAACAGGCAATTCATTAAATAAGCTAAGTAGAGCAGTATTCTCTATGCAATCATTTCAATTATCACTTAATTGAATAGCAAGTTATACACTCAGTAAGGAATATGAAGAACATGTATGTTATTGGTCCAATTAGGACTAAATAAACAATGCATCATCAATCATTGTTTCTCATAGTTCAACCTAAGCAAATATGCTACACGGATGATTACATTTTACAAACATACTTATGCCCTAAGGAGATGAGGTATACCGCTCATACTCCAACCGACCATTACGAAATCGCAATCGGTACCATACATAGGTCATCAGAAGAGCCGGATTTCTATGACCTCATCTTCCTCAGTCAGTGTGAGGATCATCATGCAGGACATCTTGTGTCTCTGCCATAATAGCTATCCAGGGTATTCTGGCACTTTACTATTAGAGTTACAGTGGCATGTTGTACTCTCTTCGCCATCGAGGGATTTATTGTTTATCTCACATCGATGCGGTATTAACAACATCATCGGGAGATTAGTGATACACCATCCCGACATATACATATAATGAAGGATTGAGAGATTTGATGTTTATCTCACATCAATTCCTCCATTAGGACGTAAGGATATTCACGTCCATAACCCCCACATACTCAAAAGTATGTTCTCCATGAGTTCCCTTAGGAAAACCTATTTCACCATCATCTAACTTCTGACGATGATGGATCTATGGTCAGGGCTCTACATGATACCATTATACTTGATTATTTAAGTACATTATGGCATTCTTTTAGCATCATACATGTTTTCAAACATAATTTACCAAAACAATTTCTATAAAGAAAGAGTACTATATGTATCAAGTTCATTTCACATCTAGTTATCATTGGGATTTCAATCCCTAACCATCTCATCATTGTAATTTAGGAATATGGGTATTCAAACCCCTAGATCATCAAAACACTTGTAACATATTACCATCAAGTTATTTAAAAGCATGAACATGATTTTAGCAATGCATATGTTTCTCATGGCTCATACAGCCTATCAGTCTCATTTGTTACCTCTTACTAGGCAACATAGCATATCATTACTTTCAAAGTTTATAAAGTGCTTTCAATGAATATGGCATCATAACCCTTACTTGGCTATGCTCAATTCTTTATAAAGACCTGCATGACTAACACAATTGATAACATTCACATTATATCTATATCAGCACAATACAATTATTTCCAAGTCAAGTATAGAACACCACGGTCGTGCTACAAAAGATCACCACGACCATTTTACAGCACCACAGCTGGTTTCTAGGGTTAGGGTTTCCTATTCAATTCAATTAGGATTATCCAACCCCCTTAGCTTAATTAAGAATAGTGATTCCTCATTTCATAATTCAATCATAGAGTTCCATGCTTAAAAGCATAATCCAGAATTAGGGTTTACTGTTCACATCATCACATTTCCCTAGATTAGGGTTTACTATTCACATTACATCACATTACCCTAGATTAGGGTTTACTTTTCACATTTATTAGGATTACTTCCATTAATGCCCTCAGATTAGGGTTAAGATTCATTAACCATCATAATTAGGGTTTCATGATCTCACTATGAAGGATCATACCCTAATTAGATATATTCATACATATTGGAAGTTTATTACTTGATTATCAATCATATAAGAAGTCTTCTCTCTCCTCTTTCTATCAGATGATGTTTGCATCACCCTTGATTAGGCTAAGTCAATTCAACATTGACATCATGGGTTATGTCATTACTATAGTGATCCTTAAAGCACACTTATTCAAAGAGTATTAGTCACTCTATCCCATCAAGGGTACCTTTGTAATGTTCACCACTGATTATAACATGTGTTAATCAACTAATTACTTGGTCCGTTCACGAGGACCATGAAGATAGAGATACATGGGAGAACGTATCCGAAGAATCCGTTGAAGATACATGGAATGACTCTGACACAGGGAGGTACCCCCAGATAGGCAGAGAGAGAGCCTTAGAAGGATTACATAGAACGAAGAGTATCTGAGAAACGGGTCTGTTTGATTGAATCGATATGTTGTTTGATGAATAACCTGAAACTGCTGTTCTGGAATATAAGAGGAGCGGCTAATAATCCTACGAGACGCGTCCTTGCCCGTCTTTGCTCTGTGCACAAACCTCTCATTGTCGGGCTTCTTGAACCTTTCATTAATGCTGTGAGGTCCGTTGAGCTGAATGATATTACTAGGCTATACTGGAATTCTGATAATGAGGATTGTGGAGGAAAAATATGGCTATATGCTGACAGCTCTCTAAATCCATCCATCGTTAAGAGGCACCGACAGCACATCACCATAAGAATCACGCCCACTGATCAATGTGAGATGTTCATTACTACTGTCTACGCCAGTTGTCAGTTTTACAACAGAAGACATCTTTGGAATGACCTGCTTGATATCACCAGTACTATTGGAGATAAACCTTGGTGCATTGCGGGAGACTTTAATGCTATCAGAAATCATGAAGAAAAGAGAGGCGGAGATCCTCCGATTTTCCAATCAATGTGTGATTTCAATAACTTTATTATCGATACGAATCTTAAAGAACTTATGTTTGATGGTAGTCGTTTTACCTGGGTTGATAAGCAGAGATTAGAACCCACCACGTGGGTTAGATTAGATCGAGCACTAGCTAATCCTTCATGGACTAACAGATACCCGGACAGCAAATCTTTTCATTTAACAAGGTTCAGAATATCTGATCATTGTCCTATTCTTGTAAAATCCTCTGTAACTAGAAACGAGGCCCGACATAGCATCCCTTTCTCCTTCAACAAAGCTTGGTTTAAACATGAGGATTGTATGAAGCTCATATCTGATTCGTGGAGAACTGATGTTTACGGACACCCATCCATCATGTTCTATGAAAAAACGAAGACCTTGAAGAGACAGTTCAAGAAGTGGAACAAAGAGATTTTCGGTAACATCAAACAGAAAATTGATGACTTACATGATGTTGTTCATATCGCCCAGAAGTCGTTCGACAAAAATCCAACCGTATCCAACAGAATCACTCTGAATGAGGCTTTCGATGAGCTCGATGATCTGATGGAACAAGAAGCGTTACATTGTAAAGAGAGAGCTAGAATTGACTGGTTAGATAATGGAGAGAGGAACACTGCTTTCTACAATGCTGTTATCAAATCCAAGAGAAAGAGAAGAATCATTCATCATCTTGTTTTACCTGATGGCAGTGAGATTTCTGATCCTAAGCTTATTGCTGACGCTGCTGCTGCTCACTATAAAGATTTCTACTCGTCCGACAACTCCTATCAGCTTGATGATCAGCTCCTCAGTCATATCAACAGAGTGCTCTCCATTGACGACAAATGTACCATCGTAGCTTGCCCTACGACTGAAGAAGTGCTCGAAACCATCAGAGAGATGGATGAAGATTCAGCCCCCGGCCCAGACGGCCTCACTATTGCCTTTTATAAAAGAGCTTGGAACACGATAAATAACGATTTCATGAGTGTAATTCGATGTTTCTTTGAAGGTCAGAAGTGCCACAGAAGTCTCACTGCATGTAGAATAATGCTTATCCCCAAAGCTCAAGATCCTAAATTCCTGGAGAAGGATTTCAGGCCAATCGCCATTGAGAACGTCTCTCTTCGGATCATGGCCAGGATTGTGAGCAACAGGATTGCTAAGTTCTTGCCCGGTATGATATCTGATGAGCAGGGTGCTTACATCAAAGGGCGTGATATAACGGACCACATTAGATTAATGAAGGAGCTGGCTCATGATTTGAATAGCAGCACCGATCATCCAAACATCATAATCAAATATGATATGTCCAGAGCGTATGATCGTGTTGAGTGGAACATTCTGAAAACTATTCTGATTGCATATGGCATGACATCGGAAGCGGCAAATCTTTGCCTCAGATTCTTTCACGAGACATGGGCCTCAGTCAATATCGGTGATCACTCCGCTGGTTTCTTTCAGTTCAGACGAGGTCTTAAGCAGGGAAATCCTCTATCCCCAATCATGTTCATTATCTTTGAAGAACCGCTCGGCAGACACATCAAAATGCTCACAGACGATGGTATGATTGATCGGTATTCCACGAGAGGTCGTGGGGAGGCTCCTCCGATGCTTATATATGCCGATGACCTGATTCTCTTCCTCAAGGCCAACCAGAAATCTATTGATGCCATCAAAGACACTTTCCAACGGTATATGAACTCTACCGGTCAGATGATTAACTACAACAAATCCAACTGTCTCATTGGAAAGACGGACAATGTTACTACCAACTTTATTTGTAATCAGCTACAGATTCAAGCCTCTGACAGGATTATTCATTATCTTGGAGTTCCTATTTCATCGGGACCGCTCAAGATTGGCGATTACAACTTTTTACTTGAGAAGATGATGAACAAGACTGCGTCTTGGAAGGCAAGATTGCTATCGTTTGCAGGAAGGAAGCTTCTAATTCGTCACACCCTCACCTCCACTGCTCTTTACACTACGGCATCCATTGGGATTCCATGCGGGATCATCAAGAGGATTGAATCTATGTTCTCAAGATTTCTGTGGACGAACCGGAAAAATGAAAGGAGAAGGACATGGGTAGCCTGGGAACATATTGCCAAACCTTACGAGGCCGGTGGGCTTGACTTCACGCCCCTGAGGAACATTGAAGAGGCTTACACGTTTAAAGCATGCTGGGAGATCACCAAGAACCGATCAAACTGGGCCAGATTCTGCAATGACAAATATAGTTCGCCCTACAGAAATTATAATGGATGCTACCCCCCGTATCTAAAGTTGAGCAGTTTTGCTTTTCCCATGTGGAAGAGAGTTTGGAAAACATTTCCTAAATTCTTACCACGCACCCGATGGATCGTTGGGAAGGGTAATATGTCGTTGTGGGATAGTAGATGGGTTGAGAGACCTCTTACTGATTATGCTATTCACAGGTACGACAGGACTAGGGATTTCCTCGTCAAAGACTTCTGGAATGAGCAAACTGGCTGGAATTGGCCGATTTTAGAGCATATCATTGATAACGATGGTTTAAATATCATTAAGAGATCTCATCAGGCGATTTCTCGACGTCCTGATGAGCTGATTTGGAAACCTGACATGAGGGGTAAGTTCTCGATTAAATCGGTCAAGAAGATAAACGCTGCTACTGCGGTTAATGATGATAACAGGAACTATAGGTGGATTTGGAAGCTCACTATGCCTAAAGCAAGTGCTATCTTATGGAAGTTGGCTAATGGAGCCTTGCCGACTGACGACAACATACAGAGATGTATGATTCCCATTGTCTCTAGATGCTCATGCTGCTGCGATATACCGGCCATCGAAAATGACGAACACCTGTTCATTTGGAGCGATCTTGCCCGAAACCTTTGGAATAGAGCTGCGATTCTCATGGGCAATCGTCATTTCATTCCGACAGGGATCAATGACATTCTGAAGATTGGTCGTGAACAGCTGAGTAATACCTTGAGTGGATGGATCACAAATGAATTGATATCCCTTATTGTTTGGCAGATATGGATGGCTAGATGTTATAACAGATTCAATGACAAGAAGAGCTTATATGAAGACCACTGGCACAACATTATTAGACACATAAATCATCACATCACTACGAAATCCTTCAAGAATGCATCCAGAGACAACATTTTCTCAGTTTTGTCCAACAATGGCATTGCCCTTCCAAGACTCCAGATCAAGCAGATTCAGCTTGTGCGATGGATGCCCCCGGATATATATAATCGTAAGCTCAACTTGACCACTGGCATATCTGTTGATCCATCAGGCACTAAGAGAAGATGGATTGCTGGAGTTGTCCGCAACCATCATTGTCATATTGACCTGGTGTTCAGAACATGGCTCAACGCCAAAGAATACATAAACGCATATATTGGGGGGACCCTCGTGGCCATGAAGATCGTCGATGACCACAACATCAACATCTCTGAGATTGAGATCGATGATAGACATATCTATCAGATCTTATGGAACAACAGTCCGGGGCCTTGGCGATATGAATCCGTCACGAGGGAGATTAGGGATATACTGGATACGAAGAGCATTAGAGGAAGTCTGGTTCAGAAAGTATGCAATTCTGTTGCCAAAGAGATTGGTTTATGGGGTACTATCTTCAGCGCATCTTTCATCACTTCTAATTCTTCTCAGTTGCCGATGAGGATAAGAGGCATGAACAACATGGAGAAGAACAACATTCCTTACATTTTCTTCAATAGATCGAAGCTGATGTAGTCTGGCTTCCAGTTTGTTTTGTGTGCCACATTTCGTTGTTCTTGGGGGACTTATACCTGCTTAGTAAGTAGGAGTGTATATGGTTGATTGATTTCGCCCACAATGAGAGGAGTGGGATGAATAGAAGATCCTCTGGCTTAATTAAAAAAAAACTAATTACTTGGTCCCTTAATCACTTTAGGTATCTATGAGGTTTAGGTTAATCAATCACTAAACCATCTTGACCTACTAAGACATCAAACGATCTTGACCTTCATAGACCTCAAACGGTCTTGCACACTACACCCCCAAATGGTCTTGGACAGACCTTGAAACCGTTTGGTGTTGAAGACCGTTTGGTCTTGTTGACTTTTAAAACCATTTGGTAATGTGCACACTCAAGACCGTTTGCCCAAGATGGGGTGAAGACCGTTTGGTCAAGTTTGACTTTTGAAACCGCATGGACATAACCGCTCTTGAAACTGCATGTGATCAAATGGTTTGGGATTGTTTGGTCCCAAACGGTCTTGAGACCGTTTGGTCCAAACCACCTCAAAACCGCAAGGACCAAAAAGTGTCTCAACCACTTCAATTGAGTTAGGGTTTCCAATGATGAACCCCTCAATCGATCATGTACTTATTAGCCACTCATCAATTGAATCAATTAGGTTAACCCTCAACTGATTTGACACTAAATTGACCCTCAATTGATCATCAATTAGGGTTTGGATCAATTGAATTAGGGTTTAGAATCAATGACCCTTCAACATACTTCAATGCGAGTCTAATTGGAACCCTTTGAACCATCATTCAATTTGGTCATGACCTGACCCCAAACAGTCTTGGGATCGTTTGAATGACCTCCAAACGGTCTTGAGACCGTTTTCCCATTATTTTATCAAAAACCAAGTCATTCAATTGAGGTTTGAACCCTAGGTTTGGGCACCAAATTAGCAATCAATTATTCATCAACTTGATATCATTGGACCCTCAATTGGTCAACCCTACTTAACCCTAGACCTACAAATGGTCTTGGGTGATCACCAAATGGTCTTGAGACCGTTTGGGTGATCTCCAAATGGTTTTGAAACTATTTGGGCCACTCAACCCAAACTTCAACATAACTCAATTATTGAAATCAGCAATTGACCCGATTAGAGTTTAGATGGTTGATGGGCCTTCAATTGGTGAACCACTTGGAATTAATGGATGATTTTTGGTAGGTAATTAGTCTACATTACGCTCAACAGTCCTCTAAATGGTCAACACCTGGTCAATGCATCCAAACGGTCTTGGACCGTTTGCTTCTATGCGGTTTGGTTGAAACCGTTTCCATTCAAACGGTATGAAACCGTTTGCTCCAAACAGTTTGGCAAACCGTTTGAGCAAGGTTGGGAGACCGTTTGCTAAAGTAAAACTTGGATAAACATAGATATTAACATCATCATCTTCTACCTCAAGAACAGGGACTGTTCTTCACGGAATTGCTAGCAAGAACACAAGAGTAGCAAAAGAAGAAGAATAACTAACGATTTTTCATGGAGATGAAGATGCATAAACAAAGCTCAAGGTTTAGAGTTATAAAACCTGCCTCTAGGACTGATCCAGAGATCCAAGCTTCGTATCTTTAATGGTTGCTTGAGCTCCAACAATTTTCCAAGGTCTTTCCTCCACTTTTTGGATGAAGAAGATGGCTAGAAAGAAGAATCGTGTGAAGAAAACCATAAACCAAACCTTGCTTTAGGGTTTTCCCCCAAGAATCTGAGATAGAAGATGACCAAGACTTACCTACAGGTTGATCCTCCTATCTCTGCTCCAGATCTCTTCCTTGGTCAGCCAAAGTAAGAAGATAAGAAAAGAACTAAGGGAAATGATCCCTTGCATTATTGGAAAAAGGTCCCTTATATATTTATGGGTTTTTAGGGAAAAAGAAAAAAGAGACTTATTTCCTTTTATCTCTCAAGTATATCCACCTAGTCCTCATCCACTTCTTGGCTATGTGGCCACCTTATAAACCTTGCAAGACTTCTCAATTATCTAAGGTTTAAAGGAAAAGAAACCAAACATCTTAATAAGTTGTATATTAAAGAGCCATTTGCTTAAATCTTGATTATTTTAATATCAAGATTATCTTTCCTTCTTGATCATTCAAATGAGGCGCCCTTCTCATTTTCTTTGATAAAATTTATGCCAAGAAACATGAGAGATCCTCTAGAGGGTATATTTTACATGTTCGACCCTAGGTTTTGGGTAATTTGCACATTACACCAAAACTAGGTTTTAAAGCACAAGGATTGCTCTACAAGCTATATCTTGGTGCTCAAGCTTGTGGAATACATACCACCACATCATATACATTCTTATGATGTATCAACATCAAAGGAACATCTTAACATGTGCAATTTGCAAGTTAACCCCTTTACTTGGGTAATTTGCACTTTAGTCCATTATTAACAAAATAATGTTTCAACATTAAGTAAAAAGGACTGAATTTGAAATACAAGTTCCTCAAAAGCCTTAATTACATTTCATAGGATAAACACAAGCATATAATCACTTATTTAAACAAAACACCTAGGGTTAGTTCATAACCGAGGTCAGGGATGTTACAATCACATTGAATTGGTTAGTAACAATCAAGGTCAATCGTGAATAGGTGAATTCATAAGAATGTATATTAATTAAATTGGGAGTGACGCTTAATACCTTGAATTCATTAGTATTTCTTTTGGAAAAAAAGACATTCCACTCATCTGGGTCCAAGTAGTTCCATTGCTTAAGGGCTGACTTCTTCCTCCTATCAGCATCTCGTATGTATTGTCGGTTGAGAGTTGTCCTATAGTTCCTTAGGACCCTCCCACAGTGTTGCATCATCTTTTTATGATGTAGGCTTTCATCCAGTTCCAATATACTCTACAAATTTTTATATATTTAATTGATTATTCTAAAAAATAGAATTGTAAATAAATTTAAAAATAGAATTGCAAATGATAATATCTCACACATAATTCTTTCCATGCTAAGTCTTTCTTCCCTTTAGAAACTGTATGCCAAGATTCTACATTTACACCACAATGGATGCGAGTAAGAACCCCAAGATATGAAACAAACGAGTTGGAGTTGACCCCAACTAGATTTCCTGCATGATCAAAATCCACAACCAATTTTGGTCCATTGCCCCTTTGTTGTAGTAACTTGTTCATCATAGTGATGCCCCTGGTTTTTTTCAATTTTTTTTGCTTCGCATCAGTTGCCACAAGGTTTTCAAGGGATACATCATCAACCTAAAAATTGACAAAAAAACACATACAGGATATAACTTATAAATGGACGTATATATAGCTAGATATAGGATATATTGTAAAACTTACATTGTGAGGTGGCACCTCACCCTCATGGTAATCATCATCACGATCATCATACTCATGGTCAGCCATCTGAAAGTGTCATACAAAAACAATCAAACATTTAACCTACAAAAAAAATTAACATTTAAAATTTAAAAAAATATAAACATGCCTCTAATATTGAGATCTTTTATCAATTAGCATTCCTTTGGTGTGATCTCCATGCACATATAAGTCATCATTAGCTTCAATATTTGGTGTTGGTAACCCAACTGAGAATGGACTCGAGTCATCATACTTATCATAGTAGTCTTCTTCATCTATAGGATCTTCAATGAACTATCTTTTACCATGAAGAACAACTGACCATTTTTCATTTGCAGGATCATCGATATGAAATACTTGTTTTTCCTGTGATGCCAATATGAATGGCTCACACCCTTCTCCCCAATCTTTTCAAAATTCACTAATGTGAAACCCAATTCATCCACTATAACTCCTTTGGTGTTATCAACCCAATTACACTTAAAGAGCATAATTCTGAAATCTTCATAGTCAAACTCCCATATGTCTTCAATGACACCATAACATGACATTTTAGCTTCACATGGACTCTTATCTTTCGCACTAGAAAAAAACAATGAAGAACTTGAAGGGTGACCCCACTGTTTTGGACGATGCTCTTATCATCCTGACATTTTGTGTAATATGAGAACCCATTTATGTCAAACCCTTCATAAGACAACATTCATTTTTGGTTTGAAGGCGAGGCATTTGATATTTTCAACAATATTATTTGGTGTCTGAGATAGTTGATGTAAGACTTTATCTTCAAACCACTTAATAAATGTCTTGTTATGCTCTCTAGCAAGCCACATTGAATTGACTCGAGGATATTGTTTCTTGATGAAATTGGTATGTTCCATGATATAAACACACACTTCGTTGATGTTGTGTAAACTATACAAGTGATCTTGTTCCAATAGCTCACAGATGATTACTTTCATCTGTGATCCTAAAATCCCTTTGCCAAAATACTCAATATTTTTGTCATTTACAGGAGCATCATTACCACTCAGAAAGTCATTGAAAAAATACATAACCTCTCTCACCACATAACCCTCAATAATACTCCCTTCAGGCCGATAACGATTTCGAACATCACCTTTAAAAATGCTCATGTATCGTTCAAAAGGATACATCCATTGCAAGAAAACTAGTCCTAACATTTTCATTTCCCTAGTCAAGTGGACAACAAGATGTGCCATGATATCAAAGAATGAAGGAGGAAAATACATCTCAAGCTGACATAGGGTAACAACCACTTCTCTTTGCAACTTATCGAGATTCTCAAGATCAATAACTTTGATGCATAGACTGTTGAAGAAGAAACAAATTCTGGTGATTGCAAACCTTACATGCTTCGGCAGTATAGATCGAATGGCCACATGCAATATTTGTTGCAATAGAGTGTGACAATCATGAGATTTAAGACCTATCAGCTTCATATCTTTCATTGATACCAATCTACGAATGTTGGAAGAGAAACCCTGTAGTACCTTAACGTTAACCAAGCACTCGCAAAAAGCTTTCTTCTCCTTTCTAGACAACATGTAACAAGAAAGAGGTAAATATGTTCTCAGATCAGTACTAACTACTTCTGTTAATTTTTTCCTTATTCCCATTTCATGTAGGTCCATTCTATATTTGATCACATCTTTAGTCTTACCTGGTATATTCAACAGAGTACCAATGATGCTATCACAGACATTTTTCTCAACATGCATGACTTCGATACAATACCTAACTGCCAAATAACTCCAATAAGGAAGATCCTAAAATATTGAATTCTTCTTGAATAAATATTTATCACTTTGTGTGGGCATGGTACATTGTGATCTGTTACCAAATTCATTGACAAAGTCTTTTACTCTATCATAAACAACCTTCCTTAGTATAGGTTTAGGTGCACTCGGTTCCTCATTCCATCCATTGAACGCTTTACGCAACCTTCGGTATATATGGAATTTTGGAAGAAACCTTCGATGACCAAGATATACAGTCTAGCCACCATATTTTATTCATATTGAATCAATGTTCTCTTCACATATAGGACACGCTTTAGATCCTTTTACACTATATCCAGACAAATTCCCATATGCTGGAAAGTCATTAATAGTGAAAAAAACAAAGCATGCAAATGAAATGTCTCTCTACGTGAAGAATCATAGGTCATCACACCTTCACCCCAGAGTTTCTTTAAGTCATTAATCAGAGTTTCAAGATAAACTTCGATATCATTTCCAGGTTTTTTAGGGCCCGATATCAACAACGACAACATAACATACTTATTTTTCATACACAACTAGGGATGAAGATTGTATATCACAAGCATAACATGCCGAGTGCTATGTTGTCTGCTCAATGTCCTGTATAGATTCATCCCATTGGTACAAAGCCCAAGTCTTAGATTTCTGACTTCTTCACCAAATTCAGGGTACAATAAATCAATCTTCTTCCACCGTGGGGAATCAGACACATGTCATAGGATCCCATCATTATTTTTCTTAACCTCTGCATGCCACCTCAAATTCTTCACATCTATCGGATTGGCAAACAAACATTGAAACTGTGGTATCATAGGTAGATACCACATCACCTTGGCTAGGAGAACCAATTTTGGACTTCCCCGAAGTTGTCATTTTATACCTTAACGCCCCACATTTTGGACAATCTTTCAAATCCACATAGTCCTTTTGAAATAATACACAATCATTCAGGCATGCATGTATCTTCTTAGTCTCTGTTCCCATTGGGTACAATAATTTCTTTAACTCATATATTGAGATTGGAAGCTTGTTTCCTTCAGGAAGAATTTCTTTCAACAAAGACAACAATGACGTGAAGCTTTTATCACTCCATCTATTATTAGCCTTCAGCTTATACAATCTCAACACAGAGGTAAGATTTGTAAACTTAGTGCAACATGTGTATAACGGTCTCTCAACATCATGCACAATGTTCCTAAACATGGGAGGTGGATTGGTGTGCTCTACCCCAAAACTATCTAACATCTCATCAATGATGTGTATTGGAGCCGGTTCATTCACATCTACGACATTAGAGGAAATTTCTTCATCCACTCAAGCACTACTATCGACATCTACTGATTTTAGGTTTCAAATTTCTCCGTGCTAGTACCATTCTGTATAGCCTTGTACAATCCCATTGCACATGACATGACTTTTTATTTTGTTACCGATGCTGACTTTCAAGTTGTTACCGCAATGCCTGCATGGACAATAGAACCTATCCCCATGTTGTTTCCTATGATCCTTTGCAAATCTAATAAACTGATTAAGACCAGCAATAAACTCTAGGGTGCAGTGATTTGGAATGGACATCCATGATCTATCCATTCTATGATCAAAGAGAAAATAAGTATATATTAGGGTTTAGCATTAAAATATTAGGGTTTAGGGTTAAAAGATTAGGGAATTATATATAATAAATGTGTATCACCTATCCCATTCTTGAACACCTAATCTCGTTAGTAAGTTTATAATGTGTATTCAGTTTTTCAACAAAATTTTGGTAGCATTTCCCCGCAGTTCTCCAAGTACACCGATGTACATGGGCAAATGCCCACCAACATATGTACAGAGAGAACAAACGGGGAAGTGCTGACAAAACATCATGAAAACCAAATATACATTATACAGTTACATTGTAAGTGAGATTAAGTATTCAAGAACAGTCCCAAACCGGGGACTATCCAATATTTACTCCTAATGACTTAATCTCAGATGGGTTTGTAGGCCAACAAAATACATGTATGTTGTCATTCCTATACCTATAATCCTAGTTTCATCGTTCATATCCTAGGTTTCATGTAACATCATTTAATCTAGGTACCATATTCTATAACATTGATTTCAACATCTCCAATGTCCATGCATGTTCATCATCAACATAATCATTACACATAAATTAGTCATGACCTAGGGAGGGAGAGATCCATAATTGATTTCAAAATTTCAAACTAGCTCATGCAATATCATCATCAATCTACATCATACAATATGGATTCATGTAGATGTTAGGGTGACACATCACTACAAAATCAGAGATCTAACATTAGCATTTTAATATCTTAGATAGATTGATCACAAGATTTGAGTAATATAGTTAATACATGACTAGGGTGAAATGTGTACAAGATTAGGTCTCAAATATAGAAACATGCTCATTAGGTCAAATTTCATTATTATCGAGTTAAGATATAGTTCAAATATTTGTCAAATTCAATTCATGGCTCAAATTTCATGCATAAATATTTATTGCAATACATGGGGAGCTGTTTGGGGATATCAAACCTATCTAGCATAAGGGGAAGCAGAAGCTCAAGCGACTAGTCCCAAACTCTGACGATAGTAAGTGCAGAGCTCCTCACTGGTGGCGTCCTCCTCCCAACAGAGCGTCTCACCCTGTGACGCAGAGCTCTTCACCGCGGCGGTGTCCTCCCAGTAGACCAGCTCAATGGAAGTGGCATCCTCCCAATAGAGCTCCTCACTGGAGGCTCCTCACCAGCAGTAGCTCCACAACAATTCCTCATGGGTGGCAAGCCAACAGTGTAGCGGCAGCGGTGAGGAATCGGCAAGCCAATGGTGTGGAGGAGGAAGATGATCGTCGGCAGCATAATCACCGTAATGAAATTGCAATGAAACAGAGAAGATGAAGAGTCTATTTTGCATGTGTGTTATTAAGTTACCTTTGGTCATCGGTTGTTTGCCAAAACTGACACCTAATACCAACAAGTATTGATCACATGTGAAAAACTGTCAACTAAGTGCAATTTTAAACAAAAATTGACGCTAAAGAAGCAAATTGGGGGGGGGGATATTTTTGCGGGGACAACACGCGAAAACATCTAGTCATCAATTCTTTGTCAAAAATTGACGACTAATGAGGGAATAAATTTTGTCTCGTGAAGGGTGATTAGTTGTCGACTTCAAACAAAGAATTGATGACTAATAAGGGATAAAATTTTTTGTGGGGCCATGGTGCGAAACTTGTGTCGTCGGTTTCTGTACAACCGGCGTCATATTGAAAATTTTGGAGGCAAAATTTTTTTCCTGGAAAATTGTATTTCGTGGGTAATTTTAGATGTCAGTTTTTTGGCAAATAAACCAACGTTACAGTAAAAGAGGTACACGTGTCTTTTGTAAATCAGTTGGACTTCACATATTGGTGACAATTTTAGTATTTAGCCGATGTTGTTGGTTTATGGTGTCAGTTTTTATGTTTAATTGATGCCATCAAATGTGACCTTATATATCATTTTTGTACTAGTGCCTTTGCCCTCATATGAATGGAAATTAATAGTCACCATAATGAGTTGATGTGTAATGCTAATCCAACTTATCTTGTTACACCTAACCCTAATATAAATAGGTGATGATGATTAGTCATACTTAGCTTCCTTGTGTGATTAGTATGATGATGGGGTACTTTGTTAATGTTGTTGTAACCGTAATATGTTTCCATATGAACATCATAATCTTCTGAATGCAATGTTATACTAAACCTATGTATCACAAGTATGGTGATTGTTAGTTGAGCCTTGCTATAAAGTATGGAAAGATAATGATGTTCTTGTAGGGAATGGTGTGATGGTCATAATGATCCTTGGGCAAGGTTTGAGCCCTAATGGAGGGATAATAACTAATCAAGTGAAACCTTAATCATGTAGTGTTGTGGTGTCATAGAACCATTCTCGTGGTAGGAATTGTTGGATGGGGGAAATAAGTGTTCCTAAGGGAAGCTCAAAGCGCATATTGTTGAGTATGCAAGGTGCATGAGATTGTGTGTCCTTGACATTCTAATCCCAAGATAGTCATACCTTAAGTGTAAGAACAGTTAATACTTGTACATATATGATGTGATTGAGAACAACTGTGGTTGTACCTCAAACGATAGGGTTTTTGTATACCCTGGTTTCTACAAGGGCAGACTAGGCTGTTGGTAGTTTGAATACACATCATTGTGGGTAGTTTGACTGATATGTCACTACAGTTGGCTCGTACAGACTGAGGGTGTGAGATCTTAGGATTTTGGCTCTCCTGGATCTCATATGGAACTTATTGCGACCAAGCGATGGCCAGTTGGACTTTGAGTGGTATACCTCAAATTCCCCTAGGCTTAACAAAAGAAATAATTTAGCCGTGTAGTATATCTATTTAGGGATAAATGTGACTCACATTGATTGTTTACCCTTGTCTTGTTTTCAATAGTGTTTAGTTATTATGCTTTGTGGTAAGAGAAATCAACTGTATAGAAAGTGATAGCTTTACTTGTTTCTCTATTCTCTATGCTAATCATGTTTAATTTGTATTTGTTACTTAGCCAATTAATCTACTTAATCTGTTTAACTTATTTCAAATATCATAACCTGCTATAATCAATAATCATTGTTGATAGTTATATATCTTACTGGGACATGGGTCTCACCTCGAAGGTTTCCATATCTTTTTAGGTGGTTGTCAGTGATGTGGTCAGGTTTGTGGAGGTGAAGAAGAGCATTTTGGATAGCAGTAGGAGCAGAAGGTTGGCTAGTAGTTGTTAGTAGTGTCCTAGAGTCATCCATGTACTCTCAGGTCTGGGCAGGGGATGTTTTGTAGATGATATGTATATCAACTCGAGTTTTTGGAAGTATCGATGTTTGTATATGGCGTGTATATGTGGAACACATATTTTATATACGGTTTGTGGCCTCAATCACTGGACAAATATGTAAAAACCTGATATGGCATGTGCTTATATGAAGATTTTTGGACTTATATGTAAATGTTTTTGAACTTGTTAGTGATGTTTAGACCAGTTTTAATTTACCCCCTATTATGGTTCTGTAGTTAATTAGTAATATCGATTAGTGTGGTGGTGTGCAACAATTTGGTTGGTATCAAAGTATTAGGTTCGATAAGTCTATAGGGAAATAGAACTTAGGTTTTGTATATGTTCTTACATAATCCAACATATCTGATCATAACTTCTACTTATGCAGATATGTCTGGAGAACGTGAAGAGCATGCAATGAGTAGCTACATCACGCCAAGCGATGGTGGTAGGAGGCCATCACATTTTGGAAGGGTGCATGTGATGGGGCGTGAACATCTCTCGATGCTTCAATTTGACCTTGTAGACATGGATAATCTAGCATTCCAGTCCACTTTTGGACAACTCATGGTGACAATTACTCACTTAGCGGATAGGGTGCATGTACCTCAAGCTAGAGCAATCGTCCCTAATGTTGAATCTCAAGGTTCTGGGAAGACGTTTGAGAGGTTGAGGCGTGTGGGAGCGATCAAGTATGTGGGTATAGTGGACCTGAAAGATGCCAATATGTGGTTAACTGAGCTTGAGAAGGCATTCAAGATCTTGAACATCCTAGAATAGGACAAGGTGAAACACAATGTTTACCTATTGAAGGGTAGTATTGGCCACTGGTGGGCCACAGAGGAGGAGAAGAGACTGGGAGTTGTGATAGGTTGGGAAGAGTTTCAGTGAGAGTTCGTGAGTTGTTACTTCCTTGAGACATATTTGGATGAGAACATGGCACAGTTTGAGAAGTTGTGACAAGGTTTAATGTCCATCAATGAGTATGAGGTGACGATTATGGAGATTTTGAGGTTCTATCCTCAAAGAAAAAGGAGAGGATCTGCAGGTTTGAGAAGGGTCTGAGCTTGTCCACAACATCATCAACTTTAGATAATAGAGAGAGGTTTTCTACCTTTGTGGAGTCATTGAGGAGGATTGAGAGGTTTGCTAACAAGAAGCATGAAGCCAATGCTAGGAAGAGACTAGTTCAATTTCAAGGATAGTCATCTAGTGGCTTCAAGAAGACAAGGTTTTCTTCAAGACAATACCATAAATCACAACATATGTCAGCTTTTTCTGAGTTGAGATCAGGAGTGCAGTCATAGAGGTCTCCGAGTAAGGATAGAGGTCGTAGATTTCAACCAATAGGAGCATGCAACACAACATCTGTGTCATTGATAGGTCCGTCTAGGATATAGCACGATACCATGACCTGTTACAAGTATGGGAAAGTTGGACATACGAAGTGGGTGTGCCCTATGAAGGATGAGAAAGTGACACAAAATTCAAGTCAGAGTCAGTAAGGACCACAACAACAACAATATAGCAATGGTGGAGGTAGAGGATGTGGTCAGGTGTCACAGGCAGGATCTTCTAGGCCAGTTGGAAGGGGTCTAGGATGACAATAGGTGATAACTAGATTCTATGCTATGAGTCATCCAGAGGGAGTGGTCAATCCATGGGTCGTGACAGGTCAGATGGAACTTTTTCATTTCGACTTATATGCTTCTTCATTCGTATCTATTTTGGTTGACTCGAGTGTGGAGCACTCTTTTATCACTAGAGAGGTTATTAACAGATGTAATTTGCCTATTTGTAATGGATATGATAGTCTTTTTCTTTAAACCCCTTTAGTTGGTTCCACTGAGTTGTGGTAGGTATGTCCCTCTTGCATTCTTTCTTTCTTGGGATACAACATTCAAGTGTATCTTATGGCACTTGACATGCATTGATTTGATGTGATCCTAGGGGTGGATACCTTGGAGAAATATAAGGTCGTTTTGGATTGTAGTTCCAAGGTGGTGACATTCAATGATGGAGATGTTTCTCAGATCTTCCATCAAGATAAGAAGATTCTTCCTACGTGTTGGATGTCAGATGTGATAGCAGAGATGCTGATGAGATAGGGATGTGAGGCTATACTAGAACATGTTTTATATACCAAGGAAAGAGGTCCTAGTATCTAGGATGTACCTGTAGTGTGTGAGTTTGAGGATGTCTTTTCATAAGAGTTCCCTAGTGTTCCACCTCCTATATAGATTGATTTTGAGATCAATCTTGTTCCTAGAACACAACCCATAACACAAGAACCTTATAGAATGGCACCAGTAGAGATGCATGATTTGAAGAAACAATTGCAGGCGATATTAGAGAAGGGTTTCATTAGACCGATCACTTCCCCTTGGGGTGCTCCCATGTTGTTTGTGAAGAAGGACGGTTTTAATGAGGCTTTGCATAAATTACCGATAGTTGAATAAGGTCATGATAAAGAATAAGTACCTATTGTCGAGGATTGATGATCTATTTGATCAGTTGTGAGGTGCTATAGTTTTCTCCAAGATAGACTTGAGGTCAGGGGTCTTACAGTAATAACAAACCTATAAGAGTAGTTTGGCTGCAAAGTGTTTCAGACAAGTTCAAGGTGTTGAATATGAAGAAACCTTTTCACAAGTTATCATGGTTAAATCCACCAGGATCATGCTTGCCATTGCAGCTTATTATGACTATGAGATTTGGCATATGGATGTTAAAACCACTTTCCTTAACGGAAATATTGTTGAGGATGTGTACATGACACAACCTGAAAGTTTTATAAATCCAAAGGATGCAAATAAAGTATGTAAGCTACAAAGATCAATCTATGGATTGAAGCAAGCATCTCAGAGTTGGAATATTTGATTTGATGAGGTAGTCAAAGAGTTTGACTTTAGTCAAAATGAAGATGAATGTTGTGTATATAAGAAGGTTAGTGGGAGCATAGTTGTATTACTCACATTGTATGTAGATGACATACTATTGATGTGGAATGACATCCCTATCCTAAAAATGGTAAATAATTGGATGGTAAGTATCTTCTCTATAAAGGATTTAGGTGAGACATCCTATATCTTAGGAATCAAGATCTAAAGAGCTATAGAAGGCTTATTGGCCTAAGACAGAGTACATATATTGACAAATTGTTGAAGAGGTTCATCACGGAAGACATATTGAGAGAATTTTTGCTTATGTCTCATGGAATTAGTCTCTCTAAAGCCTAGTGTCCCAATTCTTGTAAAGAATGGGAATACATGCCATATGCATCCACATTTGGATCTATCATATATGGAATGTTATGCATGACATGTATTGGCATGACATATATTGGCATGACATATATGCATCCACATTTGGATCTATCATATATGGAACCAATTTCACTAGAATATGACTGATATCTTCTTGTCATGCCAATACATGTCTCATATGTTTTGAGCATGACAAGAAGATATCAGTCAGATCCCAGTGAGGGTCACTGGACTCCCGTAAAGAACATCCTTAACTACTTGAGAAGGACTAATGATTAGTTCCTTATTTATGGTGGTCATGAAGAGTTGGGTGTAAAGGAATACACCGATGCAAGCTTACAAACTGAAAAGAAGATTATCGGTCACAATCGGGATTTCTATTTTTCCTTAACAATGGAGTTGTGTGTTGAAAAAGTTCCAAGAAAGAAATACTTCTTGATTCTATAATGGAAGACAAGTACATTACTGCCTCAAGCACAACAAAGGAAGTTGTTTGGATCAAGAAGTTCATCAATGAGCTTGGAGTGGTTCCAAGCATTAGTGATGTAATAGAGTTGTACTTTGACAACAATGGAGCTATTGCACAAGCTAGGGAACCTAGATCAAATCAGCATTCCAAGCACATACTATGGCACTTCCATCTCATACAAGAGATTGTACATTGAGAAGATGTGAAGATTTGTAGAGAACGGACTGAAAGCAATATTGTTGACCCACTAACAAAATCACTTTTATAGAAAAAGCATAAAAGTCATGTTAGATCACTTGGGATAAGATTCATTGGTGATTCTCTCTAACTACAAGTGGCAGTCTATTGGTATGTATGCCCAAAGAGCCAGTCATATGATGATTGTAATGAGGCATAATGTAATTGATTTGATAGATAATAAAGGCAATTCCATCTATTCTATTTTGTTCAGTTATGAGATAATGATATAGCATAATAAATATCTAAAGAATGATGTTACTCAATGACATATGTCTTTGACATGAGGACATGAACAACAATATCATATGTATGATAAGAGTGCATACATTCTTGTCATGCCCCTTGTCAGATATTACTGTGGAAGCAAAATAAACAAAAATAATACATAAGACTAGAATGTGTGTTACTGGTGATGGAATCTCATTAGTCATGATATGTGATATTAAGCCAAACATATTGAAACTTGTTAGAGAATAGTGTACCAGACAGACCCACCTTGAGAGTGATACATGGAACCATTGAATGGTAGTCAAATTATCTCTCAATGTGATAGTGTTGATTGTGGTTCTTAGACCTGAAGTCACTACGCTCATCTCATGTTGTTCGATTTGACACCATATAATGTGACCTTGAATAAGGGTTGCTATAAATGTAGTGCTTGAGCACGTTGTGACACATGGGGATTGACTATGAGTGATGTAGATGGGATTTGGTCCTCCTACCGGAGATGATATCCTAGACACTTGATAAGAGAGACTGAGAAACACATGGCCATGCTCATGTGAATCAATATGTGGTATTGAGCTCACGTGTATCTCAACAGTCTGCTCTTATTCAAAAAACATGGATTTAGTATTGAGAGGATGATGATTCCATGTCTGGCATTCAATCTAGATATCAGTGACAAAGTAACTATACAATCACTATAAAATTGATCATGGATGTAGGTTGAAGTTGTTCTCCAACTTTTGAATTACTTGGGCAGCAATGATGTGCTTCTAGATATTGCTTATTGCTTGTGATATCATAATCTAGTTATGGGCATTCACTGCTAATGTAATTTTGGACCTATAGGATCACACACATAGGATGCACCTAGAATGGGATTTTACTCGTGAATAAGGTTTAACTTGGCTACTAAATGCTTAGGTAATCAACTTAAACATCACCACATATCAATTGGCTGACTGGAGTGTCCACTCGACCGATTGGGAATGCCAGTCAACTGACTAGATGATCAGTGAGACTGGATCAAGGAATGGATGTTGACGTCATGATGTTCATAATCATCGTGTTGAAAGCCAATATGTTTGCAAATAGGAAATATAGCCAATTGACTAACTAGAGTGTCCATTCGACTAACTAGAGTGTCCAATCGACCAATTGGGAGTCTAGTCAACCTACTCACAATTTGCAGCAGCCAAAAAATCATTCAAATTTGTCCCATCATATCCTCGAGTTTGTAGAAACCCTAACCCACCTACTCTTATATAAAGGGAAGGGTCCAAGGCTCTCAAGACAAGTCTCCTCATTGCAACATTGTGGTGACATGAGAGCCAGAGGCATCTTGCTCGTAAAAGGGAGAGATAGCCAAAGGGGAGAAAATTCAACACTAGAACATTGACAACACGAAGGGATAACTCCTTCCCGCCAGTTATGGAAGAATGATGTGGATTCTCATAAAAGGAATCTTAATAGTAGAACCCTAGGCAATCCTTGAGAACCTAACCTATGATGAGTTGCTTGTGAGGTATGTGTTGATGAGTCATTTGGTGGAAGTTATGGTTGGTGGAACAATAAAAGTTTGGTGATGAGAGGTTGCACCGTCACCTTCCCTCTTTGCTTGTGATTTCGGGGATGAAATCCTCTTTAAGGGGTGGAGTTTTGTAACATACCAAATCCTGGACATTTTGTCTTTTGGCCCTCTATTCCATATTTTCCTTTCCTTTCTATCCTTTTCGGCCTTGATATTCAATATGTGGAATTATTAGTGGTTTGGGGTGATTTTGATCACCATTTATGCCAAAATTTGGGTTTATGCACAAATACCTCAGTAAATATTTTTATTAAGGGTCTAATATGAAAATTTACCGCATATGTGAGATAATGATAAAATAATTCATTCTAGAACTTTCTATGGCCTTTTAGAACAAGAAAGAGAAAAAGAAATGGATAATAATATCCCTAAATATGAATATGTGGCTTTTTTTTATTTACGAGAGAACCACCCCCGCACGAGCGCCACTTTGTGACCCCCGCAGGTGGTGTAAACTCTCGGAGACCCATGCTGCCCATATTGGGGCCCCATTTCAGTCGCATCATTGGCCGGCCGACGCGTGGGCTAAATCATTTCGATGGAATGCTGGGAGTCGAACCCGTGCCCCCCCCCCCCGCAGGGAGCTTGCGAGCCGCACTGCCCGAGCTATTCCATCCCGGCCATGAATATGTGGCTTTAGATGAATTAATTTGACAAATAGTGGAAATATGAGTAAATTGCCTAAAATTCATAGAAGGGAAACTCAAAAGATAATTCTAAGACCAAATTTGTTTTCCTTGATTTAAAGTTTACTTAATTGACAAGTTTCACAATTTTGAAAAATTAATAATTCACTTTGCATTATTGGAATTGGAAAATATGAGTTTTTCTCCAAATTATTAAATAACTTGAAAGTGGAAACAAACCTTAAATTCGTAATCTACATGTCAAAATGAGTCTATGTGTGAATTTTTATCTAATTTGGACAATCCTAAATATTATATTTTATCCAGGAGAGAGAAAATCATTTAAAGACCAAAAATATTAAATATATATTAAAAAAATTAATTAATGTCAAAATCATGTTCCTCATGTTTAGTATTGATTATATACCAAGTTTTACATTTTTAGAAAGTTTCTAGATGCCTCTAATAAATTAAAAGGATAAAATAAGTGATAAAATTTAAATGTATTAAATAAAATAATGGAAGTCTTAAAAAAAATAATGCCAAATTCATGTTCTACATGTTAAAATATATCTTTGGATGAATTTGACTCAATTTGGAAAATATTGGATGAGAAGGTGAATTTAGGAGAGAGAAAGTGTGCAAAACCTTCAAATCATTAATTAAAATAATAAACAACACCAACAAATGGAAATAAAGGCAAATTCGTATCCACCATACTTAATATGAATTATAGGTGAAGTTTTATTATTTTTGGAGAATGCTAGAGTCATTAATGCATGAGGAAAGAGAAAATAAGATTTGCTTAAATAAAATAGTAAAAGTCTTGAAAAGGCCAATTTAATTACATATTCAGATTCCTCATATCCAAAATAGGTTGGGTATCAAATTTCATTAATTTTGGAGGTTGTTTGCACCCTCAAATAGGGAAAGAGAAAAAGTTAAATGATTAAATAAGAACTTTAGTCCTATTTGTATTTGGCAACCACGTAAATGTCACGCACATGGACCGTTGGATCTTAATCCAATAGCTCGCGGATCATCTCCTACCTTGAGTAGGAGACCCGCGCGAGTGAACAATACTGCCACAGAGTCTTGATATTCAAATCCAAATTTCTCACTCCTCAGTTGATCATTTCGCATGATTCTTTCGCCTATGAGTTGCATTTAAGATTCCACATTGAATCATATATTATTTGGGTTGTTTTGTCGAGTTTTTAGGAAATGCCCAAGTATCCTATGTGGAGCTTCACGCTAGTTTTCCTCTCCTCTGTTTCTCACACACCCACCTATATATAACCCTACCCGAGGCTTGATGGGTTCCATTGCAACTCGTTCATCTTCTCAATTTCGATCAGGCTTGTGTGCTTCATCACCGATGGTTGAATTTTACTCCATAGTTTGCGGCACACACCCCTCCCTCTACACACCATCTCCGTGTGAATCAAAGGTACCTCCGAGTTCGTCTCTTCCCCCTCTTTCTTTTGAGTATTTGAACGTCGAATTTCATCAAGTATTCCAAATTCACCCAAAATCCTAAGCAAGTTGTTGTGTGCACTCACCGGCCATGGTGCGGGTGTGTTGGGGGAGATAACCCCATGCATTTTTACCGTTCTACCCTCTCTCGTACTCTATCTTCTCTCTTTATGTTCGCGTGAGGACAATTCTACCTTTTCATTTTGCTTTGGCTTGGTTTGACCCGACTTTGGCCGCATGACTTGGCCACCCCTAATTGGGCCAAGTCAGCAGTGGGTCCGGTCCCTCTCTCTCTCTCTCTCTCTCTGTTTGAAACGAATTGCCTACGTGGCACCTTTTGATTGGTTGAAATTCAATAATTCATATCTTTTAAACCGTGCATCCAAAAATAAAAATAAAATATATTCTGAACTTGGAAAAATGTGCTCCTTCTAATAAAAATATTTCTACTAAAGGTTGATTTTGAGTTTTGTCAAAGGTGGTTTTCTAGAAAATGAATTAATTAGTTAAAAATCACTAAAAATACATCTAAAAGTCCATATCTTCAAAATACATAATAGTATATGTTATTTTGATTAGAAAACCCTAACTAAGACACTGGTGATGTTTTTAGGACCTAAATAAATGGTTTGTAGAAAAGTTGGTATCTTTGGGGTTTTAAGTCTTTAATGAATGCATATAATGCTAATATATGAACATGGTTATGATATTAGGACAAGTGGACCCTGATCTCATTTAAAGGTTTTGAAAAGTAGTTTCTAGGGCTCTAAGGATGAGGTATGTGCATCTAACATATTAGTTAGGAATTTTTATACCTTAACCTATTTTTCCCTAATGAGGCTTAATTGAACTTAATTCTCTTTTCTTGAAACCCTAATTACTTGTGACTCAATTCAGATTATTGATTCATATTGTTTGGATCTTATACCCCACTGCCATGCTTATTGATTCATATGATTATTATTGCCATGACTACTTTTCTAGCATGTAGATTTATGTTCTATTTAATTTAAAGTAGCAGTACTTATATACAACCACCCACAGAGGACATGTATTTATTTTCCCTGGGGAATGTTTTATTCTCCCCATATTATTGTAGGTGACTGAGAATGTCTTATTCTCCCCTCACATATAGGTTAGAGGTTTGGTAGGTGCCTCAACCCTACTTAGTTAGGTATACATAATTATCTTACATGCAAACCCCTTTTAATTTAATTGTTATTGGCAAGTTTCTTTTGAATATAGCCTCATACTCTTTCTATCTTCATCTTATGATGAACCCTAGCCAGTTTTTATTTGCTTTACTTATCTTGTTATCCTAGACTAGTTTTGTGACACATACTTTTCTTTTCCCTTTCCCTTTTGTTGGGTGCCTTCCCAACCACCCAGGTTTTGTTTAAGGAGATGGATAAGACAAGGAGAACATAGCTTTGGCTTGGACCTAGTTGATGGAGATGTTACTTTGCAGACAAGATTGTAGTAGTTTAGAATTCCCTCTATCTAGATCATGTTTGTGTATCTTGATGTAAACCCTAAAGGGAGCTTGATGTATTCTTGTATAATCTTTTATGAAATTGATTATAGTTAGTTATTCTTTATTCCACTACTTTCCAATGGTCTTTTATATACCATATAAATAAAGATTTGAAAATTTTACACCTGTTTCAACATACCTTTTGAGTATGTTGGGAGTGGAGGTTTGATATTTCAAATTTTTAGTAAAGGGGTGATTTCACTCTTTTACAACATGGTATCAGAGCCCATGGTAGTCGAAATCTGACTATTTCAATTTTGTCTCCTAATTAGAATCTTTGTCTTGCATAGTTTTCCTTAAGTGACATGTTTGCCTTAGCATTGATCTGTGCAACCCTTGAGATGATAAAAGGTTGATTTAGGATCCTATGATTTTTACGTTAGAATCATGTTGATTAAACTCCCTAAAATATTTTAAATTAAAAGATGTAAGTAACCATAGCAACTTGATGATGTTTAGGTTTGATTTTAGGCAACTATTAGGGCAAGAAGTTGAAGCAAGGTGTCTAGAAAGGATAAGGTTCTGGGGGCTGGCAATATTTTCCTTCATACCACTTGCTTGGTTTACGAGGACTCCCAGATCCATATGATACCGTCCTGGCCTGAGATGATATTGATTGTCCGAAGTAGTTTGCTTTTAGGCAATAGTAACCTTAGACTTATGTATATCTTTGGGAACCCTAAGTTTTAGGTGAATGATGACTTGTTTGAGGATGGATACCAAGATAGTTTCTTTATGCCCCTTAGGACCACATGTTTGGATAGTTATCCCTAGAACCTAGACTTTGAAGTTTGGGGTTAAGTGAGCTATCATAGTGCACGGTGGAAGTGTGATGTATGTTGTACACGGTGTAGTAGACTCTTCCTTTATCCCTAGTGTAGTTTGGCTTGATAGGTCGAACCCTTTAAGGGGTGGAGTATAGTTAGTTTGATGATGTTGGGTGGTTAAATTTCGAGGATGAAATCCTCTTTAGGGGGGATGGATCCCTGTGACATCTTGAAATCTGTCTACTTTATCTTTAGAAACCCTAACTCCATGAATAGGAGGTTAGTATGCTTGGATCCTTGGTCTTGACCAAACATGTAATAGAGGTAACCCTGACATGCTTGTTCATATATTAATGAAAATATAATGATCATCTGAGGAATAATTTATATGTTCAAATACTAATGAATATCCAATGCACAAAATATGGGTCACTCACATATTAATACTTATTATGAATACAATGCTAATAATGTCATGAACCGATAAACCTTAATAATATGATGAGAAAGAAAAGTGTAACCTAATCTTGGCATTAATGCATGTTGTAATGAAATATAATGATTAAGTTGATCCTAAACCCTAAGTTGTAATCATATAACCTTAACATATACATCCTTAATGATAGTCATGTTAAATTAGTGGCAATAGATGTCATAATCAAATAACATATCTTGATGCACATAAATGATATATATTCACCTAAATTAACTAATGTGTAATGCATATCACCTTTTTATCTAATACACACCTAAATAATCACCTAATCATGTCTTGGTGTTTGAATTAAATCATTAATATGTAATATGTTCCACCTTGTTCACTAAAATACATATAATATCTTTAATATGATTAGAAGTAACTTGATTTACACATATGTGCATAATCGGTTATAATAAGTGAAGAAATATGATAAAATGTTTAATGATGCATTAATGTGAGCATGAAAGGTAATGTGACAATGTTTAATATGCATACAAGTAATCAATGTGACATAATTTGGATTAATTGTAGACTTAATAACAAATTGAATAAAATGTCCTATCACATGCAAGATAATTTGTTATAATTAATATAATGATAATATGAGGATCATGAAGTGTAAATCCAAATTATTAAAAATAAAATATATTGAGATAATTGAGTAACTTCTAATTGTGCTAAAATTCTTAATAAGATAAATGATATATATAATATGAGGTTTAATGCATAATAATGAAATATAATTCTTTAGCAACAAAGTGAATATATCATGACACAATTATAAGAATAATAATGATAATTTGATATCCTCATAAATGGAATACTAATAAGCCTATAATTTTAATAATGTTAAATCTCATAAAAGGAATCTTAATAGTGGAACCCTAGGTGACATGATTTTACTGTACGTATAATGCAAGTGCACGCGTCAGAGTAATATAGGCATGTGTGAGGCTCGAGTCGAACACAGGGACACTGAAATGTCGGTAGACTACTTACTAACTACTCGCGATCAACTAGACCAATTAAAAGGTTTTGAGAGTTGATTGAAAAAGAAAATAAAAATAAAAGAAAACAAAGCAATCGATTAAATGTTTAGTTTAATCAATTTAGATGGAAATCTTTAGGATTGCGGTTTCACCGCGGGTTCTCATTGTATTCATTCCTACATAATTAATCCAATCCGTCTATCATTCCAGGTAGTGTCCTGTATTCAGGATTGTTCACTGTCGTAATATAATTTACTACCTAAATCTAGGTCGGTTCCATAGTAGTAGTAACCTATACCCTAAACTAGGTGCATGAAGACCAAACTCTGGGTTTCCACCATTAACCGTACATCACCTTGTTTAAAGGATTTATTACTTAATGTGAATTTCGTCTCTTTTCAACCATTAATTCTTCTTTCAAAGCAATTAAAGGCATTAGATTATAATTAGGGTGATCAATCATAATGATATATTGAAGAAAACAAAATCATACCACAGATTTAAGAGACAAAATATGAATTACTATGGTAAAAATGTCATACAACAATTACCCGGGCTACTCCCGGTCCTAGAGACAAAGGGGATTAGCCCCGCATGTTCATCTCAATGAAAAACATGACGAGAGAAAGGGAAAACATGGAGAAAACGTGAATAAAAGTGATGTAAACCCCTAGACAGAGGAGATCCGGGCGTTCCTTGACGTAGAGTGCGCGATCTACAGCCTTCTGGCGGTGGAAAATGTCTTCTGCGGCTCTCGGAATGATCGGGGCATGATTCTGGGCTCCGTTCTTCTCTCTACCTCTCCTCGAGACTTATGCAATGACTAACGACGTGATGCCCTGCTTCGGGCTGCCAAAATTAGGTATATGGACCACTTTAGGTCGCCAAAAGATCACCACTGTCTGATTAGAATTGATCTGAAACAAAACCTATCATGACGGCGTCGATACCATCGATGCGGGTCGATGGTATCGACCCATCATAATATGGACAAGTTGTCTTTTTCTCTGACGTTCCCAATGATGCAGACTCGATACCATCGACTTTAGTGTCGATGGTATCGAAACCTTTAGGTGTCAGTTTTATCACCAATCCGACGCTGAAGCTGGGCAATGTCGATAGTATCGACTTTGTGTCGATCGTATCGATGGGTTGATTGCTGGCTCACTGTAGGTATCTCGCTACCATCTACTTCCCAGTCGATGGTATCAACTCATCTTGGCTCCTTGCAGCTGTCTCACTGTGACCGTGTCGATACTATCGATAGATGTCGATGGTATCGACAGCTGTGTATATTCGTTCTTCCTGAAATTTCAAGATAAAGCCAAATCAGCTATGCTAAAACATATCAATATGATCATTTATAATAAAAAAGATAAAATATGAGAGATTTGATACAAAATGAGATTATAGACTAAAGAGAATGAATCATGCGATACTAACTACAAAAGTGAATAATAAGCACATAAAATGCATGTAAAATAAGTCTATATAAGCGACTCAAAATCCTCGCATCAAACTCCCTTAAGCTTAAACATTGCTCGTCCTCAAGCAGCAAAGCTATAGAATAAAATTGCGAGGGTCAACTAAAGAACATATTATCACAACAGACATTGCCATATGATCCCCACCAGACATTCACATATCGGCCCTCACTAACTACAGAATGGTTATTACCCTCTAGGAGACAATGATCATCCATAAGAGATATCCCCCCAAGATTAGAGAACACTATCAAATAAGGCAGTTAATATAATAAAATCCTCCGGTTCAGGCTTGGTGCATCTTTGTGATCTCCTATCTACGTTGCTCGTTTCCTAACTACCATCTAAATGGAAGCAGATCTCCTGATATTAATGAATGAGGAGATAATCACGGGTGGCCTACCAATTAGAGCAACGGGTGAATGGAATAGGTGGCTGTGGAAGAAATGGAAGCACATAACAGTCAATCATGCAACACAAAAATTAATGACCTATCATGATGCAAAATGCACATGAAAATGTCCTACTGCTACATTTTAGGTGGAATGATGCATGCACTATCATTCTATTCCAATGAGAGACAAAATATCTACAAAACTACACATGTGCTTGTTCTTCTTATTATGCATGTGAACAAGTTCCTTCCTCTTCCTGATTTTCACTTACTTATTTTTTTTTCAGCCCTCACTTTTCTTCATGAACGAAGATGAAATTCACACATCTTTGTCTTGGGCTTATTTTCATAACTATATATATATATATATATATATATATATATATATATATATATATTATATCTTCAGAAAGTATGAAACAAGTTCCTTATTTTTCGAAGAAGCAAGGCACATCATGTAACAAAATGGTTAAGATTATGCAAAATGCAACTAAAATGACATTGACATGCATTCTAAAATTTGTGCATGCATGACTATAATGCACCATTTTTTTCAATGCAACAAATGTAAACACTAACTACAATGCAATCCTAACTACATGATATGAAATCAAGAGATGACAAACTATATAGTGCTCCCAATTCTTATGGTGGATTGTAGATAAGATGAAGTGGATAGATCACAAGATTAATTGACAGAACCATTGGAAGATATTATATGTCCCTCCTTACTGACATGTGTAAAATCAAGAGGTTTCTCTCTCTTATTTCAGATTAAAGTCTCATTACCATTTGGTCAGTTTAGGATCAACATCTAATTCCGTCCACTTTTCTTGAATCATAGGCATGTACAGTTGTGGTCTTATGTTTTAAAGTTGACAAACCCAATTATTTTCATAAGTCATATGCTCAAGTTCAAACAAAGCAAGCTTGTAATTTCATTAAAAAAATTCAAATTGACCCATGACTCCCATGTGACAAACAAAGAGATGACACATTAAATTAGACATCCACAGATACACTAGATAGCATGTGGATCCTAAAAACTAAGAAAATTGTTAGAATAAAAGAAAAGGCAATAAATGATAAAAACTAAAAATAAAAGATAGAAATTGTTCCATCTTCCCCCCAAGCTTGAATCCGACTATGGCCTCATAGTCAAAAACAATCTTAATAGGTGGAACAGTGATACCATTTATTGTTCAGGTGGTAGGTACTGCGCGGCGGTGGGATCCCATGATGGATATTGTCCCTGGAAATTTGGAGCATATGGGGGCATGGGCAGAGGTTGTGGATATCCTCCGAAGTAGTTTTGGTGCCAGTAATGATCATAGAATGGTTGTTGCTGCATTTCCATCCTATGAAACTTATCGTGAATATTTTCTTAGTTGGCGAGGAGGAGGCGCCCGTTCTCATAAATGGCCTGCTAATTTAAGAATATACGGTTCGTAGTATCCTGAATATCGGCGAAGGAGGCAGTGTGCTGCTGCTGGGTCTGCTGGATATCCTACAGCATGGAGTACATATCCTGCATAGAATAGACATCCTCTCCTTGTTGAGAGGGTTGTGGTGGCGGAGGCTACGAAGATGATGATGCACCCGGGTGGAAGCGTGGATGCTTCCGCGGTGCCACTCGTACACGAATAGGAGTGAAAGCCTCCTCTTCCTCCTCATGCTTGTCACCTTCGTCATTGTCATTGTCGTTGTCGTCACCGTCTTCTTCTTCATCGGAGTCGTCGATGGCAATTATGGCCACCGAAAGTATTGAGCTTCGTGGATGTGAAAGATGGGATCTAGAAGCGCACACTCCTGATACTCCTGGTTGATATGGCAATGTGCATAGACCACGCCATCACGGAGTGTAAGAAGATTGGAGCGATGTAGATGATGCAGACTGACTTTATTCTTGTTGGCAAGCAGAGTGAGTTGGAAAAAATCCAGCCCAAGATAGAGAACGAGCGGTGTGATAAGCCCCCCAAAGTGGATAGGGGCTCGTCTAGTACTCCTATGCATGTCCAGCACATGCGTTAAGAAAAATGTGCCCCAGTTGAGCTCTTATCTTTTCAACAACTTATAAAGAAAGAACAAGTCCGTCTCCTGAAACTTACTTAGTGAAAGGTCGCCTCGAGAAAATAAAGTAGTGCACAGCATGCGATACAAAATCCACACAAATGGATGCTCAAAATCAGTGACGGCTGCGTTATGATAGCTAACGGACTTGCCTGGAGGCGCGGTCACCAACTGGGCAAAGATTTCATCATAATCGGTCTGGTTGTCTGGCCTCCTGTGCTGATTCGGAGAATGATACCAGTTGTAGATTGAATTGAACTATTTGAGGGTGAGGGTGTAGTTGTTGTTGTAGAGCCGGAAAGAAACTCGCCCTTTTATCCACTCCCTATCAGTGGTGATAAGGTCGTTAGGCACGATGCATATGTCAAGCGATGCCATAAACTCCGTCACCAATTATTTATACGTCAGCCACTCGCCGAAAAAGGGGTGGCCTTCAGTGTGGTACTGGACCTCGTCAGACCGCCTGCTCGTGTGCTTCGCTTGCACCTGAAGGACATAAGCGAGGTTGACCTCAAACTTGAGGTCACAAATCATGGCCCGATCAACATATCGGGTTGGTTCAATTTTTCGCTTGAGCAACTCCTCGTAGATCTTCTTTACGTTCGTCGAGGGATGAACGATCCTCGGACGAGGAATGGAGTCGGGTGGTGGAGGAACGAACGTCTCAATCTCCATCGGGGTTGCCCGCGAAGACAAAGCTCCTGCCGTCCTCACCATCATGAACAGAGAGGAAGGGGGAATAAGAAATAGGGCTCGATGAAGGTCGGAGAAGAAGATTTCTGCTCGGTGAAAAGCTCGAGGAAGATATCTCAATCCTTTGATGTTCTATGAAGGCCTCCAGTCGCTCAACAATGCTCAATGCACAAGTTTAGGGGATTCACTCTGAAGGTGTGAATAGAATTGAGAAACAACCCTTCCTTTTATAACTGATCCCGTCACTACTGCTGCTCTGTCAATACCATCGAAGGGGTGTCGATGGTATCGTACCAGCCTTAAACTCAGTTGGGGGAGCACACCTTTGAACGAGCTTTTTGAGTCTATTCTTTGGATGAAGAGAAACCTTTGCAAGAGTAGGATGGATCTTTTTTCTAGTGTGTGCTTCAATCTGATGTGCTTTTCTATTTGGACGGAAAGGAACAACAGACGGCATGGGAAGGGAAGAAAGACTCTCATGTTTTGTTTAATGACATTGTAACTATGATTTTGCGGGTTGCCAAAGGAAAACCCAAAATGATAGCGCTTGTAGAGCCATCCTTTCTGAGGAGGTGGGATTTTGTAGTGTAGCCCTTGTCTACAGATATGGGATTTTGTATACCCCATACATTTTGTTTCAGTAATACTATTTACCAAGCTCTAATTTTTTTTTGAAAAAATCATAATTAACTTTGCATTGTTGGAATTGGAAAATATGAGTTTTTCTCCAAATTATTAAATAACTTGAAAAGTGGAAACAAACCTTAAATTCGTAATCTACATATCAAAATGAGTCTATGTGTGAATTTTTATCTAATTTGGACAATCCTAAATATTTTATTTTATCCAGGAGAGAGAAAATCATTTAAAGATCAAAAATATTATATGTTGAAAAAAATTAATTAATGTCAAAATTGTGTTCCTCGTGTTTATTATTGCTTATAGGCCAAAGTTTACATTTTTAGAAATTTTCTAGATGCCTCTAATAAATTAAAGGGATAAAATAAGTGATAAATTTAAATGTATTAAATAAAATAATAAAGTCTTCAAAAAACAAAATAATGCAAAATTCATGTTCTACATGTTAAAATATATCTTTGGATGAATTTTGACTCAATTTGGAAAATATTTGATGACAAGGTGAATTTAGGAGAGAGAAAGTGTGCAAAACCTTCAAATCATTAATTAAAATAATAAACAACACCAACAAATGGAAATAATAGCAAATTCATATCCACCATATTTAATATGACTTATAGGTGAAGTTTTATATTTTTGGAGAATCCTAGAGTCATTAATGAATGGGGAAAGAGAAAATAAGATTTGCTTAAATAAAATAGTAAAAGTCTTCAAAAGGCCAATCTAATTGCATATTCAGATTACTCATATCCAAAATAGCTTGCGTATCAAATTTCATTAATTTTTGAGGTCGTTTGCACCCTTAAATAGGGAAAGAGAAAAAGTTAAATGATTAAATAAGAACTTTAGTCCTATTTGTATTTGGCAACCACATAAATGTCACACACATGGATCGTTGGATCTTAATCCAACGACTCGCGGATTATCTCCTACCTTGAGTAGGAGACCCGCGCGGGTGAACAGTACTACAGTGGATCCTTGATATTCAAATCCGAATTTCTCACTCCTCGATTGATCGTTTCACATGATTCTTTTGCCTATGAGTTGCATTTAAAATTCCGCATCAAATCATATATTAGTTGGGTTGTTTTGTCGAGTTTTTAGGAAACACTCAAATATCCTACGTGGAGCTTCACGTTAGTTTCCCTCTCCTTTGTTTCTCGCACACCCACCTATATATAACCCTACATGAGGCTTGATGGGTTCCATTGCAACTCGTTCATCTTCTCAATTTCACTCGGGCTTGCATGCTTCATCGTCGGTGGTCGAATTTTACTCCATGGTTTGCGGCGCACACCCCTCCCTCTACACGCCATCTTTGTGCGAATCAAAGGTACCTTCGAGTTCGTCTCTTCCCCCTCTTTCTTTTGAGTATTTGAACGTCAAATTTCGTTGAGTATTCCGGATTCGCCCAAAATCCCAAGCAAGTTGCTGCTTGCACTCTCCGGCCATGGTTCGGGTGTGTTGGGAGAGATAACCCCATGCTTTTTTACCATTATACCCTCGCTCATACTCTCTCTTCTCTCTCTGTGTTCGTGTGAGGGAATTTCTACCTTTTTATTTTGTTTTGGCTTAGTTTGACCCAACTTTGACCACATGACTTTGCCACCCCTTATTGGGCAAAGTCAGTAGGGGGGTCTGATCCCTCACTCACTCTCTCGCTCTCTCTGTTTGAAACGATTACCTATGTGGCACCTTGTGATTGGTTGGAATTCAAAAATTCATATCTTTTAAACCGTGCATCCAAAAATAAAAATAAAATATATTCTAAACTTCAAAAAATGTGCTCTTTCCAATAAAAATATTTCCAAAGGTTGATTTCGAGTTTTTTCAAAGGTGGTTTTCTAAAAAATGAATTAATTAGTTAAAAATCACTAAAAATATATCTAAAAGTCCATATCTTCAAAATGCATAATATTATATGTTATTTTGATCAAAAAATCCTAACTAAGATAGTGGTGGTGTTTCCAGGACCTAAATAGATGGTTTTTAGAAAAAGTTAGTATCTTTGGGGTTTTAAGTCTTTAATGAATGCATATAATGCTAATACATGAACATGGTTATGATATTAGGACAAGTGGACCCTGATCTCATTTAAAGGTTTTGAAAAGTAGTTTCTAGGGCTCTAAGGATGAGGTATGTGCATCTAACACCTTAGTTGGGAATTTTTATACATTAACCTACTTTTCCCTAATGAATCTTAATTGAACCTAATTCTCTTTTCTTGAAACCCTAATTACTTGTGCCTCAATTCAAATTTTTGATTCATATTGTTTGGGTCTTATACCCCACTGCCATGTTTATTGATTCATATGATTATTCTTGCCATGACTACTTTTCTAGCATGTAGATTTATGTTCTATTTAATTTAAAGTAGTGGTACTTATGTACAACCACACATAGAGGACATGTATTTATTCGCCCTGGGGAATGTTTTATTCTCCTTATATTATTGTAGGTGAATGGGAATGTCTTATTCTCCCCTCACCTATAGGTTAGAGGTCTGGTAGGTGCCTCAACCCTATTTAGTTAGGTAGACATAATTATATTACATGCAAACTCCTTTTAATTTAATTGTTATTGGCAAGTTTCTTTTGAATATAGCCTCATATTCTTGCCATCTTCATCTAATGATGATCCCTAGCCTGTTTTTATTTGCTTTACTTATCTTGTTATCCTAGACTAGTTTTGTGACACATACTTTTCTTTTCCCTTTCCCTTTTGATGGGTGCCTTCCCAACCACCCAGGTGTTGTTCAAGGAGATGGACAAGACAAGGAGAACATAGCTTTGGCTTGGACCAAGTTGATGGAGATGTTGCTTTGGAGACAAGATTGTAGTAGTTTAGACTTCCCTCTATATAGATCATGTTTGTGTATCTTGATGTAAACCCTAAAGGGATAATGATGTATTCTTGTATAATCTTTTATGAAATTGATTATAGTCAGTTATTCTTTATTCCACTGCTTTCTAGTGGTCTTTTGTATACCATATAAATAAAGATTTGAACATTTTACACCCGTTTCAACATACCTTTTGAGTATGTTGGGAGTGGAGGTTTGATATTTCAAATTTTTAGTAAAGCGGTGATTTCACTCCTTTACATGTTCCTGGTGGTATGCGTGGACTATGTATAGGAATGGAGGTTGTTTCCATCATAATAGGAGAATGTCATCAAAAACCATATGTGGTGCTACACCAGGACACCACCATCCTAACTATTCATGTGATGCTTGACAAAGAAGCACAAAGCTACAAGGATTGTCGCTGGACTTGCTCCATGACTTGGTATATGCCTTGAACCTTCCTTCATGTTCATAGTTGTTGACGTGATCCATTAGTTTATGGGGAATATGGCAAGAAAATTTTTCTTTCTGAGTGCCATCTCTATCGCCATATTTCCCTACATGAACATCCATTGAAACTTCTCTATCCCCACAAGAAGCACATCTTTCTTTGTCAATCAGTTCAACAACAAGGATGTGGTGCCAAAGTACTTAATAAATTACATGTAGTGCCATGACTAGCCAATGAAACTATGTACTTCTGCAAGCATCTTTGGGTGCTACCATAACATGACTGACTCCACCTTCTTTAGATTTACACAAATACATTGGTTGGATATGACGTGGCCCAAAAAAGACACTTTTGACATCCAGGTTTCACACTTGCTATACTTTGCATACAACTAGTGTTGCTTCAGGATTTCCATGGTCAATTGAAGATATTTCTCATGGTCTTTTGGGTTCCTAGAAAAGATTGAGATGTCTATGAAGATAGCTAAAAACTTGAATAAATATTTTTTGAATACCCACTTCATCAGGTCCATGAAAGTTGTAAGTGTTCTTATCATCTCAAACAACACAACCACAAACTCACAGTACTCATACCCAGTTCTCAAGGTTGTCTTAGGTATGTCTTCAACATTTATCCTCAATTGATTATATTCTAATTGTAGATCTATTTTTGAAAACAATATAACTCCTTTCAACTGATCAAACAAGTCATCAATCCTTGGCAAAGTACACTTGTTCTTTATGGTGGCCATGTTAAACTGTCTATAGACTATGCACAACCTCATTGATCTATCCTTCATGTCTTGGCTGGATAAAATCTTTGTCTAAGAATTCATGTAGCTACTTCTTTAACTTCCTTGTTTATGCCAGTGCCATCCTATACGGTGCTTGATCTATGGGCTATGTACCGAGAAGAAGATTGATCTCAAAGTCAATCTATAGAGGAGGTGGAATTCCAAGAAACTCATTAGGAAAAACATCCTCAAACTCTCAAACTACTAGTACCTCACTGATACTAGGACCTACTACCTTAGTATCAACCACGTGAGCTATAAAAGCCTCACAACCCTACCCCATTAGTTTCTTAGCGACAACAACATTCACCAAACATGTAGGAAGAATCATCCAATCTCCTCATAAAGTCCAAGATACAACTTCATCCCAAAAGTCAGCAACTGTAGACCTATAGTCCAACACCACCCTATAATTCTCTAACATGTCTATTACAATGATCACTTTGAATCTTTCCATCTCAAGTGGAATAAGTTCCATTTAAATGTTGCATTCAGATAAGACAAGAAAACAAGATGGACACACCTCACACACAACTATGGATCCAACTAGAGGGGTATCAATAAAAAGGAGTTTTGATAGATGACTAACATGTATATTATAATTTACAATCACCTCTAAGGTGACAAACGAGTGTTTTGCACCCTAATCAATCAAAATAGCTACATACATAGAAGTACATAAGTTTGAATGAAAAAGTTTCCACAGACTTCTAACAACTTGAGAGTGGACAACACCCTCAGGTTGCGCCATCATGTAGAAATGGGTTGTGTCTTGGGATCTTCCTCTTAGTTGATCTCTCCCTACAGATTCAAACAATCCAACCTGAGAAGTATGTCCATACCCTCTGCCATTGTTGGGCATCATACTACTACAAGTTATGATAGTTCCACTCCTAATATTTAGATATATCCCAGCTCAACTAGGGGCAGAACATCCTCATTTTCCCCAAGTGGTGGCAGTAATTGCACTTCTTCTACGGTGAACGTTGTGGGTCTGAAAGTCCTATCATGGAGATATGCTTAGAACTATATGCCACATATGACGGTAGTCCTCTTCCTTGCCCTCTTCTAGGTGACCAATGTGACTATTGTTTTTGCATCCTTGGCTCTAATGTTGTTGTCGTTTGCTAGGATTGCTAGTACTATGGCCTTGATAGCCTGAAAACCTATATTTCTTTGATCCTTATGAGAACTGTCTAGAAGATTATGTTGACTTTATCTTGGCATCACTATCATGAATTCCAACCAAGATCCTCTTGATTCTCCCGGACAACTCCACAAAGGTGGAAAACTTCTAACATAATTCCAAAAATTGACTCTAACCTTTCCATCTCAACACTCAATCCCTTCTTGAATCATTGAATCTTCTCTACTTCGATCAGCGCCAAGTGCAAACATAACCACAACAACTCCATAAAATGAACCACATACCCATTCATCGTCATCATCCTCTATTTGGACTGATCAAACTACATGATCTTCTTCAAAAAAGATGAAGGGAAGTATCTATTCATAAACTCTCTCATAAAATTTGTCCAAGAGATTACTTCCCCATGTCTCTTCTCCTATTCTACAGCCCACCAATGGCCAACATTGCCCTTCAGTAGATAAATGGCATGTTTTACCTTGTCCTAATTTAGTATGTTTCATAAATAGAATGCCTTCTCAAGCTCCATAGTCCAAATATATGCATCTGCAGGTCTGAAGTACCCAAGTAATCAATGACCCCACCCACCTCATTTGTTGAAATGTCTAGTTGGAACCAGTCAGCTCAAAGTTTAAGGTCTTCATGATGTACAGCCATATCTTCATAACTATAATCAATGGTTAGATATGGTGGACTAGTAAAAACATACACAACAACCTAATCTTATGTCCATGTAAACTCAGCGAAGCTAGGATCTGATATTAAAAACATGTGATAACTTGTATAACTACTTCTCTAGAGGTTGTGCACGCATAGAAGAACCTCAAGTTGGGTCATAAAATATATTTTCCAAGACCTAAGTGTATCGAGATAGAGATAAAACTCTATCCCTAAAATATTTATATCTAAAAGAGGTCACACAAAAGTCACCTACCTCTAAGATACCTTCACGCAAACATCACTCACCTCAGAATTTAAGGTTGGCTTCCTCCCTATTGATCTTCTCCGCCATCGTTGAGGTAGTTTAGTCGATCACCTAAAAAGGCATTGAAAGCCACAGGGGTGAGAACTCAAGTCACAACAATATAATATAATGTCTGAAACATATATTACTTACCTGATAAATAGATATAAATAGGGATATAATTAATCATTCATGTATGTAAAACTATTAGTGTACTTGGAAGTACACACACAACCATTCTAACACCATGGCAACCTACAAGGATGTTATGAAGTATATACACTTCAATCCTCTAAATATGTTTAACATCTCAAGAGAACATCCATGTTTAACACCAACTAAACCTAAATAGATATGTTGCAAGTATGAAGTAAATTTTATGTGCCCTGGGCTGATTGTGACATACCACTCAATCCACTAGCTAGGTACTACTAAGCCACTGTAGCCATATATAAGGATAGTAAGAGTCCCTAGATCTTTTCTCACAACCTTGGGTTAAAGGAAGGTAAGATAAAACTAGGGTGCCCACTCGATGATCTACTATGGATATATGCCTAAGTGGATCCACCAATTTTTAGTCTCTCCCTAGGTACTTAGGTCATGATGTTGAACCCAGGGTAAAAACTTTCCATTCCATATTCCATGTCACTATCTCACTTCTCGTATGTTTTCATCACACCATCAACCTCTACTGAGTCCTGAATGCATGTTTATAGATGATAGTGTATGGTGACCCTAAGTGTCCCCATATATTCACTAGTATATGCTTTGAGCATCATCTCACAACTCCATGTTGCTATACAATTTACTCATTTCATTATTCCCT
Organism: Alisma plantago-aquatica; assembly: GCA_963693085.1. Taxonomy (NCBI): domain Eukaryota; kingdom Viridiplantae; phylum Streptophyta; class Magnoliopsida; order Alismatales; family Alismataceae; genus Alisma; species Alisma plantago-aquatica. Next base: position 330,119,803 of record OY856414.1, read on the forward strand.
CTAACAATCTAGGGGAATGGACCTACGGACTCAGGGCTCTAAAACTTATGTTTTTGTTTAATAGTGAGATTGATTTCCTTATGTCTACATCAATCAAAGTGTAAATCAAGCTAATAGAAACAAGAAAGAAAACATGCGGTCATAGCTTCAAAAGATATAAATTATTTAATCATCATAATCTAACTCTCAAGGCAAGGAACATGAACCATGCTTCTAGTCACATCAAAACATTCTACATAACTTGACCCTCCAAGGTCATCCATGTCAAAAGAATCTTTCGGGGAACCATTGAGTGTTGTACCCCTAGGTAGTCCTAATCGGGCAAGTTTAAATTATAGTTAAAACACACATTTTCCATTAAGGATCTATCTTTATGTACTCCAATAGCATAAGGAGTAATTACTTAGCTAAAAACATGTACTTAAGGCATACATTAGGCAAGATCAACATGTGAATTTAAAGGGCTTGCATGTCATATTATATTGAAAAAGGTGAGATCTTTAAATTTTAAAGTTACCAAAAATTGTAACTACTTTGAGAAGTAACAGATAAACATCTTTAAGCATGAGGAGGGATATTCATGGTATGTTACCCCAATGTGCAAACCCTACACTTGTCAATCTAAGCTCACGATGCATAAAATTACCATCTTTTAGCATTTTAAACAATTTAACAACAAGATCTCAACATGCAAGCCTACAGTAGGAAATAAATGAGACAAAGGTTATACTACTCACTTAATGAGGGTATAAATAAGTTGACTCATGCAAAACGACTATGAATCTCCAAGCTTCATGAAAAACTATAACGTTATGTGCAAACTCTCCAAGATTTGAACTCTTATCCTCTAATGCATTCTAAATCATCTGATCCATGACCTAAAAGCAACTAGGTAAGGACAAAAAAGGTGGATCAAGTTGTAAGACTTCTGTAGCCAAAACCCTAGAGAAAAACCACCTAGAAAGTGTCCATGAAAAAACAAGTGGCAAAAGCTCATCAAAGATCACAAGATCAATGTTCCACTTGCTTATATTTAAGCTCAGAAGCCATCATATGGCTCTATGTGCATCAACATAGAAGAGAATAAAGGTAGACACTGCCAATGGTGAAGATTGATGAAAGCATAAATTTCATCAATTGTTGTCAATATTTGGTGTCTCACTTTGTAGTAGCACTTAAGGCTTAGCTCATACAAGTGAGGCAATCAGAGATGAGAACGTGGGTATATACAAAGGAGAGAGAAAAGTAGTGAAATAGTCATGTCACTGTTCTGAATGTTGTACCTTTTTCAGTCAATTGTCTCATGATAAGACGGCCATGCTCCATCAGTACGCATAGTCAAAACCTCTATCGAATACAAGTGAGATGGAAATTTTTCAATCATTATCATTAGTTCATGCCTTTCAAAAAAACCATCTAAATACATGGCACAAGCTTCCCATTGGTAATCAACTAATGGAAACCTACCTCTCATCCAACTAGCTGTTTCATTAATAGATAACTAATGGAAACACAAAAGGTCATATGAATGATCACTTCTCTTAGTCCTCTACTGATGGAAGGATAGAACAAAGTCATTGGTATTCAACCAACAAAAAGCTAGGTGCATATAAACTAATGGAAAGATGGAAGAGCTTAGTAATTCTTCAATTGATGGAAAGACAAACACACCTCCATTGACCCTCTATCAATCGAATAATAGACCGCTCCCATGTGTTCTCAACTAATGAAAGGGCAGTGAAGCTAGGATATATCACATAATTTAATATACCTAGAAAGAAAGAGAGAAGGAAATAAAACATCATGCTATGTACAAATACCAAGCAAACCATCAACCAAGGGTGATTTTTACATAATCCCCCAAGCAAGGAGCAACCAAAAAAGATCCTAGACACTCATCAATGAGCATCCAGATAGGTGATCAAGATAACAAAACAATATTAAGGGGTTAATAAGGTCAGGGGTCTTACAACTATAAACCCCTAACATGGATTTCACTTGTTATGTTCTAATAGAAAAGGGTTGGGATATTTCATACACATCTCCTCCTCAAGTTCCCAAGTAGCCTCTAACACTTTCACTAGCATTATATCTTTCTTTCTTAGATTCTACATTTGTTTTTCCAAAACCTACACTCCACCCTCCATATATTTTGTGTTGATTTCAAGTTTCACCTTTACTGGTAAAAGGACATTATTAAGGGGGCAAGTCAAGTCAGGGGTCTTACAATTAGGATACAAACCACCATTATTGGACATATAAAAATAATTTCACCACATAAGGCCATACTAAGAACATGACCTTATAAGAATAACATAATCACCTAAGATTTTGAATTCCACCTCATTCTACTATGACACACCACCATACCAAATTTCAACATAAAATTCAAAAGGTTGTAAGAATTGCATCAAATACAATATTTCACATAAAAACGATCACTCGTGCATAAATGAGCTCTATTGAGATTATAGGTCTAACTCAATTGAATTTTTAGTAGGATAACAGTTAGATAAGGGCCTTAAGTTCATTCTATATCCACTCTATTTAATAATAGTAATAATATGTATATGAATTTCCACATCATATGGAACCAAGATACCATAAAGATTACATATTTATTAGCATTTGACATGTATTTCGAATTTCCATAAAAACATGTTTAGGTGGACATGAGAATAATAACAAGCATTAGTATTATAATATTAGGAAGAAAAGGAAATTTCATATTTCTCCTTTCACTTATCTAGAAAATTTATCAAGAAATTGTCTTTTCGTATGTTAGGGTATCAAAAGAGCAAGAGTAGGGCATATTAGAGCACCGATGTACAAATTTTGAAATTGGGTCTTTAACCAAAATTAGGCAAGACCATATCCTCAAGGATCATCATAAAGAGACTGAGGGAGGCATGAAACTCCAAAACCACATCATAGAATAGCAAAAACAATCTTAAAGATTTCACCTTTAGGCATCTGAATCAATTTTAGAGCAAGTTTAGGGATTTGCATGTACAAGTAGACAAAATAATGTCCAAAAATTGTTATATCACTCACCTATCATGGTGATTATCATGAAATACAGCCATGAAAAAACTTCCATATCCTAGATCATCTCACAAAGAACCCCAAATCTAAATCTCCAAGCAAGATCTAGCTTCCCTTAGATCAAAGAGATAAGAAAAGAAAGGTTCTTAAAATCGATGGGTTAGGTTCCACCATGGATGGCCATGGGGCTCGACCAAAAGAAGAGTATTAGGTGAGAAATAACAAGAAAACATCCAAGAAACCTCCTTTACACACCCAAGATCACCTCATCAGCTCCAAGATGACTCCTCCATGGTGGATCTAGAGAAAATAGGGGAAAATAGAGAGAAAACAAAGTACTTAAGCTAGATGAGCAAGTTATCACCATGTAAAATCATGGACTTCATACAAGGAGGAATAAGGTGCAAAGAATAGAAGGAATAAAAGATTCAAAGAGATGATCTTACATTTCTGATGCATGAAACAAGGTTGTGAAGCTTGGAAACACCATGGAGTTGCTCGAACTTTGACATATGCACCCACATGCAAGCTTCCATTAATGTCCATCAACCTCCAAGGGGCTTTCGTTGACCTGTAAGGCCCCGTCAACATTTCCAATAGAATTTGAGGTGTCAAATGGACCTTAAAGCTGGATGGGAGGGGTTTTATATATTTGAGTGGGTGCAAAAGTCCAAAACTGTCGTTAACTAGTGTCTAGAGCTACCATTGGTTGAAGTGGACCTTTCATTGGTCAAATCATCCCTTTCTTCGACCCTCCTAGCATTCTCATTGGTTTGGGCATCATTCTCATTTATCTATTCAATATTTCCATTGTTTAAGCTAAGGATGGAAAAATAAGACCCCACTCGAACCCGATATTTTTAACTGGGTTAGGGTCTAAGGTTTTTGACCCGAACCGAAATTGACCCAAACCCGAAGAACTCAAAATTAATTTAGTGTCGAGTCTGGGTTTTTACTTTAGACCTGAACTGACCCGATTGACCTGAAAATTACAATTATAATTTCAAGTAAAGTTACAAAACTTAAAGTTTAAGACACCAAATGACCTATTAAGTTACTAGTCCATCATTCATGAAGTTTATTTTTACAATCGCACATAGTTTTGTATTGGTTTTTATGATTTATTATGCTTATTTTTTATGATATTACGGTTAAAACTCTCAAACAAACTTCAACAAAATTTATTTTTATTTCTCAATCACATTGGTAGTTTGTTTACATTGGAATTTTTTGATTACACTTGATAATTGTCAACATGATTAGACAAATCATAGATTTTTTTTTAATATTTTTCTCTTGCTACTTGGATTTACTGGTTAGACCCAATAGACCCAAAAATATTTGTGGGTCAGGTTAGGGTCAAGGGTTTCGACCCAAAAATTCATCTTTTGTAAGTTTAGGGTCTAGCCAAAAAGTGTTAACCCGAAATGACCTGAAATAAAACCTATTCAACCCGAACTCGATTGCCACCCCTAATATAAGCACTTCCATAGGTCATAAAGTTTATTGGTCTGGGCACATAGAATTTGTCTCATTTGGAAACTCAAAAACATCATTGGTTGCAACCTTGTCTTCTCATCAGTTGTCATGTCTGGGGTTTCCATTGGTTCTCAAACCTATATATCTTCTTTGTTGTTAAGGAATCTCATCAGTTGATGAATAGAATAACTTCATCAATTGAGAGGTCAGGATTCTCATCAGTTGAGAGTTCCATTGATCCTCATCAACCACCACTAGCTAGGATTGGGGTTAGAAACCCTATAATGAAAACCCATTCAAACAAGCTCAAAGTTCATCAAATTAATTATGATTGTGAAGGTAAATCACGCAATTATATAATATATACTCAATTTAACACTAATATTCCTATAATCTTGCATTATATACACAATTATGTAACCCTAATACATATATCAATTGATATTTTTTAACCTCGAGGCTTCAAGCCTACATGCATATATCCCAAATCCAAGATACATCTTACAATGTCACACTTTATCATATATGTATTCAATATTTTGATACTATAGAGAAAGGATAAGTGAAATATATAGTAATAATATGAGGAAGATAATCAATGCATTAGGATCCTTTTAACATAAAAGAACTGTCATCTTTTAATTAAAGTCACATGCATTTTTAAACCTCCAAGTTACTTCATATGCAATTTTTTGTTACACCCATTATACATTTCATGTATATTTATATAATTATGCTTCTTGATTTTCATACAATTATGCTTCTTGATTCATAATGATTTTTGGCTTCATCCATTCATCCATTAAGTATTCATGATGTCAAGAGATACAATACAACTCACATTGTTACCCAAAGTAATCCTTAGGATACAAACCACCACTATTGCCCATGAAAGACATATTTCACCGCATAAGGCCATATTAAGGACAAGAACTTATAGCATAAAAAAATCACTTGGGATTCTGAGTTCTACCCATATTACCATGAGACACCACTATACCAAATTTCAACTTAAAATTTGAAAGTTCGCAGGATTGCATCAATTAAAAGATTTCACACAAAAGGACCACTCTTATGCATAGATGATCCATCTTGAGATTATAGGTCAAACTCAAATGAAACTTCAGCAAAATAATAGTTCCAAAAGGACCTTAAGTTCATTATATATCCATTTTCAATGAATAAGATTTATTTATACATCATATGGAATCAAGATACAATAAAGATAACATTTTAGTATCATTTCACATGTATTTCAAATTTTAACAAAAACATATTTAGGTGGATATGAGATTAACATAAAGGAACACTCTTATAGGATTAGGAAGAATATGAAGTTTTGTATTTCTCCTTTCATTTATATGCAATAGTTTTCATGAGATGATGAAACATATGTAGTAGATGTCTAAAGAATGATGTGACTTGATGACATATGTATTTAGGTTAATGACCTAAATGATGAGATCATATGTATGATAAGAGTGCATACATTCTTGTTATGTCCCTAGTCAGATATTACTGTGGAAGAAAAATAGACAACAATCATACATAAGACTAGAGTGTATGTTGACTGATGACAGAGTCTCATTAGTCATGATATCAAGTCAAGCACACAGATACATGTTAGAGAATAGTGTATCAGACAGACTCACCATGGGAGTGATACATGGAGATCATGGAATGGTAGTCAAAATCATCTCTCATAGTGACAGTGGTGATTGTGTTTCTTAGAACTGAAGTCACTACATTCATCACATGTCGTTCATGTACTTTAACATCATCCAACATGATCCTAAATAAGGGTGAGGAGTTGACCTTTCAATGTCAACATGCTAGCGCTGACTTGTACTCCCTTATTGTCTCTCCCTTTTATGGGTAAGCATTGTTGGGGTTGTCACATTACCACAACTATGATAGGATAACATTTTTTAGTGTTAGTTGTGTCTTCTGAAAGCCTTGACTACCCCTCTATTTATAAGAGGGCCAAGGGCAGGGCTTCCTGATCAACTAGGAGTCAAAGAGATAGATTTTCATGAATTCCTGGCTTCTACAAATCACAAATCAGTCGGTTCACATGTTAATCAGTCGACGCAGCACTTGAATCGGTTGGTTCACTATATTTCCTATCCGCAAACATATTGTCTTTATATGTGATGATTAATGCACAACATGAGGTCAGCTTCAATCCATGATCCAGTCTTACTGATCACTCTACCAGTCAATTCACATTCTGAACCAATCAACTCATACTTTTCAGTCGGTCAGTTCACATTCTAAACCGGTCAATTCACATTCCACTTTAGCCAATGTACAACCAATACTGTTTAAATTGACTCAACTCTTGAGTCCCTCGACTCAGCATTTGAGTCAGTCGATTCATTTTCTCAGTTGGTCAATTTTAGCAATTGTTGTTTAAACATGGGTAAACTCATATTCCAGGTACATCCTATGTATGTGACCCTATAGGTCCCTAGTTACATTAGTATTGAATGTCCATAACTAATTTATGACATCACAAGCAATGGGCAGTATCTAGCAACACATCATTTCTACCTAAGTAATTGGAAAGTTGGAGAACAACTTCAACATACAATATGTGATCAGTGTTATAGTGATCGTATAATTCCTTTGTCTTTGATATCCAGATTGAACTCGGGGCACGGAATCATCATTCTCTCAATGTTCAATCCATGTTCCTTGAACTACAGTAAATTTTATGAGATGCACACTGGTTCACATATCTTATATTGAGTCATATGAGTATGGCCATATGTTTCGTCAGTCCCTCTTATCAAGTGACCAGGATATCAATATCATGTAGGAGGGATAAATCCCATCTACATCACTCACAATCAATCCCCATGTGTCACAATATACCCAAGCATCACCTTTATGGCAACCCTTATTCAAGGTCATGTTGGATGATGTCAAAATATATCGTACGACATGTGATGAGTGTAGTGACTTCAAGTCTAAGAACCACAATCACCACTATCACTATGAGAGATTATTTTGACTACCATTCCATGGTCTCCATGTATCACTATCAAGGTGGGTCTTTCCGATACACTATTCTCTAACATGTACCTATGTGTTTGACTTGATATCTCATTTCATCACTAATGAGACTCTATCATCAGTCAACACACACTCTAGTCTTTTATATTATTGTTGTTTATTTTGGTTCCACGGCAATATCTGACTAGGGACATAATAAGAATGCATGTACTCTTATCACACATACGATCTCATTGTCCACATCCTTAACCTGGAGACATATTCCATCGAATAACATCATTCTTTAGACATCTACTATGTATGTGTCATCATCTCATGATTGAGACAAATATAATAGATGGAATGGCCAGTGTTACTGTGACGCATTAAAGTGGTGTGGCTAACTCAGTGTTACAGTCAAATTCATTTATTCGACTTCCAGAAAATGAAACAAATATAATTATTAAACATATATACCTCGTCCTTCTTGATTTTCTATAGGCCAATAGGAGCATATTTTTTCTATGAAATTTGGAGGAAGTATCATTAACACCTTTCCCAAATTATATCTAATTTTTGGGATTTATTGAGATAACTTTCTCATACAAAACTTATTCTTTTAAGGATTTGTTTATTTTAATTATTTAAGTCATTTATTAACTCTTTTCTTACCCAAACTTGTCAAGAAATCCTATTTTGATATATTTTCACGTTGGGTGCAAGATAGGGCCGAATTAGGTATGTTAGTTTCCTTCATCTTGTCTTTCAAGAAAACCAAGACATTACCATATATTAATTATCAATTATTCCTTACTCTTGTAAACTCCTATATTAATGGGTTTTCCACTAATTCTTTAACCATCAATGAAATGGATTGTTGAAAACAAAAAAACACGCAAAATCTTTTCTATATGGAGGAATTGCATTAACAATCTAAAATTATTAAACAAGACATAGAAATTGCAAGCTTTTCATATGTCCTTACCAATCCATTATTTGCATCCAAATATACATATACATACATGAAAAAATCAGGTTATAACATCTTTTCCCCTTTATAAGAATTTTGTCCTCAAAATTTGACTTGTTTATCAAAAATATGGGGACGAGACTTTTCCATGTTCATCTTGAACTCTCATGTGGCTTCATCCTCACCATGGTGTTTCCAAAGGACCTTTACCATCTCAATTTTTTATTTATGACCTCTTTCACCTTAGAATCCAAGATCTTCACAGGCGACTTAGGGTATGGAAACCTTCCTTAGAAATCTATAGGCTTGATGTTCAACACATGGGAAGGATCCTTCACATAATGCTTCAGATTGGACATATGGAACACGTCATGCATCATGATATACTGTGACGGTAAAGCTAGACTATAAGCAGCTTCGCCAATCTATTCTAGAACCTCAAATGGAACCGCATATCGGGGACTCAGTTTTCCCTTATTTTTATTTATAGCTTGGAGGGGTTGGATTTTTATAAAGGCATGATCTCCTACAACAAAGTGCAGATCTGTCCACTTTGCATCAGCATAAGACTTTTTTTTTATCTTGGGCATTCTTCAATCTTTGATTGATCAAAGTGATTTTATCAGTATACAACTATAGTTCTTCTGACCAAAGCAAGTTCCTCTCACTAACATCATACAAATGAAGTCATGGCTGACACAGCCTCCCATATAGAGCTTCATACAAAGGCATCTTGATATTGGCTTGGTAATTGTTTTTGTAGGAAAACTCAACTAAGGGTAGATATTGTTCCCACGGGCCACCCCAATCTAGGACACATGCTCTTAGCAGATCATCTAGGATTTGAATTATGCTTTCTGACTAACCATCGGTCTGAGGGTGATAGGTTGTCTTAAACTTCATCTTCATGTTGAGTTCTTCTTATACTTGTTTCCATAACTTGGAGGTTAACTTAGGGTCACGGACTATGCAGTGCGTGCAAATGGAAGGGTTAATTCATTTTAGATCATCAATCAAATAACCTATCACATCTTTGTACAATATAAGTTCTTTCAACAAATTATATTCTTGTTCTTGATTCAATTTATCATTTATTATAACAGGGGAAAAAAAACTCGGGTCTAACACATCATAACTTAACCCCGATGGGAGGGGTTTAAGTTCTATCTTTTTTCTAGAGTGGTGGTGGTGTCACTTGCCTCCTTCTCGATTGGTATTTCATTAAATGATGAGTTTGATTCAACTTTGGAATTTTCTTCATTGATAATAATCATTAACTCTTCCTTCTCTTCTTCACCTTTAAGATCATCAAGAGCTTGTTCAAGAGTGACCTTGTCATCCTCTAGCAGAGTATCAATGCTATCTATCAAACAAAGATATTCTTTAGTGTTGGGTGCCTTCATAGCATCATAGATAGAAAATACTAGAGCTTCTGATCCAACTTTGATAGTTATTTTACCTTCTCTAACATCTACAATACATCATGCAGTCTGAAGAAATGGCCTCCAAAAAAGGATTGAATTTGTTGGATCTTCGTGCATGTCTAGGACTAAAAAGTCACAAGGAATGTAAAACTTCCCTATCTACACCGGAATGTCCTCAACAATCCTCTAGGATATTTAATTAAAAGATCATCTAACTGTATTGTCATTGATATTGGTTTCCAATCTCCCAAATCTAAATTTTGCCATAAAGAAAAAAGAATCAAGTTGATGCTAGCACCAAGGTCCACTAAACCTTTATCAAAAGTTGAATCTCCAATTTTGTAAGGGAGAGTGAATGCACCTAGATCATCAATTTTTTTTGGCAAACGGTTCTGAATCATGGAGCTTATTATATAGCATCACTACTTTAGTTTGGTCGGGCCTCCTTCTCCTTGTGAGAAGGTTTTTTAAGAACTTGGCGTAAGAAGGCATTTAGGGTATCACTTCAACTAAAGGAAGGTTCACATATAACTTGTTCAAGATGTCCATACACTTGTTGAACTTAGCATCATATTTTGTGTTAGCAAACCTGTGAGGGAAAGGAACATTAAGCTTGTAAAAAGAATCACCTTGTTGTGAATTTCCAATAGTTTTCTTCCTTTGAATTTTAGTAGTCTCCTCCACAGTTGTTTCAATAACTTCTTCATATTTCCTCTTTGAAGGTGGTGAGGATCCTCCGATCACTACCCCACTTCTTAGCATCATGAACTTGGATGTCTCTTTAGGATTCATCTCTGATTGAGTGGGCAAGGAGCAAGAAGGTGTTCTTTGATTGACTAGAGTGTGTTGTGAAATCTGATTCTCCAACATCTTGGTATGAGTAGTAATGTCATCCACCTTGGAAGAAATTTGTTGGATGGCATCTTTCATAAGCTGGCCATGTTGACAGAATTCCTCATTTTGTTTCAATTGAGTTCAGAGAAAACCTTCAAGAAGTGACTCTAAATTGGACTTTGGTTGTTGTTGTTGGTTGAAGTTTCTATTGACATTATTGTTGAAACCTAGAGGATTGTTTCCCATTAGTGGCTTGTTCCCCACATGCAGTGGTTGTTTCCCTTGAGCTTGTTGAGGATTTTGAGAATTGTTGTTGTGGTAGGAGAAGTTTGGATGATCAAGCCATCCTATATTGTAGGTATTAGAATATGGATTGTATAGTTATTTATTTCAAAAAAATTCTTACTAAAGTGCATTGCTCCATGTTCTCTTCAGATGGGATGAAAGAAGTGTAGCTTGAAGAAGATACTTTTCCCATGGCTTCACTTGTATCACATATCATATTTATTGGTTGAGGTGGTTGAGAACTCAACCTCTCAAACTTTTGTGTCAAGGCATCTAACTTCATAGAAATTAGATCAACGGCTTCAACAACATGGACGTCTACTTGTTTCTCAAAAGCAATAGAAGATGGGGGCGGTTGGTTACTTCTTTCAGAACTCCATTAGCAATGATTGATTGCCATGTCACCTATTATAGCATAGGCCTCCCTATAAGATTTGTTCATTAGAGATATGTTGGCTGCATCATCTATAGACATCATGGTGCTATAGTAAAGCCCATTATAGAATATTTGAAGAAGTAGTTAGTTGCTTAGACAATGGTGAGGACAAAGACAATGAAGGTCTTTAAACCTTTCCCATGTATCATACAAGGTCTCTCAATCCTACTGAGTGAAGTTGGTCAGTTGACTTCTCAACTGAGCTATCTTGCTTGGTGGGAAGTACTTGGCTAAGAAGACTTTAAGAAGTTCATCCCAACTATTGTTGGAGTTTCTTACAAAAGAAGAGAGCCACACCTTATCTCTATCCCGCAAAGAAAATGGAAATAATAGTAGGTATATACCATCAGGAGAAACGCCATTAATCTTGAAAGTATTCATATATTGCAAGATTCATCTACATGAATATTTGTGTAACGACCCTGCCTTTTGATAACCCCCAATTAAGGGAGACCGAAAGGTCAATGCCATTATCCCAATTAACATGACAAAGGTTCGACAAATAATCAACAACAATTATCAAATTCTACCAAACTATACTGAAAGGTTGTAATAAAATTAAACTTTGCATACCTTTTCAAAAACTTGGATATCTACTTCTATCCACATCTGGAGTCTAATCTAACTAATCCTCCATTGTACTTTAATTCCCATTTGATTCCACATATGCCACTTTGTTGTTTTTTCCTTTTCAAACTTGTACCTAAAATGCCGACAAACAAAATGTCGATCAGCATATCGAAATATGCCGGTATGTGGGGACAACCAAAATTCCATAAATATGGCTAATAATCTAAATATCACAATCAAGTTAATTAACAAGCCAATTTATGCTTTCAATGTGACATTCTCCACCACTTTTGCCCTAACCCTGGCATACCCCCTTTTGGGTTTCTCCTTTTGCCATTAACTTAAGGCCACCTTCTCATTCTTGAGCTTGGTGACTGGGGTCACCCTTAATGGTGCCATGTAGTCATGCAGTATCATAGGCCACCTTCTCAATCTCGAGCTTGGTGCCTGGGGTCACCACTCATGGTGCCCATAGGTATTCCCTCCTGGGCTTGACCTTTTGCATCATCCATCAGAGTGGCATGTAGGTGCGAGAATACACACTTCTATTATTATTGTGATAATCATAATGACTTTATGATTTGCAAGTGTGAACATCCAAACGGATAAGTTGCCTTCAATGCAATGAATCATTCGAGAAACTCTTCGGGAAACTAATGTGATTAACCATAATTAACCACATACCTATCAGGATGACTTGAGTGCAGAAATAATTCAACCAATTAAGAAACCAAGCAAGCACACACAAGTCGATCCTAAAATATGCATCCAATTTTCTATCATTAATCATGTCATCATGGTCTATTTAAACCTAGCTCACTTCCTAGGGTTTCTAGTTCACTTTTAGGGTTTTACTTGAAATTAGGGTATCACTTCATTTTTACTCTTTTAAACCCTAATTATCTCATCTATTCTTCACAAAAGGTATTAAGGTTACCTTTTAACAACATATAACCCTAATTTTGATTTAAAGGAACAATTAAACATCAATTAAGTCCCTTATGCCTCTTTTACATTAAAGCTACCATATTTATCCTTTTAATCCATGACAAGATCATTATTCTCATTTATCATCAATTCATAGTTCATTATGGTCTAATTCACATATGAACTCTATTTGTCATTAATTCTACCTTTATCCATTAGAAAACCCTAATTACTACATTAAGGGTATTTATCCACAATTAGGAACCTTTATACTCAACATAGCTTAGAATCATCATATCTTAGCTTTATTCATGAACTAGAACAATTAAAGCCATTAAGAGTCTCAATTACTAATATTAGGGTTTCAAGGCCCATTAAAGCATATTTATACACATAAAACTCTAAATTAACCAATTACGTGCAAAGTTCATCCTTTTTGTTCTTAATGTACCTTTTTACAATTAAAAGGTTAGTATCAACTTTAATCATCTATTAAACCCTACTAAATACATTAATCATCTCAAAATAGGGTTTCTTAATCATTAAAGCATTAAAGTTGATAACTTCCATTAATTTTAGAACTGCAATTAGAAAAGGGATTCAGTTATATTTTTATTGCATTCCTCGTGTTCTTCTAAGCAAAATTCATATATTATGCACATCTATCCGACCTACCATTAATTAGTTATGAATTTTGTAAGAACTTACTTACTTGAGCCAATCAGAGGGCGCCAAGTGTCCCTTTCCATGCAACGTGACCCGCTGGTTTGGAAAACAAAATGAAATGACGAGACTACCCTCATTTAAGTCATCGGTTATGCAGCCCGTGGAGGGGCATATCTGTCCAACGCTCATCAATCGTCTTCAACCTCTTGATGGAGCGTTGTAGCCGCTCTAGACGCCATGGGCGCGGCTCCTGATCCTCCCCTGGACCCCATCGGTGACCGACAGGGGTTCCTTTCTCTCAGACAACCTCTGTCGCACCTACAGGTGCCTTAAACTATTGCTAAGGTGGCGGAAAATAGGCTGGGCAGACCTGCAACTCGTCCGCCCTATGCAGTCGTGTTGCTGCGGCCACGGCCAGCTAGGGTAAGGGAACGCTCACCCAAGCACATCATGTTGTCGTGGAAGCGGCAAGCCTTCCTCGCAACTCCTCCCCAGCCCCTTATTGCTCCAAGTTAGGGATACGCTCAAGGGTTAGGGTTTGAAGATGAAACAAGGAAGAAGAAGGGAGAAGGATGCATAGAATCCTCTTAGATTCGGCCAAGGCTGCTACCCCTTATATAGGGGAGGGTATCCACGCCTCAGAATGCTTGCCCACTAAGCAAACAATACTTTTCCTAATAGGAAAACAATTTTCCTTAATTAGAAAGAAAACTTTCTCTCTCCCCATTATCTCTTTGATATTCTTTATTTTATAAATACGAAAGATATCCCTTTCATTCTCTTTATACTTGCCTTTTAATCATTTGTCACGAAATTATATTTTCTTTTAATAGAAAATACCACCTCTTTAACAATACTACAAAAATCATTCATTATGCATCATATTATCCTCTTATTTTCTATTTTTAGTATTTTCTCTTTCTTTTTATCCATTGGGGCTCCTTGGACCCCAAGAAACTTTAATATTTCGAAATCCTTTTTAGTGGATATTCATTATCCTTCTAGATGCATCTATATTCATTATTTCTCATTATCTTGTATATTTCTCATTAAAATATCACTGTTTGAGGATTTCTCTTTATCTTTCTTTTTATTTTCCTTATTGGCATTCCATTTAACATTAGGAATCCTTTGGATACGAAAATCCACCAAGGACAACTCAATTATACCTCTTTTCCCTTATTTTCCACATTTTATCATTGTTTTCAATTTCTTTCTTAATAAAGAAATACTTAATTGATCTTTTCTTTTCTTGTTGCATTATCTTTGCAACTTTGGACTCCTTGGAACCCAAGGAACCCAAGAGGCACGAAATCCAACTTTGAATTATATTCTTTTGACTTCTAGAGGTTTCTACATTTTTCTTTTCTCCAATTCTCAATTATTCATTTACTAATTGAATTTCCTTGTTATTGGGCCCAATAGCCAATAAAGCCCACAAAATAACCAATAAGGTTGTTGTAAACAAAACTCATCTATTCAAATCAAATTATATCATTATTTGTTCAAATATTTGTAATAGGAGAAATTACATTTCTCACCAAAAGAACCCAAAAATTGGGGTTGTAACATCCTTCCCCTCTTATAGGAATTTTGTCCTCAAAATTCCACCAGGCACACAAACAAATAGGATAAGCCTTTCTTATGTCCATCAGGGCTCCCATGTGGCTTCACCCTTTCCATGGTGCTTACCAATAACCTTCATCATCTCATATTCTTCCATCTGAGTTCTTTCTTACCTTGGTATATTGTACCCTCATAGGTGACTCAGGACATTTCATCTTCTAGAAAGCTGAATAGGTTCAGGGCTCATCACATGGCTTGGGTACCTCACATAGTGCTCTAGATCGGACTCATGGAATACATTATTCATCATGTTATCCTGAGGGGTATGGATAAACACAACCATCTCCACCAATCCATATCAAATGGACCCATATATCGGGGACTTAGCTTTCTCAGCTGTAGCTTAGAGGGGTCGGATTTTCACATCACATACTCTCCCACAGTGAACTGCATGTCAGTCTGCTTTGCATTAGCTCACGACTCATGTCACCCCTGGGCTCTCTTTCAGCCATTGCACGATCAAAGCGAATTCATCTGCACACACTGTAGTTCTTTTCTGACCTTCGTGAGGCCCCTTCACCAACATCATCTCAATGAAGTGGTGACCGACGCAACCTCCTTTACATAGCTTCTTTACATCCCAGTATTGGCTATGGTGGTTATCCTCACATCTTACAGAGGACAAGAACTATCTCTAGGTATCACCCTAAATAAGCACACATGCTCTCATCAGACCCCCTAGTTTGGATTATGCTAACCATTAGTTAGGGGTGATAAATTGTACTAACATCGAGTTCTTCATGTACCTAATTCCACCGCATGGAAGTAAATCTTTAGATTAAACTCAAGAAGTTGCATCATGGTGTAGTTGAACCATCTCCCTCTCTTACAAGTAGTTCAACCCGATCTGTCTCCTGACAGTACTCCTTTCTTTCTCATGTCATCTAGGTGAGGAGATCTACCATAACCCATATTGCAACTTGACCTTCCTTGGTTTAGGGGAGACTTACCACAATATCCATAGTGATGAACTCCCATTCCTTCTCAGGGATTCTTAACTTCTATATCATTACACTGGGTTACTAGTGCTCATCCTTCACCTCCTTTCATGCATGGTAACAAACCACATGCAATTTCATCTTAGGCATCCAAAGTACTATTGTCACTTACTATCTTTGTAGTACCAAGGTGTATCATGATCTCCTCAAAATTGATTCCTTAGAAACCCTAAACCACTCTAGTCAGGGTTTCATCACCTTCTTCTCCAGAGAAGTGCATCTGAGGTTCTACAACCATCCTTTCATTGCATCAAGGCCTAGGCTGGCTAACCAAACAATAACTAACTTGTTAAACATATCTTGTTACATTTGAGTGTTAGCCAAATTTATCTCTTTTTCAAACTTAGGGTTATCCTAACAACTTCTTCTAGCCTCTAGCTAAACTAGGCAGTTGCATCTCAACCACTTCACATCCTTGTGTAAGGTAATGTTGAAGACATACACCTCCATGCATTCCACTTATCGTCTCATCTCAAACTCTAAGCCTATCTTCATCAAGAAACTCTGAGCGTATTCTCTTGTTTTTTGAACTCAACCTTGTATAGCTCATGATAAAAAAACATCCTCAAAATATGACTACATTACTCCTCTTAGTGTTTGTAAACCATCCATGTATCGTTCACTCCACCAGGGTATGTTATCATTTCTGTCCTCATACCTCATAGCAACGTTCTAACTCACATCATCTTTATCCTTGGTGTATGGCATGTGTAATGTCCTATCTCTCACTCCCATAACAAGAGGAAATAAGCATTTGGCTGCAATCCAAATACAGAGTTCTTCATGTTCCAAGAGTAGAGATGGTACATCCCACCTTGCCAATACACCTTTAAATCTAAGTTGAAACGTGCCACATATGTCTCTACATCACAATCATCAAAGTTACTTCCATGGAAAAATGGTCTCGAACCTACTGGGGTTTACACACATCCCTTGGTCATCTCCTCTAGGTCTATAGGGTGATGACACTTTTGGGGTCATCCCTCTTCCCTTATGCATCCAGAGAGTGTCCTACTCATATGCCCTTTGGGTCCCATGAGTTCATGAAGGTGATCAGTCTCCTAACCCATGGCCCTCAGACAATGATAGTTGTTACCTCCCGACCCTATGGTCATGTACAACTAGGGAATTAGGCAACTCCTACTTCCATCGGTCTTATCCCTACCTGGCCCTAGGATAGACTTAGGATTCTATTATAGTACATGTCCAACTTAGAACCTTACCCAAGTCTTCATCATCTCTCTCTGCATTCATGGGTTGACTTTCATCCTTTCATAGGGGTCATGGCAACCTGCCTACCTTGGTCAGGCCCCATACCGATTACCTCCATGGTAACACATCCACATGCGCTTAGAGATGGTTATCTATGGGTCTATAGGTTCATTCTCATACTATGTACTTTTCACTTTTCTTCTCAAGATCCTATGAGACCTCTTTAGGTTACCTCAAACCAACAAAAACTGGTATACACCCTACAAAAGGGTCCCTCTCCCAAGATGGGAGGAAACTTCATCTTGATAACAAAGGTCACAAACGTACTTATGTCTAGGGTTTACATCCACATGTGCATGCTTAACCCTAGCAAGCCACTAAGGCACAAGCAGACCACCTACTAACCCATCCTAGGTCACACTTGTTCTCATCCTCAACATTGGATCAAGATCATACCTTCCCATGTCACCAACTTAGATGTGAGGGATTCATCAACCATACCTTCGACTTATAGGGGTTTCCCTTCCCTCTAAACATGAGGAGTGCCATGCTCGAATCTATAGAAACTCAAACCTTGTCATGAGCATCAGGTACACCACTTCCCTTCTTAGGCCTAGGAACCCTAGGTTCACTTCTTTATGCAACAGTTGTCCAACTGCATGCTCAACCTTTAACCACGAACCCAGACATGTACAAGGTATGACATGCACTTCCTTTCATCCTTCTACTCGAACAACACTTCAGAGTGGAGTCCTCCTCAAGGACAACCAACAAGGTATAAGGCCTCATAACTGGTTACTTAAACCTCCTCAGGGTCTAAGGCACTCTTCTGCTCATCTCAGAAGGTAAACACCAATACCATAGGCACATAGGTACCAGAAGCATCATCCTCTTTCTAGGGTTTGGTTCCTCTTATGGAAACCAAGATATCATAAGCTTCCAGGAATCAAGCATGAGGCAATCGCAACCATCCACTTAGGTCGCATCATCCTCGACTCCCCATTGTTCCTCATATCTCATAGTCTAAGCTTCCAACCTTCTTGCTTGGGTCCTGCTCTCTCTCTCTCTCTAGAGCTCACCCTACAACTAGCCTCACTACCAGAGGTCCTCTCTCCATGAAGGTGAATCAAGCTCGCAAACATAGCCCTATGTTCAAACTTATGTTTGCTCAAGGTTATCCATAGCTATCCTGGCCAGGGTTTCAACCTACTGCTCGCACTACTGACATATTATGGGTGCATACTATGTCATGCTCATATAAGCCCATAGGGTTCTTATAGGTTCTTCTCTAACCTCATCATTGAAGGAGTTATCCTTCTCTCTACCATGCACGACCCTTCCCAAGGTTGGGTCGCCAAAGGCACTAGGTCATCCAACCTCACATGGCTCATATGGCATCCAAAGGCATGTCCATCCAAACACCTGGTCTACCATGACATCTAACTCATCGTATCAACTCTCCCTCTAACCATCACTTAGGGTTAGGGTTAGCATCGACCCCAAAGGATGTGCTAGGTCTCTACTTATAATGGAGGTCTCTACCTCCAAGACTAACTTTCTCCACTCATCCTCTTAACAAGGAGGTCTAGCCTCAGGTCTCTCCTGAGGGCATGACAACTTATGTCATACGACCTAAGCATGTATATATTCTTTAGTTTATGCTTAATCTATTAAGCTTATGCCCATGACATCTTATTTACATGCTTTTCATTAATTTGGTGGAGGATTACTTAAACCTTATCAACCTTACCCATACCTCAAGAGGGTGATGAAAAGAGAGAAAAACCCTAATCCTTAAGGTCCTTGACATCATTTGAGTTGAGAAGGGATGAACAAGATGAGAGAGTCCTAAAGGTATCTTATTTCGAGTAAAATCCTGAGACATTGGCCAGGCAGTCACACTAATCTGGGAGTCCTCGTATTCCAACTAGCGGTGCGGAGGAAAATCTTTCCAGCCCCCGGATGTGATCCTTTTCTAGACACCTCTATCTTTCATAAAATCCTCTAATAACTCCCTTGGGTTCTATAGAGTTTGTAAAATTCAATAATTATTACAGATTAAATGAGGAACCTATGCTCTGATACCAAATGTAATGACCCTACCTTCTGGTAACCCCCAATTAAGGAAGACCGAAAGGTCAGTGCCGTTATCCCAATTAACAAGATCAAAGGTTCGACAAATAATCAATAACAATTATCAAATTCTACCAAACTATATTGAAAGGTTGTAATAAAATTAAACTTTGCATACCTTTTCAAAAACTTAGATATCTACTTCTATCCACATCTGTAGTCTAATCTAACTAACCCTCCATTGTACTTTAATTCTCATTTGATTCCACATATGCCACTTTATTGTTTTGTCCTTTTCAAACTTATACCTAAAACGCCGACAAACAAAATGTCGATCAGCATATCGGAATATGCTGGTATGTGGGGACAACCAAAATTCCACAAATATGGCTAACAATCTAAATATCACAAACAAGTTAATTAACAAGCCAATTTATGCTTTCAATGTGACATTCTCCACCGCTTTTTCCCTAACCTCTGGCATACCCCCTTTCGGGTTTCTCTTTTTGCCATTGACTTAAGGTCACCTGCTCATTCCCGAGCTTGGTGCATGGGGTCACCCTTAATGGTGCCCTGTAGTCATGCAGTATCATAGGCCACCTTCTCAATCCCGAGCTTGGTGCCTGGGGTCACCACTCATGGTGCCCATAGGTTTTCCCTCTTGGGCTTGACCTTTTGCATCATCCATTAGGGTGGCATGTAGGTGTGAGAATACACACTTTTATTATTATTTTGATAATCATGGTGACTTTATGATTTGCAAGTATGAACATCCAAACTGATAAGTTGCATTCAATGTGATGAATCATCTGAGAAACTCTTTGGGAAACTAATGTGATTAACCATAATTAACCACATACCTGTCAGGCTGACTTGAGTGCAGAAATAATTCAACTAATTAAGAAACCAAGCAAGCACACACAAGTTGATCCTGAAATATGCATCCAATTTTCTATCATTAATCATGTCATCATGGTCTATTTAAACCTAGCTCGCTTCCTAGGGTTTCTAATTCACTTTTAGGGTTTTACTTGCAATTAGGGTATCACTTCAGTTTTACTCTTTTAAACCCTAATTATCTCATCTATTCTTCACGAAAGGTATTAAGGTTACCTTTTAACAATATATAACCCTAATTTCAATTTAAAGGCACAATTAAACATCAATTAAGTCCCTTATGCCTCTTTTACATTAAAGCTGCCATTTTTATCCTTTTAATCCATGACAAGATCATTATTCTCATTTATCATCAATTCGTAGTTCATTATGGTCTAATTCACATATGAACTCTATTTCTCATTAATTCTACCTTTATCCATTAGAAAACCCTAATTATTACATTAAAGGTATTTATCCACAATTAGGAACCTTTATACTCAAAATAGCTTAGAATCATCATATCTTAGCTTTATTCACGAACTAGAACAATTAAAGCCATTAAGAGTCTCAATTACTAATATTAGGGTTTCAAGGCCCATTAAAGCATATTTATACACATAAAACTCTAAATTAACCAATTATGTGCAAAGTTCATCCTTTTTGTTCTTAATGTACCTTTTTACAATTAACAGGTTAATATCAACTTTAATCATCCATTAAACCCTACTAAATATATTAATCATCTCAAAATAGGGTTTCTTAATCATCAAAGCATTAAAGTTGATAACTTCCATTACTTTTCGAATTGAAATCAGAAAAAGGCTTCAATTATATTTTTATTGCATTCCTCGTGTTCTTTTGAGAAAAATTCATATATTATGCGCATCTATCCGAGCTACCATTAATTAGTTATGAATTTTGTAAGAACTTACTTACTTGAGCCAATCAGAGGGCGCCAAGTGTCCCTTTCCATGCAATGTGACCCGCTGGTTTGGAAAACATAACGAAATGATGAGACTACCCTCGTTTAAGTCATCAGTTATACAGCCCGCAGAGGGGCATATCTGTCCAATGCTCATCGATCATCTTCAACCTCTCGATGGCGCGCTGCAGCCGCCCTAGATGCCATGGGCGCAGCTCCAGCTCCTCCCCTAGACCCCATTGGTGACCGACAATAGTTCCTTTCTCTCGGACACCCTCTTCCGCACCTACAGGTGCCTTAAACTATTAACAAGGTGGCGTAAAATGGGTTGGGTAGACCTGCAACTCAATCGCCCTATGTAGTTGTGCTGCTTCTGCCACGGCCAGCTAGGGTAAGGGAACACTCACCCAAGCACCTCATGCTATTGTGGAAGCGGCAAGCCTTCCTCACAACTCCTCCCCATCCCCTTATTACTCTAGGTTAGGGCTACGCTCAAGGGTTAGGGTTTGAAGATGAAATAAGGAAGAAGAAGGGAGAAGGATGCATAGAATCCTCTTGGATTTGGCCAAGGCTGTTACCCCTTATATATGGGAGGGTATCCACACCCCAGAATGCTTGCCCACTAAGAAAACAATACTTTCCTAATAGGAAAACAATTTTCCTTAATTATAAAGCAATCTTTCTCTATCCTCATTATCTCTTTGATATTCTTTATTTTATAATTACAAAAATTATCCCTTTCATTCTCTTTGTACTTGCCTTTTAATCATTTGTGACGGAATTATATTTTCTTTTAATAGAAAATACCACCTCTTTAACAATACTACAAAAATCATTCATTATGCATCATATTATCCTCTTATTTTCTATTTTTTGTATTTTCTCTTTCTTTTTCTCCATTGGGGCTCCTTGGACCCCAAGAAACTCTAATATTCTGAAATCCTTTTTAGTAGATATGCATTATCCTTCTAGATGCATCTATATTCATTATTTCTCATTATCTTGTTTATTTCTCATTAAAATATCTCTTTTTGAGGATTTCTCTTTATCTTTCTTTTTATTTTCCTCATTGGCATTCCATTTAACATTAGGAATCCTTTGGATACGAAAATCCACCAAGGGTAACTCAATTATACCTCTTTTCCCTTATTTTCCACATTTTATCATTGTTTTCAATTTCTTTCTTAATAAAGAAATACTTAATTGATCTTTTCTTTTGTTGTTGCATTATCTTTGCAACTTTGGACTCCTTGGAACCCAAGGAACCCAAGAGGCATGAAATACAACTTTGGATTATATTCTTTTTCCTTCTAGAGGTTTCTACATCTTTCTTTTCTCCAATTCTCAATTATTCATTTACTAATTGAATTTCCTTGTTATTGGGCCCAATATCCAATAAAGCCCACAAAACAACCAACAAGGCTATTGTAAACGAAACTCATCTATTCAAAACAAATTATATCATTATTTGTTCAAATATCTTTAATAGGAGAAATTACATTTCTCACCAAAAGAGCCCAAAAATTGGGGTTGTAACAATTGGGGTCTTCCATGGGAGTCCCTATAAAGTGATTTTCCTGAATCATTTATATGACTGTCAGGCTGATGGAGAATTTGTTTGCCTCAATCTGTGCGCTATTGATAGCTCCATTGATGTTGATTATAGATGGAACAGAAAAATCCTTGAGAGGACGATCATCTGCCATAATTGGTTCTTGGCTGTCTAGTGAAGATGGAGGTGAAGAATGAATTGATGGTGGTTAAGAGTCTCCCAAGTTTATAGAGTTTTCACTCCTCCTTGCTTGTCCACAGCTGCTAAGATTTTGTTCAATTCCTGGGTTAGAAACACTGATAGTTGAAGACCACACTTATATCTTCACATGCAGTCCTACAAATCTACAAGTGATGAGAACACTTAACAAACAATGGAGGATAAGATAGATGATATAAATGACGGTGGAACAATGAGATGGGTTTGAATGATCTAGTCTCTCTTAATAGTTAACACCTCTTACTCTATCTGAAATATATTGATGCTCCTTGGCAATGGCGCCAAAAACTTATTAGCTTAAATGCATAAGTTTTAATATTTGTAAATTCGAGCACTACCCCACAAGTATACGAGTGTGCTTACTAAATGAGATCACCCAAGGGGGCAGGGTACTATTAGGAGCAAGTGTATTAAAGTTCAACAATCTAGATCAATTTGCAAAAGGGGAGTTGGATTATGATTTACTAACTTGCAACCAAAGGAAACAAAAGAACTAAACTAAGAATATTTAGATTAGATTTAAGAGATCTTGGTCATAAGATTTCACTTCCATACCATTACTCACATGTCACCACAAAACTAACATGCTAGATACCTTGCAAAGGAGGTTGCCATCATCATACACCTCCTGGTGATATGATATGGTTCTCATTCCAAGATAACACTGATGTGCTTATGCTGAAATTCAAACTGCAACCTTAGATCCACAATCTATCCAAGCCACCCTTGCGGTCAAGGGTTCATTTCCAAGAGATCTACTCCCTACTTCTCTACACATCCTCCTGAATTGCATAAAGAAGTATAAACATGTAGGTTTGATGGCCAAGCAAACACACAAGCAATTAATCACCATAAAAACTCTTGGAAAAGCACAATAACTAGAATTGGCTAAGGAATATGAGTTCACATGAGTAATGTCATGGGAGCTACTCTTCAATGTCCAAGAAAAAGGGAATTACTCATCCATAATGAATAACATAGAAAATAGCTATAGATTTCAGAGTTTGACATGATTAGATAAGTAAAAAATAAAGAAAACCCAAGAAGTGAAGAAGTTCAAGATGGAACTCTGGCTTGTGGACAAAATCCAAGCTTGTTGATGCTTCTCTTGGGACAACTTTCTCTCCCAAAAGGTCCAGACAAGGTAGAGAATCTCATGTTGCACACTTTGAAGAAGAAATAGGAAGAATGGAGGTTCTTTCCCAAGAAACTTCCTCTTTCCCCCAAAAATGGCCTCATCCTTGATCTGGGCTCTTCTCTAGATGAAGTGTTCTTTGAAATGACAAGAGATAACCGTATGATATGGTCATCTTCATATTTAAAATGAGGGGAGGTTGTTTTCAATTTTTTGTAGAAACTGATAGAGACACGGCGTGTACAATGGAAGACACATTGTGTCGCAGTGTGTAACTACTGGATGAAACTGCTTCTGTAAAGAGTGCACAGTGTGTCGCTGAAAGACACGTCGTGTAGCTGTAAGTTGAGGTTGACCTAAGCCAATGACACATGTAATGTATTTATAAGCACACATTGTGTGACTTGACAAAACTTCAAAATGTGGCACTTGAACGCACTAACATGTTGTGTCTGAATAGCGACACACCATTTTTATGCACTTCACCTGGGGATGTGAGTATTTGTAAAGTTTCACGTCATGTGTTAATTAACACATGCCATGTTCTCTTTAAAATCTTCAAGATCAACTCCATAAAGTATGCAAACTCTTTGGGGATCCAACTAAGGTCGGATTTTGGTTGGATTGGCCTCATTTCCTCATCCATATCATGTACTTGTGATTTCAAACATAAGGCGAATAAAAAATCTAAAAAGGTGGGAAATCAAGTATGATTAGAGGAAAAATGAGGTACAAAACATACTGAAAGTGAGAGAAAAAGTGGGAAAAAATCTACATAAAATGTGCACATCAGCTAGTTCAAATCATTTGGCTTGAGCTATCTTGAGGCAAAGGCAACGACATGTTGGCTTTTCTCCAACATGCATCCTAAGCCCATCTTCGATGCGTCAGTGAAGATGAAAAATCCATCATTGTCCAAGGGTATGGTCAACACGGGGGCTGAGGTAAGATTTTCATTTAACTCCTGGAATCACGCCACCTACAGGTCAACCCAAACAAACTTCTCATCCTTTTAGGTGAGCTTTATGAGGGGCAAAGTTGTCTTTGAATGATCCTTAATGAATCACTGGTAATATTCGGCTAACCCCAAAAAACTACAAATTTGTTGGCCATCCCCAGATTATCTCCACTTCGACAGGATTCATCGATATGGTTCCTCCAGATATAATATACCCGAGGAACATGACTCAATCTATCCAAAACCCTCATTTTGAGAATTTCCCATAGAACTTCTACTTTCTTAGGATATCAAGGACCTTGATAGGTATCACCATGTTGTTCTAGATCATCAGAATAGACTAGGATGTCATCTTTGAACATTATGACAAGGGTGTTGAGGAAGGGCTGGAACACATTATTCTTGAGTTTGATAAACACACTTGCAGCACTGGACAACCCAAAAGGCATGATCAAAACTTGTAGTGACCATAACTGGTTTGAAAAGTGGTTTTTGGTATATCTTCCTTCTTAACCTATAATTTTTTGTACATGAATCTCAGATCAATATTTGAGAAGACATGTGTGATTTTGAGTTGATCAAATAGACCATATGTGTAGGGGAATACTTATTTTTCATTGTAGCCTTATTTATCATTGTGTAATCAATACACATGTGAAGCAAACAGTCCTTCTTTTTCACAAAAAGAATTGGTGCTCCCCATGGGGATGTGCTGGGTCAGATGAAGCCCTTGTCTAGGAGTTCCTACAGTTGTTTCTTTAACTCTAGCAACTTGGTGGGAGCCATTCTATAAGAGGCCCTAGAAATTGGATTTGTCTCGGGAGCTATCTCTATTGAGAAATGCACTTCTCTTTCTGGATGTATGCATGGAAAGTCATTCAGGAACCCATCAACATAGTCCCTGACTACCTCTATTTTCTCTAAGGGCCACACCTTGGGCTTTGGCTTGGTCACTATATCTAAGAATGCTAAATAACATCTATTCTGCCTTCAAGATGACACATATAGACCGGTGGTGGCATCCTTTCTTCCTCGAATGGTAAAAGGTATATAACATGACCTCTCTATTATTATTTTCTTTTTCTGACAGTCTATTTTTGCAATATAGTGATACAACCATTCTATTCCTCTTATGACATCAAAATCATTCATATCCATGAGGATAAAGTCAGTAGGGAGTTCATTATCCATATACTTAACAAGAATGACTGGTTTCTTTAAGAGGGATGAGAAGATGCGGCCACTAGGGGTAGTGACCTCTAAAATGTATCATAAGTCCATAAAATACAAACAAATCATCATTGTGAGATTTCTTGAAATGAAAGTATTGGTATAACCAGAATCAAATAAACCTTTAACTATATGTCCCATCATATTAAGAAGTCTTACATTTTATTCATAGCATCAAACTAGTAAGAGATAGAAAATGAAGTTCTAGGGATGGTTACCTCCTATGAGTAGATTGGCATTGTTGTGGGCATCCTCATTATCAATGGTGAAGACTCGTGCATCTCAAAATTCTCTAGCAACTAGGACTGCCCCTAGTTGTGTTGCAGCTACTAGCTGAGCTACCATTGGGCATGGACCTTGGGGATATGGAGAGGACAATCATCCTGGAAGCGTCCCTCTTGTTGGTAGTGATAACACACTTGCTTCTCGAAGTGGCATTTACCAGGGTGTGTCCTCCCACAATTGTGGCATCTTGGGAGTGATTCGATGTGGCGAATATCATTTTGAGGTTTTCCCCTCCCTCTATTTCTACCTTTTTCATGGTTACAGCCTTGTGTTGTCCTATTATCATTTCTTGGGGCAGAATTGCCTTCAGTGAAACCAAGATACCCCTTGGGTGGGTTTCGGGTAGGCATAACAGTCTTCTCCATCTCTAAGGGAAATATGGGGGAATCAGTGAAGTTTGGGGGTTTGCTATCCATTAAATGGGGTTTCAGTTGGGGGTGTAGGTGCTCAATGAAGTGCTCCACTTTTTGTTCCTCAATTAGCATGTAGGCAAAGTGATCCAACAGTCAGAACTTATGAGCATAATCCACCACCGACATGTTGCCCTAATAAAGGAGCATGAACTGCTTCTCCTTTTCCTTCTTGGTAGAGTCAGGGGAAAACCTTGCAGTGAATATGGTGTAGAAATCTACCCAGGCCATTGGCTCAGCAGTCATGTTTCAGTCGACAATGTAGTTTTCCCACCATATTTGTATTGCTCCTTTGAGGAGGTGAGCGGCCAAGAGGACCTTCTTGTTAAGTTGCACCTCTAGGATGTGGAATCCATTCTCCACAACTAGGATCTAGACATCCTCCTTGTCGAAAATTTTAGTCTTGTCTTGTCCCCAAAACTTTTCTATGTTAGATTGATGAAGTTAAGGATGGTGACTCCAAGAAAAGGGTGGACAGGTTGGGATTCTCCATTCTCATCTCTGGCGTTGTCTCTGAGGGATAGGGCACTAATGGCCTTAGTGAGTTTCTTCTGTTGTTCTAATTATATTACCTTAGGGTATGGATCACCACTTGTCTGACTACATGTACAGAGCTAGGGCCAACAACATGGTTGGGGTCATCATTGGACCTGGGTTCATCTTCTGACATGGATTCACCTTCAGGGTTAGGATCATCTTCTGGGATCGAGATTTCAAAGGGGATGGCCTCAAGTTTAGAATCATTCTCAGTGGAGGCCTCCTCTAGCCTTCTTTGCTTCTTGGAAGATTCACCTTTCATGGATCTCTGCTTCTTCTCTGAGGATGCCCTCTTCTTGTAAGGGGCTTCTTATCTTGGTTGTCACACAGTGTGTCATCGAAAATCTTGACATGAGCCATATTGTTTCACATAATAAACTGAATCTCAACTTTGTGTTGATGGCATTTAAAGCATCATAGACTATACTCATAACATCTTGGATACATGCATTAATTATGATTTAGCAGAGGATGCCTTCACCTTAACAATCATAACCCTAATCTCTCAGAAGGGTAGAATGAAACAATTATTGGGTCCCTAGGTTTTTGGGAGGGAAGCAGGGGGTAGAGAAGGGATGAACAATAAGATGAGAAGAAAAACCTAGACATATTTTACTTTGAGAAAAATCTTTTGACTTTGGCCGAGTAGGATTCATGGAGGCCTGAGAGTCCTCGTAAACCATCCAATAGTGCATAGGAAAGTTTTTCTAGCCCAGGGTTGTGATCCTTTTTAGGCACCATCATCTTGTATAATTCCTGATAATTCCCTTGGGCTCTATAGAGTTCTTTAAAATTTACTAATTAGTAAGGGTTAAATGGTAAACATGGGCTCTAATACCAAATGTAAAGACCCCCCCCCAATGTGATCCCCATTTAAGGTAGACCAAGAGGGAAAGATCCCTTATCATAATTCCAAGATCCATGTTTATTAAATAACCAACAGTAACTAGAAAATTCATTTAATGGAAAAGAATATAATAATAACATGAAGATAGAATCTCCTTCAGGAGTTAAAAGGGAAACTAATGTTGAAACATAAAGTAAATCTATCTATAATCCTCCAGTATACTTTAGCCATCTTTTATTTTGGTGTCATCTTCTTTGGATGTCCATATCTTAGATGATTTGCAGTTTAACCTAAAACACCAACTATTGAAATGTGGTTAGTATATCTATATATTGTGTACTTGGTGCAAGAAAATATGAGCATGTAGGTGTAATAACATAAACAACCATATCAGTCATTATTATTAAATAATTGAACATGCATTTTCTATTATAATTTCTCAACTCTTAGTTGTTCAATCTTTGTGGTATACCCTCTCATGGGGTTTTGTCCCTGCAATGGACTTGTACAACTTTCCCTTTTTGGGCTTGGTTTCATGTTGGCCTTCCCTTCTAGGGTTTGACCTCTTTGTGACCTTCCCTCCTGGGCTTGGTCATAGTCATCTACAAAATGACGTTCTTTCTATTTTCTGGGGGTCACCACCCCGCATTAACCCTCCAAAGATAGCATTTTGGGTTCGAGCAAGTTATGTTCCAAATAGGACATACACATAGGGCCTTATAATTTGCTAGAAATAAATTAACAACCAAGTAGGTTAATGGAAACACACTTGTGAAACTTCATAAAACAACAAAATTTGATAAGAGTGGTTATCCATAATTAACCATGTTCCTTTCTTCAAGGATGACTTAATTTCCAAGT
This sequence comes from Alisma plantago-aquatica, assembly GCA_963693085.1. Taxonomy (NCBI): domain Eukaryota; kingdom Viridiplantae; phylum Streptophyta; class Magnoliopsida; order Alismatales; family Alismataceae; genus Alisma; species Alisma plantago-aquatica. The sequence continues at coordinate 330,149,180 of OY856414.1, forward strand.
AAACAAGTGTAGATTCAATCAACAAAGTAATCAACCTATAATTAATGTTTAACACCCATGTATTACTTTTATAATCACAAAATATCCCTTAAGACTGATTTGGGACCTAAGTTAGGATTTTAGGGTTACATTAGGGTTAGTCTCCACAAACTCTAATTATCACATATATAGACTTTTCAACTTAAGAACCCTTAATTTGGTAACATGTGAACCCCTTATTCTAGATTAGATCCAATTTCACCCTTTTATTAAATCAGATAAGACTTTATTCATTAGGATTAACTAATCAAGATATGATTATCAATTACATGAAGTTAGGGTTTGTAGGTATTAAATATCATCAAAGTATGCATTTCTATATACTTTTAGAACTGCAATATAATCAGTCAACGAAACATACTTTATTACATTATACACATTTTTCTGATCAAATTCATTTACATATTCAATATATTCTGACCTACCCATAATTTATTAGAATATTTGCAAAATAAATCTATTTGGACCAATCAGAATTTGTCATGTCGGTGATTTAACTTGATTTTCTACATTATCCACTCTAGGCATGGGCCCGACTCCAGCCAATTATCTTGCGCTACATCAGCACCTTAGACACATGGGTTGGGGTTCAAGCGAGGGACAAATTATCCCATTGCCCATGACACAATGAACCAGGATGTCACAAATGCAAGGGCACATGGATACCTACAACCCAGGGATTCATCATCCCATCTGCCGGCTCAACCATTCTTTCTACTAGCCATGGTGAGAACAATTAAAGAGTTGACTCTCTAGGTCACAGTCCGTCGAGGCCAACCAGAGACATGGATGAGCTTGGTAATATCTCACAAACTCACAGCACCCTTTGGGGTTGTAAGGCATTCATGATTGGCCGCACAAAACCTAACAATCAGCTACTAAAAAAAGAAGATCTTAAGGAAGGAAAAACCTCTCTATTTTATGATTTGGAAGTCAAAGAAGAGTGTTGAAGGTCATGGGAGAAGTGTGTGTTAGTCATTTATTTGACTTCCCAAAAACAAAACAAATATATTTATTACACATAGGTCCCTCTTCATTCTTGGCTTTTAATAGGGCAATAGGAGCATCCTTTTCTATGAAACTTGGAGGAAATCTCATCAACACCATTCCCAACTTATATCTAATTTTAGGGATTTATTGAGATAACTTTCCCATATGAAACTTACTCTCTTAAGGATTTGCTTATTTTAATTATATAAGGCGTGCATTAACTCCTTTTGTAACGCCCGGGCCCACTTGCCCAAGGCTCTAGTAGAGTTTCAGAAATGACGACTGTCCCCATAGACCACCACTAGCCTTAATTGTGCGCTTTATCCTCACTCACGCGCATGCCAGGATCAACTTCCCGAAATGTCACCCATCCCAATACTACTCCCAACTGAGCACACTTAACTATGGAGTTCTTAGTAATTGGCTCCCAGAAAAGGAGGTGCACCTTGGTGATATGGGTAGTCCAATCATTCCTTTTAAGATCATCATATCTGAGGCCTCAAATTCTGGGATGTTACAATCTCCCCTACTTAGACTCTTGACATCCTCGTCAAGACTCAAATATATGGCCTCATAATCTGACCCCATTTCAGTGCAGACCCACAATGGCCCATGGACACCCAGCTCCTGATCACGGAATACCAGCGCAAGGGTGGCTACGTCAACCATGGACAACCCTTTCCTACATGCCTGGACCACACGGCTTAAGACTGGCATGCCACATGCCCATGCGGGCCCCACCTACTGGAGGGGTTATGGCTCTGATACCATTTGTAATGCCCAGGACCACTTGCCCAAGGCTCTAGTAGAGTTTTAGAAATGACGACTGTCCCCATAGACCACCACTAGCCTTAACTGCGCGCTTTATCCTCACTCACACGCATGCCAGGATCAACTTCCCGAAATGTCACCCATCCCAGTACTACTCCCAGCTGAGCACACTTAACTATGGAGTTCTTAGTAATGGGCTCCCAGAAAAGGAGGTGCACCTTGGTGATATGGGTAGTCCAATCATTCCTTTTAAGATCATCATATCTGAGGCCTCAAATCCTAGGATGTTACACCTTTCTTACCCAAACTTGAAAGGAAATCATATTTACATATTTTCACATTAGGTGCAGGATAGGTTTGAATTAGGCATGTTAGTTGCCTTTAACTTTTCTTTCAAGAAAACCAAGACATTACCATATATCAATTATCAATTATTCCTTACTCTTGGAAACTCCTATGTTATTGAGTTTTCCACTAATTCTTTAACCATTAGTTAATAATTTCTTATTCAAAACAACATAATAGACGAATTCCTTTCTATGTGGAGGAATTGCATTCACAACAAAAAATTATTAAATAATGTATAGAAGTCAAAATCTTTCTAATATGTCCTAAACAATCCATTATTTACATTCAAATATACACATAAATACATGAAAAAATCAGGTTATAATAGTTGCATACCTAAATAATTGAGTTGGAGTGGTCAGCTAAAGTTGACTCATGATTTAATGAAATAAGGACCTTGACCCACTAAAAAGTTTGTCGACGTAACTTTCCAAAATGATTGTATAATCCAAACAAAATAGTGAGAGTAAACATTAAATTAATGGACTAATTTGATTAAAAAGTTTTCAAACCAAAATTTAAATTCTTGTAACATTGTAGAAACAAAACATGAACCACTTGTCATTGTGATCAGAACCTGAAAATACATGCTTTATGAGACAAATTTTATGGACTAGTACATGAACTTGAGAAGTGTTCTCAATCTAGATCATGAGCTCAATGTATTGGAACAAGTTCTCCTCATTATCCCACTCCCATTAGATCCTTATATTCAAGTTGAGTACGTGGATGACCAGGTGAGTGTGTGAATTCCCATGGTCAAAAGTTGACCATAGACTTGAATATACAAATGTTTCAAATATCATATAGCCAACCATTATGAATGATTTGTTTAGATAGTTGTCGGAATTTCTTATGATGTTATGAACAACTGAGTCTAACACTTACGATTTATACCCATATTCTATTTTGAAGGTTAAAATGAGAAATTGGGATGTAACTAGAAAACTAAAGACTAAGATATGATATAAGTCAAATCCAAGTCAAATCATATTGAAAAGAAGTTAAAGGTAATTGTAGGCACATAGGAAACTTCATAAATGTTGGACATCAGATGATTCCATACTTACCTAGAGGATTTAACTCTACCTCGGGGAAATATATTATTGAGTTAAATTTATAATTTTCTTAAGCATGTGTATTGGATACGACATGAGAGTCTTACATTAAGGTAAGATAGTAAGATAAGTATATCCTTAGAGAAGGAACATGTGTAACCCAAAGTGGAAAGTATGGCAAGAGTTGTTACTTCTACTATAGGAACATGCATTTTATGTCATCAAATTGGGAATGTAATTAGAATTCTAGAATTTCTATCACTCATATGTCATTAAGTTCTTATTTGGACAAGAAAGAGTAATTCATTGGTTGTAAAGAATAATTGTTGTTCATGGATGACTTCCTATATGGAATTTACTAATATCTATACAAATCAGGGATTGTAGTAGAATTGTAGAATTTCTATAACATGTATGCCATTAAGTTCTTGTTTGGATAAGAAAGAGAACTTCATTACTTGTAAAGGACAATTTCAGTTTACTTGGATAACTTCCTATATGGTATATCATGATGTCTTATGATATTTCATCCTAAAACACATGTATATAATGTAATATGAAATGGTTTAAACTACATGAATCAAACATGACTTACCTTTAGCATTATAGTTTAGTCGTACATACGTGATACACATTTGTAAACTCAATATGGATGGATACTTAGAGTCATTTGATTTTGAATCTCTCGAGACATGAAAATAATGTCGGTTGGTCAAAATGGTAGAGGTGCCTTTTACTGGAAATAGTGAGAGGGGAACTAAACTTATATAACTGATACGTACTAATGTTTCAACAACTAAAAGATGATTCAAATATTTCATTCCATTGAGTTATGGATTCACTAGACGTGGACTTGTATAAGATACAAATTTTAAACCCTTGAAATGTTCAAGGAATTTAAGAATGAAGTAAACAACCAACTTGGAAAGAAAATTAAGATGATTCTATCTGATTGAGGTAGTGGATATTTGAGCCAAGAATTGACCCAAAAAAAATTGAGCCAAGAGTTTGAGGACCTTCTTATGGAGTGTGGTATCGTATCACAATTGAATCCACCAGGAACGCCACAACATAATGGTGTTTCAGAGAGAAGGAATTACACCACTATTGGAAATGGTGTGGTCCATGATGAGGCAAGCCAGACTTCCTGATTCCTATTGGGGACATGCTCTACAAACGGCCATGTTTATGCTTAAACGCGTCCCCTCTAAATCGGTCTAAAGACACCATATGAGATATCGACTAGGAAGCGTCCCAATATGTCTTTCCATGAGGTTTGGGGTTGTGAAGCTTATGTGATGTGTTCATTTCCTAAGAATTAGGACCCATATCTGATAAGTGTTATTTTTTGGGTATCCCAAAAAAACCAAAGGATACTACTTCTATACTCCTTCTTGAATAAGAATATTTTTGCTAGAACTAGTACCTTCATAGAGAAGTAGTTCATATCTAAAAATATTAGGGTGAGGAAAATGAAGAAATTTGAGTTACACAAAATGACAATGAACATAAAGGGGAACATGAGGAGGAACAACAAATTGTTGTGGCATTCGTCCCCCATAAAAATCACAGGAACCACATAGATCCAATAGGACTCTCCATGATACATGTAGATTTAGATTTTTTTGTGAATCAAGATGGTGAGGTGTTAGTCATGGATCAAGATGAACCAACCACCTACAAGGAAGTTATGGAGGGTCTAGAATCTGGTAAATGACTTGAGGACATGAGATCCAAAATGAACTCCATGCATACCAACATGCTATGGATCTTGGTGGAATCACCTGAAGGGGTAAAACCCATTGGGTGCAAGTGGGTCTTCAAGAAGAAGATATACAAGGATGGATATGTCAAAACCTACAAAGGGCGACTAGTGACTAAAGGTTTCAAACAAGTTTAAGGTGTTGACTATAATGAAACTTTCTCACTAGTTGCCATTGTCGAGTCCAATACGATCAGGCTTACCATTGTATCATACCATGACTGTGAGATCTAGTAGATTGATGTCAAAACCACATTATTTAATGGGAACCTTCTTCAGGATGTTTATATGACACAGTGTGAGGGTTTTAAATCTCCAAAGGACGTTGGAAAGGTATGTAAGCTGCAAAGGTCAATCTATGGGTTGAATCAAGCATCCAGAAGTTGGAATATTTATTTTGGTGAATCATTCACAATGTTTGGCTTCATCTAGAATGAATATTAGCCTTGTGTTTACAAGAAGGTTAGTGGGGTCATTTTAGTATTCCTCATATTTTATGTGGATGATATACTCATGCGAAATTTTATTCCAACTCTGTGAAAGGTGAAGATGTGATTGGGAAGTAGTTTCTCAATAAAAGACTTTGGAGAAGCCATATATATTCTAGGTATCAAGATCTATTGAGGCAGATCTAAAAGGATTTCTATCTTAAGTCAAAGTACATACATTGACAAGTTTTTGAAATAGTTTAGCATGTAAGATTCTAAGAGATAGAACTTACCCATGTCTCATGGAGTAAGTATTTCTAAGGCCAATTGTCCCAAATCAGAAGAAATGAACTGCATAAGTAAAATTATGTATGCTTACGCAATTGGATCGATCATGTATGCAATGTTGTGTATACGTCCAGACATCTCATACGCCTTGAGAATGACAAGCATGTCAAGCAGATTTGAGTTAAGGTCACTAAGTTACAGTATGGAACATCCTTAAGTACTTGTGAAGAACTTTGGATGAAGAGGTGACGAGGGATTAGTTTTAAAAAGTTACACAAATTCTATATTCTAAACCCACATGGATGATTCTTGATCGCATTATGGTTCTATGGATTTAATAGTGGTATTGTCAATGGGAAGAGTTCCAAGTTAGAGACAATAATATGGTTCTATGGCTTTAATGGTGGTATTGTCAATAGGAATAGTTCCAAGTAAGAGACAATAACTATTTCTAAAATAGAAACTAAATATGATGTTGCAGTAGATCCTACAAAGGAACTTGTATGGATTATGAAGTTCATTGATGAACTTCAAGTTGTTCCTAGAATTGATGACATAGTGCAACTTACCATGACAATAACGGGTCTACCATGTTAGCCAAGGAACCCAAATATCACTATGAACATATTATTTAATGATTCTATCTCATGCAAGAAATCTTTAAGTGAGGAGAAGATCTACAAGATACCAAAAAAGATCAAGTTTTTTTATCCCTAGACTAAGTCATTATCACAACAGAAGCTTGATGGTCAAACTATATCACTTGGTATAACTTATTGCTTTAGAGAAAGTGGGAGATTATTGGTGTATATGCCCTTGACGCAAATCATTAGATAATGGTTGTGTGAATGTTTTATACTTTTGATTTGATTAATAAAGGCAATTCCAATTTATTGATGCACATTTAATTATTGAGATATTAAAGTACATAATAAATGTCCATAGAATGATTGGTTCGAAGCAATGGGACTTCAAGTACATGACTTGAATATGACATCCTCATGAATGCTAAGAACAATATTCTTAAATATCCCTAGTCAAGTATTATGGAGGGTTGGACAACAATAATACATGTGAGACTAGTATGTGTGGTGAATGATGACCATATCTATCCGGCCAAAGTAGCCCAGGTGGTAAGAGCTCAGTAAGTCCCAATGAAGGACTCGGGTTTGAACCTCACCGAAGGCACTTTGTGAACGGCAATTCACACTGATTTGGCATGGGAGGGGGGTGATTGGACCACACCCTCTCATACCTCGAGATTTTACCATGTCAGGCTCTCCTGGAGTGGGTTCTCTCAGTCATCAAAACAATGATGACCATATCTCATTGATCATAGGTATTGGATATCAAGTCACACATACATGTACTTTTTAGATAACAAGTGTACTAGACATACCCACCTTGAAAGTGATTCATGGACCATTATATAGTTATAATCGATTATCAAATGTGACAGTGGTTTTGTGGTCCTTCGACCTGAAGTCACTACAATGGTGATATGATAATCATCATGCTTTGACACTACCAAATGTGATCTTAAAGTAGGCTTACATAAAGGTAGTGATTGGGTGTAATGAGAATCGTGATATGCATTTTGAGTGATGTAGAAGGAATTTGTACCTTCCATATTATGGGATAGATATCCAAGACCTCTTATAAAGTGAGACTAGAGAAATGCATGGCCAATCATGTGAGTCAGTGTGTGATACAAATCTATCTTGCTATTATATTTGGAGATCAAGGAACTTAGGTTGAATGTAATGAGGATGATTTGCCCATGCCTCTAGTTCAATCGGGAAATTTGTGACAAAAGGGTTATACAACATGGTAACACTAATCGTTGTTGGTTTACTCTTGTCTGACTAATCTTGCTACTTGGGTAGCAATGATTTGTAGCTAGACACCTATCATTGCTTATGGATCTTAATATTGATTAGTGAGTCCATTGCCAACATATTATGGTTCCTACATGGTCACAAACATAGAGATATCTTGAATAAAGGCTGAATTGGAACTTGTTGTAATTGTTATAGTAAATCCTAAGACTTAAAAAAAGTTTTGATGACCTAAAAAAATATGGACCCAGACTTAAGAAATAAGTTTCCATAAGTCAAGGAGTCCACAACCTGTCCAAACATAGATTAGGAAACCATGGCTCTCAACTCCTCTATATATATGATATGAGAGGAGCCCTTCAGGGCTTGCACTTATATTCTCTCATTATTACCTTCAAGGTTTGAGAAACCCTTAGACCAGCTTGGAAAGAGAAAGAGAGAGAGGAGGAGACTAAAAACTCCGACCATCTTTGAGCACTCACTTGGATACCATGGAGATGAGTTCGCAAAGTGAAGTCATTCTAAACGAATATCTTCATCGACGGCATGCAAATCGAGGTGACAACAGAATGACAACAACTCCCGCATACGTGGAAGGCACGATGATGTGATCTGAGTGGCACACAAATCAAGGAAGAGTCTCCCGATTAGAATGTCTCGATCACCCACCTAGGGTACTCAAATCAAGGTGGTGATTCTCTAAGGTAGAACAGTGTGATATGCCGCACACTTGCATGGCAGAGCAGCCTGATCTGCCAGAATTGATTTTAGGTTCAAATCTGGGGTCAATAGAGCCTTCTCTATGACCTTAGGATTTTTACAAATAGCAGGTGGACTTCCACAATGCACCACCTACAGTCACCCATGGATTGTCATGATTAGATAATAGAAAAGTTGTTTTCTGCACGCATCTTGAGGCAACTCCATGAGTGTCATAAACATTGGAAAGGAGTTCTAATAGTTTGTTTGGTGAGATCCGAAGGAGGCATACATTGGAAGGTCCATCTCTACACCAATCATTATAGGTTGAATCATTATAACATCTTCCATGATAAGGTATAAATATGTAAATACTAATCTTGTTTTGTTGCATTAGATGGTACCTACTTGAAGGATTCTTGAAAAACAACTTATTCAGTTGTATTTTCTGCTCCCAAGATTCCTATAACCTAGGTGTAAACCCTAACTCTACTAACCTATCACCCTAACCATGCTTTGGACTGATAAACTATAATGTGATGATAAGTTTGAATAAATCAAACATATCCCTAAACTTATGAAGTGTTTATGATAGGTAACTTATGAATAGTGATGGCTTTGATCTAAATCCTAAATTATAGATAGTCTTTATGTAAATATGTTTCTAAATACCAAATAAAATCCAAGTCATTTAGCTACTACTATTCTTTCTAAGGATGTCAGTCCAAAATAATTTACATGTTAGGTCGTAGTTGGATGGAATATTTTTAGATACTCACTGTAATTATAATTAACCAATACTTTTATCAGGTTTTGGTCAAAAATTATATGGGGTATCAGAAGAGAGGGACGGTTTTACATTATTCCACCATGTTTTACAAGTTTAAGAAAGAATCCCACACCCATTGAGTAGTAATCACAAATTTCTTACTCCGATTACCGATTAACTATTGTTGATGCTCAAAAGAATTCTTAATGATGAAAAATTGTGCTTGGTGGAGTTTCCAAATCATTATGTATAAGAAATGGGAAATGTTATGCGAACCAATTTTTGAACACAAAAGAAAACATTGTTTCAGCTAGTGTTGGACCCATTGACAGTGTCATTTCAATCCCCACTTCCATACGACGCCTCAACCCATGTGTTATGTAACGTCCCAGGATTTGACGCCTCAGATAGCATGATCTTATAAGGAATGATTGGACTACCCATATCACCAAGGTGCACCTCCTTTTCAGGGAGCCCATCTCTAAAGAACTCCATAGTTAAGCGTGCTCAGCTTGGAGTAGTACTAGGATGGGTGACCAGTCGGGAAGTTGATCCTGGCTTGCGCGTCAGTGTGTACAAAGTGCGCAGTTAAGGCTAGTGGTGGTCTGTGGGGCCAATCATCATTCCTGAAACTCTACTAGAACCTTGGGCAGTGGGCCCAGGCGTTATAAATGGTATCAGAGCCATAACCCCTCCAGTAGGTGGGGCCCACATGGGCATGTGGCATGCCAGTCTTGAGTCGTGCGGTCCAGGCAAGTTGGAAAGGGCTATCCGTAGAGATGAGATGGAGCCGCCCTTTCGCTGGTAGCCGTGGACGGGAGCTGGGTGTCTATGGGCCATTGTGGGTCTGCACTGAAATGGGGTCAGATTATGAGGCCATATAGTTGAGCCTTGACGAGGACATCAAGAGTCTAAGTGGGGGAGATTGTAACGTCCCAGGATTTGACGCCTCAGATAGCATGATCTTATAAGGAATGATTGGACTACCCATATCACCAAGGTGCACCTCCTTTTCAGGGAGCCCATCTCTAAAGAACTCCATAGTTAAGCATGCTCAGCTTGGAGTAGTACTAGGATGGTTGACCAGTCGGGAAGTTGATCCTGGCTTGCGCGTCAGTGTGGACAAAGTGCGCAGTTAAGGCTAGTGGTGGTCTGTGGGGCCAGTCATCATTCCTGAAACTCTACTAGAACCTTGGGCAGTGGGCCCAGGCGTTACATGTTATGTAGCTTGTCAATAGTTCTAGGACTGTAAATGTAAATTGAATTTTATATTTATTTCATCTCCTTCGTATTCCACCATACTGATGGAGTTGTGATGATTAAATATTATGTAATGCAATTCATGTCCCCCTTGGTGTTAGTGTTGTAGCAAGTAAATCCTTCATTTAAATTTGAATCTGTCCCCACTACATAAAATGAATTTAGCCCATTCACTTGTCTATTTCTTTACAATAGTGCAGGACCTCTTCACAGTGCAACATCAACTTCTATGGATGATAATAATTATAAAATAAGATTATGACAATAATAATATGTATTACAAAAACACAGCAATAATGTTATGAATTATATATAATTGAACCAAAATGACTGGTATTGGATATATATATATATATATATAGTCAGGGTAGAATACACTCGAGTGTATTTGGAGCAGAATACACTCAAGTTGTTTTTCATGATGCAATATTTTTTTCAAAAATATAATCCATTGATCTTCTTAATCATCTTGTGAATAACTCGTATAAAACATTTGAGCACATTTGGTCATTTATAGGTCATGTTATTAAGACCGCAAAAATTATGCATTTCAAATTTGTTTCATGCGTTGATTTTTTTCCCTCAGATGAGTGACTTACACTCATCCAAATGGGCTCAAAATTTGTATGTAGGCTAATTATAGAATGACAATGAAGATCAATGGTTTACATCTTGCGAGAAATAGTTTTGATATGCAAACACACTTGAGTGTATCCGTGTGATCTATTCACTCGAGTGTATTCTAGCCTGACTCTCTCTCTCATATATATAATACAATGTGTTAAACAAGTTATGTTGTGTTAATAATCAACAAGTATGATGTGTCCAACAAGTTACCTTTAAAAAAATATGTGGCAACAAGTTATGATGCATTGAACAACAGTTTAATTTCTTACATGTCGCAAAAATAATATATATGCAACCACAAAACTTTATAAATGATAGTGGAGAAAATATGGGAACATATGTGAGGGATGGATTAGAGGAGTAGTGGGTGGAGAGAAATGCAAAAATAGAAGGGAGGAGGAGGGAAATAGTGGGATAAGAGAGAGAAATAAAAAATGTGAGGGATCTAGAAAAGGGGGAAGTAGTGGGAAGAAAGAGAAAGAAAAATAATAGGGATGGAGGAGAAAGTAGTCTAAATAAAGAGAAAGATAATAATAAGAGAGTTAAAGGAGGAAAGTTGTCGGCGATAACACATCAATATATGACATAAAACACAATATTACACATTTGAATGCAAATTAGTAATCAAAAAGTATGGAAATATTAGAAAGAGAGAAAAATAGATGAGGGAGGACACAAGTAGTGAGAAAATAACACAGGATCGGAATGCATATGATGTAATTATAATGTTCTCAATTGAAAGAGAAAAATGAAAGAGAGAAGAAAAGTAATGAGAAAATAACATATTGATATGTATCAAAAATATTATAACACTGAAAATATATGAAGGAGGGAAGTAGTGGGAAATGAGACAAACAAAAAATAGGAACAAAGAAGTAGTGAGAAATAATAAATTGATATACAATGTGTAACAAAATATACATAATAGACTAACTCATCATTATACAACTTGCAACAAAATTTTGTCATAGTTTTCTCTAAAAGAGAAAAATGGATCACATAAGGTAATAGTGAGATATACCACATTAACATACAACTCATAAAAAAGTTATACAAAGTAGAATAGTATAAAGTATAATTAAATTAATGATATCAATATGATTTTTTCTAGGTTCTCCATTGAAATGATATAATAGATGAAAGAAGGGAAGTAGTGGAATATAATATATTATCACACACATGAAGACATATGGAGGAGGGTGATAATGGGAAAAGAAAGAAAAGAATTAATGGGATCTGGGAACTAGTGAGAAATAACATATCAATATACATAGTAGAATAACTCAACATTATGCAATTGAAAACAAAATTTTCGAATATTAAATTAGTGAAGTATTCTAGATAGTTATTTGATTTAAGAACATCCAAATATAATAGCAACAAACTATTTATGTTAACGACATGTATATGACATTGTTATCATGTTCTCCATTGAAAGAGAAAAATGGGTAGGAGGGAAGTAGTGGTGAAGTAGCAAAATATAGCATACATCAACACAAATGGAGGATGAAGTAGTGTAAAGAGAGAGAAAGTGAAAAATTTGTGGGATAAGGGAAGTAGTAGGAAATAATACATCATGATGCAACTCGTAACAAAATATAAAGAGTAAATAACACAACATCGGTAGTGAATTATTGGGAAAAAGAGAGAAAAGGAAAACAAATGTGAGGAGGGAACTTATAGAAAGTAACACATCAATATAGACATCGTAACAAGATATACATAGTATAATAGCACAATTATATTTTACAGTGTATAGAAATATTTATTATCATTGTGTATAACTGTTACAACCTGTTCCTAGCTTTGCTGGTAATTCTAGAGTTTTAGTATAATCTTAATGTTTGGCATACTTTTGTTAGTAATATTCTATGTTGTGCTTTATCTTAACCTTGGTAAACTTAAATACTTATTTGGGCAATTCATAATCATTACTTAAGCCTACTATAAAGATCTAAGTTGGAGTAACATAGCATTAACCCATACATGTATGCAAAAAGAGAGTTCATGACATTGGAGAAAATAATTAATAAATATTTTTTTCTCTAAGAATTTTATCAAAATAATATTGTAGTATTGTATATAATTCAATTATAAATCCAACAAAAAAAGAATGAACCAAATCAGAGTTAAAATGAGAGAGTTATGTCCTTTTTAGTACACATATACAAAGCACCGCGACCGCGATCTATATCGTGACCCACGATGATGTGTCGACACCACGACCCATGACGCTATGTCGACACTGCAACCACGTTCTACACCGCGATCGCAACACTGGTCGACACTGCGATCACGGCCGACGCCGCCCAAGACAACAAATCGGAAAACGATCATATCTCGAGCAATACTTATTTGTTTTCAACGAAACAAAGTGTGTTGGAACCAAGATTTGATCCTCTATCTTCCGAGACAAGTTTCTCTACGAGAGGGTGATCTGGAAGGTGATTTTGGGGTGATTGTTGGGGAAGAATGTTAAGAACAGCAGAAATCAAAAAGGGTTATTATAGATTCGACTTGGTAAGTAGGTTTAATCCTTGACTCTTCCTTATTTCCATTTCCACTTGCTTGGAATCCTAGATCCAATGAATTTGAGGTTTGGTTTAACCTCTGGTCTTCTTCTTCTATCTATAATAGATCTCATTTAGGGTTAAAAGGAAGAAGAAACTACGGATTTTTCTAGGATTTGGATATAGATTTGAGATCTTTGGAGATGGGCTACGTTTTTAAGGTGTTTTCACACCTTAGGGTGAGTGGGTACTTCCTTTAAATAGTAGATTATACGGAAATGAGTTAAATCATCAAATATCTTCAATTTCTTAGTATGCGAGTACAAATCATAAGTTGCCTTTTTTATCTAGCTTTTGCAAGATGATATGAAATGGATCATTTCTCTATTGTGATGAATTTTAGATTATGGAATTACATTAGAAATGATTGCAATCCATCTAAATGAGAAATTTTAAAGTAATTGTAGATGTTACATGAATATATTGAAATCTAAGATTTTTGGCTTGACTGAAATTGTTGTATAATTGAATAAAGAAGTTTCCTAGTTGAATCTCCTTGGTTATGAATGATTGTTTTATTTGTATGCATATTACATATATGTTAGATAAGATCTTGAATTTCATTTGGCATGGAAACCCTAGTTCAGTTTATTATAGGGTTTCATATATATATTCAATTATATGTGAACTATTGAGAGCAATTCTTATTAAATGATGTTATGATGTATTCAATCCTTATGTGAGTTATGTGATAAGTGAATGAGGTAAATGAAACCCTAATGATAGGGTGTTCAGTGAAACAAGTATTGTGATTTCAATGTTTCTCAACTTGAGATGTGGTGATGCTTAACAGTTCAGTTGTGGTATATGTTATCAGATGGTTTATGAAATGAACGATTTATAAAGCCGAACAAAGATACGTTGATGTGATGATTGAATTGTGAATTTAAAGAGTGAATTATACATGTAGATGCCATGAACACTGTAGAATCCTCACAGGATGAGGCATGTGTTGTGAGGAGGAAACAGTTTCCCGACTGGAGGTAGTCCAGATCGAGGTAAGCTAGAGTACACTAGTAGGGTGTGGGGGTCTTGACTAGTAGGGTAGACTCCTTATAGTTGTGTGGTACCCAACACCAACCGGGGATGTCGGTAGTACCTGTGTTACATGTTGAGTGATCAGTGGTTAGTAGGTCCATTAATGCACAATAAGCTCGAGGGCTTTGACTCACCGCCTGAGTACCGAGGTTGAGAGGTAGAGTCTGAGATATATGGCCACTCTTATTAGCCTCCGAGAGGCAGACATGCCGAAGCCCGCTGCAAACGGGGTCTTACTCAAGAGATAGGCTTAGGAACCCGGGCATGCTTCTAAGCCTTGTATAGTGAGATCGTATCTTGCTGTGATTCTTTCACATGTTGTGGTACACCTCATGTGGGTTCAGGGCATAATAAGATGAATGAGAGGTTAAACAAGTGTGCGCAGTTATTCAATTATTTATTTCATATTTCTAAATTATTAGTTCTCTTTATGATCAATCAAGCATATTCATATATTGGTTCACTCTTGTAGATATCTAGAGTATCGTGCAATATCTATGATTGTCAATGATTAGACTCTTTAAAGCTTATTGTTGTTATAATTGATATTAGTTGCTCGGCAATATATCTATAACTATATAAGTGATTTAAACTGTTTCTTTGAAGTACTCATTCACTGAGCGAGTAGGCTCACCACTCTACTCACAAATTTTAGGGAAACCACATGGACTTGAAGAAGGTTAAGCATCACAGTAGATCTACCACATGAGTTAAGTATGAGATTAGTTAAGTTTATTTGGTCCTTGTCACTCTAGGTCCTTGTATAGATGTGAGAGAGTTGTAAATGATGTTTTGTATCTTTGTTTCATTAATACGAGAGAATGTATCTGATTATCATGGCATATGTACATGGAAGTGTGAGAAATAGAATGAATATATGGATGTGTATCATTAATGTTGAGATTATATTAGAGTAATAAAAGTTTAATTCTCTTGTAAAGTTTGTTTATGTGATTGGATGCGAGAAAAACAAAGAGTTTGAAATGAAATAAACAAAAAAAGTAAGGGAGTGAACTTTGTATTAAGTATAATCCTCAAAGTTATGCCCACATCTCATGACTAGTGGTAATCTTGGAGTGCAGGTGTGACATATTTTGGTATCAGAGCTTAGGTTGAGTCGTCAGGGACCATTAGGATAGAAATTCAGAGTTATTAGTGTGGCAGTTAAGAGTTGATGTGTCTATAGCTCTAGGAGGTCTAAGTAATTAGATATCCTGGCACGATATCTGAATACTTAGGTTGACCAGTATCAAGCTACTCTACCTATTCTTCTCTAGATGCCCTGGCGAGGTATGCAGAGGAAGGATGGGCTAGAGACAAACCCTAGAAATATTAGGGTTAGCAGACCAGAAAGTAATGAAGGAGTAAGAGATTAAACATAGAATGTGATACAACTCTTGCTTTATATTGCTTCTTTGATTGGAGATCAATAGAAATTCTCTTATATGTATGAGTTCATATTATCAGTTTGTAGAATATGTATGATTCTTTTAAAAAAAATGTATCATGAAGTTGATTCAGTTATTCTTTGTATCAAGTTGACTAGAAGTTATGTTTAAATGAGTTTTCCCTAAGTGGATAATCATTCCACATGTTTGCGATTAATAGGAGTTGGTTAATATTGAGTAGCTCTTAGCTTCAGGACTGCAGGTTCGGCCTGGTCCGGATGGCAAGATGCTTTACTGGGATCTAATGACTCCTATTAACAATATAATAAGAGTAGACTCTGGATAAATTAGACCCACATCATAGTGATATTGTACATACAATAAGATGTTGAAACATATGGAAAAGATTAGAATAGCTAAGAATCAGTTAGAACTGATATCTGAGATCCAACTTTGGGGCCTCATATGAGAAATCCTTAATTGGGAATAAAGAAACATGACATAAGGTTTAGATTAAGTTTAATGATTAGTATATATGATCTCTAAATATGAAATATGGAAAAGATATGAGAAAAGTATGTAAGGGCCAAGATAGTAAGAATCAATCATGAGGAATGGATCATATAATCAAGTACAATGCTTTTATGTACTCCAAAGCAAAGGGAAAATAGAAGAAAATAGTTAAGTATACAATAAGTACATAGAAGTGAAGTTCAGAAGAATGAAAGTGAAGAGAACTAGATAAACATGTAAATCATAAGACTAGAATAAGAAACTTAGATGAAACAAAGAGAAATGTTGGAAACAATGAGCTTGATTAAGGAATGAGGGTTACATGATATAATTGAGAGTATGGAATGTATACCTTTATTATAAAGTTCAATACATTCATCCTTACTACCTTTGGGGCTCTAAGTCTCTATAGAACAGCAAACTAGTTTCAAAAAGAAGAACAAAAGTGTAGTTAAACAAATGAATAAGTCATACAAAGGTAGACTATATTTAGGAAGCAAAAACTTGATTGAAAGAGAAACTAAGTTTGACCCATGCATGAGCCGTTTGATTTAAAATGAAGGATATGTAATGTATTAAACATGAGGTGAAACTAGTAGAGAGAATATTGATTTATAATTTTAACTTCACATTAGTAGAAGGATAAAAAAGAAATATATGCAACATGTTATACATCATCATACACATGAATAAGTAACATGATCATAAGAGAAAAGTAGAAGTTAAAGATGACATGTGGAAGAGTAGTATATGGTAAGAGGATTATGGAAAGTAAGGAAGGGTTTGAAACATGATGGAGTGATATAGATTATAAAATAAAGAGGTTGCAAGATTCAAGCAAGTGCTAATTAGTCGTGTCCTTGTTGATAACTAATTAAACCTACATACAAGAAATGTATTAAGAGAATGTTTGAAGATAAGAATTCTAAGTCGCAAAATCATCTTCTCTTTCATATCTTCCTTAATGAGAGCAATGTGGGAATGAAGTGATAAGAAAATGAATCATATATGTTGCATAACCACCATGGTAGGGACATCTAGTAAATGTAATAGTGACACACAATATGATGATGAAACCCTGGCAGGGTAAATTGAGAATGTAATCTATCTAAATGGCCAAGTAAGAGAAAGGAAATTCAATTGATAAGATAAGGAAGACTTTAGTAAAACTTGTGAGATCCAAAGTTTGAATTTCAAATTAAGGGAGAAAAGTCACACCACAATAATTCCATGCTACAAATAAGGACCAAACCCTAGAATGTTTAGATTTGTGGTAGTTCAAGGGATGTCACTAGTTATTTGACCTTGAATACTAGTATCTCTATAAAACAAGATCATGAGATTTGCACTATGAGAAGTAAACTAGCACTGATAGTAATCCAGGATTTAAAGGTAGCTAATCTAAAAGGTTGATAAACAATATGAAAATGATTCAGAGCAAAGGGTAAGAAATAAATTTGAAATGTAACAAGTGTGTTTTGAACAAAAGGAGAAGTACAACATGAGCAAAGTGTAATCTAAAATTAATTCTTGCAGTGATAGAAATAATGATGAATAATCTATTCTTACCTTGAATGTTTCAATGTTAGGGATGTTTATTCTATATGATCAAAATGAGAAGGATAAGTAACAAAAAGTAAGTAGTAATCAATGAGTAGAACAATAAGAGAAAACAATGGCTTTTAGTAATATGTGAATTTGTTTTTAGAAGTATGATTTGTTGAAGGTATATGAAGGGATGTAAATTTTTTATACGTATGATTTCAGTGTACATGTGCAAGCAATATGTTAATTAAAGGTGTCTGATAGTTGTAGTCATTCATACCAGTAATCCATCTTAGTGTTGTACAATTGTGGTATGGTGATATGGGTTGAATGATGATGGAACAAATGGAGGGTTACCCTGAATAAGGTGGTCTTACCTATTCACTCATATGAATAGAAGGGATAATAACCATATTGTATTGATATGTAACCCTAATGAGGTATATCTTGTTATACCTAGATTTAATATAACTAAATGATGGTAATTGGGTATGAATAGTCCTTGAATGACTAATACAATCATGGAGTACTCTATTACTATTGTTGAAACCATAGTATGCTATAACCCGATGGTTACACCTTGATTTATGTGTGGGTTCATACTTGAGAATAGTATCAAATGTGATGGTGATGCTTTACCTTATGCATCCATGATCCAATGGGGATGTCGTGAGTAAGGGTTTGGGTATAATTGCTGATTAGTAACAATAGTATACTTTATCTTGTTGAACCTAACTCTAATGCAAATAGATAAAGTTGAGTATCCATAGTTAACCTTCTAATATGATGTCATGATGGTGAAATAACCTCTTTAATATGATAATAACCTTAATATGTTAATTGGTGGTTATCATAGCCACATGGTTGATACTTTCTTATGCTAAACATGTGCATTATGAATATGATGAGAGTTAATCATATCTAAATTCCTTGCATGTTGATGTAATAAAGGAATCTTCTTAATGTTAATATAACCCTGCTATGATTGTTTATGAATATCTCCTAGCTCATTAATGCAATATTTAATTGATCTGATATATTATATGTAAGTGATGTTGTTGAGCCTTGTTATATGGCATGCAAAAAAATAACGATGATCTTGAAGGGAATAGTATGATGGTCTTAATGACCTTTGGGCATGGTTGAGCGTTGGATGAGGTGTAATCCTCTTATGTTGATAAGGGTCAATACCATATAATATTTTGAAAAGGATTTATATCTTGTGATAGTATGATGACTAGTGTGGTCTCATGAATGGCAAGTAAATAGTACATTGTGATGATGAGATGAGAAATTATGTTTCACATGTTTTATATCTTTTAAGGGTTGTGATTTGAAGAGGAACAAATGACTCAATGTTGAAAATAAAATTCTATACTGTAGTATTTGAAAGCTTAAAAGGAGAGAGATACCCCTAGTAAAGGCTCTTCAGAGGAATCATGTATACAAGAAGTTACTTGGAAAGTAGAATCTGAAATGTTTATGTAACAAAGTGGAATTTCACCAGTCCTTGCTCAAATTACTACTTTACCCTCATTATACCTATGAATGGTCCCAAATTATTTTTATTATCTTCATAATCATTATTGAGACTCAAATCCAAGATATGGTGACCAATGTAGTTTTTATACACATTATAACACTTCAAATTGGATTCATTCATCACTTTGTCCAAAGAATCTAATAGGTCAATCAAACTTTGTCTTTTGATTCTCAACATTTTATAGATATTCTCCACATTATTTTTAAGCTTTGGTCCAAATTTGAGGTCAATTGGACATTCCTACATTTTACTATGAATTCTTGAAGTTTATGTATTGAAAACCCCTTTTTCCCCTTTTATTTGTGCCTTTTTCTTAGCTTTGCCATGTCAACGATCCATACAAGGGATCCGGGGTGACTATTGGCCCTTGGATCTGCCTCTTGCAGATCCTGGCCTGATCCAGTGGCCGCGAGGTCATCATCAACCTCCCGCAATCAGCGGGGAGGTGTCTTTATGGCCGAGACTTGCAATCTCGCGCCCTTGACCACAATTCAAGTTTCTAAGCGAGCCAATATCCTTGCCTCATGTTTTTAAATTGATCGAACCCTACTTTAAATAGGTTTCTCACCTTGTTGCACCGCCAAAACGACCTGCTCGCCTCCCTTTCTCCTTCCGGTGGCCATGGCTGCTGCCCTAAACAATGAACTAGTCCTAACCCTAGTCCTAATACTATATAAACCCCTCCCAAGGATCGCATATACTTTACCATGCTCAGAGGCTCGCCCTTGCTCACCCCCCAGCCCCAAGTGCACCCCGTTTCCTCCCCGACCTCCTGCTGCCATACCGGCACCGCCGCATAGGCCCCTCTGGGCATCTGCGCTGCTTGCCCTCTCACCTCGATCTGCAAACACCACCACCTCCGCGAAGTCAAGGCGAGCTGGGACGGCTTTCTCGTGGCCTTGCTCGGTCCCTGCTGCTCCTAAAGACCATCCACACCGGTGAGCTCCTCCGCCTCCTTTCTGGGACCGTGGGGTGAAACTAGAGCATAGACGACTGGAGCCCGACTTGTTGGTTCAAGGGGAAATTCCCCGGACCAAGCAAACCACCAGTGAACCGGTAAATCAAGAATAAACCGGCCAAATAGAGTTAGAACCAGTTCCTGACCAGCGAACCTTGTGGCATGATCTGAGCCACCCAATCTTGATCCAACAGCCCTCGATTTTCACAAATAAGGTAAATA
Organism: Alisma plantago-aquatica; assembly: GCA_963693085.1. Lineage (NCBI taxonomy): Eukaryota > Viridiplantae > Streptophyta > Magnoliopsida > Alismatales > Alismataceae > Alisma > Alisma plantago-aquatica. The sequence continues at coordinate 330,169,834 of OY856414.1, forward strand.
TCTCCCCTCTATTCAAAAATTCATATAAATGTCAAGATCGTGTTTTCATCATATAAAATGCATCCTAACTCCAAATAATTCGAACAAGTAGTCAATCTTGATCAGAAAAACCTAGTGAATCGATTAAAAGTACTTTGGAAACCTGATTCGAAACGTTTCTCACTGATATATCTTAATCTTGATCTATTGCTTATATAATTGATCTAAATGACTCTGTTGATGGTTAATATTGACTAAACCACTGAAAACCCTAATTCTTGACTCTAATGTTCATATTGAGAATCTAAAATCATACTTGACCCATTAATGATCTAGATCTATATTTGTTGACTTGATTCAATTTTGAATATGATGATGACATCTTAACAATATGATTGATCTAAATCTTGTGGCATATCTTGATCTTTTGACCTAAAAGTTGATCTCTGATTTACTCTTAATACTAATTAGAACTTGATCTAATCTTGAACCCAAATGATGTTAGAACTTGATAATGATCTAAAGACTTGATTTTTGGACTTGCATATTGACCAGGATAATTAGGGTTAACACATGTACCTAGAAAATCTAGGTAGGCCATTCACACTCAAAATACTTTATATTTGAAATAATGTTGGAAAAATTGATATATTGATTGATCATAAGTGGATGACCTAACCCTAAGGTTGACCTAGGAAAATGTAACCCTAATCTCGAATATTGCAACATTATATCCAAATATCTTGATCTTGACCCTTGATCTAAATATTGTGTTTTAGGATCTAACTTGAAAGGTCGACCTATTACTCGTGATCTATACTCAAAATCTCAGTGAAAGGTACGCTATTATATAACTCCTCCTTGATTGTATGAAGATACTTTGATGTATCTCTTGACTGTATACTTGGCTATTTACTTGGATGAGCTATTGTTCCCTATGATTAGTCTTCTGTTTTTCTATACTATATTTTGAAAAACATGAAAACATAAATTGCATGCCCATTATGACTGCCCATATATTGATAATGGTGATGATATTGATAATGTTGATAATGTGGATATTGAGTACAACAACCCCCTCATTTGGAGGTGGGACTTGTACATTGGCTTCCTATGTTCCTATGGTGAGAAGGAGCCTAGTGACCTTCCCCATCGCATTGGGGTAATAGAGTCACAAAATATATAAGCATGCTTCTCAAATTATAGTATAATGGGAACTCGTAATAAAAATTGAATCGTTGAATAACAACCTTTTTGTCGAATGATATTGAATGTTTGGAAATCGTCTGTTATACTTTGAAATATAAGTCCTGCCAAGTATACTTAATTTCTTATAAATTGTTTTACTTGATTTTCATAGCGTACCGTGCAATTGCATGATTGTGTCTCGATTTTCTTGATTTTAGGCATTACAAATGGAATATTGAATAAGATCGCTTCCGCACTCATACACTCTGATGATAAAGATAAATTGGGTATATCTCCATATTGGGTTAGTTTGTTCTTTAATTATCCAGTTTTTGAGTTATTTATTTCTTATTGTATATGCCAGTGTGAATGATCCTATTGGGCCACTCAGGGATGGGTGCTTCAATCCTTTTTCTACTATCTAGGCAGTGGGATTGGGATTGGGGTAAGAACGGTTCCATGACAGTTGGTATCAGAGCTTTCACACTCCCATATACTTTAAGTAAATAATTTCTCAAGTCTCTTACACCCAAGAAACCCTAAAGTCCATAATGGTGAAAATTGAGGTGTCTAGGCTCGGGGTCCTGGCATAATTTCTCCTATCTGTCTGCACGGTGGTTGAGATCCCCCGCTCTACCTGGCCTTAATTGATCCAGAACTGGACCTAAAGGTTCTCTTGTGAAACCCTAGAGAGTCTTCTAGCATCTCATCTCTTCCTTAAGGACTATTCTAAGCCACCCATGTAGATGAAGATTAGGTAGTCTTCTCATCCCTTCATGTGGTCCTCTCTTGTGACCTTTTACCACATGATGTCTCGATTATGGATAGCTTATACATGGGAAAAGTGAATATCGCTAAATCTTGAAAGTTGATACCATGATCTGACTTGAATTTGAAAACTCGATTTTGATCAATTAATTTTTGAAACCAAATACTCATGTATGACTGTTGATATCATAAACACTCAAATTAGCTAAAACTTGACTATATGTTCCCTATGTTTGAGATTATGATATGGTGAAATAAGAAGGACTTATACCTTATACCTCATTGTTGATGAGGTCTCGATTTGATTAATGTCCATTTGTCCTATTATTGATTAAACCTCATACATAGTTAAGAAAACTTGTACCCTATTTGATACATATCATGACTAAGACATCAAGCGACGAAGCTTAGGACTCACAAAATCATGATGTAAGACCATGATGCAAAAAGTTGTTTCCCTATTGATCATTGATGCCTTTTGCAATCTCGATTTTGATATGATTATGGGCCTAGATTTTGCACTATTATGCTCTAATTTCTCGAATGCCAAATTCAAATCCTTGATTGCCAAATTATAACACTACCTTGATCATGAAAGGAAAGAATTGCAAATTTTTACATTATTGCCCTATTATCTTGAATTTTGATCTTATGACTTTGATATATATGATTTAAATAAGATCAGTGGATCGTGACCAATGTAAGTAATGTGCTAGATTAGGGTGGTAGTTGACTCATGACCCCCCTAACCTAGGTCACATCCCTATCATGACTACCTCTAAGTTTTCATCCTACTGATTATTTAGAGTTTGGAAAGGTATCTCCTTTCACCCGATTTTGGATTGGTTGACCTAAGCCTAATAGGTTAAAACCATGGTTGATACTCGATCTGAATACTGATTTAATAATGACCTTGACATATGACAATATTGACTATAGCTTGTGGTTGACTTCCTAGATAGACCTAGGTGTAGATCATTCATCAACCTTGGATACAATGATAATAAAATTTGATATATTGCTTGAATATTGCCTAAATATTGTTACTAAAATTGAATATAGATGAGTGATCTCCCCTAAGGTCTAAACAGGAATATAAACCCTAGCTTTAAAATATTTATACATACGATCAAATTTTGGATCTATGACTTTTGGTGTCTAAAATCTTGACTCTTGATTTTGATTATAGAATTGTGACTCACGATTATCAAATCTCAATAATGATACAAATCCTATGATCACACCTTTTTTAACATTGAGATATATGACTAATGACTTCAAAATCCCAAATCCTGAAAATTTTGAAATGATGACTATGTTGAATCTCTCGATTTATGAGTTAGGGTTAGCTCCCATTAGGACTAGGGTGGGACCTCCCCATGATTTTGAGCCTAAAAATCATGATATTGAAAGTATGATGTAGTCTTGAAATGTTGAAATTTGAAATATCAAAATCATGGATACATAACCCCACCTAGGCCAATGTAGAGGCTAGGACCCTAAAATATTGGGATTGAAAGTCACCTTGTACACTTAAACTCTATTTGCTTGATCTAAAATATGACCTCTCCGAATTTGTGATCAATAGGATGCGCTCGATATTTATGACTCATATGATGACTTTGAACTCAATTGCTCGATGATGAAATGATGTTAGTACCAAGTTGATTATGATATGGAACATGGAATCTCAATTATGGTTTTTGGGACTAATTGAAGTTTGAGGACATGATTTTGATTTTATAGTTGAGAATATTCTAGTAATTGAGGATATGATCTAGATTTGAATAAATTTAAACTTGAGGATATTTTGAATTTTGGGGACAAAATTCTTTTTAAGGAGGGAAGGATGTAACAAAATGGAATTTCCCCAGTCCTTGCTCAAATTACTACTTTACCCTCATTATACCTATGAATGGTCCCAAATTATTTTTATTGTCTTCATAATCATTATTGAGACTCAAATCCAAGATATGGTGACCAATGTAGTTTTTATACACATTATAACACTTCAAATTGGATTCATTCATCACTTTGTCCAAAGAATCTAATTGGTCAATCAAACTTTGTCTTTTGATTCTCAAACATTTTATAGATATTCTACACATTATTTTTAAGCTTTGGTCCAAATTTGAGGTCAATTGGACATTCCTACATTTTACTATGAATTCTTGAAGTTTATGTATTGAAAACCCCTTTTTCCCCTTTTATTTGTGCCTTTTTCTTAGCTTTGCCATGTCAGTGATCCATACAAGGGATCCGGGGTGACTTTTGGCCCTTGGATCTACCTCTTGCAGATCCCGACCTAATCCAGTGGCCGTGAGGTCATCATCAACCTCCCGCAATCAGCGGGGAGGTGTCTTTATGGTCGAGACTTGCAATCTCACGCCCTTGACCACGATTCAAGTTTCTAAGCGAGCCAATATCCTTGCCTCATGTTTTTGAATTGATTGAACCCTACTTTAAATAGGTTTCTCACCTTGTTGCACCGCCAAAACGACATGCTCACCTCCCTTTCTCCTTCCGACGGCCATGGCTGCTGCCCCAAACTTTGAACTAGTCCTAACCCTAGTCCTAATACTATATAAACCCCTCTCAAGGATCGCATATACTTTTCCATGCTCAGAGGCTCGCCCTTGCTCACCCCCCAGCCCCAAGTGCACCCCGTTTCCTCTCCGACCTCCTGCTGCCATACCGGCACCGCCGCATAGGCCCCTCTGGGCATCTGCGCTGCTTGCCCTCTCACCTCAATCTGCAAACACCACCACCTCCGTGAAGTCAAGGCGAGCTGGGACGGCTTTCTCGTGGCCTTGCTCGGTCCCTACTGCTCCTAAAGCCCATCCACACCGGTGAGCTCCTCCACCTCCTTTCTGGGACCGCAGGGTGAAGCTAGAGCATAGATGACTGGAGCCCAACTTGCTGGTTCAAGGGGAAATTCCCCGGACCAAGCAAACCACCAGTGAATCGGTAAATCAAGAATAAACCGGTCAAATAGAGTTTGAACCAGTTCCTGACCAGCGAACCTTGTGGCATGATCTGAGCCACCCAATCTTGATCCAAAAGCCCTCGATTTTCACAAATAAGGTAAATATCTCCCCTCTATTCAAAAATTCATATAAATGTCAAGATCTTGTTTTAATCATATAAAATGCATCCTAACTCCAAATAATTCGAACAAGTAGTCAATCTTGATCAGAAAAACCTAGTGAATCGATTAAAAGTACAATGGAAACCTGATTCGAAACGTTTCTCGCTAATATATCTTAATCTTGATCTATTGCTTATATAATTGATCTAAATGACTCTGTTGATGGTTAATATTGACTAAACCACTGAAAACCCTAATTCTTGACTCTAATGTTCATATTGAGAATCTAAAATCATACTTGACCCATTAATGATCTAGATCTATATTTGTTGACTTGATTCAATCTTGAATATGATGATGACATCTTAACAATATGATTGATCTAAATCTTGTGGCATATCTTGATCTTTTGACCTAAAAGTTGATCTTTGATTTACTCTTAATACTAATTAGAACTTGATCTAATATTGAACCCAAATGATGTTAGAACTTGATAATGATCTAAAGACTTGATTTTTGGACTTGCATATTGACCAGGATAATTAGGGTTAACACATGTACCTAGAAAACCTAGGTAGGCCATTCACACTCGAAATACTTGATATTTGAAATAATGCTGGACAAATTGATATATTGGTTGATCATAAGTGGATGACCTAACCCTAAGGTTGACCTAGGAAAGTGTAACCCTAATCTCAAATATTGCAACATGATATCCAAATATCTTGATCTTGACCCTTGATCTAAATATTGTGTTTTAGGATCTAACTTGAAAGGTCGACCTATTACTCGTGATCTATACTCGAAATCTCAGTGAAAGGTATGGTATTATATAACTCTTCCTTGATTGTATGAAGATACTTTTATGTATCACTTGACTGTATACTTGGCTATTTACTTGGATGAGCTATTGTTCCCTATGATTAGTCTTCTATTTTTCTATACTATATTTTGAAAAACATGAAAACATAAATTGCATACCCATTATGACTGCCCGTATATTGATAATGATGATGATATTGATAATGTTGATAATGTGGATATTGAGTACAACAACCCCCTCATTTGGAGGTGGGACTTGTACATTGGCTTCCTATGTTCCTATGGTGAGAAGGAGCCTAGTGACCTTCCCCATCGCGTTGGGGTAATAGAGTCACAAAATATATAAGCATGCTTCTCAAATTACAGTATACTGGGAAATCGTAATAAAAATTGAATCGTTGAATAACAACCTTTTTGTCGAATGATATTGAATGTTTGGAAATCGTCTGTTATACTTTGAAATATAAGTCCTGCCAAGTATACTTAATTTCTTATAAATTGTTTTACTTGATTTTCATAGCGTACCGTGCAATTGCATGATTGTGTCTCGATTTTCTTGATTTTAGGTATTACAAATGGAATATTGAATAAGATCGCTTCCGCACTCATACACTCTGATGATAAAGATAAATCGGGTATATCTCCATATTGGGTTAGTTTGTTCTTTAATTATCCAGTTTTTGAGTTATTTATTTCTTATTGTATATGCCAGTGTGAATGATCCTATTAGGCCACTCAGGGACGGGCGCTTCAATCCTTTTTCTACTGTCTAGGCAGTGGGATTGGGATTGGGGTAAGAACGGTTCCGTGACAGTTTAACAAGCATCTTTTCCTCTTTTAGAAATTTTGATACGAAATTTTTATTAGAGGGGGAGAATTGTTACAAGTCGTTCCTAGCTTTGCTGGTAATCCTAGAGTTTTATGATAATCTTAATACTTGGCATACTTTTGTTAGTAATATTGTATGTTGTGCTTTATATTAACCTTGGTAACCTTAAATACTTTTTTGTCAGTTTATAATCATGACTTAAGCCTACAATAAAGATTTGAGTTCGAGTAACATAGCATTAACCCATATATATATGTAAGAAGAGAGTTAATGACAATGGAGAAAATAATTAATAAATAATTTTTCTCTGATAATTTTATCAAAATAATATTTTAGGATTGTAAAGAATTCAATTATGAAGCTAAAAAAAGAATGAACCAAATCGGAGTTAAAATGAGAGAGTTATATACTTTTTAGTAAACATATACAGAGCACCGCGACCGCGATGCTGCGTCGACACCATGACCCGCGACGCTATGTCGACACTGCAATCGCGGTCTACACTGTGACCGTGATGCTACGTCGACACCGCGACTGCGGCCGACACCGCCCAAGACAGCAAATTGTAAAACGATCATATCTCGAGAAATACTTATCTGTTTTCAACAAAACAAAGTGTGTTGGAACCGCAATTCGATCCTCTATCTTCCCAGGCAAGTTGCTTTAAGAGAGGGTGATCTGGAAGGCTATTTTTGGGGGAACTTTTGGGAAAGAACGTTAAGAACAATAGAAATCAAAAAGGGTTGTTATAGATTAAATTTGGTAAGTAGGTTTAACCCTTGATTCTTCCTTATTTTTGTTTCCCCTTGCTTGGAATCTCTGATCCAACAAATTTGAGGTTTGGTTTAACATATGGTCTTCTTCTTCTACCTACAACAGATCCCGTTTAGGGTTAAAAGGAAGAAGAAATTGTAGATTTTTCTAGGATTTGGATATGGATTCGAGATCTTCAGAGATGGGCAACATTTTTAAGGTGTTTTCACACCTTAGGGTGAGTGGGTACTTCTTTTAAATAATATATTGCACAAAATGAGTTAAATCATTAAATATCTTCAATGGTTTAGTATGTGAGTACAAATCATAAGTTGCCTTTTTTATCTAGCTTTTGTAAGATGATATGAAATGGATTATTTGTCTATTGTAATGAATTTCAGATTATGAAATTATAGTAGAAATGATGGCAATCCATCTAAATGAGAAATTTTAAAGTAATTGTAGAGGTTACATAAATATACTAAAATCTAAGATTTTCAGCTATGACTGAAATTATTGTATAATTGAATAAAGAAGTTGCCTAGTTGAATCTCCTTGGTTATGAATGATTGTTTTATTTGTATGAATATTACATATATGTCAGATAAGATCTTGCATTTCATTTGGCATGGAAACCCTAGTTCAGTTTATTATAGAGTTTCATATATATTTTATCATATATATATTTGATTATATGTGAACTGCTGAGAGAAATTCTTATTGAATGATGTTATGATGTATTCAATCCTTATGCAAGTTATGTGATAAGTGAATGAGGTAAATGAAACCCTAATGATAGGGTGTTCAGTGAGTATTGTGATTTCAATGTTTCTCAGCTTGAGATGTGGTGATGCTTAACAGTTCAGTTGTGGTATATGTTATCAGATGGTTTATGAAATGAACGGTTTACAAAGATGAATAAAGATACGTTGATGTGATTATTGAATTGTGAATTTAAAGAGTGAATTAGACATGTAGATGCCCTGAACACTGTAGAATTCTCACAAGATGAGGCCTACACTATGAGGAGGAAATGGTTTCCCGACTGGAGGTAGTCCAGATCGAGGTAAGCCGGAGCGCACCAGTAGGGTGTGGGGATCTTGATCAGTAGGGCAGACTCCTTATAGTTGTGTGGTACCCAACACCAACTGGGGATGTCGGTGGTACCTATGTTACATATTGAGTGATCAGTGGTTAGTAGGTCCACTGATGCACAATAAGCCTGAGGGCTTTGACTCACCGCCTGAGTACCTAGGTTGAGAGGTGGAGTCTAAGATATCCGGCTACTCTTATTAACCGCCGAGAGGCAGACATGTCGAGGCCCACTACATACGGGGTCTTACTCAAGAGATAGGCTTAGGAACTCGGGCATGCTTCTAAGCCTTGTACAGTGAGATTGTAGCTTGCTACGATTCTTTCACATGTTGTGGTACACCTCATGTGGGTTTAGGGCATAATTAGAAGAATGAGAGGTTAAATAAGTGTGTGAAGTTATTTAATTATTCATTTTATGTTTTTAAATTATTAGTTCTCTCCCAGCGGCTGCCGTTGGGGGGAGGGAGTGCTTCCTTGGTGCTTTCCTCCCCATGGCTTCTACGCAGCCATGGCGATATCCGATCGAAGATTGGTGCGGATTCTTAGAGTAAAGGAGTGGTTGGGGTCTTCTCCTCTACTGGCCTGGAGGAAGGGGGATAAGACAAGTGAGGAGCCAGGATGTGGATCTGTGGATTGGCTATGTCGATCTGATCGACCTCCACCCAGTCCAAGAGTGACTGATGGAGAAGAGCCTCCCCTCCCAGATCTAGAGCTCCACGCTTATTGTTTTCACAAGCGAAGCATAGCGATCCCTTGCCCTTGCTTCTCAGGCACCCCTTACTCCTCTATTTGAGTGAGTCCTGGTTCATCCAGGGCGATGAAGTATTTTCATATGTGGCCTCTATGTTTGTCTCGACGACCACGACGCGGTGTTTCCTTGGTGATGATGGGTCCTCGACCCCGCCCTGATTTTCAACTTGGTGTGTTTGGCGGCTGATGGATCTATCGCTGGGCTGACTGGCTTCGACTCGACCAGCTTGGCAGTGTGTCCCCTTCACCAATGATGACAAGGATGGGTGACTTGCCATCAGGCTAGAATGATCTAGTGTCTCCTGGAGATGATGCCTCCCTCCTCAACCACAATGTCAGGCCCTCTTCTTTAGATTTGGGTGGTTTAGTTTGGAAACCAAATCCGACAGTCAGCGACATTAGTTCCTTCCATGGGGTCCTCGTCAACGACTCTATGGTGGTAGGGGGCAGATTTCACTCTCCCCCTATTGCGTGTGTTTCCTCTGTACCTGAGCGTTTGAACGCCCTTTAGGTGTTCGATGAAGTGCTTCTATGCAAATAGGAGCCTCGTGTGGGGTTGGGTTCAGGGGGGGGGGGGGGGGGGCAGATTACTTCTTCTTCTCCTCCTCCTTGTATCCCTCCTGCTACTGTGTGTAGATGAGCCTTGCAGGGCCCAGTAATCTGATGATTGTCGACTGTTGAAGAGGGGCCGGATACCTACCTGGATTTCACATTTTTAGGGAATGAGTCAAACGCCATTGGAGGAAAGGTAATTATCTGGTTCAAGGACAATGTTTGATGGTCAGCTCATGGAAGGACCATGTTGAATCTCTCTCCTACATCTTAGTTGTTTGTTGACCTGGGTTCATCCCAGGTCCTGTATGTAGCATATTAGTGCTCATCTGTAGGGGGTTCCTTGTTGGATGATCATGCTCATCCATATGGAGACATGAAGATTTTGAAGGTCTGTGAAGATCAATAGTTTTCAAAGCGGGCACTAGGCAGGCTTCCGATTTATGTCCTGTTTTGATTTGTTATTACCTTTTGTGGGTGGTCTGAACGTGTGTAATTGAAGATTGAAACAGACATTCTCCTAGAAAGAATGTCGGGTTCTTAGCTTTGTAAATGTGTTTGGTCTTCGTAGTTATGGTTTCCTTGAATAGAGATCTTTGAATACCCCATGTGTGGGGTATCTGATCATAGATGGTTTCTTTAGTCTATCTAGCTGTAAAGGGGTACTTTGTGCCCAAAGTTTTTGGTAATAGCAACACACATTTTTGACCGACCAAAAAAAAGAATTATTAGTTCTCTTTATGATCAATCAAGCATATTCATATATTGGTTCACTCTTGTAGATATCTAGATAATCCTGCAATATCTATGATTGTCAATTATTAGACTCTTTAAAGCTTACTATTGTTATAATTGATATTAGTTGCTCAAAGGTATATCTGTAATTATATCAGTGCTTTAGATTGTTTCTTTGAAGTACTCATTCACTGAGCGAGTAGGCTCACCCCTCTACTCATAATTTTTAGGAAAATTACGTGGACTTGAAGAAGGTCAAAGCATCAGAGTAGATCTACCACATGAGTTAAGTATGAGATTAGTTAAGTTCAGTCGGTCCATGTCACTCTAGGTCCTTGTATAGATGTGAGATAGTTGTAAATGATGTTTTGTATCTTTGTTTCCTTAATAAGAGAGAATGTATCTGATTATCATGTCATATGTATATGGAAGTGTGAGAAACAGAATGAATGTATGGATGTGTATCATTAATGTTGAGATCATATTAGAGTAATAAAAGTTTAATTCTCTTGTAAAGTTTGTTTATGTGATTGGATGTGAGAAAAACAAAGAGTTTGAAATGAAATAAAGAAAAAAAAAGTAAGGGAGTGACCTTTGTATTAAGTATAATCCTCAAAGTTATGCCCACATCTCATGATTAGTGGTAACCTTGGGATGCAGGTGTGACAATAACAAACTATAACAACTTGGTCACAAATCCGTAAAGTATTCAACACAATGAGTTGACTTAATAACTTCAAATTGTCCATAGTACAATGGAAATAAAACACATTATGCACAAGATAGTTGGGTATAAGCTAAAATCATAGAATTGTTAATTATCCTATGATACAAACTATTACTATAACTAATACAGGTTAAACAAATAATAAACAAATATAAAAACTTAATAACAAATCGGTAAGGTGTCAAAAAGATGGATTATATTTGTTAACTTCTAATCTTTTATCAATATTAATCAAATCAAAGGAGCTATACATGAAATAATTATATATATATATGGGTATAAGATATGGCCAGTAAGGTCTAAGTATGATGCATTGATAAAGTAAATAATTCAAGTTCCTCTACACAACATTACAAACTTCCTACATTTTATTTTCATTTTATAAAATAACACAAATATATACACAACTGCATTACATACATAACTTGTTGTTTTTAAATAATATAGTAAAAACTCTATCATATATCATTTCTTAAAACATCACACTTTTATTTTCAAGATTTGAAGTCTGAGAAAAACAAATTCTTATTTGTTAGACTATGACAGCAATAAGTAAGTTATCGTTGGTTGTACAAAAACAAATGGATCAAATTGTAGACCCATGACTTTTTATGTTCTTTATCAAATTAATGTCAACATCACACATGCTTGAACCTTTATTCTTTTGTTATCACTCCTCTTATATTTGTGTACTATAACCTCGATCTATTAATTTACTATTTAAATATGTGATTTTTCATATGTGATTTTTATAATATTTTTTGTACAAGGACAAATATAACATTATACATTATAAATATGGAGGGGTTGGAGTTTGAATACACCTAGAGTTTAGACATGTACATGTATCATTACCTAGTAGTGTATAGGGGTGAGCATTCGATTAATTTGGTCAGTTATGGTTAATTTGGTTTGGTTAAATGATTGATTTATAATTTTAGATTTTAACCATTAACATAACCCGATTAGTATCAATTAATTTAGTTATGGGATTAAGAGAGAAATATTTCTCCCCCCTCTTCCACGCCTGTGGCGGAGGCCGAACGCCCGACAAGGTGGTAAATCAAGGCGGCAACTGGGAGTCGAACTCGGGTCCCTTTGTTAGGGGACACCGTGCTTGACCACTTGAGCCATTCCTTGTCGGCATTAATTAATTTAGTTATGGTTAATCGGTTGATGGTCAATTCAGTCGGTTAATTTAGTTAACCAAATAATACTCTTTGAATATTATTCTATGAAAACAGTCATAAAATTTTGAACCGTTATTATATTATGATAGTGTTGCATTTAAATATAGCACTATATAGTTCATCAAAACTTTATTACTTAGATGTAGATGTCTTCTGAAATAAAAAGTATAACTATATATGTATATATGTGCAAGACATTTTTAAAATAAATTGTGGCTATTCGGTTAATTCGATTAGCCAAACAAAAATTATTTTTAACCAACTAATTAACCATTTAACCAATTATTCGAAATAAATTCACTAAATTAACCAAAGTGTTTAAACAAAGTTAACCAATTGGTTTAAACTATTCGGCTAAATAGTTATTAATCAAATTCTTCTCACCACTAGTAGTCTATACACATCATTACCAATGGATACTTGTACAATAATATACAAGTCGTAACATAACTGAAGAATAAAAGATGATTGTTAGAAATGTAAAAGTAGTTTATTGTTATTGCTTACTTTAACGTGTACATAAGATAAGATAGTTCCAATCAGGATCATTTATTTATAAATAAGTGTATATTTCTATTGATACCCAAAAAAATATAGATGAAGTAAAACACATTACATATGTGAAGAAACACTTGGTGGAAAACATATTAATTTTACATAGAAACACATCATCAAATCTATGAAATGTAACATGTTTTTTTGTCACATAACACAAACATGTTTTATCAATACACGATGTTCAAAAATAGTTTTCATGATTGTTCTCTTTTCAGATTAAATTTGATACTCATCACTTTCTTAAATTTATAGTACATTCTCTACATTATACTCATCACTTTATTAAATTTATAGTACACTCTACATTTTGGAAGTTTCACTCTGCTGACCTCTCTTTCCATCTATATCGTTGGAGTTTTTGTATAGTGACATTAAAGCACACCAACACAAAAATTAAAATAATATAAGGTACATGGATAACAAAATCACATAAATGGGAAATAAAATCACGTAGATGACACATAAAGAAATGCACTAGAATAAAGAAAAATGAGAATAGAAAACAAAAAATACAACAATAAAAATCTAAACTGTATCAACAAAATATTATAGATGGACAACACAAAGTGTATAGTAAGATAACAAAAAATTATGTACTATTTTTGCAACATATGCCTAATACGGTATGAGTCTTGATGCAGCGACGAAAGATGAGAATGGTTAAAATTCTTCTACCAGAATGTAGGTCTCGTAAGAATTTATGAACTAATATAATTCTATTTTAGAGATACAAAAGTCGGTTATAAAAGAGTTAAAAAAAACACACACACATAAAGGTGAAACAGACTATTACAACAAAATAATGTACAAAGACTACAAAATAATATGCATAAAAAATAAAAAATAGTGTCAATGACATTCGAACAATTACATAACAATAAATAAAAGTGAAAGTAAAATACCAAAAGACGAAAAAGAATTGATCTACAACAATAAAATATTATAGGTGGACAAAAAAACACATACCGCAAGAAAATAGATTATAAGATTATAACAAAAAAGAGCACACTAATACATATAAAAAAATATTATAATAAATAAATGATTTACAAGGTCAAAAAAATAATATACATCGAAAATTGAAGATCTTACTAATAATTGTGGAACAAATACACTAGAATAAATAAAAGTCAGAGAAAAACACAAATCAAACAAACTAATAAACAAAATATAAGTTTTTTTTTGCCGTCATATGAAGTAATATGATAACACTTCATGTAAGATATTTACAATATATGTCCATATGGTATGAGTCAATGGTTCGGTGATGAAAATGAAAATGAAAGAAGCTCCTCCGCCCATGAATTTACAAAATAACAAAAACTGTATATGAGAATAAATGATAAATAAAAATAAGATTTGTGTTTGAAAAGACAATATGACCTTCGATTTTGAACCTGGGAATTCATTGATATCTATTACATAAATTTTATACTTTCGGTCATGGATAGCTGATTGTAAGTGTATAAGTATTGAGCTACCTCTGTCGTTTTGTAATTTCTACAAGTGAAGTGTTTGTTTTAAATACTTTTATTTTCATGTTTTAATAAAAATATTGAAAATATTGGACTGTGATAACATATGACGTTGATAAATTTTATTTAAAAAAATGAAATTTGAACTAGAGAGAAAAAAATGCCAAGACCAAGATTCAAACCCGCATCCATCTGGTAGATCACATCACACTGAGCCATTGTGCTACACAACTTCAGTTGTCACACAGACGGACTACGTTGGTTATGTTACAGTGTTAAATAAATATATATTTATATCAATATATATTTTTCTATTTTTTTTTGGAAGAGTTGCGGCCCTTGCTCGTCCTGGGACTCCGCCGCTGGTGAAGAGGTACCTCACTGTCATGTGCAAAGCAATGCAACTCAACTTCACTATAAAAAATGGCATTGCAACTCAACTTCACTATAAAAAATGGCATTTACATTTAGTTCGGATATCCAAATGGTTATAATAGAAGCATCCATCTTGAACCAACGTGTCGCCCCTTGGTATTTCCAACTTATCAGCTTCACCTAGGGGTGACAATTGGGTTCGAATGGATATGATTTTATTCAGATCATTACGATTCACATATTTTTTACTAGAGTCTAAATTTGTAAAAGAATATTTTCATATTGAAACATTTGACCATAATTTGACTCTTAAATATTTTTAGATCACTCAAGTCCCACATGTAAATCCAAAAACCAAGAACGTGACTTTTGAAAACTAATCCATTAAGAAAATGAAGCAACATCAATAGATTTCGATATATACAAACATTTTGTGGAATAAAATTAAGTTTTTACGTCGTTACATGCAACAACGACAGATACAAAGAATTAATAATTACATACCAGATCCAGATAAGAAGCAGAAGAATAAATAATTCAGGAGAAAAATTAAACTGAGTTAAGAACCTGACCAGATCGTTCATTGAAAAACGAACAAGTTTTACTTAAAGAAATCAGTGCCACTCAATCCTCCAGGACAGGTGTCGTTCTCCCAGTTGACCCGGTCATGAACCTAAGGAGAAGTGTCACGTTTGTGTAGACGACGAACGATGCAGACGAACAGATGCACCATCACCAGTGCAGCCCAGCAACCGCAGGAACCACTGCCTGACAGGTTGCGTCTTGAAGGAAGAAGGTGAACTAGTTTGTCGCTTCAAGGAGAGAGATCTCCAATCAACAAGCAGGAGTGATGGCGGCAGACTCTGGGATTAGAGCTAGCAAAACACTTACACGAATGGCTGACGACTGTGTTCGAAAAGATTTGTTTAACCCTAATGACCGGAGGACTATTTATAGCCTTATACACCCCACTAATCATATTCTTGTTAAGACGTGACCACTCGGTTGCTCTTGTACATATTGTGGAAAATTCCACAAAAGAGACACTTTTCAGTTAGGATTAATAAATCTGAATAGGAAAGAAACAATTAATTAAACGAGTAATTAATTATGTAGTTGTATCCTAGTGCAAAAAGAAGACGGAAGACATTCTATACAATCCACAATCCACAAGCCTGAGCCCGAGTCCGAGCCCGTTCCCGACCCGGCCCGGCCCGGCCAGGCCAGGCCAGGCGTGGTGTGGTGTGGTGTGGCACGCGCGCGTGTGTGTGCGTGCGTGTGTGTTGTGGTCACCCCACCCACCAAGAATGTGAGCATACCCTCCTCCTAGGATCTCTTGGACATTAGTGCCCCATGTGATCCTACATATAAGGACCACAAAAGTTCTAGGAGTGAGTAATATGGGATAAAACTTCTTTGTCATTTGCACTAGAGACAAAACTACTTTTTTCACATGTACTAGATGCACTACATTGGGTTTAACCCATAATATATACATGGTTGCTACAGCCCATATATCTAACACTCCCCCCACAAAGTCCAATGTGTAGTGTGCTCTACCATTCAGTCCTTCATATTGTGCTTTCAGTAGATACCTTTCGATTTGAATCTACCTGAGTTATCCAACTGTGACCCTCGTAGGAACTAGGTGAACAAAAGTCTTGAATATGAACCTTGGGTACAAGAGTATAGGTTGGTAACAATACAATAAAGACATGGTAGAAAAGAAAATAATACATTAAGGCCATGCATACAAAAAAGTATATCATGATTGATATTAGAGAACAACCCAAATCTCATGTCGCGGCCTACACAACATCAATCACTTAGTTGGAGTCTCCAAGGATGTACTGCTAACATCCTGTCGTAAGACTTGACACCATTTAGAGACTAATCTCTTACTAATTTGCAGTCATGACACTAACAGGTTTTCAGGAGATAGACACACAGATGCTAGAAGCATCAAACAAGAATACATAGTGTCATCTGATTCACCTGACAGCTTGTTATTACCACATTGAACCTAATTTGTGGGATCTCCACTCTTTTGGATTGGGTTGCTACTGCCTGCAAATCTATAGGGGTTTCAGTCTCATCCCCAACCTGAATTTTTCCACTAAAGCCAAGGTAAGACCTCTAGTGAAAGGATCAGCTGTATTATCTTTGATACCGACGTAGTTCATAGCCACGACCCCATTAGACACTAACTCCCTTACAGATTTCAATATGACTTGGATGTGTCTACGTTGTTTTTTATTGTACTTGGAACTCTTTATCTTAGCAATAGTTGTAGTGTTGTCACAATGAACTGAAATTAGAAGAACGGCTTCATTACCATAGGTAAACTGGACATAAGTCCATGTAGCCATTTGGCTTCCAATCCAATTTTATCTAAAGCACACAACTCTGCTTCAAAAGTGGACCGAGACAATATGGTATATTTCTTAGACCTCCAGGAAATAGCTCCTCCTCCCAACAGGAATACATATCCTGAGACACCATTACTCCCATAATTCACGGTAATCCAGCTTGTATCACTATATCCTTCAACTATAGAAGGATGTTTACCATAATGCAGCCCAAGGGAACAAGTTCCCTTGATATACCTCAGAACTCTGTCAAGAGCTTCCCAATGGGTCTTGTCAGGACAACTGGTGTATCTACTTAACTTGCCCATGGCAAACGTAATGTCTGGACGTGTGCAGTTCATAAGATACATCAAACTTCCGATAATCTGATAGTATCGTAATTGAGACACTGGAACCCCAGTCTCATTCTTGAACAAGGCCTTGGATGAATCATATGGAGTCTTAACATGTTTACGTGATGTGTACTCAAACCTCTCCAATATCTTCTCGACATAGTGAGACTGTGAGAGAGTTATACCATCAGTAGACCTAATGGTTTTAAGCCCTAAAATCACATCAGTGACACACATACCCTTCATCTCAAACTTGCTACATAAGAATGACTTTGTCTCATTTACTACTTTCATATCGAACCAAAAAGTAGGATATCATCGACGTATAAGCATAAAAAAATGAATCCATCATTGACAATTTTGCAGTAGAGACTTTATCAAATTCATTAGAAACAAAGCCAAACGATGATATCACAGAAGCAAACTTCTCATGCCATTGCTTAGGGGCTTGTTTCAAGCCATATAATGACTTAACAAGTTTACACACTTTGGACTCATTCCCACGACCCACAAATCCCTCAGGTTGTTCCATATATATCTTTTTCTGAAGATCACTGTGTAAGAATGTGGTCTTCACATCCATCTGATGGATATAGAGATTATAAATGAAAGCCAATGCTATAAACACTCGGATTGTGATCATACGGGAAACAGGTGAATAGGTATCCAAATAATCTATTGCTTCCCTTTGTGTGTAATCCTTAGCAACTAACCTAGCCTTATACTTATTGATTGTCCCATCTGCATTAAGTTTCTTCTTAAATATCCATTTGCAACCAACTACAGAACAATCCAGAGGCAAATCCACCAATTCCCAAGTTCCATTCAAGATAATTGATTAGATTTCATCATTAACGGCTTCTTTCCAAAACTTAGCTTCTGGAGATTCCATAGCTTGTTTGAAAGTGACAGGATCATCCTCAACATTATAAGTGAGAAACTCACTTCCAAAGTCCTTGGATGTCCTAAGCCGTTTACTTCTCCTTGGTTCAACTATTTTTTCATAATCATTAGATTCAGAAATAGCTTATTCTGAGTCTCCCCCCACATTTGTCATCCTTTCTATGTGCTCAAGAATGGAACCTGTGGTGAATGAATCTTCTTGAGATACTTTATTGGACACATTAGTTTTCATGGGAAATACATCCTCAAAGAATGTATCATCACGTAATTCCACAATTGTATTCACCTCAATGCCAGAGATATCAAATTTTACAATCAAGAATATGTAGGAATAACTTGTCTCTACATACCCCAAGAATATGGCATCAACTATTTTCGGTCCCAATTTCTTCCTTTTGTGTTCAAAGACAAGTACCTTAGCAAGGAATCCCCTGTTACAACCTCAATTTTTGCATATGTTTTCATAATTGAATTGTGAAGATTTTGTGAATATGGACTTAATTGAAAAGGTTGTATTCTTTGTTTTAAGGGATGGATTTATTTGCAATTATCCTTTTGATAGGAATTTCATGGTTCCTATTATTAGATTAATCCAATAATGGATATAAAAGAGAATAAAAGAAGAAAAGTCCAAATAAAAGGAAAAGATACAAGATAATGGATATTAAGCAAAGTAATTATGAGAAATACATAGAAATCTCTAGAAAGTGGAATTAATGGCCACAAGTAAATACATTTCGTTTATATGTGATTTTTAATAAAAGAAATATAAAATAGTAAAAAGGAAATGAAAGATAAAGTGAAATCCTTGAAAAGAAATATTGTAATAAAGAAATAAGTAAGATAATGAAAAATGAAGAATGTAGATGCATCTAGAAGGATGATAAGTATCCTTAAAAAGGATTTCGAAATCTTAGGATTTCTTGGGTTCCAAGGAGTCCAAGTTGCAAGATAATAAGTGAAGAAAGAGAAAAGATGTAAGAAATAAGCCTAATTGAGTAATATCTTGCACCTAAAGAAAAGGCACATTTTCTTTTAGATAATGAGCCCAAATTTGGCAGAGCGGTCGATTAAGTCATTATTAAGTTTCCCTCAAAATTTGGGATTAATTAGACACTTGGTTTGGGATTTATGTCTTTTAAAACTTTCCCTAAAGTGTTGTGATTATAATAAATGTCACACATTTTTTTCAATTAAATGAAAAAGGAAATAACGCCAGATGACGGATCGGGATCCGACGAAAGCTCGGTGTCTTCTTCCCCGATTCAGAGAAGGAAACTGGCTGCGACCAGGGGGTTCTTTCCACCCGATTTCCTCACGAAACTTCGTGTTGGCAAATAAGAAAATAGCTTAGTTAGATTCGGGAGAGGATTCCAAACCAAGAAAGCCCTAGTTTGTCAAAGATTAGAGGCTTCTGGAGGAAACGTCCAATTGAGCCAGGAACTACGGCGGTAGTGAAGTGGGGGAACCCTAGAAGAGCCCCTAAAACCTATAAATGGTATCCCCTCTCAACTCCTCTCACCCTCGCACACCCGAAAAGTGCTTTCCTTTGTCCTCTCATGCCCTGGCCTGCCCCCGACACCTTGCTCCGGTGAGCTTCCGTCACGGGGCCACCGCGGGAATGGGCTACTGGATCGGAAGAACGTGAGCTCCAGCCAACGTCGGATCAAGGTCAGAGGTTGACCAAGGGCGTCGATCAACGGCACTGGTTCACCGAGTTCCTCAACCCACACTAGTGGGTGCGTGGGTCGTGATTCATTCGATCATGCTCGGCCAAAGGAGACTGAGAATTCGACGGCCTAGATATTTCTGAAAAACCCAAGTAAGCGCCTCTCTAGTCAAAAATTCAAGAAAAGATGGAAGCTTGTTTAATTCGTTAAAAATTGCTCCTTTGGCCAAAAAATACAAATGAGTAGTGCTTTTTGATCAGGAGAACACGTAGAATCCAATAAAAATACTTTTAAAGCCTGATTTTGTTCCTATTTGCAAAAGTATGCTAAGTTAATGAAAAGTGCTTAGAAATTATGTTAGAAACCCTAATTGAAATTAATGGTTAAGTTCATGATGCTTAATTGGTGAAATTAAGTAATAGTAACCTTTTGAAATGTTAATGATGAACTTGAACCTGATCTAGATGAATTATTGCATGGTTGAGGGTTTTACACCAATTATGAATGATAAAGCATTTAGAAATCTTAATGTAGGGTAAAAGAGGAAAATATCATATTTAATTCGAAATATGTGAAAATATGTTGTTAAATGATGATCCTAGCATGTTAGATGAGATAGGTTATGATCCTTAGGATTTGTGAGTTATTTTTCTTAATTAGGGTTTGTAGTAATAAAAGTGAAAGAAAAACCCTAATTGCAATGAAAACCCTAAAAGTGGATTAGAAACCCTAGGAAGCGAGCTAGGTTTAATAGACCTTGATGGCATGATCAATGATAGGAAAAAATTGGATGCATATTTCAGGGTCATCTTGTATGCTTGCTTGTTTACTGGATTACTTGCTTAGTTGGATTATTTCTGCACTCAAGTCAGCCTGACAGGTATGTGGTTAATTATAGTTAATCGCATTAGTTTTCTGAAGGTTTTCCAGATGATTGATCGCATTGAATGCAACCTATCAGTTTGGATGTTCATACTTGCAAATCATAAAGTCACTACGGTTATCACAATTATAATATAAGTGTGTATTCTCATACCTACATGCCACCCTGATGGATGATGCAAAAAGGTCAAGCCCAGGAGGGAAGACCCATGGGTACCATGAGTGGTGACCCCATACACCAAGCTCGGGATTGAAAAGGTGGTCTTTGTTGCATGACTAATGGGCACCATGAGAGGTGACCCCAGGCACAAGATTGGGATTGAGAAGGTGGCCTTAAGTCAATGGCAAAAGAGAAACCCTAAAGAGGGTATTCCAGAGTTAGGGCAAAAGCGGTGGAGGATGTCACATTAAAAGCATAAATTGGCTTGTTAACTAACTTGATTGTGATATTTAGATTGTTAGCCATATTTTTGAAATTTTGGTTGTCCCCACATACCGACATATTCATATATGCTGACCGACGTGTTGTTTGTCGGCGTTTTAGGTACAACCCTGAAAAGAACAAACAGTAAAGTGACACATTGTGAAAATAAAAAATAAAGTGTGAGGAGGATTAGATAAAATAGATTCAAGCTGTAGATAGCAGTAGATATCCAAAGTTTTTAAAGGTATGCAAAATTTAATTTTATACCAGCTTTTAGTATAGTTTGGTAGAATTTTATAATTATTACTGATTATTTGTCGAACCTTTGATCATGTTAATTGGGATAACGACTCTGACCTCTTAGTCTCCCTTAATTGGGGGTTACTGGGAGGCGGGGTCGTTACATTTGGTATCAGAGCACTGGTTCCTCATTTAATCTTTAGTAACTATTAAATTTTACAAACTTTGTAGAACCCAAGGGAGATATTAGAGGATTTTCTGAAAGACAAAGGTGTCTAGAAAATGATCACGTTCGGGGGCTGACAATATTTTCCTCCACACCACTAGTCGGAATATGAGGACTCTCGGATCTGTGTGACTGTCTGGAAAATGTCTTAGGATCTGACTCAAAATAAGATACCTTTAGGACTCTCTCATATATTTTCATCCCTTCTCAACCCTAATTATGTTAGGATTATAAGGTTTGGGGTTTTCTCTCTCTTCCTCACCCTCTTGAGGATAGGGTATGCTTGATAAGGTTAAGGAATCCTCCACCAAAATTAGTAAAAAGCATGTAAATAAGATGTCATGGACATAATCTTAATAGTTTAAGCGTAAACTAAAGAATAGTTGCATGCTTAGGTCGTATGACATGTGTTGTCATGAGAGACCTGAGGTTAGACCCTCTGGTCAGGAGGACGAATAGAGGGTTGGTTTTGAAGGCAGAGATCTCCGTTAAAGGTAGAGACCTGGTACATCCTCTAAGGATGATGCTAACCCTAACCCTAAGTGGTGGTCAGAGAGGGATGACATGATGAGTTAGATGTCATGGTAGATAATGTGTGTGGGTGGACATGCTTTTGGTTTGGATACCCATGATGATATGAGCCATGTGAGGTTGGTTGACCTAGTACCTTTGGCGACCCGACCCTGGGAAGGGTTGTGCATGTTAGGGTGAAGGATAACTCCTTCATTGATGAGGTTAGTAATGACCATATAGAAACCCTATAAGCTTATATGAGCATGGAAAAGGCTGATAGTAGGCTAAAACCCTAGCTAGGAGAGTATGTTGGATAGCTTATGAGATAAGCATGAAGAGTTTTGGATAATCTTGGGCAAACATAGATTTCACTCATGTAGGTGTAAGCTTGTGAGCTTGATCCACCTTAGAGAGAGGACCTTTGGTAGTAATGTTGTTGTCGGGGTTAAGCTCTAGAGAGAGAGAGTAGGGCCTGAGCTAGAAGGTTAGAAGTTTAGACTCTGGGCTAGGAGAAACCCTGAGAAGTTGAGGATGATGTGGCCTAAGAGGATGGTTGTGGTTGCCTCATGCACGATCCCTGGAGGTTGATGGTATCTTGGTTGCCTTTAGAGGAACCAAACCCTAGAGAGAGGATGAGGCCGTTGGTACCTATGTGCCTATGGTATAGCTGTTTACCTTCTAGGGTTAGGAAGAAGAGTTCCTTAGACCATGAAGAGGTATAGTAACAAGTTTTGAGGCCTTATACCTAGTTGGTTGTCCTTGAGGAGGACTCCACTCTGAGGTGTTATTCAAGTGGAATGATAATAGGAAGTGCATGCAGTACCTTGTACATGCTTGGTACGTGGTTACAAGGTTGAGCATGCAGTTGGACATCAGAAAGGTGAACCTAGGGTTCTTAGACCTAAGAGGGGAAGTAATAGTGCTTGGTGTACCTGATGCTCATGACGAAACTTGAGGTTCCATAGATTGAGCATGGCACTCCTCATGTTTAGAGGAATGGGAAGCCCCTTGGATTAAGGTGTATGTTTGATGAACCTCTCATAGGTTGGTGACATATGATGTTGGTCCAATGTGAAGGAATAGAAACAAGTAGGACCTATCATAGAGACCTAGCATGGTTTAGAAGGTGGTCTGCTTGTGAGCTACACGCCTTAGTATCTTGATAGGACTAAGCATTCTCATGCAAACCCTAGATGTAAACCCTAGGATGTTTGTGACATTTGTTGTTATCAAGAGATAGTTTCCTCCCATCCTGGGAGAGGACCCTTTTGTAGGGTATGAATCAGCTTTTGTTGGGTTTGAGGAAACCCTAAGTGGTCTCATAGAATCTTGAGAAGATAAGTGGAGAGTACATAGTATAAGAATGAACCTACAGACCCATAGATAATCATCTCTAAGTGCATGGGGATGGGGCCTGACCAAGGCAGGTAGGTCGCCATGATCCCTATGAAAGGATGGAAATCAGACCACAAATGCCATGAGAGATGATGGAGACTTGGGTAAGGTTTCAAGTTGGATATGTACTATGTTAGAATCCTAAGTCTATACTAGGGTCAGGTAGGGATAAGACCGATGAAAGTAGGAGTTTCCTAATTTCCTAGTTGCACATGACCATAGGGTAGGGAGGTAACAACTGTCATTGTCTGAAGGTCATGGGTTAGGAGATTGATCACCTTCATGAACTCATGGGACCCAAAGGGAAAATGAAGAGGGCACTCTCTGATGCATAAGGGAAGAGTGATGACCCCAAAAGTGTCGGCACCCTACAGACCTAGAGGAGATGACCAAGGATGGTGTGATGACCCAAGTGGGTTCGAGACCAGTTTTTCATGGAAGTAACCTAGATTTTGAGATTTTCATGATGTGGAGACATGTGATGCACGTTTCAAATTAGATTGTAGGTGTACTAGAAATGTGGGATGTACCATCTCTACTCTTGGAATGGGAAGAACTATGTATTTGGACTGCAGCCAATTGATTATTTCCTCTTATTATGGGAGTGAGAGATAGGACAGTACTCATGTCATACACCAAGGATAAAGATAATGTGAGTTGAAATATTGCTATGAGGTATGAGGATAGAGATAATAATGTACCCTTATGGAGTGTACGATGTGTGGATGTTGTACAAACACCAAGACAACTAAGGTAGTCATCTTATGAGGATGTTTTTATCATGAGCTATGTGGAATTTGCGAGTTATACAAGGTTGAGTTCAAAAACCAAGAAGATGAGCTCTAAGTTTTTGTATTCAAGATAGACCTAAAGTCTGAGATAAGATGATAAGTGGAATACATGGAGGTGTGTGTCCTCAACATTACCTAATACATAAGGATGTGAGGTGGTAATGGATGCTCTGGTTGATATGTAACTGCCTTAGTTTAGCTAGAGGCTAGAAGAGGTTGTTAGGTTAACCCTAAGTTTGAAAAAGTAGATATGTTTGGCTAACACTCAGATGTAACAAGATCTGTTGATCAAGTTAGTGGTTGTTTGGTTAAACAACCTAGGCCTTGATGTGATAAAAGGATGGTTGTAGAACCTCATATGCACTTCTCTGGAAAAGAAGGTGATGAAACCCCGACTAAAGTGATTTAGGGTTTCCGAGGAATCAATCTTGAGAAATCATGACATACATGATATCATGATTTTAAGTCACCATACACCATGGTACTACTAAGATGGTAAGTTTCAGTAGTACTTTAGATGCCTAAGATGAAGTTGCATGTGGATTGTCTCCATGCATGTCAGTAGGTGAAGGACGAACACCAATAACCCGGTAAATTGATACAAAGGATAAAAAGTCCCCGAGAGGGAATGGGAGTTCATCACTATGGATGTCATGGTAAGTCTCCCCTGGACCAAGGAAGGTCAAGATGCAATATGGGTTATGGTAGATCGCCTTACCTAGATGACATTATCTAAGAGAAAGAGAGAATATTGTTGAGAGACGGATCCGGTTGAACTACAAGAGAGAGAGAGAGATGGTTCAACTACACCATGATGTGAGTTCAAAAGTTCTTGAATATGACCTAAAGATTCACTTCCATAAGGTGGAAATAGATACATGAATAACTCGATGTGAGTATATCTTATCACCCCTAACTAATGGTTAGTATTATCTAGACAAGTGGGTCTGATGAGAGCATGTGTGCTCATTCAGGGTGATACATGGGGGGCAGTTCTTGCCCTATGAGAGATTTGATGATAACCACCATAGCCAGTATCAGGATGTAAAGAATCTCTGTAAGGGAGGTTGTGTCGGTCACCACTTCATTAAGATAATGTTGGTGAAGGGACCTCGCGAAGGTCAGAAAAGGACCACAGTGTGTGCAGATGAAGTCACTTTGATCATGCGATGGCTGAGGAAGCCCAGGGGTGACATGAGTCATGAGCTGATGCAAAATTGACTGACATGCAGTTCACTATGGAGAATATGCGATGTGAAAATCCAACCCCTCTAAGCTACAGTTGAGAAAGCTGAGTCCCCGATATATGGGTCCATTTGAGATGGATTGGTAGAGATGGTTATGTTTAGTCTTACCCCTCAGGATAACGTGATGTGTTCCATGAGTCTGGTCTAGAGCACTATGTGAGGTACCCAAGCCATGTGTTGAGCCATGAACCTATTTAGCTTTGAGAGAAGCTGAAATGTCCTGAGTCACCTATGAGGGTACAAAGTACCAAGGTGAGAAAGAACTCAGATGCAAGAATATGATATGATGAAGGTTCCTGAGAGGCACCATAGAGAGGGTAAAATCACATGGGAGCCATGATGGACATGAGGAAGTCTTATCATGTTTGTTTGTATGTTTGAGGGAATTTTGAGGGAAAAATTCCTATAAGAGGGGAAGGATGTTACAACCTCAATTTTTGCATATGTTTTCATAATTGAATTGTAAAGATTTTGTGAATATGGACATAATTGAAAAGGTTGTATGATTTTCTTTAAGGGATGGATTTATTTGAAATTATCCTTTTGATAGGAATTTCGTGGTTCCTATTATTAGATTAATCCAATAATGGATATAAAAGAGAAGAGAAGAAGAAAAATCCAAATAAAAGGAAAAGATACAAGATAATGGATATTAAGCAAAGTAATTATGAGAAATACATAGAAATCTCAAAAAAGTAGAATTAATGGCCACAAGTAAATAAATTTCGTTTTTATGTGATTTTTAATAAAAGAAATGTGAAAAGAGGAAAAAGGAAATGAAAGATAAAGAGTAATCCTTGAAAAGAAATATATTAATAAAGAAATAAGTAAGATAATGAAAAATGAAGAATGCAGATGCATCTAGAAGGATGATAAGTATCCTTAAAAAGGATTTCTTGGGTTCCAAGGAGTCCAAGTTGTAAGATAATAAGTGAAGAAAGAGAAAAGATGTGAGAAATAAGCCTAACTGAGTAATATCTTGCATCTAAAGAAAAGGCCTGTTTTCTTTTAGATAATGAGCCCAAATTTGGAAGAGAGGTAGATTAAGTCATTATTAAGTTTCTCTCAAAATTTGGGATTAATTGGACACTTAGTTTGGGAGTTATGGCTTTTACAAATTTCCCTAAAGTGTTGTGATTATAATAAATGTCACACATTTTTTTCGATTAAATGAAAAAGGAAATAATGCCAACTGACGGATCAGGATCTGACAGCAACTGGGCATCTTCTTCCCCGAGTTAGAGAAGGAAATCGGCCATGAACATGGGGATTCTTTCCACCCGATTTCCTCATGAGTCTTTGTGTGGGCAAATAAGAAAATAGCTTAGTTAGATTTGGGAGAGGATTCTGAACCAAGAAATCCCTAGTTTGTCGAGGATTAGAGGCTTCTAGAGGAAATGCCCAATTGGGCCAGGAACTACGGCAGTACCAAGGTGGGAGAACCCTAGAAGAGCCCCTAAAACCTATAAATAGTACCCCCTCTCAACTCCTCTCACCCTCGCACACCCGAAAGATGCTTTCCTTTGTCGTCTCGTGCCCTGACATGCCAGGGACACCTTGCTCCGGCGAGCTTCCATTGCGAAGCCGTCGTGGGAATGGGCTACTAGATCAAAAGAACGCAAGCTCCAACCAGCGTCGGATCAAGGTCAGCGGTTGACCAAGGGCGTCGATCAACGGCACTGGTTCACCGAGTTCCTCAACACACGCTAGTAGGCGAGTGGGTCGTGAGCCGTTCGATCGCACTCAGTCAAAGGAGACCGAGAATCTGACGGCCCAGATATTTCCGAAAAACCCAAGTAAGTCACCTCTCTAGTCAAAAATTCAAGAAAAGATGGAATCTTGTTTAATTCGTTAAAAATCACTCCTTCGGCTGAAAAATACAAATGAGTAGTGCTTTTTTATCAGGAGAATGCGTAGAATCCAATAAAACACTTTTAAAGCCTAATTTTGTTCCTATTTGCAAAAGCATGCTGAGTTAATGAAAAGTTCTTAGAAATTATGTTAGAAACCCTAATTGAAATTAATGGTTAAGGTCATGATGCTTAATTGGTGAAATTAAGTAATAGTAACATGTTGAAATGTTAATGATGAACTTGAACCTGATCTAGATGAATTATTTCATGGTTTAGGGTTTTACACCAATTATGAATGATAAAGCATTTAGAAACCTTAATTTAGGGTAAAAGAGGAAAAGAACATATTTAATTCAAAATATGTGAAAATATGTTGTTAAATGATGATCCTAACTTGTTAGATGAGATAGGTTATGATCCTTAGGATTTGTGAGTTATTTTGCTTAATTAGGATTTGTAGTAATAAAAGTGAAAGAAACCCCTAATTGCAATGAAAACCCTAAAAATGGATTAGAAACCCTAGGAAGCGAGCTAGGTTTAATAGACCTTGATGGCATGATCAATGATAGGAAAACAATTGGATGCATATTTCAGGGTCATCTTGTGTGCTTGCTTGTTTACTGGATTACTTGCTTAGTTGGATTATTTCTGCACTCAAGTCAGCCTGACAGGTATGTGGTTAATTATGGTTAATCGCATCAGTTTTCTGAAGGTTTCCTGGATGATTGATCGCATTGAATGCAACCTATCAGTTTGGATGTTCATACTTGCAAATCATAAAGTCACTATGGTTATCACAATTATAATATAAGTGTGTATTCTTACACCTACATGCCATCCTAATGGATGATGCAAAAAGGTCAAGCCCAGGAGGGAAGACCCATGGGTACCATGAGTGGTGACCCCAGACACCAAGCTTGGGATTGAGAAGGTGGTCTTTGTTGCATGACTAATGGGCACCATGAGAGGTGACCCCAGGCACCAAGCTCAGGATTGAGAAGGTGGCCTTAAGTCAATGGTAAAAGAGAAACCCTAAAGAGGGTATTCCAGGGTTAGGGCAAAAGCGGTGGAGGATGTCACATTGAAAGCGTAAATTCACTTGTTAACTAACTTGATTGTGATATTTATATTGTTAGCCATATTTGTGAAATTTTGGTTGTCCCCACATATCGGCATATTCATATATGCTGAACGACGTGTTGTTTGTCAGCATTTTAGGTACAACCATGAAAAGAACAAACAGTAAAGTGACACATTGTGAAAATAAGAAATAAAGTGCGAGGAGGATTAGATAGAATAGATTTAAGCTATGGATAGTAGTAGATTTCTAAAGTTTTTAAAAGGTATGCAAAGTTTTATTTTATACCAGCTTTTAGTATAGTTTGGTAGAATTTTATAATTATTACTGATTATTTGTCGAACCTTTGATCTTATTAATTAGTATAACGGCTCTGACCTCTTGGTCTCCCTTAATTGGGGGTTACTGGGAGGCGGGGTCGTTACACCCCCACACTTGAAGATATTTAAGACTCGATTTTATTCCTCTCCATAACTCAAATGGACTACTCTCTACATGTTTATGAGGAACTCTATTCAGAATATGCAAAGCTGTATTCAAAGCTTCCCCCCACATGAAGTTGGGTAGACCTGAGGTTTGGATTAAAGAATTAATCATATCTATTTGGGTTCAGTTTTTACATTCAGCTATCCCATTAGACTGTGGTGAATAAGGAGTGGTAACCTCGTGAACTATACCATGTAATTGACAGAATTCCAAAAACAAGTTCGAGGTGTATTCTCCTCCCATATCAGACATTAATCGTTTAAGTATTTTTCCAGTTTGAGTTTCAGATTCTTTCTTATAAATTTTAAATGTATCCAATGCCTCATCTTTACTTCTAAGTAAAAAGACATAACAGTATCTACTTGCATCGTCAATAAAAGTTATAAAATAACGTTTTTTATCCCTAGTAGCAATTCCATTAAATTCACAGATATTTGTATGTACTAAATCCAAAATTTCTGAATTCCTATTCACAGAATGAAAAGGCTTCCTAGGCAGTTTATCTTTCACACAGATTTTACATTTATTATTACTAATTTTAGATTCAGGGATTAGATTCAGATTCACCATACACTTCATTGAGGCAACATTAACATGTCCCAAATGTGAATGCCAAATGTCAGATGATACAAGATTCATGCATACAAAACTAAAATCATTCAAATTTAAATTGGAATTTGAAACATGTTCAACATGAATCTTAAATAAGTTCTCCACATCACATAAATATCCCTTGCCAAAAAATAAATAATCACAAAGGTGTATAATGATAGCCTTATTACATTTGCAGTCTACTTTATAACCTTCCCTAACTAAAATTATGCCACTAAAGATATTGTGTCGAATGGTTGGAACATGTTTGACCCTGTGAAGAGTCAACACTTTCCCCGAAGGGAACTTCAAGTCCACCCATCCTTCGCCTTTGAATTTTGTAGAGCTGGAATCGTCCAAAGTCACAGACCGACCTCGAGAGGCCTGGTAAGACAAACAAGGGCTTATCAGCACACACATGTACATTAGCCCCAGTGTCAATTATCCAATAAAGTGGTTCAAAAATAGAAAGGATTTCAGGTTTAATAGACATGTACTCATCATTGAGGTTCAAGGATGTAGTCATCATGTTGACCACAGCCTTATCAGTTGCAGATGTGGTAGCTTTCTTTACCTTCTTAGGACAATCCTTGTTCCAGTGGCCAACCTGTCCATAAGTCCAATAAGTTTTGTTCTTTAGTTTCTTTTGGATCTTGGCCTTAGGTTTATGTACATTCTTAGTTTTCTTATCTTTGGTAGTTTTAGCAGTAGTAAAATTAATATTAGGGTTTGCATCAGTAGGCACCTTGATCGACTTCTCCTTTAAGTGTTCTTCTTGTATGTTTATATCCATCATTAGTTCTTCTATTATAAGTGTCCCTTTGCGGTACTTCAGAGACATACCAAACAATTCCCACAACTTAGGGAACTTTTCTATGATAGACATAACAACAAACTTCTCAGGCAATACCATCTTGGCATCTGAGAGTTTATGAACTAGGAGTTGAAGATCGTGTGTTTGATCAGAAACAGACTTACCCTATACCATCTGAAACTTAAGAAATTTAGACACGCAGTACTTTTCAGCGCCTTGGTTTTCAATACTAAAATTCTTAATTAATGGTTTCCACAAAACTTTGGACGTGGTGACAGGCGGCTTTGAGTAAGAGTCATACAACTTCTTATTTGAACCAAACAGAATCAAACCGTGGCATGTTTTGTCACCCTTCTTCCAATTAGCAATTATATTTATATTATCAGGAATATTATCATCATATTTAGGTTCGGTCTCTTCTAAGTACTGATCAAAACCCACAATATTCAGCCAAATTTGCATCCGACTCTGTCAACGGGCAAAGTTGGTACCAGTAAATTTTTCAGACATACTGTTGGTATCAATTTTATTTCCAGAACTATACCCTGACCGACCATTATTAATTAATGACAGACATTGATTTCTGTAAGACTGTTGAATAAAATTAGGTTTTTACGTCATTACATGCAACAACAACAGATGTAAAGAATTAACAATTACAGGCCAGATCCAGATAAGAAGCAGAAGATTAACAATGCAGGAGAAAAATTAAAGTGAGTTAGGAACCTGACTAGATCGTTCATTGAAAAATGAACAAGTTTTACTTAAAGAAATCAGTGCCACTCAGTCCACCAGGACAGGCGTCATTCTCCCAGTCGACCCAGTCATGAACCTGAGGAGAAGCGTCATGTTCGTGTAGACGACGAATGATGCAGATGAACATATGTACAATCACAAGTGCAGCTCAGCAACCGCAGGAACCACTGTCTGACAGGTTACATCTTGAAGGAAGAAAGTGAATGAGTTTGTTGCTTCCATGAGAGAGATCTCCAAGTGAGAAGCAGGAGCGATAGTGGCAGACTCTGGGATTAGAGCTAGCAAAACACTTGCACGAACGGCTGATGACTGTGTTGGAAAAGATGTGTTTAACCCTAATGACCGGAGGCCTATTTATAGCTTTACACGCCCCACTAATCCTAAGATGCAACCACTCGATTTTTCTTATACATATTGTGGAAAATTTCACAAAAGAGACACCTTCTAGTTAGGATTAATAAATCCAAATAGGAAAGAAATAATTAGTTAAATGAGTAATTAATTACGTAGTTGTTTCCTAGTACAAAAAGAAGACTGAAGACGGAACACATTCTCTACAATCCACAATGCACAAGCCAGAGTCCATGCCCGACCTAGCCCAGTCAGGTGAGGCATGGTGTGGCGCACGCACGTGCGTGTGTGTGTTTTGGTCACCCCACCCACCAAGGAGGTGAGCATACCCTCCTCCCAGGACCCCTTGGATACTAGTGTCCCATGTGATCCTACATATAAGGACCACAAAAGTTCTAAGAATGAGCAATATGGGATAAAACTTCTTTATCATTTGCACTAGAGACAAAACTACTTTTCTCACATGTACTAGCTGCACTACATTGGGCCTAATCCATGCTATATACATGGCTGCTACAGCCATATATCTAACATCTTTAAGTATGATTAAAAAGCGAAAAATAATATCATTTCTACAATATTTTCCAACACAAATTCATAAAGAAAAGTATTGCATGACAAAACATATGCATGTGGGTGTGTGTGGGTGTTCATCATGTGTGTGCGCACATGCATCTAAAAAAATTGTGTACGTGAGTACTTATCTTCATTTAAGATAATAGCAATACTCAAAGGAAAAATCTTATTTTATATATTTTATTGATACATGTAGCTTATATGTTTACAAAAATTAACTCAATCTGATATTCATAGTAAATGAAATGAAAAAAGGGTGTACATTGCCTAAAAATGATAAGTTGCAAAAATTGCAAAAATAATTAAATTCTATTCATCTATATCTCATGATGTACATGAGATATGATTGTGATTTCTTAACCACATATAATGTAGATAATTTTGATTTGATTTGTATGATCGGATCTTGTATTAAAAATTATACTTATGTTATTTAATGATCGATATAAATAAGATACATGTATTGACATATGTATATTTTCTCTCTCTCTCTCTCTCTGTAGAGAGGAAGAGAGAGTTAGGCTAGAATACACTCGAGTATACAGACCCTATGGTACACTCAAGTGGTGTTTGCATGTCAAGACTATTTTTTTGCAAAATGTAAGCCATTGATCTTCATTATCATATTATATTTAGGCTACATATAAATTTTGAACCCATTTGGATGAGTGTAAGTGTTGTGTTTAAATGTGCAAGTTTTAATATTTATAAGCTCGAGCACTACCCCACAAGTATACGGGTATGTGTAGTAATGAGATCGTCTGAGGGAGTAAGACATTGTTAGGCACAAGTGTGTTACAGTTCAACAATCTAGATCAGCTTGTAATAGTTGAGTTGGATTATGATTAACTAACTTGCAATCAAAAGAAACAAACAACTAAACTGAAATGGATTTAGATTAGAATTTAGGAGATCTTAGACATAGACTTTCACTTCCACACCATTACTCACATGCAACTACAAAATTAACATGTTAATTAACTTGCAAAGGAGGTTGCTATCATCTTATACCTTCTGATGATAAGAGATTATTCACATCTTTACATAAAACTCCCATGCCTGTGTTTATATTTGAACTACAACCTTAGATCCTTAATGTATCATAGCCACTCCTGTGGTCAAGGATTCGTTGTCAAGAGAATTACTACATACTCCTCAATACATCCTTCTGAATCGCATAAAAAGTATAAAATCATGTGGGTTTGATGGCCAAGAAAACATACAAGCAATTTAATACCATAGAAACTATTGGAAAAGCAAGATAACTAGCATTAGTTAAGAAATTCGAGTTCACATGCGGAATGACATGGGAGCTACTCTCCCAGGCCCAAGAAAAAGGATTCTACTCATGCATGTGAAGAAACACAAGTACAAGGTACAAACTTAAAAGTTTGACATGATTAGAGAGAAGAAAAGGAAAAAGAAACTGAAGAATGAAGTTGAGCGAGGTAAAAATCCAGCTTGAGGATGGAATTCCATCCTTGTATTGCTTCTATTCGGACCACTTTTCCTCCCGAGAAGCCCAGATGGAGTAGAGAAGCTCTGCTTTACTCTTTGAAGAAGAAACGGTGAAGAGTACAGGTTCTCTCTCAAGAAACCTCTTCTTCCTTTCTAAAATTACCCTCCTTTTTCTTTGCACCTTTTTCTGGTCAAAAAGTGTTTTAAAAATGATGAGAGATAACAGTCCCATCCAAGTATTTTCGTATTTAAAAGGTGGGACAATTGTCTTTTCAAAACTGCAGAATCTGTCGGGGACACGACGTGTCTGTGAAGGCACATGGTGTGTCAGCGTATGTAATTGTTGACTGAAACTGCTCTCGTGAAAAGTACAATTCATGTTGTTGAAAGACACACCGTGTTGCTTCTATGTGAAGTTGGCATGTGTGCTTAATGCACATCATGTGCTATTTAGCACACATCGTGTGTCTTGAATCAGGTCTCGTGAAGTCGTAGGACACGTCATGTTTATTAAACACACACAGTGTCGGCTTGATATAGCAGCCTTTGTCGATTTCTTGAATGAGTGAACACGTCGTGTTTGTTGAGGAATACGCCGTGTTTTTGTTTTTTCATTGAGGAATGCCCTTTTTGGAATGATACACGACGTGTGTAAAATGACACATGCCATGTCTTACTATGAAACTTTGTGAATTCCTATAGATCAAATGCAAATCATCACAGGGAATCCAACTAAGGTCAAATTTGGGTTGGATTAACCTCATTTCATCATCTTTACCTTGTACCAGCTGTCAGAATTATGCAACAAGTAAAACAACTAAAATACTAACAAATTAAGTATGATTAGAGGTAAAATAGAGAGACAAAATGGACTGAATTTGTGTACATAAGTGGACAAAAGTCTATATAAATTGTGCACAACAAATCCCTCTAATCTTGAACAATTGTCTGCCTTCAAACAAAAAGAGCATAGAAAGAAAAATGAAGGAATTGTCAAGTGCATGTAAATATCAAATAAAATGAAAGATATATGAGAGACCAAAACAATCATAACTAATAGATTTATACCTATGGCCATAAATTCATCTTAAACACTCAAGAAAAAATTTTAATTCAGAAGGGATGATGATAATTTAATGAATCAATCAACTGGGCAACACTAGATGGAGCTTGGATGACCAAGTCAAACAACTAGTGGGTTTGCAACCAAATATCTCAACTATTAAGGATGCAAATGATGGAATCTTAGTTGATGTTAACAAATTCAGTTATTCTCTCCTTATTTCCCAGAAAAGGATATGACAGTGGAAATGGGTTCCGACACTCGGCAGCTAAAATAGGCTTATCACACATGGAGTTTCGGTGGGGGTATTTTTACCCTCTTTTTTAGACATAATACCTAACCATCATGGTCAGATCAGACTTATACTAGGCTAGTATCATATGTGGAAAGTTTAGCCATCTTTGTATGGGGTATGAAGGTGAAGTAAGATAAAAGAAAATTTTAAATGAGTTAGGTTCTACTTTGAGAACCACGACGTCTGAAATTGGATTTTTTCCACAACATAGGAGAGTTAACTAAATTGCAATATTAGTTGGATTCCATTCATTTGTCTTGAGAATTTTTCATTGAAAGAGTGGTTGAAAATGCACTAAGAGCTTGAAAGGGAATCTCGTGTTCTAAATGATGTTGTAAAGTTGATTTACTCACAAAAATTGAAACCACTACATGTGTTGAGAAATCAAGGATGTGAAAGATGAATGTTCAGGGTAAAAGCATAAACCAAAATTAGACACATGTTGGTGGCTATGAAGTTTTATTTGATTAATGCCTGCCTTTTAAAATTTCTGTAATTGATATTTCTCAACAATGAGAGGACACTCAATTCAGCGTAGAAGGGATTCAATACACTTACATAAGATAAGCCTTGTATCATACTGGATTTGCCACAAGAAGAACAGAAACTAAAATAAGAACTAAGAAAAATATGATAAAAAGGAAACTACAACTACATTACCGGATGGTTGTTCCACCCCTAAGCTTGAAATATGCAGTGTCCTCACTGCATCAATCAGACTTAGGTTGGTAGCAACTAGGTACCTATCATGGAGAATCAAGATGAAAGGTCAGTGCCCTCATGACCAGCTGGGAAATGTTGGTGCAGAAGATCGTTGTCAGCGGGAATGTATGTAGGAGTCAGCTCTGGATGAGGTGGAGGTAGAGGTGGTTGTGGTGGAGACATGGCATAGTGGTCATGGGAAATATGGCACATGTCCATTCTTTGTATCATGTTGTGTATGACAGAATATTGTTGGCTTATCAGATCTAAACGGCTATCTTGCTGATCAAATCTTTGTTGGACATAGCCATATAGGTATTGTACATTGGGCTTGGTCCAGCTATACTATGTCTGCGTACTAATGAAGGAGGGTGGTGTTGTAGCAACTGTAATGGGTGCATCCTCACCCTGATCAGAACTTGAGAGATCAAATTTCAACTATCCTTGTTTGTTAAAGTTATGATTTCCAAGTTAGGAAATTTGATGAATTAGTCATCATCAAAGAACTGACTGAATTTGGAATTAACATTGTGAACCCGAACAAGTAAAGTAGAAGAAATAAGCAACTGCATGTCAACTAGGTTCTTTCCACGTGCAGCCTCCAGACCTATAAAATTAGCACCAACTTTACGGGCAATGTAGGTGATCAAACCTCAATCATGATATCACCTGACGAATTATTTTTTATGTCAAAGAACATGGTGAGAAATAAATACCCTACATTGATTTTGAAATCATTTGTCATTGCCCAAATAAAGAAAAGGTCTAGCTTCCCACATACTCCTATGATTTCCTTATTGCAAAAATCCATGTGCTAAGAAGGCGGTGGACATAACAGAAGATGGGATTATGGATGTTGGCTGCTCTAGCCTTCTTAGCTTCATGGATTTCTTCATTTATAATGCCACTCCAGAAAGTATCACTATAA
Organism: Alisma plantago-aquatica; assembly: GCA_963693085.1. Taxonomy (NCBI): domain Eukaryota; kingdom Viridiplantae; phylum Streptophyta; class Magnoliopsida; order Alismatales; family Alismataceae; genus Alisma; species Alisma plantago-aquatica. The sequence continues at coordinate 330,206,661 of OY856414.1, forward strand.
AACTGTTGTGGATAAGAACAAGCTCCCCCATAGTGGCATTGAAATGCCTCACAAAATTGTCTGGATGTTAACTTGTATTGCTGGCCCAAAAGATGGAATTGAATGCAAATGCCTCATGGCACTTTTTGGGGTCAGTTTCAACCTTCCATGTAGTTAGAAATTCATAGATGAGTCTATCTAGGTATTTCTCACCGTGCAGAAGGTGTACTTTAGTCCCAGCTCCTCCAACAGACCTAAGACTTCATCTTTGAATCCAGTGCCTTCATTGTTTGCTCATAGGCAAAGCACGTAGGGAGAAACCTACGAGTGATAAATGTTGGTAAGTAGCATCTTCTGACTCTATGAATCTAAAATGAGTAGTGGAGACATAGATGGGAGATGAGGAAGAGCTTTCTCCCCATCGGCCTTTGGAGGCTTGCTTGATTGGTGTCATTCGTGGCCTGTTTTGCATTGCTGGAACAAAGCACACGGCATGTTGGAGTGAGGACACATTGAGTCTTTTGCTGTGGAAAATGGGTAAACCTTGAACATCATGACCCCGCGTGTTCAGGAAAGAGCACGACGTGTATTCTAGGAAGAAGGCTGCTTCCTGGGTCACGGCGTGTCCTTGAGTCTAACGGTGGTGATGATGGTGCTTGATTCACAATGGCAGATGTCTGCTCCGGGCTTGATGGTGTCGACGGCATCAACGGTGTGAACTTAGTGGATGGCAAACCAGCATTGTGAGAGGATGTGACAGTTAATTCCAGCTAGGGTGTGGGGTTGGTATGTATAGTGGATTTATGGTGATCGAAGATAAGACTGGTGTTTTTGTGCGGAGGCGACGACGGTGTGCACGGATGGCAGCAGCGCTAATCATGCACGACGGTCAAAATGATGGTGGCGGTCGAAAGTGGTCCTTGGAGGCGGCACTGAGTGTTGGGCGTTGGATCTGGATGTTGCAACTATTGCGGTGAAGACTAGTAGTGGTGTGCTTATGCGGAGAAGGTAGCGGCAGCAGTAAAGTCGGTGTGAGTCGGGCTTGAACATGCCAAGAAGTGAGGATGTGCAACAGTTGGGAACGGTGCACCCGTTGTGAGTTGATAGAATAAGTCAGGGCGGCGGCTGAAGATTTGGTGCTAAAAATCCTATTTATGTTTTTTGAACATGGTGTGTACTTTGTAGTACATGGCGTGTTCCAATGCACATGTTGGATGCCTTTTTTTAATTTTGATTTGCTTGATGAAGATACGGCATGTCGAATAAATGGTATTCAGGTCTTTTCTACAATTTATCCAATTGGGAGGTTTTCTTTGTAAATTGTCACATGCATCATAATCTTTAGATATTCCCTTACCATTCTCGAGTTTTTGAACCATGGTACACCTAGTTGCACCTTGGTTTCAAGGTGTTTCTTTCCAAGGGCATTTTAGGGTTACTCTCTTTATAAATGAGCTTATCTTTAGAAGCTATCAACCAATGGGATTATTTCTTTGATTGGAGGTCGGTTGGGATGGACTATAAGTGTCCATAAACTGACATTTGATATTCAAGAAGCCTCTATGAGTTGTCCTCTTGCATGGCCATGAAATCCCTAGGTTATGGACACATGGAAAGCTCTATGGAAACCTCATGCTTGACTTCTTCCTTATCCATAAAGGTTTGCATGTCCATAGGCACCCTTAGCATTGGACACATGGAAAGTAACTTCACACCTCATGCTTGACTTCTTCCTTATCCATAAAGGCTTGCATGTACATGGACACCCTTATACATGACACATGGAAAGTCTCATAGACACCTCATACTTGACAGCTTTCTTTATATAGCCATATCTACCCCTTCCCAACTCCCAATTCAAAAACTCTTGCTCTCCTTTATTTACTCTAGCATAGAGCATCATTCCTACTATGTTTTTCCACGAAGTTGTTGTATCGAGGTAAAAGGAGGTCCCTACCTTGGTGAATAAGGCTCCTAGGGTTCCAAATTTCTCTATTTAGGATTTCTTAAGCTCCTCCTTGGTTATTTTGGCAAAAACTAGTAAGTATCCTCCTTTCATTCCCTATTTTAATGTTGTTAGTCTTCCTTCCACCTTCCTCCAGGTCGGAACCATGGCCTTCCATGGTGAAACCCCACTTAGAACCCATAAACACCTCATATCCATGTTCTTTTGTTAGAGTTTTTCACCTCTAAAGTGGAGAAGGTGCTTCTTGCTCAAGATAGGAGCTTTGTTGGAGAAATCAGCCTCTCTAAGCTTGGGAACCTTATTTATTAGACCTATCCACCTTCCCTAGATGTTCTTTGGAGGTCTAGACTTGACTTGGACTGTTTAGACTCTGAAGTTGAGGTATGATGTATCCCCTATTCTTCTATGTTGATAAATTCACCTATGCTTATTCATTCTCTTTGTCTTATGGACATTGGCCTATACACAATGCATTTCCTTTTGAAAATCATGGTTAATATGAACTAGCTTATTTGATATTCATCATTGTGATCATGGATATTCTTTTGAACTCTTATCTTATGCTTTGTTCATGATGGAACTCTTAAATATGACATGTGATGTCTTTTTCCCACTTATGAGGTGGATGTATATATTGGTCACTTATGTGGTGACTAGTTTATATATTCTGACTATACTTTCTACTTGCCTCTACATTTACCATGCTATGTGATTCAGTACCACTTGAGTAGTGTAATTGCATTCATTTTTATGGAAGATGTGTTATTTCCTGTCGAGCAGATGTGATGTTTCCTGCTCTTTTGGGATGGAAAGGAACCTCATGCTTAGGGCAAGATGTATTATTCTTGGCCCATGTTGTATATATTTGGGAGATTGGAAGTATTCCTTTGTCTATCAGGTTTCAAGTTCATGAGACTTGGTCGCCTTTGTGTTTATATTATTCTAGGGCTGTGCTTATCTCACATGCATGCATGTTGATAATGATTGTAGGGGTGTGTGCCCTACTTTCTTTACATGTTCTAGTATGGCACAACTTTATTATTTTAATTATGGCAAGTATCTCATTTGTTATTGAAAATCATTTCTCTTGATACCCACTTGGGTTGTCCTTATCTTTTTCATGGGAAGCCTTTACACTTTGATGTCTTTTATTCCATATATTACTCAACTTACTATTTAGTATGCACATACCAGCCTTTGCTAATGTCATCTATTTTCTCTTCTTGCCGGTGTATGCTTCCAACCCTAGGTGAAGGACTTGGATGATAAGGCATGAAGTTTTTGGACTAGCTTAAGGAGTTAAAGCTTGGAGACAAAGTTGTTATGCTTTAGATTTCCCTCTACTTAGATCCTTATATTGTATCATACATGTAAACCCTTACAGGATATTATGATGTACTTTTGTAATAACCTTGTGATAAATTGAATATAGTCAACATTTTTATTCCTCTTCTATACTTTGGTTTTTTTTAATACCATTTATTAAAATTTTGAAAATGTTACACCTATTCCATCATACCTTTGAGTGTGTTTAGAATGGATGTTTTATTCTTCAATTTTTTTTTAGTAAGGGGGTGATCCCGCCTCCTTTCATCATGGTATTAGAGCCCATGGTAGTTGGAATCTGACTATTTCAATTTTGTTTCCCGAGTTAGAATACTTGCCTTACCTTTAAGTGACATGTTTGCCCTAGAGTTGATTAATAGATGATGAAGGGTTGATTTAGGATCCTATAGTTTCAAATTAGAATAATGATGAATAGATCCCTAAAATACTTATAACTAAAAGATGCATAAATAACCATAGTAACTTGAGGTGGTTTATCTTGGCCTTTAGGAAGCTACTAGGACATGAAGTTGAAAGAAAAGGTGTCTAGAAAGGATCAGGGTTTGGGGGCTGGCAAGATTTTCCTCCGCCCCACTAGCTTGGTTTACGAGGACTCCTAAATCCATATGATACCAGCCTAGCCTGAGCTAATATGAATTGTCCAAAATAACATGCTTTTAGGCAATAGTAGCCTTAGACATCTATATGATTTATCTTTAGGGACCCTAATATGTTGAACTAGTCTCCCAGGTGTAAAGACTTGTTTGAGGATGGACAAGACCAAGTTAACCCATAGTTCATAGTTAGTCTTTACAAGTTATGTTTCTTTTTCTTCTTTTTTTGCATTATGCTTATGTAGTTGGATGTAAGGAAGTGTAGTTGAACCTTTTATACCTAAAGAATAGTTTTGACTTAATAATATGAATCCTTTAAGGGGTGGTGAATAAGTTTTTTTCTTATATATGGATGTTTTGATTTTTAGGGTGAAATCCCTTTAAGGGGTTGTGTGTTGTAACATACTAGATCTCGAACCCTACCCTGGAAGTTGACATTTTGGACTTATACAAGGTTGAAGGTTAGACCTAAATAGATGTTTAATATAACCCCAATGAGATAATTCATGTATATATCACCTTAATGTAACCTAATGTTCTAACATTAATCTTAGGTTTATAATGGATACATAAAATATGCCACATAACTCATTTTGGTGGTGATATGAAGATAAGGAACTTAATTGTATGAATAATTTAGATAATGGGCCATATGACATATCTCATAAAAATATTTCTCAAAAGTGTGAATAAACTTCAAATTTGAAATCTAAATATCAAAATTAACCTACATGTCAAATTTCATCTAATTTGGACCACCTTGAAATATTAAGATAAGTTAGGAGAGAGAAAATGAGTAAAAGGCATAGTAATGAATAATGTGATTATATAACTTTAAAATATGGAAATTATGGCAAATTCATATTCAACACATCAAAGATAACTTGAGGATGAATTTTGGTCCAATTTGGATGTTGTTTGTGCAAGTTATGCAATTTTAGGTACATTCTAGACTTTTCTACAATTTACCCAATCGGGAGGTTTTCTTTGTAAATTGTCACATGCATTATAATCTTTAGATATTCCCTTACCATTCTTTATTTTTTGAACCATGGGACACCTAGTTGCACCTTGGTTTGAAGGTGTTTCTTTCCAAGGGCATTTTAGGGATCACTCTCTTTATAAATGAGCTTATCTTTAGAAGCTATCAACCAATGGGGTTATTTCTTTGATTGGAGGTCGGTTGGTATGGACTATAAGTATCCATAAACTGACATTGATATTCAATAAGCCTCTATGAGTTGTCCTCTTGCATGGCCATGAAATCCCTAGGCTATGGACACATGGAAAGCTCCATGGACACCTCTTGCTTAACTTCTTCCTTATCCATAAAGGTTTGCATGTCCATAGGCACCCTTAGCATTGGACACATGGAAAGTAACTTGACACCTCGTGATTTAATTCTTACATATCCATAAGGGCTTGCATGTCCATGGACACCGTTATACATGACACATGGAAAGTCTAATAGACACCTCATACTTGACCTCTTTCTTTATATAGCCATATCTACCCCTTCCCAACTCCCAATTTGAAAATTGTTGATCTCCTTTATTTCTTCTAGCTTAGATCATCATTACTACTCTGTTTTTCCATGAAGTTTCTGTCCCAAGGTAAAAGGAGGTGCCTAGGTTGGTGAAGAAGGCTCCTAGGGTTCCAAATTTCTCTATTTAGGATTTCTTAAGCTCCTTCTTGGTGATTTTGACAAAAACTAGTAAGTATCCTCCTTTCCTTCCTTATTTTCATGTTTTTAGTCTTCGTTACACCTTCCTCCAGGTTGGAACCATGGCCTTCCATGGTGAAACGCCACTTAGAACCCATAAACACCTCATCTCCATGTTCTTTTGTTAGGGTTTTTCACCTCTAAAGTGGAGAAGGTGCTTCTTGCTCGAGATAGGAGCTTTGTTGGAGAAACCAACCTCTCTAAGCTTGGGAACCTTACTTATTGGACCTATCCACCTTCCCTAGAGGTTCTTTGGAGGCCTAGGCTTCACTTGGAATGTTTAGACTCTGAAGTTGAGGCATGATGTATCCCATATTCTTCTATGTTGAGCAATTCACCGATGCTTATTCATTCTTTTTATCCTATGGACATTAGCCTATACACAATGTATTTTCTTTTGAAAATCATGGTTCATCTAAACAACCTTATTTGATATTGATCATGTTATCATGGATATTCTTTTGAACTTGTATCTTATGCTTTGTTCATGATGGAACTCTTAAAGATGACATGTGATGTCTTTTGCCCACTTATGAGGTGGATGTATATGTTGGTCACTTATGTGGTGACTAGTTTATATATTCTGACTATTCTAATTGCCTCTACATTTAACATGCTATGTGATTCAGTAGCACTAGAGGAGTGTAATTGCATTGGTTTTTATGGCAGATGTGTTATTTCCTGCCGAGCAGATGTGATATTTCCTACTCTTTTGGGATGGAAAGGAACCTCATACCCAGGGCAAGATGTGTTATTCTTGGACCACATTTTATATATTTGGGAGATTGGAAGTATTCCTTTCTCTATCAGGTTTCAAGTTTATGAGACTTGCCCGCCTTTGTGTTTATTTTATTCTAGGGCTATGCTTATCTCACATGCATGCATTTTGATGATGATTGTAGGGGTGTGTGCCCTACTTTCTTTACATGTGCTAGTATGACACAACTTAATTGTTTTAATTATAGAAAGTATCTCTTTTGTTATTGAAAATCATTTCTCTTGATACCCACTTGGGTTGTCCTTATCTTTTTCATGGGAAGCCTTTACACTTTGATGTCCTTTATTCCATATATTGCTCAATTTCCTATTTAGTATGCACATACCATCCTTTATTGATGTCATCTATTTTCTCTTCTTGTTGGGGTATGGTTCCAACCCTAGGTGAAGGACTTGGATGAAAAGGCATGAAGTTTTGCACTAGCTTAAGGAGTTAAAGCTTGGAGACAAAGTTTTTATGGTTTAGATTTCCCTCTACTTAGATCCTTATGTTGTATCATACATGTAAACCCTTATGGGATGTTATGATGTACTTTTGCAATAACCTTGTGATAAATTGAATATAGTCAACATTTTTATTCTGCTGCTATACTTTGGTTTTTTTAATAACATTTATTGAAATTTTGAAAATGTTACACCTATTCCAGCATACCTTTGAGTGTGTTTGGAATGAATGTTTTATTCTTCAAATTTTTCTTAGTAAGGGGGTGATCCCGCCTCCTTTCAACATGGTATCAGAGCCCATGGTAGTTAGAATCTGACTATTTCAATTTTGTCTACCTAGTTAGAATACTTGCCTTACCTTTAAGTGACATGATTGTCCTAGAGTTGATCAATATATGATGAAGGTTTTATTTAGGATCCTATAGTTTCACATTAGAATAATGATGAATAGATCCCTAAAATACTTACAACCAAAAGATGCATAAGTAACCATAGTAACTTGAGGTGGTTTAGCTTGGCCTTTAGGAAGCTACTAGGACATGAAGTTGAAAGAAAAGGTGTCTAGAAAGGATCAGGGTTTGGGGTTTGGTAAGATTTTCCTCTGTACCACTAGCTTGGTTTACGAGGACTCCTGAATCCATATGATACCGGCCTGGCCTGAGCTGATATGAATTGTCTGAAATAGCATGCTTTTAGGCAATAGTAGCCTTAGACATCTATATGATTTATCTTTAGGGACCCTAATATGATGAACTAGTCTCTCAGGTGTAAATACTTGTTTGAGGATGGACAAGACCAAGTTAATCAATAGTTCATAGTTAGTCTTTACAAGTTATGTTTCTTTTTCTTTTTCTTTTTGCATGATGCTTATGTAGTTGGATGTAAGGAATTGTAGTTGAACTTTTTGTACCTAAAGAATAGTTTTAACTTAATAAGATGAATCCTTTAAGGGGTGGTGAATAATTTGTTTTCTTATATATGGATGTTTTGATTTCGTGGACAAAATCCCTTTAAGGGGTGGTGTGTTGTAACATACTAGATCTCGGACCCTACCCTAGAAGTTGACATTTTGGACTTAGACAAACAAGGTTGAAGGTAAGACCTAAAAATATGTTTAGTATAACCCCAATGAGCTAATGCATGTATAGATCACCTTAATGTGACCTAATGTTCAAACATTAATCTTAGGTTTATAATGGATACATGAAATATGCCACATAAATCATTTTGGTGGTAATATGAAGATAAGGAATTTAATTGGATGAATAATTTAGATAATGGGCCATATGAAATATCTCATAAAAAGAAGCCTCAAAAGTGGAAACAAACTTCAAATTCAAAATCTAGATATCAAAATTAGCCTACATGTCAAATTTCATCTAATTTGGACCACCTTAAAATATTAAGATAAGTTAGGAGAGAGAAAATGAGTAAAAGGCATAGTAATGAATAATGTGTATAACTTCAAAATATGTAAATAACTTAAAATTCATATTCAACACATCAAATATAACTTGAGGATGAATTTTGGTCCACTTTGGATGTTGTTTGTGCAAGTTATGCAATTTTAGGTACATTTTTTACTTTTCTGCAATTTACCCAATTGGGAGGTTTTATTTGTAAATTGTCACATGAATTATAATATTTAGATATTCCCTTACCATTCTCGAGTTTTTGAACCATGTGACACCTAGTTGCACCTTGGTTTGAAGGTGTTTCTTTCCAAGGGCATTTTAGGGATTACTCTCTATATAAATGAGCTTATCTTTAGAAGCTATCAACCAATGGGGTTATTTCTTTGATTGGAGGTCGGTTGGGATGGACTATAAGCATCCATAAACTGACATTTGATATTCAAGAAGCCTCTATGATCTGTCCTCTTGCATGGCCATGAATTCCCTAGGCTATGGACACATGGTAAGCTCCATGAATACCTCATGCTTGACTTCTTCCTAATCCAAAAAGGTTTGCATGTCAATAGGCACCCTTAGGATTGGACACATTGAAAGTAACTTGACACCTCATTCTTGACTTCTTCCTTATCCATAAAGGCATCCATGTCCATGGACACCCTTATACATGATACATGGAAAGTCTCATAGACACCTCATACTTGTTCTCTTTCTTTATATAGCCATATCTACCCCTTCCCAACTCCCAATTCGAAAATTCTTACTCTCCTTTATTTCCTCTAGCTTAGAGCATCATTCCTACTCTATTTTTCCACGAATATGATGTCCCAAGGTAAAAGGAGGTGCCTACCTTGGTGAAGAAGGCTCCTAGGGTTCCAAATTTCTTTATTTAGGATTTCTTAAGCTCCTCCTTGGTGATTTTGACAAAAACTAGTAAGTATCCTCCTTTCCTTCCCTATTTTCATGTTGTTAGTCTTCCTTCCACCTTCCTCTAAGTCGGAACCATGTCCTTCCATGGTGAAACCCCACTTAGAACCCATAAACACCTCATCTCCATATTCTTTTGTTAGGGTTTTTCACCTCTAAAGTGGAGAAGGTACTTCTTGCTCAAGATAGGAGCTTTGTTGGAGAAACCAGCCTCTCTAAGCTTAGGAATCTTACTTATTGGACCTGTCCACCTTCCCTAGATGTTCTTTGGAGGCCTAGGCTTGACTTGGACTATTTAGACTCTGAAGTTGAGGTACGATGTATCCCCTATTCTTCTATGTTGAGCAATTCACCTATGCTTATTATTTCTCATTGTCCTATGGACATTAGCCTATACACAATGTATTTTCTTTTGAAAATCATGGTTCATCTGAACTAACTTATTTGATATTGATCATGTGATCATGGATATTCTTTTGAACTCTTATCTTATGCTTTGTTCATGATAGAACTCTTAAAGATGACATGTGATGTCTTTTGCCCACTTATGAGGTGGATGTATATGTTGGTCACTTATGTGGTGATTAGTTTATATATAATGACTATACTTTTTACGTGCCTCTACATTTAACATGCTATGTGATTCAGTAGCACTAGAGTAGTGTAATTGCATTGGCTTTTATGGAAGATGTGTTATTTCCTACCGAGCAGATGTGATATTTCCTACTCTTTTAGGATTGAAAGGAACCTCATACTCAGGGCAAGATGTGTTATTCGTGGCCCATGTTTCATATATTTGGGAGATTGGAAGTATTCCTTTCTCTATCAGGTTTCAATTTTATGAGACTTGGCCACTTTTGTGTTTATATTATTCTAGTGCTATTCTTATCTCACATGCATGTAGTTTGATGATGATTGTAGTGGTGTGTGCCCTACTTTCTTTACATGTGCTAGTATGGCACAACTATATTTTTTAATTATGGAAAGTATCTCTATTGTTATTGAAAATCATTTCTCTTGATACCCACTTGGGTTGTCCTTATCTTTTTCATGGAAAGCCTTTACACTTTGATGTCATTTATTCCATATATTGCTCAATTTCCTATTTAGTATGCACATACCAGCCTTTGCTGATGTCATCCATTTTCTCTTCTTGCTGGGGTATGCTCCCAACCATAGGTGAAGGAATTCGATGATAAGGCATGAAGTTTTGGACTAGATTAAGAAGTTAAAGCTTGGAGACAAAGTTGTTATAGTTTAGATTTCCCTCTACTTAGATCCTTATGTTGTATCATACATGTAAACCCTTACAGAATATTATGATGTACTTTTGTAATAACTTTGTGATAAATTGAATATAGTCATCATTTTTATTTTGCTGATATACTTAGGTTTTTTTTAATACCATTTATGGAAATTTCGAAAATGTTACATCTATTGCAGCATACCTTTGAGTGTGATTGGAATGGATGTTTTATTCTTCAAAAAAAAATTAGTAAGGGGGTGATCCCGCCTCCTTTCAGCATGGTATCAGAGCCCATGGTAGTCGGAATCTGACTATTTCAATTTTGTCTCCCTAGTTAGAATAATTGCCTTACCTTTAACAGACATGTTTTCCCTAGAGTTGATCAATATATGATGAAGGGTTGATTTAGGATCCTATAGTTTCACATTAGAATAATTATGAATAGATCCCTAAAATACTTACAACTAAAAGATGCATAAGCAACCATAGTAACTTGAGGTGGTTTAGCTTGGCCTTTAGGAAGCTACTAGGGCATGAAGTTGAAAGCAAAGGTGTCTAGAAAGGATCAAGGTTTGGGGGTTGGCAATATTTTCCTCCGCACCACTAGCTTGGTTTATGAGGACTCTTGAACCATATGATACCGACCTGGCCTGAGCTGATATGAATTGTCCGAAATAGCATGCTTTTAGGCAATAATAGCCTTAGACGTCTATATGATTTATCTTTAGGGACCCTAATATGTTGAACTAGTCTCCCATGTGTAGAGACTTGTTTGAGGATGGATAATACCAAGTTAACCTATAGTTCATAGTTAGTCTTTACAAATTATGTTTCTTTTTCTTTTTGCATGATGCTTATGTAATTGGATGTAAGGAAGTGTAGTTGAATCTTTTGTACCTAAAGAATAGTTTTGACTTCATAAGATGAATCCTTTAAGGGGTGGTGAATAAGTTGTTTTCTTATATATGGATGTTTTGATTTCGAGGACAAAATCTCTTTAAGGGGTGGTATGTTGTAACATACTAGATCTCAGACCCTACCCTGGAAGTTGACATTTTGGACTTAGCCAAACAACGATGAAGGTTAGACCTAAATAGATGTTTAGTATAAGCCCAATGAGCTAATTCTTGTATAGATCACCTTAATGTAACCTAATGTTCTAACATTAATCTTAGGTTTAAAATGGATACATAAAATATGCCACATAACTCATTTTGGCGGTAATATGAAGATAAGGAACTTAATTGGATGAATAATTTAGATAATGGGCTGTTAATGGGACATATGACATATCTCATAAAAATAGGTCTCAAAAGTGGAAAAAAACTTCAAATTTGAAATCTAAATATCAAAATTAGCCTACATGTCAAATTTCATCTAATTTGGACCACCTTGAAATATTAGGATAAGTTAGGAGAGAGAAAATGAGTAAAAGGCATAGTAATGAATAATGTGATTATATATCTTTGAAATATGGAAATAATGTCAAATTCATATTCAACACATCAAAGATAACTTGAGGATGAATTTTGGTCCAATTTGGATGTTGTTTGTGCAAGTTATGCAATTTTAGGTACATTCTAGACTTTTCTACAATTTACCCAATTGGGAGGTTTTCTTTGTAAATTGTCACATGAATTATCATATTTATATATTCCCTTACCATTCTCGAGTTTTTGAACCATGGAAAACTAGTTGCACCTTGGTTTGTAGGTGTTTCTTTCCAAGGGCATTTTAGGGATTACTCTCTTTATAAATGAGCTTATCTTTAGAAGCTATCAACCAATGGGGTTATTTCTTTGATTGGAGGTCGGTTGGTATGGACTATAAGTATCCATAAATCAACATTTGATATTCAAGAATCCTCTATGAGTTGTCCACTTGCATGGCCATGAAATCCCTAGGCTATGGACACATGGAAAGCTCCATGGACACCTCATGCTTAACTTCTTCCTTATCCATAAAGGTTTGCATGTCCATAGGCACCCTTAGCATTCAACACATGGAAAGTAACTTGACACCTCGCTCTTGACTTCTTACTTATCCATAAAGGCTTTCATGTCCATGGACACCCTTATACATGACACATGAAAAGTCTCATAGACACCTCATACTTGACCTCTTTCTTTATATAGCCATATCTACCCCTTCCCAACTCCCAATTCAAAAACTCTTACTCTCCTTTATTTCCTCTAACTTAAAGCATCATTCCTACTCTATTTTTCCATGAAGGTTTTGTCACAAGGTAAAAGGAGGTGCCTACCTTGGTGAAGAAGGCTCCTAGGGTTCTAAATTTCTCTATTTAGGATTTCTTAAGCTCCTCCTTGATGATTTTGACAAAAACTAGAAAGTATCCTCCTTTCCTTCCCTATTTTCAAGTTGTTAGTCTTCCTTTCACCTTCCTCCAGGTCGGAACCATGGCATTCCATGGTGAAATCCCACTTAGAACCCATAAACACCTCATCTCCATATTCTTTTGTTAGGATTTTTCACCTCTAAAGTGGAGAAGGTGCTTCTTGCTCGAGATAGGAGCTTTATTGGAGAAACCAGCTTCTCTAAGCTTGGTAACCTTACTTATTAAACATGTCCACCTTCCCCAGAGGTTCTTTGGAGGACTAGGCTTGACTTGAACTATTTAGAGTTTGAATTTGAGGTTTGATGTATCCCCTATGCTTCTATGTTGAGCAATTCACCTATGTTTATTCATTCTCTTTGTCTTATGGACATTAGCCTATACACAATGTATTTTCTTTTGAAAATCATGGTTCATCTGAACTACCTTATTTGATATTGATCATGTGATCATGGATATTCTTTTGAACTCTTATCTTGTGCTTTGTTCATGATGGAACTCTTAAAGATGACATGTAATGTCTTTTGCCCACTTATGAGGTGGATGTGTATGTTGGTCACTTATGTGGTGACTAGTTTATATATTCTGACTATACTTTCTACTTGCCTCTACATTTAACATGCTATGTGATTTGGTAGCACAAGAGTAGTGTAATTTCATTGGTTTTTATGGCAGATGTGATATTTCCTACCAAGCAGATGTGATATTTCCTGCTCTCTTGGGATGGAAAGGAACCTCATACCCAAGGCAAGATGTGTTATTCTTGGCCCATGTTTTATATATTTGGGAGATTGGAAGTATTCATTTCTCTATCAGGTTTCAAGTTTATGAAACTTGTCCACCTTTGTGTTTATATTATTCTGGGGCTATGCTTATCTCACATGCATGCATGTTGATGATGATTGTATGGGTGTGTGTCCTACTTTCTTTACATGTTCTAGTATGGCACAACTTTATTGTTTAATTATGTCCAGTATCTCTATTGTTATTGAAAATCATTTCTCTTGATACCCACTTGGGTTGTCCTTATCTTTTTCATGGGAAGCCTTTACACTGTGATGTCCTTTATTCTATATACTGCTCAATTTCCTATTTAGTATGCACATACCAACCTTTTTTGATGTCATCTATTTTCTCTTCTTGCTGGGGTATGCTTCCAACCCTAGGTGAAGGACTTGGATGATAAGTAGCTTAAGGAGTTAAAGCTTGAAGACAAAGTTGGTATGGTTTAGCTTTCCCTCTACTTAGATCATTATGTTGTATCATACATGTAAACCCTTACGGGATATTATGATGTACTTTTGTAATAACCTTGTTATAAATTGAATATAGTCAACATTTTTATTTGGCTGCTATACTTTGGTTTTTTTTAATACCATTTATTGAAATTTTGAAAATGTTACACCTATTCCAGCATACCTTTGAGTGTGTTTGGAATGGATGTTTTATTCTTCAAAAAAAATTTAGTAAGTGGGTGATCCCACCTCCTTACAGAATAAGAGGCTCCCTGCTCTATATTCTCTCCTTTAGTGTATAGTTTGTAGCATTGACCATTAACTTTGAATGAAGCTTCTTTTCCTTGCAGGTTCGCGGTTCCATAAGGGTAGACCTTCAACACCAAGAAGGGGCCAGACCATTTAGAATGCAGCTTTTTTAGAAAGAATTTGAGCTTGGAGTTGAATAGCAACACTAGATCTCCTTCTTTGAAATCTCTAGTATTGATCCTTTTATCATTCCATCTCTTTGTTTTCTTCTTATAGATCTTGGTGTTTTCATATGCATCTAATCTAAGCTCTTCCAGCTCTTAAAGTTGGAGTAGCCTTCATTGTCTTGCTTTCTTCAGTCGTAGTTGAGAAATTTAATAGTCCACAGTGCTCTATGCTCAAGTTCTATAGGTAGATGACAAGATTTTCTATAGACCATCTTGAATGGATTCATATTGATAGGTGTCTTGTAAATTGTACTATAAGCCCACAGTTCATCATCTAATTTGAGTGCCCAATCTATTCTTGAGTTAGAAACTATTTTCTCTAATATTGCCTTCAATTGTCAATTTGAAATCTTAACTTGCTTTGAAGTTTGTGGATGGTATGGTGTAGAGAACGTATGCATCACACCATATTTTCTAAGAAAACTATTGAAATTCCTCTCATTGAAATGATTTCCTTCGTCTAAGATGACTGCTCTTAGAATCCCAAATCTTGGAAAATGGTCTTCTGGAATAACTTCATCGCTGATTTTGCATCTGAATCTTGAGTCAGACTAACCTCTACCCACTTTGATATATAATCACACAACTAGGATGAACTTATAACTGCATGAAGAGAGAAACGGGCCCATATAGTCTATGCCCCATACATCAAAAACTTCAATCTTAAGAAATGAATTCAGTGGCATCTCTCCTTCTTTGAAATACCTCCTGATCTTTGACATTTATCCCAAGCTTTAACAAATACATGTACATCACATAATCGAGTTGAACAATAAAAACATACTTCTAGAATCTTTGTTGAAGTCTTGTCTTTTCCAAAATGTCCTCCATAAGGAGAGGAATGACATTTAGAAATCACACATGCAATCTCTTCATTGGGAATACATCTCCTAATCAGCCCATCTTTCCATTACTTGAACAATGGGGGGTCATCCCAATAGTAAAATTTGACATCATGAAGGAACGTCTTTTTCTATTGATAGGTGACATCAGGAGGAAGGCATCCAGTGGCTAGATAGTTTGCAAAATCGGCAAACCACGGTGTCACAAGTGAATATACAACATATAGCTTCTCAATGGGTAGATTGTCATAAATAAGAACCTTGTCTTCGACACTTGTGGATAGACATGAAAGGTGATCAGCTATATTGTTTTTTGTCCCCTTTTTGTCTTTGATTTCCATGTCAAACTACTATAACATCATTATCCAATGGATAAGATGGGGTTTGGCATCCTTGTTTCTCATGAGATATCAAATTGTAGCATGATCTGTGCATACAATGACTTTAGGCCCCATAAGATATTGTCGGAACTTATCAAAAGCATAGTCTATAGCAAGCATCTCTTTTCAATAGTAGTATAATTTATTCGAGCATCATCTAAGGTCTTGTTTGCATAATGAATAGCATGGAGCTTATTGTCTCGCCTTCATCCTAGGACTGCCCCTATGGTGTAATCAATGGCATCATACATGATTTCAAAAGGAGCACGCTAGTTCGGTGATTGAATGATAGGGGATGATATAAGAGCATCTTTCAATCTTTGAAAAGTTGTTTTTCATTCTTCATTAAATATAAATTCAGCATCTTTGTACAAGAAGGAGCAGGAGGCTTTGCAATCTTTAAAAAGTCTTTAATGAATCTTCTATACAACCCCGCATGTCCCAAAAAACTGCAAACTTCGTTCACTATTTTTGGAGTTGACATCGTCTTAATAGATTCAACCTTTGCTTTATCAACCTCAATCCCTTTGTTTGAAATGACATGACCAAGTATAACCCCAGATTTTACCATATAATGCCACTTCTCCTAATTGGGCACAAGGTTGACCTGTTTACATCTTTGTCAAACTTTAGTTGGATTTATCAAGCAATCATCAAAGGAATTACCATAAACATTGAAATCATCCATAAAAAAATCCATAATTTTTTCTATGAAATTGGAAAATATGGCCACCATGCATCTTTGAAAAGTAGCGAGTGCATTACACAACCCAAAAAGCATTCTCCTATAAGCAGATGTCCCATAAGAGCATGTGAAGTTTTTTTTTCTTGATCAAGAAGATAGATAGAAATCTGAAAAAATCTAGAATACCCGTCTAAGTAGAAAAAATAAGAGCGATTGGCAAGTATCTCCAACATTAAGTCAATGAAGAGCAGGGGAAATGGTCTTTTCTTGTGGCTTTATTTAATTTCCTATAATCAATACACATTCGCCACCTAGTTGCTACCCTTGTTTGAATCAATTCATTATTGTCTCCTTTCATTACAGTGGTTCCTCCTTTTTAGGTACAACATGTATATCACTTACTCATGGGCTATCACTGATAGGACATATTATCCATGCATCTTTTAGCTTAAAAATTTCTTCTTAAAAACCATCATGTTTTGATTTAACCTTCTTGGTAGTTCTATGCATGACTTGGCGTCTTCTTCTAAGGCTATGCGGTGCATGAAAATTGAAGGCTTATTTCATTTGAGATCATCAATGGATTAGCCTATCACATCTTTGTATAATATAAGTTCTTTCAACAACTTACCATCCTATTCTTGAGTCAATTCAGCATTTATTATAATAGGGAAAGAAAATTTTGGGTCCAAGAAAGCATAGCTTAATCCCAGTGGGAGGGGTTTAAGTTCTACCTTTCTTTCTGGTGTAGGGGTGGTGTCACTTACCTCCTTATGGGTTGGTACTTCATTGGATGATGAGTTTGATACATATTCAAAATTTTCTTCATTGAGAACGATCTTTGATTCATCCTTTCTTCTTCACCTTCAAGATCATTAAAAGCTTGCTCAAGATGGGTCTTGTCTTCCTCTAGCAAAGTGTCAATGCTATCTATCAAACTGAGATATTCTTTACCGTCAAAAATACTAGAGCTTCATCTCCAACTCTAACATTTATTTTCCCTTCTTTTACATCTACAATACAGCCCACGGTCTAATGAAATGGTCTCCCAAAAAGGATTAGATTTTCCAGATCTCCGTGCATGTCTAGGACTACAAAGTCACAAGGAATGTAGAACTTCCCTATTTGCAAGGGAATGTCTTCAAAAATTTATCTAGGATATTTAATTGAAAGGTCATCTAACTGTATTGTCATTGACGTTGGTTTCAAGTCTCCCAGATCTAGCTTTTGCCATAGATAAAATGGAATCAAGCTGATGCTAGCACCAAGGTCAACTAAGCCTTTGTTAAAAGTTGAATCTCCAATTTTGCAAGGGACATTGAATGCACCTAGATCATCAAACTTTTCTGGAAAATGGTTTTGAATGATGGAGGTTATTCTTTTAGATAGCATCACTACTTCAGCTTGCTCAGGCCTCCTTATCCTTGTGAGAATTTCTTTTAAGAACTTGGCGTAAGAAGGTATTTTGGCTATCACTTCAACTAAAGGAAGGTTCACATACAACTTGTTCAAGATGTCCATAAACTTTTTGAACTTTGCATCATCTTTTTTGTTAGCAAACATGTGAGGGAAAGGAACACTACCTTGTTGTGAATTTCCAATAGTTTTCTTCCTTTGAATTTCAACAGTCTCCTCCACAGTTGTGTCAATAACTTCTTAAGATCCACTTTGAAGGTGGTGAGGAACCTCCTATCACTACCCCATTTCTTAGCATCACAAACTTGCATGTCTCTTTAGGATTCATCTCAGGTTGACTGGGCAAGGAACTGGGATGTCACACCCACATCCCATGATTACCACTAATCATGAGATTAGGGCATGAGTTTGATGATTATACTTGATACAAAGTTCACTCCTGATTTTTCCTTTTATTTCAAACTCTTTATTTTCTCGCATCCAATCACATAAACAAACTTTATAAGAGAATTAAGCTTTCATTACTCTAATATGATCTCAACATTAATGATACATATCCATACATTCATTCTGTTTCTTATACTTCCATGTACATATGACATGACAATTAGATACATTCTCTCTTATCAAGGAAACAAAGATACAAACATCATTTACAACTCTCTCACATCTATACAAGGACCTAGAGTGACAGGGACCGACTGAACTCAACTAATCTCATACTTAACTCCTGTGGTAGATCTCTCTGATGCTTTGACCTTCTTCAATGTCCATGTGATTTCCCTAAAAATTGTGAGTAGAGGGGTGAGCCTACTCACTCAGTGAATGAGTACTTCAAAGAAAAAGTCTAAAGCACTGATATAATTATAGATATACCTTTGAGCAACTGATATCAATTATAACAATAGTAAGATTTAAAGAGTCTAATCGACAATCATAAATATGGTAGGATATTGTAGATATCTACAAGAGTAAATCAATATATGAACATGCTTGATTAATCTCAAAGAGAACTAATCACTCATAAATATACAAAGATTAATTGAATAACTACACACACTTATTTAACCTCTCATTCATCTTATTATGCCCTGAACCCACATGAGGTGTACTACAACATGTGAAAGAATTACAGCAAGCTACGATCTCATTGTACAAGGCTTAGAAGCATGCCCGGGTTCCTAAGCCTATCTCTTGAGTAAGACCCTGTCTGCAACGGGCCTCGGCACGTCTGCCTCTCGGCGGATAATAAGAGTGGTCAGATATCTCAGACTCCACCTCTCAACCTGGGTACTCAGGCGGTCAGTCAAAGCCATCAAGCTTATTATGCATCAGTGGACCTACTGACCACTAATCACTCAACAAGTAACACAGGTACCACCAGCATCCCCAGTTGGTGTTGGGTACCATACAATTATAAGGAGTCTACCCTACTAGTCAAGACCCCCGCACCCTACTGGTGCGCTCCGGCTTACCTCGATCTGGACTACCTCCATTCAGGAAATTGTTTCCTCCTCACAGTGCAGGCTTTATCTTGTGAGGATTCTATAGTATTCAGGGCATCTACATATCTAATTCACTCTTTAAATTCACAATTCCATCATCACATCAACATATCTTTGTTAATCTTTGTAAACCATTCATTTCATAAAATATCTGATAACATTTACCACAACTGAACAGTCAAGCATAACCACATCTGATAACATTTTGATTTCTACTATTCTTCACGTTCTTCCCCAAAAATAATCCCAGAAATCACCCTCCAGGTCACTGCCTCGTAGAGTATGTCTGGGATGATAGAGGATCGAATCGCAGTTCCAACGCACTTCGTTTCATTGAAAATGGATAAGTATTGCTCGAGATATGATCGTTTTATGATTTGCTGTCTTGGGCGGCATCGATCGCGGTCGCGGTGTCGACGCAGCGTCGTGGTCGCGGTGTAGACCGCGGGTCGCGGTGTCGATGCAGCATCGCGGTCACGGTCGCGGTGTAGACCGCGAGTCGCAATGTCGACCGCGAGTCGCAGTGTCGACGAAGTGTCGATCCCGCAATGTTGCGTCGACACCACGACTGCGGTCTACACTGCGACCCACGACGTTGCGTCGACACCGCGACTGCAATGTTGCGTCGACACCGCGACTGCAACGTCGCGTCGACACCGCGACTGCAACGTTGCGTCGACATCGTTACCGCGATCGACGCCGCCAAGAACAGTCAATCGTAAAACGATTATATCTCGAGTAATACTCATCTGTTTTCAACGAAACAAAGTGCGTTGGAACCGAGATTCGATCCTCTATCATCCCAGACCACTTGCTCTATGATAGGGCGACCTGGAGGGCGATTTCTGGGGCAATTTTGGAGAAGAACGTTAAGAACAGCAGAAATTAAAAGGGGTTGGTATAAATCCAACTTGGTAAGTAGTTTTAATCCTTGATTCTTCCTTCTTTTAGTTTCCCTTGCTAGATATCCCTAATCCAACGGTTTTAAGGTTTGGATTAACCTCCGATCTTATCTTATACCTACAGCATATCCTCTTTAGGGCCCAAAACACATTAAAGGGGTTGTTTTGAACGAGATCTTGAGGTTTAAAGCTTGATCTTGTCTTGTGTGAGCTAAGATCTGAGATTAGTTGGTGAAAGGGCTAATATCAGTGATCTTGGACGAATTATGTGAGTAGATAATCATCTATTAACCTTGATTTAAAGCATATCAATTCAAATAATAGTATTCATTGTTTGATTCTTGTTGTATGATATTTGTGATGCTTGAATAAACGTATGTGGTGAAAATCAGCAGTTGAAATGCTTTATTAATCATATTAATAGTGATGTATTACCATGTTTAAATTTTTCTTGTGAATTGTAGTGATTTGACAGGTGATGAATGTGTAAATTGAGGCACCGGAAAGATAGGGTGCCCTAGTTCATGTTTTAAGAGTTGGAGTATGGTTGTGAAATATATGAAAACTATTTAGTGATTTATTATTTAAATGCAAGACTAGTTAATTGTTAGAAATAGGATAATCATTAGCTACGATGATGATGCTTGTTATATTAACTAATCATCACTAGACATTAGATGTCATGGACACTGTAGAATCCCCACAGGATGAGGCCTGCGTTGTGGGGAGGAAATGGTTTTCTGACTGGAGATAGTCTAGATTGAGGAAAGCCAGAGCGTACCAGTAGGGTGTGGGGGTTTGACTAGTAGGGCAAACTCCTTACAGTTTTGTGGTACCCAACACCAACCGGGAATGTCGGTGGTACATGTACTACATGTTGTAGTAATTAGTGGTTGGTAGGTCTACTGATGCACTTTAAGCCTGAGGGCTTTGACTCACCGTCTGAGTACCCAGGTTGAGAGGTGAAGTCTGAGATATCCGGCCGCTCCCATTAGCCACTGAGAGGCAGACATGCTGATGCCAGCTGCAGGCATGGTATTAAAATTAAAGACTTAGGAACCCGGGCATGCTTCTAACTCTTGTACAATGAGATCGTAGCTTGTTGTGATACTTCCACATGTTGTGGTACATCTCATGTGAGTCCAAAGGCATAATAACTAGATTTGAAACAACATAAATAGTTAGGTTATCCTTTTATTACATTCAATATCTATACTACTGCCATGGTGAGTGAATTACAGTTTTAAACTGCCATGTTGAATGAATTACAGTTCTAAACTGCCATGCTTACATGATTGCATTTAAGTTCTATTACTTGTAAACATCATAAATATCTTGGTTACATGTTGATTCACTACACACTGAGCCAGTAGCTCACTAACCTACTCAACAATTTTTCATGTAAAGGATTAGCTCTTCCTGAGGAGTCGAAAGCCAACTTTAATCAAGATTAACTCAGAGGTCTTAAAAGAAGAGTAGTTAGAATAGTTAGAGGGTCTCTTATCCTTCCCCTAGATCCTGGGATAGAAAGAGTGAGAAAAGAGAGAAGTTTGAAATGTAATGTACATGATGTATATTAAGTGTGAAACTCTTGCTTTTATGTAATAAGACAAGTTTTGTTGTATCTTGTTGTTATGTTTAATCAAGACTTATCATTCAGTAAGTGTTATTATAATATATTTAGAAAAAAATGACGGATATTTTAGCTAAACTATGCCCTAATCTCATGATTAGTGGTAATCATGGGATGCGGGTGTGACATGGGAGGTGTTATTTGATTGACTAGAGTGTGTTGAGCAATCTGATTCTCCAACATCCTAGTATGAGTAGTAATTTCGTCCACCTTGGAAGAAAGTTGTTGAATGGCATCTTTTATAAGTTGACCATGTTGGCAGAATTCCTCATTTTGTTTCAATTGAATTGAAATAAAACCTTTAAGAAGAGACTCCAAATTTGACTTTGGTTTTTGTTGTTGATTGAAGCTTCTATTGACATTCTTGTTGAAGCTTGGAGGATTGTTTCCCATCGGTGGCATGTTCCCCACATGCAATGGTTGTTGACCTTGAGCTTGTTGAGGATTTTGAGAATTGTTGTTGTGGTAGGAGAAGTTTGGATGATCATGCCATCCTAGATTGTAGGTATTGGAATGTGGATTGTACAGTTGTTTGTTTCAAAAGCTTCCTACTGCATTGCATTGCTTCATGTTCTCTTGATATGGGATGAAAGAAGTGTAGCTTGAAGCAGCTACTTGTACCATGGCTTCACTTGCATCGCATATCAGATTTACCGGTTGGGATGGTTGAGCACTCAACCTCTCAAACTTTTGTGTCAAAGCATCTAACTTTACAGAAATTAAATCAACGGCTCAATAGCATGGGCGCCTGCTTGTTTCCCTAAAGCAATAGAAGATGAGAGTGGTTGATTACTCCTTTTAGAACTCCATTGACAATGATTGATTGCCACATCTTCTATTATAGCATAGGCCTCCCTATAAGACTTTTTCATAAGAGCTCCATTAGTTGCAGCATCTATAGACACCCTGGTATTATAGTAAAGCCCATTATCAAATGTTTGAAGAAGAAGCCAGTTGCTTAAACCATGATGAGGACAAAGATGTTGAAGGTCTTTGAACCTTTATTTTGTATCATACAGAGTCTCTCCATCATGTTGAGTGAAGTTAGTCAATTGGCTTCTCAACGAGCAGTCTTGATTGGTGGAAATTACTTGGCTGAAAAGACTTTAAGAAGTTCATCCCAACTGTTGATGGAATTTCTTGGCAAAGAAGAGAACCACGCCTTAACTCTATCCCGCAGAGAAAATGGAAACAATAGTAGGTGCATACCATCAGGAGCAACGCCATTAATCTTGAAAGTATTTAGATATTGCAAGAATTTAGCTACATGAAGGTTGAGATCTTCCATGGGAGTCCCTCCAAATCGGTTTTGTTAAATCATTTGCATAATTTTTGGGCTGATGGCGAAGTTATTCGCCTCAATCTGTGGATTGTTGATAGTCCCATTGATGTTTATTGCTATTAGAATGGCAAAGTCCTTGAGAGGATGGTCATCTTCCATGATTGGTTCTTGGTTGTTCAGTGAAGATGGTGGTGAAGAGTGAGGTGATGATGGTTGTCAGTCTCCCAAGCGTGAAGAGTCTTCACTCCACCTTGCTCATCTACGACTGCTAAGAGTGTGTTTGATTTCCAAGTCTAGAAACATTGATGGTTGAATACCACATTTTGATCTCTGCATGCAGTCCTGCAAATTTACTAGTGGTGAGAACACTTAACAAATAATGGAAGAAACAATTGATGATATAAATGATGATGGAATGATTAAATGATTGAGTGTGTGATTTAGTCTCGCTTACTAAATAACACCTCTTACTCTAAAAGAAAAATATTGATCTCCCCGGTAATGGTGCCAAAAACTTGTTGTGTGTAAATGTGCAAGTTTTAATATTTATAAACTCAAGCACTACCCCGTAAGTATACGGGTGCGTGTAGTAACGAGATCATCTGAGGGATCAAGGAACTGTTAGGCAAAAGTGTGTTACAGTTCAACAATCTAGATCGATTTACAATAGTTGAGTTGGATTATGATTCACTAACTTGCAATCAAAAGAAACAAAGAACTAAATTGAAGGGATTTAGATCAGATTTTAGGAAATCTTGGACATAAACATTCACTTCCACACCATTACTCACATGCAACTATGAAATTAACATGTTAATTAACTTGCAAAAGAGGTTGCCATCATCTTACACCTCTCAGTGACTAAGGGATCGTTCTCATCTTTACATAACACTCATGTTCTTATGTTCATATTTAAACTGCAACCTTAGATCCTCAACATATCCCAACCACTCTCGTGGTCAAGGATCTATTGCCGATAGAGATACTACATACTCCTCCATACATCCTGCTAAATCACATAAAGAAGCATAAAAACATGTAGGTTTGATGGACAAGCAAACATACAAGCAATTTAATACCATAGAAACCCTTGGAAAAGTAAGATAACTAGTATTAGTTAAAAAAATTGAGTTTACATGAGAAATGGCATGGGATCTACTCTCCCATACCCAAGAAAAAAGGTTCTACTTGGTATAATGAAGAAACACAATTATAGGGTACAAACTTCAGAGTTTGACATGATTAGAGAGAGGAAAAGGAAAAAGAAATTGAAGAATGAAGTTGGGCAAGGTAAAACTCTGACTTGAGGATGGAATTATGCACTTGTAGTTGCTACTACTTGGACCACTTCCCCTCCCGAGAAGACCAGACGGAGTAGAGAAGCTTTGTTTCACTCTTGAAGAAGAAACAGTGTAGAATGGAGGTTCTCTCCCAAGAAACATCTTCTTCCTCTCCAAAATCGCCCTCCTTTTCCTATGCACCTTTATCTGATCGTAAAATATTTCAAAAATGACAATCTAATCGTCCCGTCCAAGTGTTTTCGTATTTAAAAGGTGGGACGGTTGTCTTTTCAAAACTATAGAATCTGTTAGGGACACGCCGTGTCTGCGAAGGCACACAGCATGTCAGCATGTGTAACTATTGAATGGAACTGCTTTCGCAAAAAGTATAAGCCCTATCATAGAAAGGCACGCCGTGTTGATGTTGTGTGAAGTCAACAAGCGCGCTTAACACACGTCATGCGCTATTTAGCACACGTCGTGTGTATTTGAAGCAGGACTCGTTAAGTCATAGGTAATGTCGTGTGTATTCAACACGCGTCATGTCGGTTTGATACAGTAATCTTGTCAGTTTCTTGAATGAGTGAACATGCCATGTTTGCTGAGGAACACGTCGTGTTTCTGCTTTGGCGTTGAGGAGTGCCCTTTCTGGAACGATACACGACGTGTGTAAAATGACACACGTTGTGTCTTGCTCTGAAATTTTGAGAACTCCTCTGGATTGATTGTAAATCATCAGGATTCCAACTAAGGTCGAAATTGGGTTGGATTTACCCCATTTCATCGTCTTTACCCTGTACATGCGGTCAGAATTATGCAACAATTAAAATAACTAGTGACAAATTAAATATGATTAGAGGAAAAATAGAGAGAAAAAATGGACTGAATTTGGTGCAGAAGTGGCCAAAAGTATATATAAATTGTTCACATCAGTAAGTCACTCATCTGAAGACAACAACATCGACGCACGAAACTAATTTAAAAAGTGTTATTTTTATAGTCTTTATAACATGACCTATAAATGTATTCTACTCTAGATACACTCGAGTGTATTCTAGCCTAACTCTCTCTCTCACTCTCTCACTATATATATGTATATATATGGGGTAACTAAGCTAACCATGCATTCAGAATAGTAACTATTTGGTCAGAAAAGTAACTATTCAGACAACAAATAATTATGTTGTCAAAAAATTAACTATTCGACTAAAAAGGTAAAACTCGACAAAATACGCAGTAAAAATTCTGAAACAAATACCCAGTTGTAAAACAGTTACAAATATAACTATTATGCATGTAATGCAATCTTGTACATGTGTAAAGTAAAAACCTTCAGAAAAAGTAATTATTTCTGGAGGAGGTAGCTACCCGCACAGGTATTAAATATGAACTATATATATATATATATATAGAGAGAGAGAGAGAGAGAGTCAGGCTAGAATATACTCGAGTGTACGGATCGCATGAATACACTCAAGTGTGTTTGCATATCAAGACTATTTTTGCAAAATGTAAACCATTGATCTTCACCGTCATACTATAACTAGGCCACATACAAATTTTGAGCCGGTTTGGATAAGTGTAAGTCACTCATCCGAGGGCAACAAAATCGACGCGCAAAACTAATTTGAAATGCATAATTTTTGCGGTCTTCATAACATGAGCTATACATATCCAAATGTGCTCAAATTTTGCGTATGAGCTATTCACGAGATTTTAAGAAAATCAACATATTAGATTTTTAAAAAAAATATTGCATCATGAAAAACTACTCGAGTGTATTCTGCTCCGGATACACTTGAGTGTATTCTAGCCTGACTCTCTCTCTCTCTCTCTCTCTCTCTCTCTCTCTCTCTCTCTATATATATATATATATATATATATATATATACACACACACACATATATATATCATATGAGCCAGGCTAGAATACACTCGAGTGTATCCAAAGCAGAATAGATTCAAGTAGTTTTTCATGATGGGATATTTTAATAAAAAATCAAATTTGTTGATATTCTTAAACATCTTATGAATAGCTCATATATAGAATTTGAGACCATTTGAAGGTTTATAGGTCATGTTAAAAAAATAATGTATTTTAAATTAGTTTTGTGCGTCGGTTTTGTTGTCTTCATATGAGTGACTTACATTCATTCCAAAGGGGCTCAAAATTTGTGTAGCCTAATTATAGTATGAAAATGAAGATCCATGGTTTACATTTTGTAAAAAATTAGTCTTGATATGCAAACACCACTTGAGTGTATTGTAGCTTAACACCCTCTCTCTCTCTGTGTGTGTGTATAGGGTATATATTCAATGCCTGTGCGGGTAACTAACTTTTGTTAGCCGTGGATCTATTATGTAACAAGAAGACACATAATTGTAATGAGATGATCAAAATTGTAATAAAAACATTATTTTGTAAATACAACATGAAGTTTTATTATCCCTCTAAAAAATAGTAAAATTTATATTTATGACAAACAGTAAACAAAATATGTTGTATTACAAAACTAGTCTTTCTATTACAATTTTGTTCATCTCATTACAACTTTGATTGTCTCATTACAAATATGTGTATTCCTATTACAAAACAGATGCACGAGCAACTAACATTAATTACCTACACGGGTATATATATATATATAGGGCGTTCATTCGTTGCCCACGCGGGTAACTTGGATTTTCGCTACCCTGCAGCCAAAAAAGTAACTCTCCTAGCCAAAAAAGTAACTCTCCTAGAAAAAAAAAGTAACTATGGTGGCGAAAAAAGTAACTCTGCTGGCCAAAAAAGTAACTCTGTACAAAATATACAGCAGATATATAAGGACGGGTTTTTTTATTTTGGAGGGGCAAATGATATTATTTTTGGCCAAAATTTTTTAGAGAGCTAGACAAAATAGTCCTCTACAATTGCGGAAAAAAAATTTTGAAAAAAAGTGATGGGAAGGGTGGGCGGGTAGCTACCCGCGCGGGAAATAAAGATGGGCCCACATATATATATATATATATAGGGTACATATTCACTACCTGTGAGAGTAACTAACTTTAGTTACCTGTGGATCTATTTTGTAATAGAAAGGTACCTACCTGAGACAGACATTGTTTGTAATGAGATGACCAAATTTGTAATATAAATACTCATTTTGTAATACACGTCTGATTACATTAAAAATCATGTTTATAACAGAAATAGTGTTGTAATACAATACGAGTCTTTGTATTACAATTTTGGTCATCTCATTACAATTTTTATTGTCTGGTTACAAATATGTGTCTCCCTATTACAAAATCGATCCACGGGTAACTAACCTTATCTACCCGCATGGGTAGTGAATGAATGACCTATATATATTTATATTTATATATATGTATATATACATATATATACATGTATATATATACACACATAAATATACATATATATGGCTAAAAGAATTGTGTAATTGAGTACATGTAGATTACATGTACCCATCTTCGTTTGTGATGATTACAAAAGTATAAAAAGTAATCCAACCTTATGGATGTAATGCATACCCCTTAGATATCATGTGTATCAAATAACACTTCAAACTAATGTTTCTAGATCATCAAATGAAAGAATATACATATTTTCTAATCAACGAACAATTACAGAAACCATTGAATGATATATTTGTATATCTCATGATATACATCAGGTATGGTTGTGATTCTTAGAGCACATATAATCTATTAAATTTTGTTTCGATCCATAAGGCTGGATTTGCATATATTTATTCCACATGTCATTTTCATGGCCGGTACACATAAGTCACATGTATTGGTCGGCACACATAAGTTACATGTATCGGCCAGTACACACTTCCTAACCTCACTCTCTCTCTCTCTCTCTTTCTATGTATATATATATATAATGAAAAATTTCTAATCTAAAACTTATAGAAACCATTACAAAACTACATAAAATTGTAAAAAATAAGCATAATGAGAAACTTATTACTAATATAAAGATAATTGAATGGGTCAAAATTAATATTTTGAATTTTAAATGAATATCTCCTTGAGGAGTTCAAGTCAATCATGTCAAATTCGATCTAAAGGCAGAAAACTCGACGCCAAAATAATATTGGATTTTTCATATTCTAGTCAAATTTGCACCAAGTTAAGAAACCTTAAGACCTTAACCCGTTTAAAAGTTCATATTCGGGTTAGGTCCATCTGGCTAGGTCTAATTTTGTGGCCCTACCATCAACCCAGCCATCCTTTGTTGGTCGGTCAAAAAAATGTGTTACTATAGAAACCAAAAACTTTGGGCACTAAGTACCCCATTACATCACCAGGAGCTCAAAAAAGCTCAACCAAGGATCAAACTCCCCACGCAGGGGGAAACACAATTTTTCTAGACGAAATAGACTAAGAAGATCAGTCTAGCTACACAAGCTAGCTACAAGCAATCCTACCAGAAGAAGACTATTCCAAACCACTATTACATGCATTCAGCGTACCCACAAGTAGAAACAGTAGCTTGACATAGAACAAACACTGATTCTCCTGCCTATAGCACGCCTTGAAGCTTCTGACCTTCTTATCAACCAGAACATCAGGATTCTAACAAGGGCAAGGTCACCCAAAAAAGAAACCCCTTGATACCAGATCAACAAAGAAGCTAATTAGCAACAGAGAGTTGGATGGAAATGAACAGCTCCAATTCACTCCTTTATGCTAAGCACAGTACCAACTATCTATTCAATGTACCCACAAAGTGAGGTACTATGCCAAGATTACAGAGATCCTTCTAACTATCATCCCGCCCAACAGCCCAGTAGCAGACCTACCAGGTCCATGATCTTCATTAGATGTTGTTTACACAGCACCAAACCATCATGCCAGGGAAGACGCCCCAAGCTGTTGTTTGCATACAGGCATTCCAACAAACACCATGAGAGCAAACAGAGTGGGGGGGAAACGCCCAAAGCAGCACAACAGCATCCCAACAGCCTTTCAAATAGCGGTGAACCTCAGTGCGAACAGAGTGAGTACACGACTGCGTGGCTGCTAAGTCAAGGAAACCAGAGCTAGGGGGCGCCGCCAAACATGGAGCACCGCCGGCTGGACAGGGGCACCCAAACCAACCAATGCATCTTGGCCACACCTGGACGGAGAACCACCACCTCCGTGTACACCAAAGAAACTCGAAAAACGAACCTGCAACCCAGGACCTAAAACAGGTCTAGGATCTGAACCCCGGAACGGGCGCCACCATCGCAGCCAGGATGAGACCGCAACTCTGACAGAACAGGGGGGACCCGGTCACCCATTGAGGGAGCCTACATCACCAGTGCCAAGACACATTCCGTCCAGTCGAAGCCGAAGAGCACCATTATCCTGGACCGGGATATCTCGACCACCAGACGAGCAGCTACTGGGAACTGAGATGGCGTGGAGACCACCTGAATTCACCAACTCGGAGCAGCAGCACAAGAGTCGAACTAGACCTAGATCAGCTCCCATCTTCCCATCACTCTTGAATGGAAAGATCCGACGAAGTCGAAATGCCGAATCAACAATCTAAATCGAGAGCCCCGCGGCGCATCCTTTCTGCTACGAACCAGGGCACAAGGGACACTACTCCGAATTGACTGAAGACGACGCTCCAAAAACCCTCTAGGAACTGACTGCGTAGACATCGAACCTAGCCGACCGTCGTTGAGACCAGGGGGAGGGAGGATCCGAGAAGGATCTCCCCTCCCCCCAGCGGCGCCACCAGGTAAGAGAGCTAGAGAGAAAACGGAGTGTGCCCTAGAGAGAAGACGGATTGTTTGTTGTTCCAACCCAGCCATCCTTAAAATAGGCTCTTTTCTGATCAAAATTTAAACAAGCATAAAACAATATCCCTTCACTATCCCTCTATGAGACCTTTGAAGATCCAAAAATACATCTGCATATTCTTCACATTTGCCCACGATATGAGGTCACGCAACCAGCAGTTACCTGAAGCCATGTCATAGTTTTTACTCATGTTTCTGTTCATCTCACCACTCCCGTGATCATCAAAAATAGGTACAGACAGCACAGCTCATCAATAAGTTTCATAAAACCAAAAAAACCTGATTCCCTGGAAAGAACCATAAACTTTCTTCTCAGGCTGTCCAATACCCAAAAACAAGAAACTATTCTCTCATGTTTGCGTCATGTCATTTCAAATGATACATATATGTACCACTATAAGTAGACTTGTCAAATTGGGTCAAAATCCATGGGGGCCCATAGATCGACCTGTTTAAATTGGGCTTGGGTATAAAAAAAATCACCTGCTAAAAATCACTCAAACTCATACCCACCCGTTTATATAGCGGGTTTCACAAATGACCCACGGATGACCCAGTTAAATGAAACCAATATATTTATATACATATTATACACTATACCTATTAAGAGATGCATACCAATTTTTCACAAGTCAAAGTCTTACCATTAATTGCAACAAAAAGTATTTGTAAAATTCATAATGTATAATGTTAAATGAAAAAAAAAACAAATTTTGTTTTTCATGATACTTTATGTATGAAAACTACTTTGGTCTTTTCCTAATTTGCATAAAACTACAATAGCTTGTTATTTTTTTTATTTGGTATAAACATAAGTCAGCAATTAGGTGATTGGTTTGACATCAAACGTAATAATTGATTGGTTCTTTGCACTATATTTGACATCCAAACATAGTTATGACTTATGAGATGTTGTAATTGTTGTTTTTTGTGTTAAGGGAAGGAACTGGCAACTTATTGTTGATTGGACACATCATATGGACAACCCACAACCCGTTGGGTCAGATTTGGACGTATTTTTTTCACCCATTTAGAATTATATCTTTTTGACCCGCACCCACGAGACCCGCACCCACAATGACCCAACTCAAACCTACCCAACCCACCTGTTTGACAGGTCTAACCATAAGAGAATCAAGCCCTGCAGAAACCCCACACAGGTTGCATCCTAACTAACCTGTCAAACATAGGTCCTGATAAGGCCAGCCCTGCATTTGTATTCACCGAAGGATTTTCAGTTTTCAAAGGAAAACTTTTTTTACTCTAATAAGCTTATTAAGATATGGGTTTAATCAAATGAGTATTAAGAGAAAAAGTTGACGGCATTCTTGCACCAGTCAGCATGTAAGTTATTGTTTAGAATCTATTTGCATGGTATACAAAACAAATGCCTGCGTCTTTGAGAATTTGACAATCGTCTGATAAAGAAAACAAAAACAGCACCAGCATCAGTACCAGCGTCACCATAAAGGGCGCTAGATCCATGATTCAGATAACCTTTCTAGATCTGTATTCATGAGCATAACTCAAATTTCGATTGGTGTTAGGGAAATATTAGGGAAAATGGGCACATTGACCCTTTATGGCTTGACTACGATCATTGAATTTCTTTCCCTGTACATTCAAAAAGAAAGTCGTCTCAAGTAATTTTTGTGACAAAATGTAATTTGATAATTGGACATCTGAACAGAAAATTGCAGTGAACAAAGGTATTGCCTTCTGTTATAGCCACTCTATCATCAGTTTCCTAGTCCTGCATTCAGATACGTAGGACCAAGTTACATATCAGAATTAATAATGCCCTGTTGGAAAATACATTAGGCTGTTGTGGTATACAAAAACACTCGGCTACACACCAGTCACTGATTTCCAAGCTCATAAATGATATGCAATTAAATCCTGGAGAACGGCCTTCTTCAAAACGTAGTACAATCAACTACATGAAATGTATACCTCCAAAGATAATAATCACTGATAGCAAACCTTGATCCTTCGGGAGGAGCAGTTCAACCTACACATGAACTAAGGATACAGTTAACCCAACAGAAACATCTAAAATTTAAAATAAATTCTTATAAAATCAACCTGGCTTAACCCATTATAATTGAGAAAAATCCATCTTCCAATTCCTCATTTATTTTCCATTCTGGGGTATTCCAGCCATCTCCGTATGTTGTGAGACAAAAGGGTCGAGAATTCATGTACCAGAAAACCCGAGGTCCATCTTCACTTTCCCATTGAGCTCCAGTTAACTCCTTGGTTGCAGCATAGTATATGAAATAACTTGAGATAAGTTGTTATCTGGTTCGTACATCCGTTTCATGGCATCCATTATTTCACTTTCAAAAAAAGGGCAAAATAACGAAGAACAATTTTACCCTTTGAAAAGAATGATCTTTACCGCTTTCAATAAAAATCTATCTGAATTTATCCTGCCTTAGCTACTTTGTTACTGAAACACTCAATTATCAATACTCCTCTGATTTTACATATCTGAGAATAGTCTTCCGCGTTCAAACAGGACCTCTGATACACACGTTCAGGAGCCAAATTTCATAATCTGTGAATTCAGTAAAATTTCCTTGAACCCAAGTTCCAGTCATAAGGTATCCCACAAAGACTACCACCGAGAACCACATATATCATCTGGTTTCAGGTTGTAAGAGCCTGCAGAAAAATACTCAATGATCAAATCTATCTTACATAGTTGACATTTTCAACATCAACTCTTTATGAACTTTAAGAAGGGCATGTTCATGACCATAATACTCTAAGAACTAACACGACTAGTTCATAATCACAGATTTGCTATGAGGATGAGCAGAAGATTGATACGCTCACTAACACGACTAGTTCATAATCACAGAGCTGCTATGAGGATGAGCAGAAGATTGATACGCTCCACCTGTGGCTGTCATCAAAGTTGCTATACCGGTGGTTGGTCATGAAGGAACCTCAAATTCTTTAGCCGAATCATTACTAAGGCCAACTCAGTCTAACTCCAAAGTGTGAGAGAATTCGACTAGCCATCTTCTTGTTCATGGAAACCTTCGATCTTTAGTTTTATAAAAGAAAACATGTCAGGAGGAAGAAAAAGGCCCACGAATCATGACTTGGTCCCTTATGTCTCATAAAAGATAGAAAGTTGATGGAGTAGGTAGTGATGGTGATCTGCATGAGAACTGTAGTCATATCTTTCTTTCTTCTAGAACATATTCCCACATCATTTCATCCAAAGCTTGGGCTGTGAAATAACAAGGTGTCAACAAGATGAATGTTGCAGACGTGTGAATATTGAGATGGATGTGTAAGAAGACAAGGAAAGATGAATGTTGCAGACGTGTGAATATTGAGATGGATGTGTAAGAAGACAAGGAAAAATCGTTTGAGAAATAACTATATGAGAAGTATATTGGGGGTGAAAAGTAATGAGGACAAGCTGTATGAGGTCACATTCAGATGATATGGACAGATACAACACAGACCCAAAAAATGTATTGATCCAAAGCAAGCCTAAATTAACTTGGCACAAGGTTAAAAGGAGAAATTTGAAATTTTTATATTTTAACAAGAATATGGCCCATTATAAAGCTGAATAGAAAAGAAAAATCGATGTAGCCAACCCCAAAATGGTTGGGAGTGAGGTGTAGGTGATGACGATGATGATTCTATCCAAAGCTTTAATTGGACATATCTCCTTATATAATATTTTTAACCCCATGAAGGAACTTCAGTGATCAGCTTCAATTGGAAGTATCGTTGGGGCATATATAAAGTTTTCATACCCATAAATTATCTCATTTGATGGTGTACCATAATAAATGCATAATATTTTTAAAAAAGGAATAAAAAGAAAGATACATGATATACAGATAAAAACGATAGTGAAAGATTAACCAATTCCTTTGGCTATTCAGAAACATTTCTAAAGAAGATAAGCATTTGGCATGATTGTAGGGAGCGGATGGTCTGCTATCCACCGAGTTCAAGTTCGACGTACTTACATCTTGAGATTAAAATTCATATATTCATGACATGCTAATAATGTTGCATAATCATCACTAGGGTATGCTTTAGTATTAGTTTCACTCTTAAGTTAGCTACTAATTATCAAAAATTCTGTTATCTGATTTCTTATTCTTTCCTGTTTCAGTAGAAGCACAACCACTTCTTTATGAGACCATCTGCCATACCTAAGCATTACATTCAAATGTAGGAAAAGAGAGATTAGACTAATCCAACTTAACTTGTCTAAGTACATAGTCTTGTACATATAGGAGGGAACAGAACTACATAGATCTTTAGAAAAATTGATCACTTAAGTAACAAGAAACACATAAGTAAAAGCATAAGTGGGCCAAGTCCAATAGCTAATAAGTAATAAGCCACTAATCCTAACACTTCCCCCTCAAGCTTGAGAGTATACTTCATGTAATCTCAGCTTGTTGCTCATATATTGAAAGAGAGGAGGAAGTGGTTTGGTTAGGATGTTTGCATGTGCCACTTGATCTCCGGTCTTCACATATGACATCATAATTTTCTTGGTCTAGACAAGATCGCGTACAAGTGGTAGTCAACCTCAATGTACTTTGTGAACTCATGGAAGACACAATTACTGGCGATGTGAATAGAATTATGTTCCTAGACCATCAGAAACATCATCAAAATCGAACTTATAAAATATGTTTTAAACCTCTATGTGAGAACCCATAGGTGTACACGCAGGCTTAGCATTTATCATCCCTCTTTTTTTAGTAAATCACATACTTGTCAAGGCGTCTAGGTGGTGGGTTTAAGCTAAGGGGCGCCTATCCCGCCTAGGCGCCTAGACTTTCCTGCACGTTTCTTTTACTTATTTTTCAGTTACATATTTAAGTGTTTGTACACATGATACTATATGTGATAATGCAATATTTATTCATTAAATGTTATTATAAGTCTAATATTGAATTGATAAATATATGAGAATCAGGGGCAAGAGAAATAACAGGAAGAAAAAGAAACAACAGTAAGAGGAAGATAAGTAGGAATTGGAGAGAGAAAAAGGGTAAAAAGAAACATGCAAATGGTAGGAGTTGTGCAGGAAGAAGTCAGAATAAGACGGAACACAAGGGCAGTAAAAGGAGATTGAAAGAGTAAGAATTCAACAAAACAAAATAAAAAAACAGCAGTACCAGGTGCTGAAATAGAAAATACAGATGAAGAATAAGACAGTGAAAATAAATAAATACAGCTATGAAAGAATATTTAGGAGGAAGAAAACAGAAAGACGAGCAAATATATGCAAATAGTAGTAGTAGATTAGGGAGCAGGAGATATAGGACAAATCTGAAATCAATAAGAAATATGCACACACTCACATAGTAGGAGGGGATATAGGAGGAATGACTCACAAAATTAAAACGCAGCAGCAGTTGGGAATAAAATGCAGGAGAAAGGATAAAAAAAGAAAAGAAAAAGAAGATAGAACAACAGACATATGATGAAGTAGAAAAAAATTAACGGACAACACTATGAGGACTTGACCAATTTGGCCCAAATCAGACCTAACTTCCCCAACTCAGACTATTTTCCTCCATATCAGACCTAATTTTCCAAAATTGGACGTGATTTGGCCCAAATAAGACCTATTTCAACCATAAAATGACTCAAGGTGGTCTAATTTGACCAAATCCAGACTCGATTCATGCTAATTTATCCTTTAAATGGTTTAATTTGGGCCTAAAAGGCCTTAGACACCCACTTAATGCACTTCATAGGGTGGGCGCCTAGGGCGCCTTGATAACTAAGGTAAATCCAGGATATACCTTTAAGAATGATTGACTGTTTGTTAGGATTGCAACACTTTAATGCCTAGAGAGAACCAAAGTTCCTCAAAACTTCGGTATGGAGGTAGACTGGAGAGCCTTCTTAAGATTTGAGATTCCTTACGCATAATCTCCAGCAGTGTTTCAAAAAAGGTTCATCGGACCGAATCGCATAGGGGAAATCCGTGCCTAAAATGGACCATGACCGCATATAAGCCCGCATAGCCGCATATAAGGCTGATCAATCCCCGATTTTTGAACGGTCAAACTGTTAAGCTGGCAATTTTTGACGTCACCTATTCTTCATGTAACTAAACCACCACCTACATTCAGCCTACCTTCTGCTTCCATCTCCTCTGTTTTTTACATTACATTCATCTATGGTTGTTATACATTTAGCTCATTATTGCATATTTGTATATATTTTAGTTGTGTTTGATTGCATATTTGCATGATTGCATCTAAAATATGTAATTCTATAAAATTAAAAATGTAATTGTGTAATTATTGTATATTTATATAAATATAATAATTACAAAGTAAAAAATCCAAAACCGCATATACTCCCACATACCGCATATACTCTATTCAGTGACCTCTCCGAACGTACAATGCATACCGCTCTTTAAAACTATGATCTCCAGTGACCGCAATATGATTGTGTAGACAAAACGCATTATCAGCCCCTAGTGAGAATAAAAAGAAAAGAGAGTGGTCATTGGCGGACCGCTACAATCCCATTCATTTAAGAATTGTATCAAGTAGGCGTAAGGAGACTATTATATTCCACAAAGAAAGATGAAAGCGGAAAACTTTAGTTGAACACTCAACGACATATCTCTAATGTTTTGTTCCAGTAGAGGGGGGAAGGACAAAATTCACTATAAAAACTCTAGCACTAAAGGGAAATCATGTTTTGACAGTTTTTCTCACGCTTTTCGGGTGGGGGCCACCCTGGGATTTGTTATTGCAGAAAACTAGATATGATGGGGAAGATCCCCTTACGTGTAGGCTTTCTTATTGCTTGACAAAAAGGAGGCAGCCACCCTTTCCTATATATAGAAGAGGGAAGCATACAAACACTTAGACAAACCCTAATGGGCCAATACACAATTGGGCCCATGTTACAATTAGGCTAAAGACAAAGTAAAAGACTAAAATATTCAAGTAGATAGAAACTCTAATACTCCCCCTCAAGCTGGAACTTGGTAGAATCCCAAGTCAGCTTGCAAACAAACAGACAAAACAGAATAAAAAGATAACCTAACCCATACAAAATTTCTCCCCCTCAATTTTATAATAAATCACTCAAGCACTCAAAGACTCCCCCCAAGTAGATACTCCATAGCAACAGATATCTTGGCAGGCATGGATGCGTCTTGATCATCATAGTGGCATCTGGAGCAAAAGAACGAATAGCGGATAGGCGTTAAGTTCTTCATCACAGTCGTCGTATAGTAGCCAGAGAGTGTTGGATCACAGACCCTAGAGAGTGCTAGGTCAGAAGAAGCAGCAACAGTCAACGTGCAAACAAAGCACGGACGAACAGAAAGTCAACATGCACAAAACACAAACAAGCCAGAGAGTGTTGGCACACAGAAGCAAAAGTCGACAACGTAGGCGGATAGTAGACCATTGTACAAAGTAGCAAGCAAATATACAAAGCTCCAATATACAATGTAGACGAATCTCCATGTAAAGTCAATAACAAATAGTCTCCATCATCTTCCCTCTTCATAAAGTATCCATCACAGTATTAGGCGTCAAAGTCCAGAGAGTGCTGGTCCACAGAGTCTAGAGAGTGTTGGTCCACAGTAGAAAGTCAACGTGCAAAACAGAGCACGGACAGCAGATAGTGCAAAAGCACAAAGCAGCAAGTAACATGTGTTAATCATAGCACAAGTAGCAACAATGACGTCTGAATATGTAACTTCATAGCAGCAATCAAGGTAGATGATGAATAAACAATAATAGCAGCAGAAACCTCCATATAACAGCAACACAATCATGAGCAGTCCACATAACAAAAGAAGGATCCACATAGAAGCAAAAGGAACACCATATAGCAGTAGAAGAATCCATATATCAGTAGTAACAGTGGCATGAAAATACATGTAGCAGCTTCCTCAATTCTCTTCCTTGTCTCTTCTCCATCTCATCTCTTCCCTCTACTCTTCATCCTCTATTCTCCCCCTCACGCCAACCATGAAAAGAATCAAAAGAGTGGTTGGTGTGGAGAGTCAAAAACAACGGTAGAGGCAAGTTTGTATAGGAAAAAATGTGGAGGAGGTAACCGATAATGTGAGTCAAGGTGCAAAATGACCCGATTAAGTAGATCCAGGTAGAAAAATAAATGGATCTCTCTCCGGCCCGAAAAGGGGATTTGTTTAGCCCGTAGGGCAACAAATCCGAGGGTGTGGGAGCAGAGCCCCCCAAAAATCCGATTAGGCAAAAGAATGAATCCGATTAACATAAATATGTAGCACAAAATGGATCCAATTAGCACAAGAAGAACAAAAGGAAGACTACTGGAATATAAACTTTGGTAGAAAGAGAAGATACACTACCAGAATGTTACTCGATAGGATGGATAGGTTCAAAAAGGGGGGTGGAACAAGTATTGAGGAGATAGGCAAAATGTTATGTAGGGTTGGAAGACCGGGGATGTAAACAAAATTATAAAAAAAATGCTGAAAACGGGAAGATAATTGTTGTTGGTAAGAGAAAGAAGGGACACACCATGTATATATACCTCTGCCATATGATAGAATCATTGTAGCACGCCAAGATGTAGCAACTGGTAGCAGCGGACGCATCGCGTCAATGAAGAGACACGCTGTGTCAAGTAGACAATAGAGCAGTCAGTGGCACCAAAAGCCAGCGACACGTCGTGTCGTTGAAAGCTTCTGCCCCAAGCTTCTGTCAATTGACACGTCATGTCGTTGAAAGGACACGACATGTCAATTGACAGAAGCTCGGGGCAGAAGCAGGCGAAACGTCGTATCAAAGGAGGACATGCCGTATCTCACACTGGCGAATCACCGAACACGCCGTGTCAAAGAAAAGACACGTCGTGTCCAATGTCATGACGACAGATCTGTTGAAGCAGATGCACGCCGACACACCGTGTTTTAAAACAACATGCTATGTTGCGGCGGCAAACCGTCAACAGCAATTTCGAGCAGCAGCAAAAATGGTGAAGAAAACCTTACGGAACTCCGCCAAAGCAATAGAGGACGATAGATCCTCAATAGTAGCAGAAATAGGAGATTTTCCCTTGATTTAGGAGTAGATCTCAATAGGAGTAGATGCATGGATGAGGTAGGGTAGCGGTGGCGGCGACGGCAACATGGATGGCGGTGTAGATCTTGGTAGCAGATAGGATAGCAACGGCTTCATTAGCAAGCAAGATCGACAGAGGCATGGCGGCCCTTGTAGATCTGGATCCAGCAACATCATTGGATGATTTTGTTGGTGAAGATGGAGACGACTCAATAGAGACAGCTCCAAAAAGAGGCGGGGATGGGAAATCCCTGCGGGCAACCTAACAATGCCTAGCGGCGACGGTCGCTCGCAAGGGGAGGCAACTCTCCTTTATGCTCTCTCACTTAGGGTTGGGGACGGCTCAGGAACGACTGTTCTGATACCATGTGAAAAACTAGATATGATTGGGGAAGATCCCCTTACATGTAGGTTTTTTTATTGTTTGACAGAAAGGAGGCAGCCACCCTTCCTATAAATAGTAGAAGGGGAAGCATATAGACACTTAGACAAACCCTAATGGGCTAATACACAATTGGGCCCATGTTACAATTAGACTAAAGAAAACTTAATAAAAGACTAAAATACTCAAGTAAATAGACACTCTAATAGTTATTCGCATACAAACTTCTTCGTATAGGTCGATGTAAAGAAAGGTATTCTTAATATCAAGCTAATACAAGGATCAATCCAGGTTGGAAGCAAGGGAAATCAAACTATAGGAGGCGATCCGGGTGCTTAGCAAGAATGACTCAAAAAAAAGACCTTTAGTGACTAGGAGTGTCTTCAAGTGCTCAATGATCCCATCGAAATGATGTTTAACGCAAAAGACTTAGTGGTAACCAATAACGCTCTTACCTTGAGGTGGGTCAACCCATGTGTGATTGGCTTCTAGTGCCTCCATCTCATAAACCGTCTTTGTTTTCTGATCAGGGCACCGAAGGGCATCAACCTGATTGTGGAGAACAGAAGTAGAGTCAAGAGTAATGATAAAGGAGTGGAGAAAAGAAGATAGACGAGCAAGACAATAGGTATTAGAAATGAGTTGCTTGATGGTGTAAGAGTAAGTACCTAGAAAGCATGGACACAATCACGGATACAGATATGGACACTGCGATTTTCAAAATATAGGACACGACGCAGGGCACGAAAAAACACAAAAATCATCTCATGCACTCTATTAATTTCATGTGTGCATTCAAACACATTGCATGCATTATGAAATGAAGCCATCAAATACATACCATCAAACAAACCCTAATCACAATAATAGTTAAATAGACTTTATTCACAAATAAACATTTAAACACCACAAAGAACAAGCAAGTTCAAACACAAAGATCATCAATTCATGTGCTATCAAAAACATTACATGCATCATGAAATGAAGCCATCAAATGTATACTATCAAACAAACCCAAAAAATTAATCACAATAATAGTCAAATTAATAGACAATTTATTCATAAATAACCATTTAAACACCGCAAGAAAAGAATAAGCAAGTTCAAACACAAAGATCATCTCATGCACGCTCCGTTAATTTCATATATGCATTCAAACAGATGGCATGCATCATGAAATGAAGCCATCAAATACATATTACGAAACAAGACCCACATTCTAATCACAATAATAGTCAAACGAATAGGAAATTTATTCTTAAATACAATTTAAACACCACAAGAATAAACTGAAGTAACATATTTTGCACATCTAAATTTTGGATGCAAAGAAATACTCATGGTGGTGGACAAAAAAGAAAGAGAAGGTATGTTATTATTTGTAGAAAAGGAGTGAAAACAATGTTGGAGGTAGGGAAAGAAGAGGGAGAAGAGAATGTTGGTGATTGTAGTGGTGGTGGAGAAATAAAACATAGGTATTGGGAGTGGAGGAAGAAAGGGAGGGGGAGGAGGAGATGTGTTTTCATTTGTAGAATAAGCGAATGAAGGGGAGAGAAAAATAAGGTGTTAATGGTGGAGGAGAAGAGGACGGTAAGGAATTCACGTGCCAAAGGTGAAAGACGAAGAGGAAGGGGAGTAATGGGTAGGACAAAGGAGGAAGAAGACAGGGGTAGGAGTAAATTATAAAAGAGTTATCTCTGTTGTGGCTTTGTCTCCCGTCGGAGAAGAGAATGCAATTGTACATCTATCAGTTCTCTTGTTGCTTTAGGACAACAATGATGGGTGTCGGGAGTGGTAAGGAGGGAGTGTGTATGCAACAAGTTGTTTCCCCTTCTTAATTAGGACTAGGTTGTATCTTGGCTATGTCCAAGTTGTGTCCGGGATGTGTCCAACTCCTAATAAAAAAGAGGGGAACTCGGACACGCCTGGGGAACGTCCGTCGTGTGTCCGCGTGTCCAAGGCATGTCTACTTCAGACATGGACACAGCAGCCTCCTGGCAGTGTCCATGCTTCCTAGGTGAGTACCACTGTGAAGAGCTAACGATTCGTTGGATTTTGTTGGAGCAAAAGATGATGGCAAAGCAACTTCTTGAGGATCAGTTACCACTTTCTTTAATATAACTTGGGAAAAAACTAGGGAGATAGAGGTGGATGTGTGGGTGGATTTACATGTCAAGGGAGAGAAAGCACTAGAAGTCCAAGAGTAGGGAAACACATTCCCTTGGGGATGAAACTAAGGCGGTTGAGTGTGGTGAAAAAAGAGATGATCCTTGTGAAAACTAATGCTTAAATAAATGTGCATGCATAGGGTAATCCCATTAAGGTATTTGTAGCCTATTTTATTTTGGGACTAACCCAAGTAAGATACCTTTAATTTCTTATTGGGAGATAGTTTATTGGCTTTTAGATAAAAAATGTGCAAAAAATGACACATTCCAAGACCCGAGGAGCCAGGGAATAAGGGTTCTCATGAGTGTGAAGTACAAAGAGGCCGATCTCCCTTTAAGAACCAATAATTTTCTCATATGCGGCCCATGCATCCGCATATGCGGCTAGGTCACCTCTTCGGACCGCATTAGGCTATACAATCAATATGCAACCACTTTTTGTATATAGACTAAATATGAGTGTGTGTGTGTGTGTATATATATATATATACACATATATAGCATCTTATACATGTAAATTTATATGTACACATATTTAATTTACATGATTGTAATATCTTACTATTAGATATGTAATATTATGCTCATATATAACAAAATTAAAAATGAAAAACTGCATATGTGCTTGCATTCCGCATATACTCTTGTTACTTAGTTGAACTTATACCGCATACCGCTTTGAAACATTGCCAACGATGGTTGAAGGTTGATGAGAAAGCAAGTTGTTAAATAGCTTCAAGAAAAAAAAAATTGTTTTGGTATGCTAGGAGTTATCAAGAAGATGGCAGGTTAGCGTTCTACAATTACATTTTTTGTGGGGTATGACTAAATGAGGAAACCACATTTTGAATACTTCAAATGATCTTGATGAAAAATTTAAAATCAAACATATACCATTTTATGGAAGGCTTGAATCGGGGGAAAAGCCTCATGCTTTTTTATGCAAGAAAAGACAGGTCATGTAGGAGAAATCATCAATGAAAATCAAGAAGTATGTGTAACCATTGTAACCGTAGTTCAAAATGGCCACAGACACCACTACGTATCAATTCAAGGGCTTTTACTTTTTTTTATCAGTAAGCGTGGGACTCCTCATTAATGAATCAAAAAAAGTATATACAAGTGTAGGATATGATGCCAAGGGACCTATCTATACATATAACTCTATGGCATCCTTTTTGATCTGTCTCCACACAACGAAGGCAGATATTTTATGATTTTCAAAAATGGAATTGTTTCTAGTAGCCCATATATGGTGGACAGTGGCTATAATGAGAAGTTTGTTCTTTTTGCTCGAGTGAATCAGTATGTCTGAGCTGTTCTGTGGAGCTTTATTCAGCATTGGCGCTGCAAGAGACCAGACTTCTTTTGAGAAGGGACATTTCCAGAGAAGATGATCAGTATCCTTCGTAGCCTTGTAGCATAGTGTGCATCTAGAAGACATCTGTATGCCCTTCGACTGGAGGAAAGAGTCAGTGATCAGCCTATTATGAAAGGCCTTCCAGAAAGTGATAGCAAATCTGCGAGGAGCAGAGGCTTTCCATAGCCATTTGGCCCACGCAATGTCAGGGTGACGTTCTCTGCACATCTCCCAAGCAGCTCTCAAGGAATTCATCTTCATGTTGACGAAGTAGCAGCGGTCTTCCCCTTGCAGCGTGATGTTCTGACAGATGTTGGCCAAGGCCAATGTGCCTCTACTGTTTGGGATGTTCCACTCATGATTCAAGATACAGGTTTTGAGGAGCTTGGGATCGTCAAAACCATTCCATTCAAGGGCTTTTACTTATTGTTTGTGAATAACACGATGGTGTTTCCTATTAACACGCTTCATAAGGTAACAAAAAGGGGAAGATATAGATGCATCCATAAACTTTTAAATTCTTAAGCGATGGATGATCAAAAGAAATATGTTAAAATAATGAGGTTCTAACTAAGGCGGTGTAGAGCATAGTAGAGATCACCAGAGTGAACTCCCAGTCCAACCATTGCCATACTCAAATCCTATCAAACAAAATCAATAGGTTCAAATGTTATATAACATTTTAGAGAAATAAGTTTGGCAACTGAAAGCAAATTATATGGAAAAATTGATAAGTAATGCACAAAATGATGCATTTATGGTGGAGGTGAGGGGGCAGAGCCGCTTTTTTAACATTTTTTAATTAGAAGCCCATATGTTGATGTAACAAATGGGTGAGAATGCATGCACCACATGTTCGAAGGAGAAGTTCATATGTTGGGTAGCGCCAGAGTCCATGATCCAATTGGAAGTTGATGCCAGCACGAAGGTCAAGAATTACCTTGATAGGAGGTTGCAATGCAAGCAAATTATGGGGTCATCTGAGGGTACACCAAGGAGTCACCAATGTGCTGATCCAACTGTGCAAGATGTGTAGAGGGAGATCTTAGTTGAGCGTACAGGGGAGAAAAGAATGACTTTAGAGGGAGATCAATGGCAATCAGCCACTTCCCAAGTGCCCAGCTAGCAACTGCACTCATTTTATATTGTTTATTCTACAGTATATGCCACCAGCCGCTATTTCTCACCGTAAGGAATTCTAGAAGTGGGCAACCATTAGGGGTGTAAACGGTGCGGGTACGGTGCGGGTCTGGCCATACCCATACCCATACCCATCTAATTTAGCGGGTCCGGTTCCGATTCTAGACCCGCATAATACAAAACCTGGACCCGCACCATACCCGTACCCGCAATAATAGCGGGTACGCGGTGCGGGTATGCGGATAAGCGGTTCTATAAAACATCATATTGTTTATGTAAGAGAAATGACTATGTTATATATATTTAACACAATAAGATATTATTATCATATAGTATATTAACATGTAATAGTTATATTAGACAATGTTATATTCTATACAATAAAATTAATTGAGTAATTGTTTACATATTTGTAGTCATGATCATAACATTTAATTTATGTAGAAAGTAATGTAGATTAGTAGATATTTTGATTTTAAGTTTACATATGATGTTCGTTATTGTAACTAGAATAGCTAATTCTTAGTTATATGGCTAGTCTCAACCTTAGAGTAGGATATAATCTCAATAATTATATTAATTAGACTAGTAAAGTATGATCTATAACATATTATTTTAGTAGTTACTTATGTATAG
Source organism: Alisma plantago-aquatica (assembly GCA_963693085.1). Classification (NCBI taxonomy): domain Eukaryota; kingdom Viridiplantae; phylum Streptophyta; class Magnoliopsida; order Alismatales; family Alismataceae; genus Alisma; species Alisma plantago-aquatica. The sequence goes on from OY856414.1 coordinate 330,251,650, forward strand.
CGGGTACACGGGTCTAGCGGGTCTGGGTCCAAGCATACCCATTATTGGACCCGCTTATATGCGGGTCCAAGGGTATACGGGTCCAAGGGTATGCGGGTATGAAAAATTAGACCCGTGACGGGTTTTTTAAGGGTCCGGATTTACGGGTCTGCGGGTCTACCCGTACCCATTTACAGCCCTAGCAACCATCGACTACAGATCGACGATGACAGCAAACGTTTTCTCAAATGCAGTTAGATTATGTTATGTTTCTTGACATAAATATCATATAGTAGTTGTTAATATATATGTTCTGTTATTTTTATTTTGTTATTTTACATTATATTTGGACTTTGTAATTGTCACATTACTATAAATATAAGGGTGCACACATTGTGCAACCCTAAGCTCTCCAAATCTCATTGTCTTTCACATGGTATCAGAGCGGGCCGATCCATCTTAAACCTAATCTCTCTCTTTCCACCAACCCTAGCCGCCGCCACACTCCGAAATCTCCTTTTTTCCGCCGCTACAGTACTGCTACAGTAGCGCCCCACTACAGTAACGTCGTCCACCCCTCCGCAGCCCTCCATCCACCTCTAATACCCTAATAACCTCCATCCTTGTGGCCTAATCTACCACAGGCCCCTCCGTCTAGCTCCGTTTCTCTTTCCGAAATCTCCGGACAGCCTCGGTAACTTTCCAGTTCTGGCACGTTGACGGCGTAACGAGCTTCATCCTCTCTGTCTGCCTGCGCCTCATGGTGGAGTGACTGATCCTCCATGTTGGCGTAGGTTTTTTCTCTTCGTCTGATGCCCCTGCGTGGGTTTTTTTTAAGATCCATGCGTGGATCTTCTACCTTCTACTAGTAGTCCATGTGTTGGACTTCTGCCTCTGACTGTTGACTACTAATGATGTGCCTGCTCTGTGCCTGTTGTTGCCTACCTGGATCCGTAGGCAGCCTTCTACTGCCTGTGCCTGACTACTGCTGCCTACCTGTAACTCTACGTCTGCATCTGTTTCTTCCTGATAGCGTCTACTCATGAAGATCTGCGACGTCAGGTGACAACTGTGAAGCTGGATGGGCGAAACTACCAACCAAGGAAGAAGATACCGACGATATCGTCGGTATACCGCTCGGTATACCGATATCGAGCCAACCTGGCATCGGTTTAAGCATTTCTATCGCTGCTCCCGCAAATTTCGGTAAACCGGCGGGTTTACCGGTAAAACCGACCGGTTTTCGGCGGTAGGGGGGGTTCAGTGTAAAATGCCCCACTTATGGGCGATATGGGCGGTATACCGCCCCGGTATGCCGGCATTTGCGAGCGTGTTGCTGCTGCTGCTGTTGGAGTGAAAGAACAAACACATTTGGGGTGATTTTCTTCGTTGGAGCTCAAATCAGCAATAATCAAGGTATGTTTTCTTGATTTCTTGCATTCTTCATCATTTCCAACCCATCTCCTATCTATTTCCATCTATTTTCACCATAAAATCTCTCCAAAAATCTCTAAATACACCCAAATCTTAGATCTACTTCAAAAAACTTAGGATTAATACTATTTAACATTAGATCTTTGAATATTATATGTAGATCTACTAATGTATAACAAGATCTACTACTTTTAATTAGTATTATCATATAATTTCACTAATTAATATTAAATTCGTAATAATACAATAAGTACTAGAAATAGTAGGTATCTAACTTAGGTTTAGTAGAACAAGTTGTACCAAATAGTAATGTGAACAAATACAAACAAAAATATAGTAAAAACAATTATATTTTTCATTTTTTTTATTTAAAATGCTGAAAATAAAAAAATCAATTTTTTTTCAACAGAAATGTATGCGTTAGTGTTATGTAAGATGGAATGAGTAAAGTTGTAATACATCACTTGACTTAATACTAGATAATTATCAGATTTTATAATTTTTAAATTAATTTCAGACTTTAATTTTTTATTTAAGCCTTTTTTCTTGTTAATAAAAATCTTAAAAAATATTGTGTTTGATTCTATAAATACATTTAACATTTATACACCTAAAAGTGTTGTGTTTGATTCTATAATACATAAAATAGATTAATTTCTTGCAACTTAATGGGTTATAGATTTCATACACCTAATTTTTATTTGTCTTTGTCTTTTTGCAGTGTGACAATGTCCACTTTTGACTTTTGAGAAGATGTCTTCAAGCGATGGTGAGGGTTCTGGGGCCGGTAATGTTGGTGGAGCTAAGAATGTGATGGATTTTACATGGAATCACTGCACGCCTTTAGAAGGCAATAGGGCAAAGATAGTTTGCAATTACTGCAACAAGACAATTGGTGGAGGGGGGATTACTAGATTCAAACGTCACATTACTGGCGGTGACAAAAATGTGGCAATCTGCACAAGGTGTCCCCAAAGTGTTAGGGATGATTTTAGAAATATTATGGGTGCAAAGAAACACAAACAACAAAAGATGACGGAGGCTGACAGGGGTTACACAGATACATTATTCAATGTTAGGGGCACAGGTTCTTCTGCAGAATCAGATGATGACATTGCATATCCTCATGATTGTGACACAACTTATTCACGTCGTGCGTATAGGCGTGCCCTTAGAGATTCCCGCAGAGATGAGTGGGAAAGAGAGGAGGCAGCTCGAATTACGAGGTATGGGCCATCTGGTGCAGGTGGAGGCAGTGGCACTGCACGTATTCCTGTTGTTGACGTAGATGATGATGAAGACAGAGTTGGTCATGGAAAAAGGAAGAAAGGCGGCATTGATACACTTTTCCGTTCTGCTAGTACGAGATTGAGGCATGTTGATGAGCCAGGGGTTAGGAGGCCTGAAGCTAGGCAAAAGGGCATTAAAGCAATGTTCACTGGTGCAAAAGATAAGGTCGGCAAGGCAGTGGGTAAGTTCTTCTTTGCTCATGGTATACCTGCACATGTTGCAACTGAACCGTATCTGCAACATATGGTAGATGTGATAGGGGATTCTGGGAGGGGCGTCAAGGCCCCCACTTCATATGAATTAATGAACAAGTATCTTCCCCTAGAGAAGAAGGATCTACAAGTCAGGATTTCAGGCCAAAAAAATATGTGGGCTGAATATGATGTCACACTTATGTGTGACGGGTGGACTAGTGGCAACAGAAGACAAATTATCAACTTTCTTGCACATTTTCGTGGATCCACAATTTTTCTGGACTCTGTTAATGCTTCAGGTGAGGTCAGGAACCACAGGTTCATAAAGAAACTAATGAAGACATACATGAAGCAGGTTGGTGTGGAAAATGTGGTGCAGGTAGTTACTGATAATGGTTCTGCCTTCAAGAAGGCCGGGGACAGTGTAATGAAGAAATATCCCATATACTGGACACCATGTGCTGCCCACTGCATAGATCTCATTCTCAAGGACATTGGCTCAATTGAATTCATTAAATCTGTTATCATTGATGGTAGGTTGATCATAGGATTCATCTACAACCATTCTTTTCTATTGAATGCAATGAGGCGGCGTGAGTATTGTGGAGGTGATCTGATTAGAACAGGTGCAACTAGATTTGCAACAAACTTTCTTGCCTTACAATCATTAAAGTCCAAAAAGGATGGACTTAGGAGGCTCTTCAATGGAGTGGAGTGGACCTCCATGAAGGAGCAAAATACCCCAGTTGGCAGTAGAATTGAGCACTTGATTGCCAGCAGACCTTTTTGGGATAAGGTTACTAGGGTGCTGTGAATAATGGAACCCATTGTCAAGGTATTGAGGCTGGTAAATGGTGACAAAACTGCAACAATGCCTTTTTTATATGATTCAATGACCTCAATGGTGGACCGCATCAAAGAAGCAGCTGACAGACGTAGAGGGCTGGAGGAAGATTCAGAAAATCCTTTAGAGGAATGGATGAATGAGATAGGTCGTCCTGTTCTTGATAATTTAGATGGGCGTCCAGATCCATACATAGAAGATCAATTTGAGCCAAACAACGGTGATGATATTATTCTTGATAATCCGCCTGAAAGACTTGAGCCTGAAGCTGCACATGTAAATGTTGATATGGAAATAGATAGAAGAGTACAAGAACAGTTAGGTAGCTCAAATTCTTCTTCTTCAGCTAGTTCTAAATCTAAGTCTGATGATAGTGACAATGATAATGATGGTGGTAATCAAAGTCAACGCTCTCCAGAATATCCTCCAGTTGTGGATCCTCAACATGATGATCGGCCTTATGTTACTAGGGGTGCACCTCCACAACAACAAGAATATCCCATGCCTGAAAAAAAAAAATCAAAGAAGAAAAACTCGAACTGGGAAAGATTACAGCGGTGCACCTCCACCAAATGTTGCAATGCCCACAACTCCAAGCCCCTACCCCTACTCCTACCCATCTAATCCACAACCACAACCACAATACCGGAGTCCAAGTGATTATCATTCTGATGTTGCTGAATCAATGGATGCATTGAGTATATCTGACTCTCAATCTCAATCTCAAGAACATTCATTTGGAGATATGTTATTTGGGCAGACACTTCCATACCCATCTCAGACTTCTCAACATGGGTATTCTGGATATCAAGTTGAACCACAAGGCCCACAACCAAGGTTACAATTAGAACTTGGACCTGGTATGGGATATCATGAAGCATACTCTGTTCGTAGCCCTTATGGATGCTTTCGGGTGAACACCGAAGCATACTCTGGTGATTTCGGGCAAACATGGAGTGGTGGGCATACTACAATTTATCCTATTGTCGGAGTTCCATTACAACCTCCTTTTCCTCAACCTCCAGCTCCTCAAGCAAGGGCACCCGCACCTCCTCCCGCTTCTTCTCAGCCTCCCAGGAATTCAGCAAACAAGGCTCAATATCTCAAAGATTTACAAGAACATTTTCCAAAGATTGGGATGATGCAGTATGTGAATCCTGAAGTATATGAGGAGCATGTTGTCACATACAACAAATCGTATAGAGCTTTGATGACATGGGAGCAATATGTAGAACAACAATATCCTTATCAGCAGCCGACGCGCCACTCAACATACAACTGATGTGAGTTAGTAGTAGTACTTAGTAATTTACTATGTTGTTATATGTTTGTTGTAAGTTGAATATTATTGCATAAGTGTGTAAACATGCGTTTATGGATTGTGCTACTAAAATTTCAGATCTTAATTCTTATATTTTGTCATCGAAATCCTTCATCGAAATCTCAAAAAAACAGGATTGATTCCTTACCTCCCACATGATTGACCCCCCCAACATACCCAATATAGAATTTTATTGCATAAAACGTTGCATCTAGGTGTTGAGACCACGCCTGTAAAATTTCATGATTTAATTCGTTCATTTAGGCGTCGATAAATCCAGGATTGCATCTGTCGATATTTCCGTCGGTATACCTATAAATATCTATTTCCACGTCGTCGATAAGGCGTCGGTATCGGCATTTAATTCCTTGCTACCAGCACTGGGTGTGCTCTATGCAGATATATGTTAAATCACAAGGAAAAATGTCGCACCTGACGCGAGATCCACCACCCGTGCCTCCTGCAACAGCCGATTTGAAGAATGTGAAAGCCTATGATGATTGGGTGAAGGACGACTCCACAGTCATGACATGGATTCTGAATAGTAGTGAGACCAAGGTTAGCGTCACCTTATTATACCTGCAAACGGCGAAGCAGATGTGGGATCAGCTTGCCAGCACTTATTCACACAGTCAGAATCCCAAGAAGGTGTTTGACATCAACAAGCAGCTTAGCCACCTGCGTTTCTCAGGATCCGATCTGACGGATTACTTTTCTGCTTTCAAGGGACTGTGGGGGGAATTGGAAGCCTACCATCCCTTGTCTGCTGATTTGGCTACTATGCAACAACAGCGACAGGAGTTGCAAGTAGTCCAGTTCCTTAGTGGCCTACCTGATTCCTATGCAGGGGTGGTCGATCAGATTCTCGCTAGTGATCCCCTGCCTACTCTACAGACTGCCTTTCAGAGACTACAGCATTTGCCTGCATCGTCATCTGAGACTCCTACTGATACAGGGGATTCGACTGCTTTTGTTGCGATGTCTAGTCGTGGACGTGGTCGTGGACACGGTCGCTCATATGATGCTCGTCCTCCTCTTGGTGCTGGCCAAGGGAGGAATTCTTCAGGTCGTGGAGCATCCTCTGGACCTACTACTGATATTGCTCGTCCTCAGACTGGCCAACGCTTCTGCAACTTCTGTGGCCGGTCTAATCATGTTGAAGACAAGTGTTGGGAAAAATACGACAAACCAGCTTGGGCCAATGCGGCCACTGATGCTACTACATATTCCGAGATGTCTACCCAGCTTGATGCCCCGGATACTTCTACTGCTGACTTCATTCGTGCCGAGGTCGAGCGCATGTTACTGGAGCGTACTGGCTCTTCATCTATTGCCACCACCACGGGAGCACATGCTGCGACATACTCTGGTTGTGACACTGTCTTCCTTTCTGCACCATCCTCTACTACTTGTAATACGAAATGGGTCATAAATTCGGGTGCATCTTCTCATATTTCTGGGAATCGATCATTGTTGAGAAAATTATCTAGACCGACTACTAATTCCTCTTTATGCTTGTTGATGGCTCCAAGTCTACCGTTTCCGGAATTGGAGACATTGTGTCTGATATTGTGCTGAAATCTGCTCTATATGTGCCTCGTTATCCGTTGAATTTATTATCTGTTAGCAAAACTTTGCGGAACTTGAACTGTAGCCTGACTTTAGTACCTGGTTCATGTGTTTTTCAGGACCTTCGCACGAGGATGAAGATTGGTGGGGGGCATGAAGGCTCTGATGGCTTGTACTACCTGGACTATTTAAAAAAAGTGGACAATGTGGCTCTAGCTTCTGCAGTATCTTCGTCAGTATCGGCTCTACAGTGGCATTACAAACTTGGGCACCCATCATCTAAGAAATTGCACCATATTGTACCTGATGTAGGAACAAATGTGTTTCAATGTGAATCGTGTCAGTTAGGCAAACAGACTAGGGCTGTTTATCCTAAACGTTCTCAGATTAGCAGTAAAAATGTTTTTGATCTTGTTCATGTTGATGTATGGGGCCCTTGTCATGTCCCTAGTCTATCTGCAAACAAATATTTTATTCTATTCATTGATGATTTTTCTCGAGCCACATGGTTATTTCTTTTGAAGAGTAGATCTGAAGTATTGTCCACTATTAAATTCTTTTTTGCTGAGATGAAAAGACAATATTCTATGCATGTTAAAATTTTAGAATGGATAATGCACTTGAATTTGTTCAAAAAGATGTTGAGTTGTTTTGCAAATCCATTGGCACTATCCACCAGACTTCGTGTGCATACACACCTCAGCAAAATGGCATTGCAGAAAGAAAGAATAGACACTTACTAGAAGTTGCCAGAACTATTATGTTGCATGCTAATGTACCTCGGGGATTCTGGCCAGAAGCCATCTTGACTGCTTGTGTTCTAATAAATCGGATGCCTTCTTCGGTAATTGGAAATAAAATACATGTGCAAATTCTGAATCCTGATAAACCTTTATTTACTGTACCCCCTCGCATTTTTGGCTCTACATGCTTTGTAAAGTTGCTTGGCCCAATGCATGATAAACTATCTCCACGTGCTGAAAAATGTATTTTTTTGGGGTACTCTCGTACACAGAAAGGGTACAGATGCTATAGTCCAACTACCAAGAGATGGTTCACTAGCAGTGATGTTGTCTTTTTTGAGGGTACACCATACTACTCTACTCAAGGAGATAGTCTTCAATCTGAGCTTATTACTTCTCCACTACCTATTACTAGTGACTGTGTTTCTAATGCCACTACTTCTGTACAACCGGCACCTCCTCTTATTGTTTATCAGCGCAGGAACAGAGCTCAACCTACACAAGATCCCCCCCAACCAAGCCAGTCTTCTCCTCCAGAAGGTTCTGCATCACCTGAGGTAATATCTGACCTTGATGTGCCTATTGCTCTTAGGAAGGGCACTCGTTCATGTACTATTCACAATATTGCTAACTATGTATCAACTGATCATTTAAGTGTTCATGTTAGCAACTTTGTCACTGCTTTATCTGATGTTGCCATCCCAAAGATTGTACAGGATGCCTTACAAAGTACAGCTTGGACGACTGCTATGAAGGAAGAAATGCTTGCTCTTTCTGACAGACAAACTTGGGAGTTGGTGGATCCACCTCCTCAGTGTAAGCCTGTAGGCTGCAGATGGGTGTATGTTGTCAAGTATCAACCAGATGGTACTGTAGAACGTCTGAAGGCACGTCTTGTTGCTAAAGGTTATACACAGACCTATGGTATTGACTACTTATGAAACATTTTCACCTGTTGTCCGTCTTCATTCTGTCAGAGCTCTCTTATCTGTTGTTGTTATGTTAATCTTGACTGGCCTCTAGTACAACTAGATGTTAAAAATGCTTTCTTATATGGTGATCTGCAAGAGGTCTATATGGAGCAACCTCCCGGATTTGTTGCTCAGGGGGAGTCATATAAAGTCTGCAGGCTAAAGAAGTCAATTTATGGGCTCAAACAGAGTCCTCGTGCCTGGTTTGATAAACTGAGCAATATTCTGATTGACTTTGGTTTTATGAGATCTCAGGTGGATCATTATGTCTTTACTAAGAAGACTTCTGCTGGTATTGTGATTCTGATTGTATATGTGGATGATATTATACTTTCTGGCAGTGACTCTATTGCTATTCAGGCTACTAAAGCTCATCTCTGCAAACACTTTGCTACTAAAGATTTGGGTAAACTGCGATATTTTCTGGGCATAGAGGTATCTAGAACTTCTAATGCTCTTGTGCTATCTCAGAGAAAATATGTCTTAGATCTTTTGCAGGAGACTGGTATGCTTGGAGCTCGACTTGCTGATACTCCTCTGGATCCCAATGTCAATTGGGATGATGAGTCTTCTCCACTCTTTGTTGATAATAAAAAATACAGGAGGTTGATCGGTAAAATGATATATCTGACTGTGACTAGAGCTGACATAGCTACTGTTGTGGGTCTTCTTAACAGGTATTTAGATAAACCCAGACAGTGTCACTGGGATGCACTCTGTCATATTCTGCGATATCTAAAAAAGTCTCCTGGCAATGGACTTCACTACAGAAAAAATGGACATTGTTCTCTTGAGGGTTATTCTGATGCTGACTATGTAGGGAGCAAAATTGACAGGAAATCAACTTCTGGCTATTGTACCTATGTTGGAGGTAATCTGGTCACATAGAGAAGCAAGAAACAAAATGTGGTTGCCAGATCTAGTGTTGAAGCTGAATATAGGGCCATGGCCCATACTGCCTGTGACCTCCTGTGGGTGTGTTCTCTCCTAAAAGACTTTGGGGTTGAGTCCTCTTCTGCTATACCCATGCACTGCGATAATAAAGCTGCTATCTTCATTGCAAACAATCTTGTTTATCATGAGCGCACCAAGCATATCGAGGTTGAATGTCATTTCATTCGGGAATCTATCCTGACTAGCAAAATTTACACTCCTTTTACTCGCTCTGAAGACCAGGTTGCTGATATCTTCACCAAGTTGCTGGCTAAGAAGCAGTTCTGCACACTTGTGGACAAGTTGGGCATGATTGACATCTATGCTCCAACTTGAGGGGGAGTGTTAATATATATGTTCTGTTATTTTTATTTTGTTATTTTACATTATATTTGGACTTCTTTGTAATTGTCACATTACTATAAATATAAGGGTGCACACATTGTGCAACCCTAAGCTCTCCAAAACTCATTGTCTTTCACAGTAGTGTTTATAACCTTAGTGAGTTGATCATTCTTTCAAGTAAAACAACTTCTGAAACCATTTAACCAAATAAATTTTGCAGTATTATTTGCCGACAAATCATTTTAGGATTGAGGGCCATGGCATCAAGACTTTCACGGTAAACAAAGTGGAATTTAATGTGAAAACAAGCGAACTGGATATATTGAGGAGATATAGCTTAGAGGGCACATGTTCTTACGGAAGGTTAATGAAGCCAGAAAATCCAAGGCACGTGTGCACAAATTTATTGCAGCAAACGAAAGGTGGATTTGGTAGCTTTGAGAGCCTCTCCCGTTTTGCAAGTACAAGACACGCTAGCTGTCAGCATCAACCTGTTGAAACCTTGTTTATATTATTGCATTGTTTATGCACATAAAATAAACACGAGGTTGTTCGTTAGTTAAACTCGAAACAGACTACACTAATGTTTAGGACTCTATATGTACTTCAAATGTAAAAAAGAAGCTTGCTTGTTTGTTGAACTTTGTACAGACTACATTATATATGTAACACTGACAGTCAATGGTTGATGGTCTTGGTTTTAGGTCCATAATTAACACAAATTATTCATCTAATCGTGGAAGTTTGCTTTACTATCAAGTGGTTTTCTGCATTATCAAATATCATAGACATGAAGGGCATAGTCACATATTCGGTATGCGGGATACATTCGGTTGAGCTGAAAATTTTGAAATTCGGCAATTATGCGGGAACTTCGTGTAAAAAATGGTCAAGGTATGGTCAACGATTCGGGGAAAAGTCGGGATAAATCTCTCTCTCTCTCTCTCTCTCTGTGTGTGTGTGTGTGTGTGTGTGTGTACAAAATATATGTATGTATATATATGCTTTGCACATATACATAGCATACATATATCTATAACTATCCATACACATACATATACAATATACACAAATATGTGTTTACATATACACACATACACTCAAACTAAGTTAACAGTCTTCAGCAGTATAATATGGAAAAAAACACGTATAAAACGGGAATAATTTGTGAATAATACCGGAATAAAACGTAATATTTGGGAATTGTGAGTTATTCGGCCGTTTCATACGTCTAGGGAAAACTTTGCTTATAAACGGTGACTCTTTCAAAAAGTCGGAGTATATTGTGACTGTGCTTTTGGGAACTGGTATATTTAACTTTTACCTTTTCAGGAATTGCCCTCCCAGTTTCCAAAGAGCAATTACCCTACATGTTAATGGTTTCCTGAAGTACATAAGGTTAAGAGAGTCAATCTGACCTCTTATTCTCTCTTACTCCGATTAGTACTCTCATGTAGGGGTGAGAAAATAACAGTCAAAACTGGAAAACCCGTAGGGGTTCAGTCCAAGACGTTAATGGTTTTCTGGAGTGCATAAGGTTAAGAGAGTGAATCTGACCTCTTATTCTCTCTTATTCCGATTAGTACTCTCATGTAGGGGTGAGCAAATAACAGTCATGTAAGAGAAAATTGCCCTACACGTTAATGGTTTCCTGGAGTGCATAAGACTGAGAGAGTCAATCTGACCTCTTATTCTCTCTTATTCCGATTAGTTCTCTCATGTAGGGGTGAGAAAATAACAGTCAAGACTGGAAAACCCTAGGCGTCCAGTCCAAGACCAATTGAGAACCTTGGATTTGAAAATAGACTGATTTATGTATAAACAGCAAAAGAATGCATGCATATATATCAAGTCAAACTTTAAATATACATATGCCAATGTAATAAGTGTTATTGTAGTTAGTAACGAAAAATGAAATATCGTCGAAACGGGCGAATTTCGCTCGAAATTTTCATTTCGACACCATCGGTTACGATATGTTGCGAGTGTATTGATAGGATCGCAAATATCAATATACCGATTTACCGCCAAATTTTGCCAAATACCGCCAAGTTTCGCCAAATACCGCCAAATTTTGCCAAATACCGCCAAGTTTCGCCAAATACCGCCAAATTTCGACAAAATTTACTGGTATACCGACAGAAATGCCGAATTTTGCATGCTTGAGCCTATATTTGTTGTTTGAGAGGAGGACATGGTGGAGCAAGGGGATTTCGACAACTAGGGCTCAAATAAGCCTAATCCAAGGTATGCCTTTGTATTTTCTACCATTTCTCTCATTTACACCTCATCTATCTCAATTAAAATGTAAATTTATCTAAAATTGTCTTAAATTGGCAAAGATCCCCAAATCTGCTTTTTTATGTCTTCCTAATTGTATGTGTTCTTAGATCTACAACACTATCTCATAATATACATAATAATCATAATAGTATACCTAAATAATCCACTAAATAAAAGTATAATTTGCTATGATTTTTAGTAGTAAACTAATTAGTATACATATGTTCTTATTACTTACCATACAAAGGAAGAAAATATACTACTTCACAACACAACAAACAGATGTTGTAAAAAATTATCCATTTTATAATTTTCTAGCCTTATATTTGTTTATATATGGCACTTGCTACACATATCCCACAACATGGACATGGTTATTACGATTGTATATTATCGCATCCCCACGATATGCATACAATGGGCATGGTTATAATGGCTTTTATATTTATCCCACTTTTCTGAATAATCCATGGAGAAATTCACTACCGCATATCAAGATCATGTGGTAACAAATGATGGCAGAGAAAAGGTGTCACAATAGTGATGGTGCCTAACTTCCTTCACAGTCATGAAATTAATTGCCAAAGTCACACATTAAAGAAGAGCAATAGAAAGCCCTGTTGTATAGTTTCTTTTAGAATCTAATATGATGCATACAGAGACGTAGTATTGTAAAATTCTAAAGTATATTGTGTTTGATTACATAATATAAATGAGTATTATACACTTATATAGTATTGTACATGACAAGTATGAGCAACACGTAACTTCATACCACCAACCTTACATAATGTACATGTCATGGGAGCAATATGTCAACCATACCAACTTAATATTATATGAAGAATCAGTGTGTAACTCGACATACAACTGACATGAGTTAGTAAGTTCCTATGCTATTCATGTGTTGTAAATTGGATATTATTGCATAAGAGTGTGTATATATGTTTATGCATTGTGTTAGTAAAATTCCAAATCTTAATTCCAATATTTTGTCATTGAAATTCCCAAAAAATATGACAGGTTCCCTACCTCCCACATGATGGACAATCCCCCCACATACCCCTTATAGAATTCTATTGCATATGATGATGCATTTAGGTGTAGAGACTACACTTGTAAAATTTAATGATTTAATTCTTTCATTTTGGCGTCGAAACAGCTAGGATTGCATATGTCGATACATCCGTCGGCATACCGGTAAATACTTATTTCCAGGCTGTCAAAACGGCATCGGTATCGAATACCTCGTTCCTTGGTTAGTAACTTAAAATCTAGGAAGCACGGACACTTCTATACAGCTCCCGTGTCCGTGTCGGACACATCTTGGACACGGACACTTCCCGGACACGGCCCAAAACGTTTTGGACATGGCTATGCCGTATCCTATCCATTTTAGTCATTTTTTACAGCCCGGGCACAGCTGGACACGGTTCGGACACTCCCCGGACACTTCGTGCAGCAACTGCTCCAGTAGTAACCTGTTTCAGAGGGTGAATTCTGGAAATACATCCACTTCTAATGTTCTTGTGATATAGAACATATAAGACAGCAAGATCTAATCAAAATTACAAGTAAAATGTTTTAAAAAGAGTCCAAATTCAAAATCCAAGATGAGTTTCTATATCATGAGTCACATTTTAGTCTAATAAATTAAATAAATCAGTGTTTATTCATTCTGAAAATCTAATGTAGTTACCTAAAAAAATGCAGCAGGTTTATTTGTCAACTTCATATTGTTTGTACTTTACATAAACACACCTTTGCATTAACATTCATAATACTATTATACATGCATGTATTATACACTCACATATGTATATATTAAAAAAAAAATAGCCCTCATCAGCGCCGTGTCCGTGTCCTATATTTTAGAAATTTGTCGTGTCCCGTGTCCATGTCCGTGTCCCTGTTCGTGTCTGTGTCTAGAAACGCGTCCATGCTTCCTTGCTTAAAATCCATTAACTCTGTATTAAAACTAATTAGTATGCTACCAAAGTTGTGATTAATTGAGCCACAAATCTAAGAAAAAAGTTTAATTCCAGGTCTGGTTGTAGGAATGGCGATGTGGTGGGTTCTGAAATATCATACTCATACCCATATGACCCATTAGTTTTTAACCCATACCCAGTTCGACCCATATAAAACTGATAGTAAAACTCCCCACCCATGCCCCACAAATTGAGGAATGGATCCCTGTAATGAATCATTTAATATGACACATCCCTAGATGCCCAAGGGCACTATAAATTACATCCTCTTACTGAATTTTTTTACATATGCTTTAAATAACCTATAAACTGCTTTTTCCTTCATATAAATAGCACAATGACAAGCAATCCGAACTCTGTTATTATCAGATATTACAGATACCATTTACATACTTTATTTCAAATAAAGCAGATACTGATTCCCTTATTTTGTTAAGCAGATAATGAGATAATTCATACCCTATGTTCTGGAATATTATGATAAAGTGTTAGAAAATATTTGCCCAATGTAAGAATAATTGAAATTTGTTATGACTGGAGTAAATGAATTGGAAAATAAAAGACAACTACATAAATAGATAGTAGAAGCAAGTGAGAGACTATTTTTATAATAGAAAAGTGAAACAGAATCAGTAAACAGAGATCCACATACACCTTCAGGTAAATCCTCCATATTCACGATTAAAACTCACATTCATATTAACGGTTAACATTCACACTAACAGTTTACTTTCTGACTTACATTCAATTTTGCCTTCACAATCATCCATGTCTGCGATGACTTTACAACCATAATTCATATACACATTCACCAATCACATTTGCACTCTGCAAGCACATTCATGTTCATCCTTCATTCAGATTCACCTGACATTCTGCATTTCAGATAAAGTTTGTTATAAGGAGACAAGACAAAGACCATAGGTTAATTTAAAGACCATTTTCTGATGTGGCTGGAAGACTGAAGGAAAAGTTGAGAAATGGTACGCAATGAATTATAGGAGATGCAGTTTGGGGTATAGGTAACAAGATTTTTCCTCATCAGTAGAATGTCCTAAAATATACTCACTACTATCAAAGGACGGATTTTAGGCTGTTAAATTATTAGTAAGAGATTCTTGATCATAATGACGGCAAAAACTCAAATTCCCAAATTGCTTTATCCGGACAATGTCAGCTTCGTCAGTTATAGAAACTGTTGTTGCAGGCCTCTACAGGGAAGTTCAGGAGAGGCTACTGTAGAAGACACTCGATGGTCTGGAGTCACAAAAGAAGGCCACTGGTGTGCTAATGAATCCGACAGACAAGGCGTCTCGCTCAGAGGTATGGGATGATAGGTCGACTGAGACTCTAATGATCTAGAGGCAAGAAATATGGGCATTGTCGTGGTGTATTAGGAAAAAGGAAGAAAAACAACTGAGTAGCATTGATCTGAAAAGGAGTGGTCAAACTACAATGCATTTCACGAGAAACCATAGTCACAAATCACAATATACTCCGATTTTTTTAAAAAGTCACGTTTTAGATGTGAATTTTTCCCTAGCCGTATGAAACGGCCGAATAACCCCAATTCTCAAATATTATGTTTTATTCCCGCATTATTCACAAATTATTCACGTTTACATTTTTTTCCCATTTTTTATGTTCTTTTCCCGTTCTATACTGATTGAAACTTTAACTTAGTTTGAGTTTATGGGATTAAGAGAGGCATTGTCTCCCTCTCTTTCATGCCCGTGACGGAGACCGAACGTCTGGGAGGGTGGTAAATCAAGGCGGCAGCTGGGATTCGAACCCGGGTCTTTTTGTTAGGGGACACTGTGCTTGACCACTTGAGCCACTGCTTGTCGGGTTAGTTTGAGTTGATATGTGTGTGTAAGCACATAAATGTGTGTGTATATGTAAACACATATGTGTGTATGTATGTAATATGTGTATATGTATATCTATGCAATAGTTATATATGAAAACATATATATGCATATATATGTATGCAATATATGTATATACCCTTAGATTTTTTCCTGACTTTTTCCCGAGTCGTTGACCGTATTTTTACCGTATGTGGACTGTTTTTACCAGAATTTCTCGCATAATTTCCTAATTTTTCAGATCAACCAAAACTAAACCAAACGTATCCCACATACTGAATTTGTGACTATACAAGAAATGATGGACATAAAAGAAATTGACGACGGGAGCAGTGGGACCAAGCTGTGGGAGATCAGGGACCCATGATACCAGCAGATGTTAAATGTGTCTCAATGGGGATCATGGGTTATGTGCGTGAAAAAAGCCATACTTCCATAATTCATACCCATTATGGACCTTAATCTAGCGAGACCCATTGGACCATTGTAGTTGTATGTAGTTGAGTTGGGTCAAGTTGATTCCAGGTCTAATAGGTTAAATCGTCATCCCTAGAGGATCCAGACCAAGTTTTGAGTGGTCTTGTCTGGGACACACACACATGTAGGAGACGCCCCAACATATCCCATATATTATATATTTGCAAGAATATGTGTATTAATGGCTAGTTTCGGTAAGAATTGTGAGTTAATTCTTCATTTTGGTGGTAGAGATCATTTGTATTTGCCAAAAAACATATGGATCATGTGAAAGGGGTTGCAACCTACATATCCTTCTTTCTTCTGGCAATATTTCCTTTTTGTTTCATCGATACATTCTATCTATGTTTCTCTTGCTAGCACCTTTATTTTCTTTCATATTAAGCATGATTTAATGTATCAAAATACGTAAAAAGAAATGGGAGGCCAGAGGACGGACCATGTAACTATGCGCCAAACGGGGCTTCAGCAGACGCTTTTCTTAAAAGCAGGCAACTGAGTTTTTATATATTTTTTTATGTAACTTGAACTTTTTTACATAGTCTAAACATCTATTAATATGTATTTGATTTGTGATGTCATATGGAAATAATATACACTTGAACCCATTTATGGTTCGACATATATTGTTATTTCACATTAAGTGTTCAAAACAATAATCTCAACATCACTAGTATGTATTTGGACCAATTTATTAGTCGAATATACATGGCCCATAGCTTGAACCTCTATAAAAAGGTAATAGCTGGTAGAATACTAAAGCTTAATACTAGTGAAATCTTGGTAACTTGTAAATGTAGTAAGTATACTATTGATAGTTAATTAAGTAGTAATACTTAGAAGGTACTGTGTAGTAAGTAATATAAATTCGTATGCATTGTCTAGCAAGTTTGAAAAGGTACATGTAAATAGTGATAATGCTTAGTAAATATCTGAAATTATTAAAAATCAATATTGAATACTTGGTAGATTAAGTAATAAATCAGAAAAAATATTATATAGTTAATAACACAGCAATATATTACTGATATTTTCGTTCACCAAAAAAAAAATATATTACTGATATTTTGGAACAAAGAACTATAAACAGTACAAGACTAAGTCTCAGCTGACCAGCTTAAAGCTAATGCATTATACTAATTACTAGATTATGCACAAGCTGAGTCATTATATATGTATAATAACATTGATCAAAGTTTAAGGTGTGTATTTCACTTAGGCGGGCGCCTAACAGGTTGTCTCAGGCGGTCGATTAAGCAGTCCAAGCGGGTAAAAGGCGGGCACTTTTTGAAGAACTTCTCAAGCATGTGCGTATACCAAATTTAAGTTGCCATGGTGTTGATCCTCTCATGGAATAAAATTTTGGTAAAATTGCTAAATTTCACTCGAAATTTAGTTTTTTTTGCAATCGGACATCAAAACGTGTCATCGGACATCGAAACGCACAAATGCAGTAAATGGGACATAATTTGGCAAAAAAAATGACCCTAGGTGCGAAGTTTCACAAACAGTGTGAAATTTCGTAACAAAAAGCCCAATTTGGGCCGTAATTTTGCTATTGATGTCAAGAAATTTGTTCCTACGGTTGCTAATACTACATCTTGGGTATTTTGGCAATTTTTTTAAAATTTCTTACTTGTAGAGGCTATTTCTCTAAATTCTAAGGAATGTTTCCCCTATCCCTAGACCATTTGTACATTACCTTCTTCAATTTCTACATCTTCTATAGAGATCTAGAGAAATACTTCAAAAATAACAAAGTTATTTCTTGGATCTATTATAAATGTCCCATGTAACCTATTCATATGCTAACACTAGACTTATACAAGTTGTGGTTTGGAAGTTTGTAACTTGTAGCTGTATGTTTTAAATTCTATGTTGTAACTTGAAATTTTTATCAATTTGATTGTCCAGCAGACTTGACAATTATGTTCATTTGTGCACTCACTCATAAAGACAGGGATCCCACCTTACTATATAGTTTGGTGTGTATATGTCTAAACATTGTGTTTGCAAAATTTCATAACTTAATTCCTTCATTTTGCCATCGAAATTACCATTGCAACTCTGTTGAAATTGTTCAGCTTCCTTCACTTACACCCCCCCACATATCAAATATGAAATATTATTGCATATTTTAGTAGATCTTAGAGTTCAGACTGTCCTTGTAAATTTCCATGATTTCATTTGCCTTTTTGGTCGTTGAAATTGTTAGGCCGTAAATATCAAAATTTCGGCCGTAATATCAAAAAAATTCAATTTCTGGGCCATCAGAATATGACATCGAAATCGGACATTTTATTCTATGGATCTGCTTAAGTGACCGCCTGAGCCTGTTTTTTCATACGTTGAGCATGATTGAAAAGATTAAATATTTTCACTTTATTTACTAACTTCATATTTTGTATCTAACTCTTTGCATGTTTATGTTCAGCACATTGGCTAATGCGAACCTTAAAGTGAAATTGGATGCGATTTACAAACCAAGAGAAATAAAAGCTACTATCCGATAACACTAGATCCTTGATTGAGACCCCCATGAAAAGCAATTATTAGCTGAGAAATAGGTGATCCTATTCAACCGCAAACTCTTGAGACCATTATTTTCTAACAACAGTGAGTGATCATAATGAAGATAACCGAAAAAGGAGTAAGGGAAGGATAGCATCATTTTTCAAACGAATAACCCCCCAACAAAAAAAATACCCAGAGAAACCAAAACCAAATATGCTTAAATATAAATACCACGTAGATACCATATCAACAAATATTCAAGTCCCAACTCATGTAATAAATAGCACTGGTAATCAAAAAACTGTTTCCTTCAATCAGAGAATGATCGAGAAAAAAAATTGTTGAAGATTTTGAAAATGACTTAAATAATGCATAATGCACCTATCTTGATATCGGACAAAATAATCTACTTCAGAAACATTTTAGCATCATCCATTGAGTTGCACCACTTGATTTACAATTAAACAATGATTTCCTTAATAATTTTACTTTTAGCTTACGTTTGTAAAGAGTTCTATTTCCTTTCTTAACTAGGTATGCACTCTATGTAGGTTTGTGTCATGTCGGTTTGATACAGTAATCTTGTCAGTTTCTTGAATGAGTAAACACGCCATGTTTGCTGAGGAACACGTCGTGTTTCTGCTTTGACGTTGAGTGCCCTTTCTGGAACGATACACGACGTGTGTAAAATGACACACGTTGTGTCTTGCTCTGAAACTTCGAGAACTCTGGATTGATTGTAAATCATCGGGATTCCAACTAAGGTCGAAATTGGGTTGGATTTACCCCATTTCATCATCTTTACCCTGTACATGCGGTCAGAATTATGCAACAATCAAAATAACTAGTGACAAATTAAATATGATTAGAGGCAAAATAGAGAGCAAAAATGGACTGAATTTGTGTGCAGAAGTGGCCAAAAGTCTATATAAATTGTTCACATCAGTAAGTCACTCATCTGAAGACAACAACATCGACGCACGAAACTAATTTGAAAAGTGTTATTTTTATAGTCTTTATAGCATGACCTACAAATGTATTCTACTCTAGATACACTCGAGTGTATTCTAGCCTAACTCTCTCTCTCTCACTCTCTCACTATATATATGTATATATATGGGGTAACTAAGCTAACCGTGCATTCAGAAAAGTAACTATTTGGTCAGAAAAGTAACTATTCGGACAACAAATAACTATGTTGTCAAAAAAGTAACTATTCGACTAAAAAGGTAAAACTCGACAAAATACGCAATAAAAATTCTGAAACAAATACCCAGTTGTAAAACAGTTACAAATGTAACTATTATGCATTTAATGCAATCTTGTACACGTGTAAAGTAAAAACCTTCAGAAAAAGTAACTATTTTTGGAGGAGGTAGCTACCCGCACAGGTATTAAATATGAACTATATATATATATATATATATATATATATATATCATATGAGCCAGGCTAGAATACACTCGAGTGTATCCAGAGCAGAATAGACTCAAGTAGTTTTTCATGATGGGATATTTAAAAAAAAATCAAATTTGTTGATTTTCTTAAACATCTTGTGAATAGCTCATATATAGAATTTGAGACCATTTGAAGGTTTATAGGTCATGTTATAAAAATTACAAAAATAATGTATTTTAAATTAGTTTTGTGCGTCGATTTTGTTGTCTTCATATGAGTGACTTACATTCATTCCAAAGGGGCTCAAAATTTGTGTAGCCTAATTATAGTATGACAATGAAGATCCATGGTTTACATTTTGCAAAAAATTAGTCTTGATATGCAAACACCACTTGAGTGTATCGTAGCTTAACACCCTCTCTCGCTCTCTGTGTGTGTATATATAGGGTATATATTCAATGCCCGTGCGGGTAACTAACTTTTGTTAGCCGTGGATCTATTTCGTAACAAGAAGACACATAATTGTAATGAGATGACCAAAACTGTAATAAAAAGATTATTTTGTAAATACAACATGAAGTTTTTATTGTCCCTCTGAAAAATAGTAAAAATGATATTTATGACAAACAGTAAACAAAATATGTTGTATTACAAAACTAGTCTTTCTATTACAATTTTGTTCATCTCATTACAACTTTGATTGTTTCATTACAAATATGTGTCTTCCTATTACAAAACAGATGCACGAGCAACTAACATTAATTACCTGCACGAGTATATACATACATACATACATATATATATAGGGTATATATTCATTACCTGCGAGAGTAACTAACTTTAGTTACATGTGGATCTATTTTGTAATAGAAAGGTACCTATCTGAGACAGACATTGTTTGTAATGAGATGACCAAATTTGAAATATAAACACTCATTTTGTATTACACGCCTGATTACATTAAAAATCATATTTGTAACAGAAATAGTGCTGTAATACAATACGAGTCTTTGTATTACAATTTTGGTCATCTCATTACAATTTTGATTGTCTAGTTACAAATATGTGTCTCCCTATTACAAAACTGATCCACGGGTAACTAACCTTATCTACATGCATGGGTAGCGAATGAATGGCCTATATATATTTATATTTATATATATGTATATATACATATATATACATATATATATACACACATAAATATACATATATATGGCTAAAAGAATTGTGTAATTGAGTACATGTAGATTACATGTACCCATCTTCGTTTGTGATGATTACAAAAGTATAAAAAGTAATCCAACCTTATGGATGTAATGCATACCCCTTACATATCATGTGTATCAAAAATCACTTCAAACTAACGTTTCTAGATCATCAAATGAAAGAATATACATATTTTCTAATCAACGAAAAATTACAAAAATTACATAAACCATTGAATGATATATTTGTATATCTCATGATATACATCAAGTATGGTTGTGATTCTTTGAACACATAATCTATTAAATTTTGTTTCGATCCATAAGGTTGGATTTGCATATATTTATTCCACATGTCATTTTCATGGCCGGTACACATAAGTCACATGTATTGATCGGTACACATAAGTTACATGTACCGGCCAGTACACACTTCCTAACCTCTCTCTCTCTCTCTCTCTCTCTATATATATATATATATATATATATATATAATGAAAAATTGCTAATCTAAAACTTATAGAAACCATTACAAAACTACATAAAATTTTCAAAAATAAGCATAATGAGAAATTTATTACTAATATAAAGACAATTGAATGGGTCAAAATTAATATTTTGAATTTTAAATGAATATCTACTTGAAGAGTTCAAGTCAATCATGTCAAATTCGATCTAAAGGCATAAGACCCGACGCCAAAATAATATTGGATTTTTCAAGTCAATCATGTCAAATTCGATCTAAAGGCAGAAGACCTAACGCCAAAATTATATTCGACCCATGGGTGACCTCGGATTTTGACCAAGTTTTACAGGTCTAGGCCCAACCCACTTAAAGCCCACGGGCCCAAGACCAAAATTAAAACATACCTTTATTTCCAACCTCTCAACTCATGCATCTACTCTTAGGCTTGGGGCCTTCATCTATACATGACCAACTGATCAACTACTTACAAGGTGAATGATCAACCATTGATCCTTATTTATTTGGATAAATGCAAGGTTGTCAGTCTCGAACCGGTCAGTGAACCGGTGAGGCCTCTGGTTCCCGGTTCACTGGTTCAACCAGTGGTCTGACGGATTCAACCGGTGACGTCAGCATGACGCCACTAATAGTTTTAAATTATATAAATGTCTTTGATACTCATAGAAAATATCCCTGCAAAAGTTATGAAACATGAATAATAGCAGAATTGCTCACAATATCTTGATAAACTGACAAAATAACAAATATTATTCTATTCATGGACATTTATATACCAACATTTATATAGTATTCAAGTGAATCTTTACCTTGTTCTTCTAATGTTTCTCTATATCTCACTTTCTCCATCATTCAGCTGTGAATTTATCTTAATTGCTGCTGCTACCCAAATAAACTGTGCTATAATATTCATTTTTTATTGATACATGTGCAAATATTGTATATCCAATTTCTATTCCAATTGCACCTGCTAATAGCTCACTAACACTTCCATGTAGTATATCTTAAGATCACATAGGAAACTGGGATGAAGCCTAACTATACTATCTACTCTGTACAATACATGACAAAGGGTAGCATTAACATGATTGGGCATTATAAATGATATGCGCATGGACTTCAATATATGTCTTTTCTGTAACATGTATTGGACAAATAAAATGGCCTCTTCAATGATTGTTATGCTTCAATATTGTAGTTATACAGTTGCCAATTGTTTTCAAGTTAATATTTAATGAAATAAGACCATCTTATTTTGCATTTCTAATGAGTAATGAATATATAGTACTTTTTACATAAATAACATGGTTGTAGTCATTGCCGTGTTCTTGTCCCATATTCACTAAAATCGCCGTATCGTGTCCATCTCCGTATTTAACTATATTCGCGATTCTTAGCTGTGAAGATAGCAAAATGGGTTGTTTTACAATGAAAAGGAACAGGTTTGGCAGTGTCCTGTGCGCGCTTCTGCAGGACATTAAAGAAGCCATCAGACTAGAAAGACAGGGACTGCCACATGTCTGTAGCAGGAGAGGTGATTTACATGAGAATGTACTGAGGACATAGGTAAATGGATGGTATCATTCTTGTCAGAACTCAGAAGAAAAGGAAAAATAGAGTAGACGGCTTGCCTGCTTTTGTTTTCTATCCCGGAAGTAGCCAGGATGAATACTCTCCTGAATTCTTACCCAAGAATGACAATAGGTATAACAATTCAGTTTCAACTGAGTGCACATATCATAATGAAAGTTGGAAGCTAATTTATTGGGAGTACTTCATACAAGTTATACCCATACCACTAACTACTACCACGTTTGTTGTCTCTCAGATGAAGACTACTTTATCTAGTCTAGCTAACAAAAAGTATTCGAGTACTTATTGACCTTATCCATGCACCATAGCATTCTCCAATATCTGGTGCCTACTACATGCCCTTAGTTATGAGTTGCAAACTCATACACCAGGTGGCTTACTACTCAAGGTGATATACATGAGGTCTGTCTTTAATAATGTTTTGTAGCTATCATGGCTCAGCTGTTTAGCATCTCCCTACTACAATTGCGGCATAGGTTCCACTTCCTTCACTATAAGATTTGCACGCCCAAGCCACACACATCTGTACAATTAACAGCATGTCTATTTCGTTCATTACGAACTGCTTGGCATCATCTTGTGATTATGTTACACTGGTGTTCCCTAACCTGTGAAAAACCAAGGAACGAGGTATCCGATACCGATGCCATTTCGACCGCCTGGAAATAGGTATTTCCGGGTACACCAACGAAAATATCAAACAGATGCAATCCTGGCCGTTTCGACGTCAAAATGAACAAATTAAATCATGAAATTTTGCAGGTGTAATCTCTACACCTAATTGCATTGTTTTATGCAATAAAATTCTATAAGGAGTATGTGGGGGGATTGTGCATCATGTGGGAGGTAGGGAACCTGTCCTGTTTTCTGGAGATATCGATGAAAGATTTTGATGACAAAAATTTTGGAATCAAGATTTGGGATTTTTTTAGCACAATTCGTAAACATAAATACACACACTTATGCAATAATATTCAATTTACAACACATGAATAGCATAGTAACTTACTGACTCATATCAGTTGTATGTCAAGTTACACATTGATTCTCCATACAATATTGAGTTCATATGGTTGACATATTGCTCCCATGACATGTACACAATGTTTTAAAAAGCGGCCCAGGCGGCCGCCTGAGCGGCCAAGAAACCCAACCGCCTGGTTAGGGCCTTGAGCGGCCCCTCAGGCGGCAGACCATTAATCGGCCGCCTCAGACCCGCTCAGCCCGCCTGGGACCCTGCTTTGGGCGCCTGCTTTTGGCCGCCTAATTTTTGGGTGTTGGTTTTTTGAACTTTTGCTTTCTGTTTTCTTTTTTTTGTAGTCAAATGTTGTTAATGCTGCTATATGTCAACTTTCTATATGTGCATGACTTACTATATATGGATGTATGAGAATATACCATACTATACATCTCTAGTAGTATAATACATTGCTTCTGTACATTACATAATATAAAACATTATATGATACATTCTATAATACATTAATACATACATTGCATATCTTGTTATCTATTGCATACTGTATTTATGTACCTTTCTATCTTAAATAATACATTAATCCATTCTGTACTATAACATATATTCTACTGTTTATTGGATAATAATAAATTATATAAAACATCCTATATATTCTATTGTTTATTGCATAATGTACATTAATACATTATATATCTATTGCCTACTGCATTTTAGTATATAAAGTTACAAATATATTTACTACAGTAACAGCATACTATTTGGGTATTACAGCTATGTCAAAAACTATTTTGGGTACTTTATTTGTTGTGTAGGGTGTCTAGATAAGTATTAAATTCCTTTATAAATATATTACTTATTTACAAATATGTATATTTGGGTGCTTTATTTGTTGTGTAGGGTGTCTAGATAAGTATAAAATTTCCTTATAAATACACTACTTATATACAAATATGTATATTTTTCTATTAAATTATATAAGAATTTAAGTACCCACTTTTTCGAAAAGCGCCCGACTGGCGCTCAAGCGGCCACAAGGTGTTGTCCGCGCACCTCCCGCTTCCCGCTTTCTAAAACATTGCATGTACATTATGTAAGGTTGGTGGTAATGAAGTTACGTATTGCTCATACATGTCATGTACAATACTATATAAGTGTATAATACTCGTTTCGTATTATGTAATCAAACATGATACATTTTAAAACTTTTCAATACTATGTCTCTATATGTGTCATATTAGATTCTGAAAGAAACTATATAGCAGGGCTTTCTATTGCTCCTCTTCAATATGTGACTTTGGCAATTAACTTCATGATTGTGAAGGAAGTTAGGCACCATCACTATTGTGACACCTTTTCTCCGCCATCCTTTGTTAACACATGATATTGATATGCAGTAGTGCATTTCTCCATGGATTATTCACAATAGTGGGATAAAAATAAAAGCCATTATAACCATGCTATATGCATGTTGTAGGGATGCGATAATATAAAAGCGTAGTTACCATGTCAACCATGTCCATGTTGTGGGATATATGTAGCAAGTGCCATATATGAACAAATATAAGACTAGGAAATTACAAAATCTATACTTTTTTACAATATTTATTTGTTGTGTTGCGAAGTGGTACATTTTCTTCCTTTGTATGATAAAACTACTAGTAATAAGAACATATGTATACTTATTAGTTTACTACTAAAATTGATAGCAAATTATACTTATAGTGGATTATTTAGGTATGATTATGATTATTATACGATAATGTTGTGGATCTAAGAATACATACATTAGGAAGACATAAAAAAGCAGATTGGGCGATATTTGCACTTTTGAGGCAATTTAAAATGAATTTACATTTTAATTGAGATAGATGACGTGTAAATGAGAGAAATGGTAGAAAATACAAAGGCATACCTTGGATTAGGCTTATTTGAACCCTAGTTGTACGAAATTCCCTTGCTCTACCATTTCCTACTCTCAAACAACAAAAACATGCTCAAGTACACAAAATTCAGTATTTCTGTCGTTATACCAGTTAATTTCATCAAAATTTTGGGGTATTTGGCGACATTTGGCGGCATACCCATCGATATGCTGATATTTGCAATTCTATCAATACGTTGGAAGCATATCATAACCGATGGTGTCAAAATCAAAATTTCGAGCAAAATTTTTGCCCAAATCTATGATATTTCATTCCTTGCTTGACAGGCGGCCAAGCCAACAAGAGACACGGCCGCCCGAATGCGGAGACTCTTTCTTCTTCTACCTAGGTTAAGATCGCTACTTTCCTACCATGTAGAAAATACGATGGGAAGCTAATGGGATATTTTTTATTAATACAAGGAACACTCCTCTTCTATGTATAGGAAAGGAGGCAAGCACAAGGGATGTGAACTTATCCCTAATGGGCCAAGACAAGTAGGCCCATATGACATAATAAACTAAATAACAACAAATTCTAACATACAGTATATCATTTTATAAAATAAAGACAAAAGTGTAGTTTTAATTCCAAAATATAATGGAAAATTACATGTATCCCCCTTCCATGTGTTTTCTTATATGGTGTAGATAAGTCTTCTTATATAATATATAATTTTGAAAAGTAAAGACAAAAGCATAGTTTACACACACATGGACCAGTTCGTAATTTAAAAAAATAATGAAAAAATTACTTTTCGTCCCTCCACGGACTTTCTTATAAAGTATTAATGAGTCTTCTTGTATAGTATATAACTTTAAAAGTGCGGACAAGAGTGTACTTTAAACACAGGGACCAATTTGTATTTCCAAATAATGCACTTAGCCCCCTCCATGGACTTTCTTATATAATATATAATTTCTAAAATAAAAGACAAGTGTAATTTACACATGGACCTATTTTGATTCTAAACAATTATGGATGAAAATTCCACCTAGCCCCCTCCAAGGGCTTTCTAATATAACATAGATGAGTCTTCTTATATAGTATATAATTTTTAAAAAGTAAAGACAAACTTCATTTACACACACAGGGATTAGTTTGTAATTCTAAAAAATAATCAAAAATATTGCACTTAGCCCCTCCACGGGATATCTTAGATAGTATAAATGAGTCTTCTTATATAATGTATAATTTTCAAAACTCAAGAGTAATGACAAAAGTGTAGTTTACACATATATGGACCAGTTTGTAACTCCAAAGAATAACGGGAATAAAATTACACTTAACCCCTCTGGGGGCTTTCTTATATAGTATAGATGAGTCTTCTTATATAGTATACAATTTTAAAAAGTAAAGACAAAAGTGTAGTTTACATACAAATAGATCAATTTGTTATTCCAAAAAATAATAGAAAAAATTGCACTTAGCCCCCTCGGCGGGTTGTCTTATATATATATGAGTCTTCTTGTATAGTATATAACTCTAAAAAGTAAAGATAGAAGTGTATTATACACATAGGAACTATTTTGTAATTCAAAAAAATAATGGGAAAATAAGCACTTAGACCCCCTCCACCGGCTTTCTTATATAATATAGATATAAAAAAATAATATCAATGGAAAATGAAAAAAAAAACAAAGGCCTAGAAACATCTTGGCTTCCACCTAGGTGCCTAGACCCCTGGTCACCCCTGCGAAACGCTTGGACGCCTAGCCATCTATACCACCTTGGGTTCACCTGAAGTTAGTCTCATGCCTTTGTCACTAAGATAGCAACCATATATCACAGTTGACCACAAAACATTAGCATGTTGTTGGTTTCTGGAGAAAGTATGCATTCCCCTGCTAGTATAGAAATGAAAATCGAAAAAGAAATTTGTTTGCTCATTTTCTATGAAGTCTTATGTGGTGGTTAATAGTTTTACTAAGAAGGAAAATGCATGATTTGGATCAGCTACAAAGACTTGCTTTCAAACATAGGCTTTGTATCCTCTCGTGATGTTACTTTGGTCAATCAATACGATAGTTTCTTGTATGATAGGTTGATTGTCTTTATTAGTATATACACTTTACTGCTTTTCTTTACTTAGTGTATTTGCTTATTTCTCTTTATTCTCTTCTTCTCTTTATCCCATATTGCTCATCTCTAAATATTGTACACTCTCTTGTCTTATAAAAGAGAGACCATTGTATTCTTTTTAGATCATCCAATAATAAGCAATCTCGTTGCCAACTTCTAGATGGTATCAGAGCGGGCCGATCCACCTTAAACCTAATCCCTCTCTCACCCCAAACCTAGCCGCCATCTTCTCCACCAACCCTAGCCGCCACCCCCACCTTTTTTTCCGCCGCTACAGTACTGCTACAGTACTGCCGCCCTCGAATCCAATCTCTCCACCAACCTCCTTCCCTTCTCCCATCCTTGTGGCCTAATCCACCACAGGCCCCTCCGTCTAGCTCTGTTTCTCTTTATGAAATCTCCACGTTGACGGAGTAACGGGCTTCATCCTCTCTGTTTGCATGCGCCTCATGGTGGAGTGACTGATCCTCCATGTTGGCGTAGGATTTTCTTTTCATCTGTTGCCCCTATGTGGATTTTTCTAAGATCCATGCGTGGATCTTCTACCTTCTACTACTAGTCCATGTGTTGGACTTCTGCCTCTGACTGCTGACTACTACTGCTCTCTACGTCAGTGCTTCTGCCCCTGACTGCACCTTCCGATGGCGACTCCGGATCTTCCGCGTACTCTGTGTTACTACTGTGAAGTTGGATGGCTCTAACTATCACCTCTAGGCAGCTTCCTTTGAACTCTATGTTAAAGCACAAGGCGTTATTCTCATCTATCGACCAAGGGACCGGACGCTCCCACTGTTGATGCTGATGACAAGACCAAGCAGGCCAATGATCTCTGGTCCAAGGAGGACTATGGTGTTATGACCTGGATGGTCAACAGCGCCGAACCGAAGATCAGCCAATCTCTCCTTCGTCTGAAGACTACAAAGGATATGTGGGACCAGCTCTCCCACATATACTCTCACCAGAAAAATCCAAAGAAGGTGTTTGAGATCTTCAAGCAGCTGGCCAAGCAAGAGTTTTCTACTATTGATTCTATCGAGGACTACTACAACAACTGTTGTGCTCTCTGGGATGAATTTTAGGTGTACCATCCGCTTTCTGCCGACATCACTGAAATCCAGCGTCAACGGAACGAACTTCGGCTTGTCCAGTTCCTCACCGGTCTACCCTCCTCCTTTGTCGGAGTTGTTGATCAGATTCTCTCGAGTGATCCTCTTCCTACACTGCGAGATGTTCTGAAACGTGTTCAACGTCTACCTTCTGTATCTCATATTTGCCTGACACTTCGGATGGAGCGGCCCTTGTTGTTTGCACAGGTGACTTTTCTCGTGGCCGCGGTCGAAGACGGGGCCATGGTCGCGGACGCTCCTCTGCACCTGGACGTGGCTCTGGTACTGAGACTACTGAACCACGCTTCTGTACTTTCTGCAAGCGCACGAATCACAATGAAGATCGTTGTTGGATCAAGCATGGCAAGCCAGCCTGGGCAAACCAAGTCACTACAGATCAACCTGAGACTACCACTACCTCTGTTGCTCCTTCTGCTGAT
The DNA here is from genome assembly GCA_963693085.1 of Alisma plantago-aquatica. Lineage (NCBI taxonomy): Eukaryota > Viridiplantae > Streptophyta > Magnoliopsida > Alismatales > Alismataceae > Alisma > Alisma plantago-aquatica. The sequence goes on from OY856414.1 coordinate 330,281,618, forward strand.
TGGATCCGGTCGGAGTTCGAGAAACTTCTTCAGGCTCGTCTTACTTCTTCTGCCGAAGCCTCTACTGACGGGAGCGCTATGCTTCTGACCCAGACTGGTAAAAATTCATGGGTGATTGATTCGGGTGCGACATCCCATATCTCTGGAAATCTTGCGTTATTTTCTGACTTACATAATAATTCTGTTATACCTCCCGTTACACTGGCTGATGGGTCTAAGACACTTGTTACTGGCATTGGTGATATATGCACTCCTGGTTGCCTACCTCTGCGGTCTACTCTTTATGTTCCGCAATTTCCTATAAATCTATTATCTGTCAATAGAACTGTAAAAACTCTTCGTTGCTCTATTACCTTTGACCCGGATGGTGTTGTGTTTCAGGATCTGCGCACGAGGACGACGATTGGTTCGGGCCATGAGGGACCAGATGGGCTATATTACTTGGACGTTCCAAAGACTGCAGCATATCTGACATCCTCTGTGAGGGGCATCCAGTGGCAGTACCGTCTGGGACATCCTTCTGCAGCGAAATTGAAACATTTACTTCCTGATGTTTTAGATTATGTTTTTCATTGTGAGACTTGTAATTGGGCAAACAGACGCGAGCATCTTTTTCTAAGAAATCATGTATTAGTTCAAAGCAGTCATTTGATATTATTTATGATGATGTTTGGGGTCCTTGTTTTGTGTCCAGTATTTCTGGATTTCGCTACTTTTTGAGTTTTATTGATGATTTTTCTAGAACTACCTGGATTTTCTTGCTCAAGGACAGATCTACTACACTTGATACCATTACTGCTTATTTTGCTGAGATCCGTGCCCAGTTTGCCAAACCTATCAAAAAAATTCGCACTGATAATGCCCTTGAATTCGTGCAAGCCTCGGTCAGCAACTTTTGTCGCAAACAGGGACCATACACCAAACTTCTTGTGCCTACACTCCACAGCAAAATGGAGTCGCCGAACGCAAAAATCGACACCTCCTTGAAGTTGCTCGCACTTTACTGTTTCATTACCATGTCCCACAATGTTTTTGGCCTGAAGTTGTTTCCACTGCATGTTACCTTATTAACCGCATGTCATCCTTTGTGCTTGGGAATCAAGTCCCTTATCAAATCATGTACCCGGATGCGCCCCTCTTTTCTGTTCCTCCTCGTATCTTTGGGAGCACCTGTTTTGTCAAAAATCTTCGTCCTGGTCTCACCAAACTTGATCCTAGAGCAATAAAGTGTGTCTTTTTAGGGTACTCTCGCACTCAGAAAGGATACCGTTGTTATGATCCCGTGTCAAAGAAATGGTTTGTATCTGTTGATGTTGTTTTCTTTGAGCACATGCCTTTTTACTCCTCTGTCGGGTCTGCCCTTACATCGGATTTATTAATGGAGACACCTCTACCTATGATTGATGATACTGATGATACTGCTCCTCCTGCTGAAAGTCCTCCTCTGAAAGTTTATCAACGAAGACAGAAGACAACAACTCCCTCTATGGCCCCTCCAGAGTCCTTGTCCTCCGTGCCAGATCAAACACCACCACAGGTATACTCTGACTTAGATGTTCCTATCAGTTTGAGGAAAGGAACTAAGCTTGTACTAAACATCCTATTGGCAATTTCTGTACTTCTGATCATTTGGGAACTAATTTTACAAATTTTACTACTGCTCTTTCTGTTGTCTCTGTTCCTAAAAATGCTTCTCAGGCTCTTAAACATCCAGCTTGGCATCAGGTCATGGAAGCGGAAATGCAAGCTCTTACTGATCGCAAAACTTGGCAGTTAGTCTATTCTCCTACTGATTGTTCTCCAGTTGGCTGTCGTTGGGTGTTAACTGTTAAATATCAACCAACTTGTTGCCAAGGGCTACACGCAGACTTATGGGGTCGACTACTTTTGAGACTTTTTCACCGGTGGCTCGGTTGAATTCCGTACGCATTCTTATTTCTGTTGCTATTAATTCTGATTAGCCCTTGTACCAGCTGGATGTGAAAATTGTGTTTCTGTATGGGGATTTACATGAGGAGGTCTATATGCAACAACCTCCAGGATTTGTGCTTCAGGGGGAGTCCTCCAAAGTCTGCAGGTTGCGGAAAGCTATCTATGGTTTAAAACAGAGTCCCCATGCTTGGTTTGATAAACTAAGTACCATTCTTCAAAAGTTTCTTTTTCGACGCTCCCAGTCCGATCATTCTGTCTTCATTAAAAACACTATTGTTGGCCTTGTTATTCTGATTGTATATGTTGATGACATTATTCTCTCAGGGAATGATCCTGACGGTATTCAGGCTACTAAGTGTTATCTAGAGAAACACTTTGTCACCAAAGACCTTGGGACTTTGCGTTACTTTCTTGGGATTGAAGTCTCTAGATCTACTTCTGGTTTATGCTTGTCTCAACGTAAATATGTTCTGGATCTTCTTTCTGACACAGGACTTCTTGGTGCTAAACCTGCTAGTACTCCTATGGATCCAAATACTAACTGGGACGATGAGAACTCTCCTGCCTATCCTGATCATCATCAGTATAGCCGCATGGTTGGCAAGCTCATTTATCTTACTGTTACTCATGCTGATATTACTTCTGTTGTTGGGCTTGTTAGTAGATATCTGGATAAACCTCGTCAATGTCACTGGGATGCCGTTTGCCACATTCTCAAATATCTGAAGAGTGCTCCTGGGAAAGGTTTGCTATATAAAAAACATGGTCACTGTAAGCTTGTTGGATATTCTGACTATGACTATGCCGGGAGTAAAATTGACCGACACTCCACCTCTGGCTATTGTACCTTTGTAGGAGAAAATCTTATTACTTGGCGAAGCAAGAAACAGACTGTGGTTGTTCGCTCAAGTGCTGAAGCAGAATATCGCGCCATGGCGCATACTACTTGTGAGTTGTTCTAGATTCGGAGCCTACTGAAGGATTTTGGCATTTTTGACTCTTCTCCTATTCCGATGTACTGTGACAACAAAGTTGCTACCTTTATTGCCAGCAATCCTACTTTTCATGAGCGAACAAAACATGTTGAGGTTGACTGTCATTTTGTTCGCGAAGCTGTCTTATCTGGCCAGATATCTACTCCCTACATACATACTTCTGATCAGGTGGCTGACATCTTCACCAAGATTCTTCCGAAGACGAGATTCACTGCTATGACATCCAAGCTGGGCATGATTGACATCTACGCTCCAGCTTGAGGGGGGGTATTAGTATATACACTTTACTGCTTTTCTTTACTTAGTGTATTTGCTTATTTCTCTTTATTCTCTTCTTCTCTTTATCCCATATTGTTCATCTCTAAATATTGTACACTCTCTTGTCTTATAAAAGAGAGACCATTGTATTCTTTTTAGATCATCCAATAATAAGCAATCTCGTTGCCAACTTCTAGAGTCTTAGGAGGAAACCAACTCCATTTTCCTATTGCTCTTCATCGGCGACAACAAATAATAACATTTTAGCTTTTGGAATCTGGAAAGCCATTTTGTAAATGAAACAACCACTGATTATTTTAGGACACTAAAAGTTACAGGAAAAACGTTTAGCAATTTCCTGGAAGAAGATGGGCCAAACTTGATGCGTTTGAATTCAATTAGATTTAGAAGTCGCTATCAACTGTCATATTTGGGATGTGTAGATCGGGTTGGGTCTGCATGGGCAAGGTCGGGTTTGTTCGGGTTGGGTCATAGTATCTAAAATTTGAACCCAGAGTAGTTTGGGTCAGGTTGGGTTTGGGTTATGCAAATTTCAGGTTGGGTTGGGTTGGGTTGATGAAACCCAACAACACGAGATTGTGTATTTGTGATAATATTGGTCAAGGTAACCCAACTGCCGTAGTTGGCTAGTAATCATCATCCCTAGACTTCATTGGGTGTTTATCTAAAGAAACTTTGGAGATCTCAACCCTTGAGCTACCACAATAAGCTATAAGTTTAAGGTGTGTCTAAAATATTGTGATGAATCCCCAATATTGATATTTGATATATACATGGCAATTAGATAATTGCAAGCTATATGACTGCAACTGATTGAACCAAACATGTGACACACTAGTTTTGAACTGCAAAAAAACCTTACACGTAGAGGTAATCATTTTCTATAAAACATCTATACTCTCAGAACAGCTACAAGAAACAACGGCATGCTGCATGCATGAACGGAAAACACATTGAAGTCATGTCCTAGGGCGGTCTTGCTTCATATGAGAAGCTCCTAAGAAATAGTGAAGTTAATGACAAGGAATTCTACAGCCAAACAACCACAGTAGCTGAAATAAAGATCATAGTAGTATGAAAGAAGTCCAGCATATGTTACTGATGGAGGGACACAATAATGGATGATAAACGAAACAGAAGTGAATTCTGCTACAGAAAATTAGCAAATTGGTGATATTACCTTTTCATTTGGAATTGGAAATTAGAACCGAAACAATACTGAAACGCTTCTTCTATTACCCTATGAATAAACGCAAGTGACAGGTATGTGTGCTAGCTTTTCGATTCCACAGCTTTTTGCCTGTTATTTCCCATTGAAGTTGGTAACAAGCCTGCTTGCTTGCTTTTCACCAGCCTGTTTGCTTACAGTTTTTTGCCGTATATTTGTAGTTATGGTTCATGTAATTACATTTTGACAACACATCAAGGCATACACCGCATGCTTGCCAAGTATTGGGTATACGCTCTCACAATTTCTACTATTCTCATATGTAGCCGTTCTGACAGTTCAAGCTTATCCAAACAGAAAGGGAACACAAAAGCAGAGAAGTAGATCGGTCTGTACAGTTACCTTGAACCAGGATGTGTTCTCGAGATTGTCCTATCTGTGTCCGGCGGCCTTTGCCGTGAAGAGCTACACGTTGTTACGGGAGGAATTCTCTCCTTCGTGTTCAACATCCTGGGATCTGCAATCGGCACATTTGGTGGTTCCTAACACCTAGACAGTGAGCTTCTACGCACTGGTCAATTCTTCTATAGATGTGGAGAGTGGAGACGCAGCCCCAACCTTATCCCGGAGGTCTCCCATACTTTTCGGAAGAGCAGCGTGGATTGGGTTTGTCGCCGGACTTCCTGCCTACGGGAATGTGTTGGATACGAGATTGACCAGTGCATCAGCATCGGGCTTCGACTCGATTGTTTCAGCTCTATAGTCGTGGTTGTCATCTCCTCTCGCTGGGGATCGGATGGCGGAATACATCTCGTGGTTTATCCTCAACACTAATCCTCAACAGTTAGCGGATGCGCTCTCTATCAGGTAGCTTAAGCAGTGTGGTTTATGGTGCTTGCAAAGGTGCCCTTTTTCCCTTCTCATGTTATCGCAGCAAAGATACCGGCTATAACCCAATTTTGCACTTTTCTCATGAAACATTTCAGTGGAGGGGTACAAGTTGCAGAATGCCATTAAGGATTTATTATTCATTCTGCTTGGTCTGATGCTTCCATCAGAACTACTACTGTGCATAGTCCGTAGTCATCCGAAAGACCATCTTCGCCAACATTGGAGTTCTATAAGGACTATTTAGCTCAGGTAATTTTGGTGACGTTTACAGAATTATTCAGATTAATTTTCAATTGTATTAAAATATAAATCTATGGGATATGCGTCCAGAGTTTTCACTTTTTCAAAGACTATACAAATAAATAGACGAACATGGTGACTATCTTGACGATGATTACGACTTGATTTTAAAACTCTATGCTAATTGTTGCTTTCATGTACTATAAACAAACAACTCAAAAAAATAGACAACAAGGCCTGAGTAAAGATCGATATTTGACAACAACGTCATTAAGCCTGTTTGAGACCTTGAACTTTCTATAGTTCGCCATCTATGAGTGTTTGATACATTTTCTTTTATTGTTTAAGTTAAAGACAATTCGTAGGCTTCCTATGACTCTGGTTGTCATCATAGAGACTGTAACTTGTAAGATATCCAGAAATGTTTAGGTCGTTGTTACTAAAAGATAATTTGACCAATATAAGATGTTCATGCGAAGTGATGTTAGGAATTGGGGTACGATCTATATGCGAGCAAACAAAACAAGTTGTTCATCTTCATTAGATCAAACATTTATGATCAATATTTCTCAATTCCCCATTGTTTTCCATTTACTCCGCATTCAATATTTAATATACTTACAATTTTATTTTTGATATCTTAGTTATTGTTAATACATACTTTTTTTTAATGACACTGCTTTAATAATATAATCATTTTGTTTAGAAGATTGTATTTTTGTGTTCATTGTATTCCGTTATGGACATATTGCTTTGTTATTTTTAAAATAAAAAATTTTGAAAAATCACATAGACAAGTCTTATTTGGCAACAACATTAGAGTTCTAGAAATATTTTTATAGATTGTTTTCAGACGCAAGGATAATTTAGGTATGAAGCATGTTCTACGTCAACGTTCATTTATATCACGTTATTATGCCTGTAATTCTATATAGAGGTCATGGATATGATGGATTCTATATAACATAAAAAGATGTCAAATATCCTACTGAAGACTAATCTTCAAGGACATAAAGGTATGGTGATAGAGTTTGTAAATTTTTCAATTTGTTCATATAGAAATTGATGATATGTGTCAACTAGTATTTTAGGAGATGAAGATACAAGCAGTCATACTCAATGATGACACTAGAAGATTCAGTGACACATTCATAATGAACAACACATGCTACATATCAAGAACTTCATTGTCACTGATTAAATTTGAGTACTATTCTAACAAGCTAGACGATCATAGATGTCAAACACTTGCAAATCGTGAATCAATATGCATTTCTCTTTCTAAGCATAAGCATATTTGAGAATTTTGAGTTTGTTGAAAGCTTGATATTTCGATGACACCTAATTTTACAGTATGCATCAATTATGCATTCTCCTTTGTGATTATTAACTGCATATGTTCTTATGTATATAAGACACATGGAGACTACCATCTTATCTTATTGAAAGATGACAAATCTAACTCATAAACATACTTTTGATGTGTGGTGTATGTTGTGAAAAGATACCTACATTTCACAAAAATTATGTGATGCGTTATGTACATTAGAAAAACATGTGATGGACACACATCTGATCTGAATCTATCAGATGTATACATGTACAAAATGACTAAAGTCTATGTGTATTGTCAAATGCAACAGACGTGCTTAGCACGTGCTCTCTGCTCATCTAAACTAGAAAAGCAAGTAGGTTTTCATTTTCCAACCCAAGGGAATGAGGTCAGATGTATGATGGGAACAGGAATGAATAGAAAGAAGGATGCAGTACCTGAGGTCCTGAGCTTGATGAAATACCTTGCCATTTGTTCGTGATGAAATCAGTTACTGCAGTAGCATACAGACGCAGAGGCAGAACAGGATTACATCATAGTGTTCAATAATTGCCCATTTCACCGCAAAAAATTGTGATTTTCTCATAGATGCCATACTGTCAATGTTATAAATAAGAATCAAGAACAAATTTCTGCAGGTAATAGACTGCAGGAATCTCAAAATCCCTCGCAGGTTGCTTGAAGAGAACATTATAAGTACAAAAATCTGGTTGAATTCCTTTTTCATGCATCTCAACAAACAGTCGCAAGGCTTCATGCCAATATCGAAACATGCAATTTCCATATATCAATATTGTATATGTATAACTATTCGGAGCCAGACCTTTCTTTAGCATATTATAGAAAATCTCATAAGCATTTCTAATCCTCCCAATTTTACAAAATCCATCTATAAGAGAGTTGTATGTAATTACATTTGGAGTAACATCCTTATCAAGCATTTCATGGAAAAGCTCATATGCTTTCTTCATGTTCCCTCTTCTAGCATAAGCATGGAGCAAAATGGTGTATGTAACAATTGATGGGGAAACACCTTCATCAACCATTCTTGCAAACCACTGAAGTGCTTCTCCTAGCTGCCCATTCTTAGTGTAAGTATGAATAATGCAAGTATATGTTACACAATCTCGTTCAAGCCCGTCATCCAGCAATTTTTTGGTCAATCGCTTTACTACGTCCAATTTGCCTTCCCTACCAAGGCCATAGATCTGAACATTGTATGTGACTACATCACAAGAAAATCCTCTACTGATCATCTCCTCTTGTAAGCAAAGTCCCTCGTCAACAGTCCCAAGTTTAAATTCCCCAACTATCCTTGTAGTGTACGCTACACGATCAGGTTGTAGACCAGCCCTAACCATCTCCTCAAAAAAATATTTTGCCAGGACGAGATCACCCATCTTTGAAGATCCATTAACAAGAATCGTGTAAGTAAAGAGATCAGGTTGAATTCCATATTCAACCATCTCTTCTTTTAGCCTCAATGCTTCAGCGAGATACCCTACTTTGCAGCAGCAATCTATTAGTGTGTTATAGGTTATGGCATTTGGAATAAGATCAGAAACCCTCATCTCATCAACCATCTGCAGTGCTTCTGTTAGATTACTTAAGCGGCAATAGCCATAGATCATCGTGTTGTATGATACAACATCAGGAAGCAAGTTCTTCAACCGCATATCTAGTAACTTGTCCCTAGCAAGACCCATCCATCCCCATTTGCATAACCAGTAAATAAAAGTATTATAAGTTAAAACTGTTGGTCGTACTCCTTTTCGCAGCATCTCATACTCGAAGCCTAAAGCTCCAAAAATATTTCCTTTCATGTGATATCCATATATCAGAGGATTGTAAGTATAAGCTGAAATAGGCATTCTTAGGGAAATCATCTTATCTACTAGTTCCTCAGCCTTATCTAATTGACCCTTCTTTGATAACCCATTAATAAAAATATTGTATGTGACATCAGTGGGGTTGAGGCCTCTAAATTCCATCTCATCCACCAATTTCTGTGCCTCTTCAAGCTTCCCTGCCTTACAAAAGCAATCAATCATTGTATTGAAAGTAACAATGGAAGGAGTAACATCAACCTTGTTCATTTCCTTATACACCTCCTGCACCTTAGTCGCTTGGTCTGCATCTCGTAGAACACGCAGAATCCTATTACAATTCTTCACATCTGGGGGACCATATCCTTTTTTAATCATCTTCCAGAATACATCTAGGGCAAGATCAGCCATTGCTTTCCTTGTAAAAATAAGAATCAGAATATGAAGAAGCTTGATAGTAGATTCCATATTAAGATGTCCACAAACCAAAACATCCACAATATCGTACAGTTTTAGTTTTATGGCTTTTTCCATAACACCATATGCTGCGTGCATTAAACAATTCTCTGCAAGAATTCCAAGTATGTTGCAGAAGATTATTCCTGTGGGCTTAAATTCTGGTTGGACTTGAGCCCACTTAAAAAATCTCAGCACAGCAAAAGGACTTTTATGAAGCAATCCAAGAACCTCCAGAAACAAAGCTTCGTCATTGATTGCAGGTCTCAAGTGGTTGTAGGTAAGAGTGTCCATGCCGAGAATGAGAGTAGCATAGTGATTTGGAGAGGACAGAGTGGAGTAAGTGCAGTAGGACCTGATAGAACACTGTATTGAAGAATGCGGGAAATGAACAAGTGAGGAGATGCTTATTGTGTCTTGAATTTCCTTAATAGGATTCCTGGAAAGAGTTTTCTTCCCTGCGGTGTAATTTAAGGAACATTCCAAAGCTCTGCAGCCAGACAAGAACCAGTGATGTGTGTTCCTTTCCTTTCTAAGAGTACCTGTATAACATAAATCCAAAGACTCAATTATAAATTTCTTACAGCTGTGAAATATTTATTTTAGGCCCCATATATAAAATTCTAAGCTTTCATGATTGTTCGACACAATGCTTAAAATGACAATTATATTCCTAAATAACAAAGCAAATCATGTAATGTTAATAAATGAAACACTAAATGGGCCCAGCTTTGCCATTCAAACAGATTTCTCCAACTTTACTTGACAAGCATACAGTACAACTGTATATGGATTATGGACATGTGACCAGTAATTTAAATAAATCCGATTTTCGAGTAAGTTTTAATAACTATAATGCATGAGAAATCATTCATTGAAATTGCACTTATAAGTAATGGCAACGGAGTATATCAAGCAGATAAATCACATAATATATGATGAGATGCAAATTCAGATAAGGAAATGAGATCCAATGACCACTATTTGATATATTTTTCTATATAAATGGACCCTACATTATTCAGGGTTTACCCTAGACTGTGTTCTCAACCAAGATTGAAATCTTAATATATGTAAAAATAAGAATCTAATTTTGAAGAAAAAAACACTTTTGTAATCTTAATATACGTAATTGAGACTTTGAAGAAAAAAAATCGCTTTTGTTAGGATCAGACATGAGAGTGCATGAAACAGATTTCAAAATATATTCTGATGAAAATATTCTTTTTCTTATTTGCCATATTATAAGGATCTGTACAAAAGTCCTGAACAAACACTTATATCTGAAAACTAGGAAAAGTTCACCTCGAATTTTGTCACGTAAGCCAACCTGTTGAGCGTGTTGCTCCTTAAGCTTCCAGAAACTACTATGGTTGGATGCCTTGGAGCTTGGATCTAAGATAATGCTTTGGTTTTTCACATTTACCTCAAGCTCTAGTTGATTAAATCTAACAATATATGATTTGAAGTTGAAATTTTAATAAAATCCCCACTGCATATATTCTACATTAATAAGTCCCCATCATTGTCCTGAAGAAAAACGATCATTGATATGAAAAGATCGTCTTGACAGGCCGACTTGTGTCTCCTGACAAGGGGAAGACCAGCTATGAGAGCTATATGATTTTGATTGAGAACCCTCCGCTGATTTTAATCGTTGAGAATCAGCATTTGGATTGGCGCCCACAATGTGGAACCAATAGGCATCTGTGCCTATTATCCTAAACTAGTTGTACATATTCAAAAATAAACTAACCCAGCAGTAGATCTCTGTTCCATACCTTTCTGTTCATAGAGCCAATTTATTAACTACAATTACTACCAATAGTGTCCTAGAGTACCATTCCATCCAAGCACTTTAAAATAAAAATGTATAACCAATGAGAAATTTCACTAATACCCAGACAAGCACAATAGAAATTTAAGTAGTAAATATTGTTGTCATAACAAATTGTGTATAAAGAATAAATATAAAGCTTTCTAACAAAACTACAGGAAACAGATGAAAAACAAAAAAGAGGAATGAGCATATCTCAAAGGATGAGTAGAACCTCTTCCATGACAGTTGCAGTGACAATGAACTAATCTTGCCACTGTCTTCATCCAGTCTTTCCTGACCCCTTCAACATCCCTCATATGATAAGAAGATTTCACACAATTGGAGTCTGCACACTACAATGTATGACAGATATGGCCCATATGAAATCTCACAAACAAACCCATTTCATAATAGGCATGCATATATCTCATAAGATACATCATCCAGCTTTTCACTGCCTTTCTTTTGCTTTTGGCAGAGAGGAAAGTGAATGTTGCTTCAATATCTTCAAGAATTAGTTTGATGCCTAAACACTGCCCAATAGGGATGAAAGTATTTGAGAAAGAATCTTGTGGTCAAGCTGCATACAACAAAATCAATAATAACATATTACAAAAAATTGTAAAAATGAAACATCAGTAAATATTATAAATCCTAATCACCTCTGGTATAAATAACTAAAAATGACCAACAACACTAGTGCAAGTTACATTCACTATTGAGGACCCATTAAATGACCCCATTATATAGGCAAACTGATTTAGAATAGAAGCTCCCGTGAGAGCAAGATTAGGATTGATTATATACTTTTAGCTATTTTGAAGTTTTCCCAAAATATAGGGACTTATTAGTTTTTTTGGGGGAAATAGTTGAAATTTCTAGTTTTATTAGTTTAAGTTTAATTACTTTAGTCAGATGCTAATTAGATGATAAGCGCAATCGTCGTGTCAATTAGGGTTTCATTTGTTTGTTATAATACAACCCTTAGGGTATTAGTCCAGAAAAAGTTTGGTTTTATGAAAGGATTATTTTGGTAATTGGTTCCTCATCACTTACTATCAGAGCCCAAAGCATAAACCCTAGATCAAGGTTTTGGACATTGCAGCCTATCCCCTTTTGATCACTTAAAGCCCAGATCTATGAGCCATCCCTACATCCATTAGTATCTAAACCCAACGTTAGATTCATCAAAGTACAAAAAAGACAAAACATATTGTTCACGAACAGTATGCGCCCCAGTTATCACTTGTCTTCCTTCCTTCCTAATCATCCTCTTCCACCCTGATTTCTCCCTCTTTTTCCTCCATGTCCCATCGTCAGCTTACCCAAACCTTCCTCTCTTTCTCTCCTTGCTTCCCCGTATTCTTCTTTTCATTTTTTGCATGCCTCAATCATAGCCTACTACTACCGCAACCACACCCATGATCGACCAATTCAACTCCCCCTGCTCCATTTGACCATAGTGACCTAAAGGATGTGGAGACAAGGGATGAAGGGACCCATGGACCCTAAGTGACGCCTAAAAGACAAGGGCTCATGCTAACAACAGCAGCAGGTGACCATCCTGCCACCAAACCCGCCCTTGTGGCCCCATTAGGGAGCCCCTCAACACGCCATCAGCTCTGTAGGTGGCATCAAAGTCCCATTCACCAATCCTTAGAGGTGAATGGCCATTCCCAACCCCAGGATGGAGTTGGAAGCCTCGTAGTGATTGTTCCACCCTAGAACATCGTTCTAGCCATGAGGGATTTCCTTCCTCATTAGCTACAGCAAGAAACCCTACATTTCTTGCATATTGAAGCTTTCATAAACCATCTTCAAGAATTTAGGAAAATCAGAACCACATCAAACATCATATGGATTCGGGTACAAAATTTTGACTCGTGCCATCCCACACTACATCAGCGCACACACCCTAGTGCACAGCAAAGATGACAAGAACATCAATCACACTGATAGTCGTGTCATGAATCCATACGAGTTTTGATCTAAATTATGGGAGATATGCGACCAACTTCACAACAACCTAGCGAAATGGATCGCGGCTTCCTGCGTTGGTGAAAGCCATATTGCGTCACATTTCTTCTTTGATCATGTTGATGTTGACATAGCCAAACTTGACCGTTGTGTAGAAATCTAATCGGTCAATGATTATCATTGTTGATGTAAAAAGCCAATCTTTAGTCAGAACCCTGAAAACACAACGACTACAGTCTCAACTCCTAGCTCCCACATATTGCATTTGTGATCCTTTGTGACAACATTGACCCGGATCTCAGATCACCTACTAAACTCGTCGCATGCTCGCCTTTTGAAGATGAGGATTGAGGAGAGTTGATGTGAGTATAGAGGCTCCCCTAAGGATAGTTTACAAATTTTTTTGGTGATTTTGGAGTTTTAGTTAATTGTGATAACTAGTTGCTAATCCCATGGACATGGTAGTTATTATTAAGGAATTGTAAGTTCCAAGCTTTATTTGTTTAATTTGGTTTAATATTGTATTTGATTGTTAGTTACGTGATTACTCGTTATTGTTGCCTAAATTAGGGTTTGTCATTTGTTATAGATACCACCCTTAGGTATTTGTCGAGGCAGATTTTAATCTTATGAATGGAATATTTCACGAATTCGTTTTCCAATACAACCATTTCTACGTAGACTTGTTGGAATGTTTGAAGATGTCTGGAGAACTTATCTGCACAAGCCGTGTGAAGACTTGTCGCGGTGCTTCAGACCTTTAACATGTCATGTGAACTGATAGACATGGCGTGTTTGAAGATGTCTGGAGAACTGATATGCACACGCCCTGTTGGACATATGACACTGTGTCTCCGCCACTGGAAAATTTGAAACGCTAGCAGCGACATGACGTGTTGTCTGGATGACACGACATGTTGACTAGAGAAAATATATGTTGACAGGATGTGTAACCGATTTACACACCATGTCAACGGAAAACTTCGCTGCAAATGGAGTTACATGCCACCAGGATAGTTTTGACTTGTAGATTCGGACAAAACAGATGTATAACGCTGGAGGACTTACACCCTATCTCCATGGATGAATTTCAAAGGTAGAGACAGATCTTAGAGATGTAACATCAAAAGATCTTTGGATTTATGCATGTGAAATAGATAGAAACGACTGTTAGATGGTAGAAATGAATTCTACCATGGAAAAGATCACCATGTGGTTGTTGATCTTGGGAAACTTTAACTTGTCGATGTGGCTGGACCTTGATTGGTTGGAGAGAAATTTCACTTGCTCTAATACCATATAGGATGGGAATGATATGGATGATATATTGAGAGTGTGATTGACGATTGATGGATACAAGAGAATTCCTTTCCTTTAGTTAGGAAAAGGTGGACATGATTCTGGAGACTTCCAGACCTGATTAGAATATATATGGTCCTATTAACTCTGGCCCATATATGATATGACTATTACCTATGACAATCTTGGTTTTATTGAATGGTTGACCAACCTTACATTGAAGTATTATCTCTAAGAGGTGGTCAACCTCTTTGAAGAGTTTTGTACATATGAGCTAAATCTTGATATTCGTGCAAAAAAATAGAAAATCTTTAGAAATCAAGGAACGGGGTATCTGATATCAATGTTGTTTCAGTGGTGTGGAAATAGGTTGTTAGAATTATTGTTATTTAGTACATTATGTTATATGGGTCTAATTGTCTTAGCACATTAGGGTTAGGTTTTGTTTCCTTGTACTTGCCTCCTTTCATATATATAAGAGAGGAGTGTGCAATCTATCAATAAGAAACATCTCATTAGCCTCGCATCTTATTTTCCACATAGTACCAGAGCATCGATCATAACCTTAGGGAGAGAAAGAGAGAGTCTCCACCTGCACGCGGTCGTTGTCCCTTCATGGCTTGACCGCCCACCAAGCATCTCAGCCTCCATGGTTGTCTCCTCTCTTCTTTCGTAATAATAAAATCTTTTTTGACCTAGTGTCGATTCTTGTCCTCCCGACCATCTCTAACATTGCCTCCACTAAGCCCTATGTAGTTGTTTCTTCCCAAAATCTTTTTTGATGCAATCATGTGCATTTCGGATCCCTATCCCTAGCTAACTAATGACACACTAGGTTGGTGTTCACAGCAAAACCTTGCATTACAGTCCAGATTATCTCTTGAACTTTGTTTCCTGCAATTGACGCCCTCGTGACTCTAACTCCAGGCTCCATACTGAGACTCCCACACACCCCTTACCGTGGGGGTCGTGATTACTTCCCATGTCGATCTCCGCCCGAGCATGGTTTTATGTACCAAAGACCTACAGTGATCTAATTGCCAAAACTTGGTTGTACGTATCCAAAGGTAACACGCTTATGATTTATGCCAATAACATCTTGAGGGTTTGTCACTTGCAAGATCGACATTCCTGGGACCTAGACTGAACACTCCTGAAGAGGATGACGAATGGATCCACCAACGATGCATTCACGATACCCGCCTGCGAAATGACGAGACCGAGTGTGCTCTGCCCTCATACTAGCATAGGCCTTGTGAGCCACGAGACGTTGGCCTCAAAACCGTACAGATATACTTGGTCTTTGATTCGCTGCTGATCTGGGTCGTTGGCGAAAGTAATGACGTTTATTGACCTCTCACTTCACAGTCGTTAACTAGTCTCTCATGTTTCAAATGTGGCTATCTTTGTCTCTATTCAGATTTATATTTGGATCTATTATGTAACCTATTATGTTGCACAAAGATCGATTTGTTTTCCTATTCAGATATGTGTAATAAGGTCATATAGCACATGAATCGTGTTGTCGGTTATATATGTGACATATTGGTAAACAAAAGACATCATGCTAGTTTATAAAGCACCAAAAATAAAGGGGTGTCGCGCTAATTTTTTCTTCCTCTCCTTTGATAATTTATTCCCCCTACCATCCCTCATGTGTGTATCTCTTTCCAAGTTCAAGGGGTATTGTCTCTTTACCACAACAATTACTCATTCACTTTGTATTTTATGTGTCGGGGATAGAAAGGAAAGAGAGAAAGAATGTGTGGAGAGGGAGTATGAAAAGAAAGAGTATGAGAGAGATTATATATATCAATTCAGGCTATTTTGATCTCTATGAAGCTTCTTATTATTCAGCACATCCATCTTACAATGTCTTTGTCGCGCCATTCCCACTAAGCATCAGGCTTCCAGTGCATCATTGGTGCATCTCTATCCTAATGACATTGTGCTTCCAGTGCATCAGTAGTGTATCTCTTTCTTAATAACATTGTGCATATGCACGTGGGTTGGCTATCTATGCTTCGCTTATTCTAGTTAGCTACCAATTTCATGCAAGTTGATAGATTTTATTTGCAACATTCACACGTTGGAATAGATCTTGTTGTGCTTATTCGGCCTCTTGTTCCCTTTGGTGTTAGTTTTGTGATGATCATGTGGCATCTCATCTATGGTTACTTTCCAAAAAACTCGTCAATTTCAAGCCTAGAATACTACACATGCAAGGTTGATGATTTGTCCATATTTTATCTATGTCGAGCTATTTTATTCATGTCTTCTCGAAGTTGCATCTGCCAAGATGGTTCTTTTAGTGATTTACTCGAGCTTTCCTTGATGATGTCTTTCATTGCCATCAAGCCCCGGAGATTCACACTCCATATGGATCCAGTTATAGTCGTCATCGCCTCATCAGATATGTGTTTGAAGATACTGCTATCGCTACATCATTAGATGTATTGATTGTGCTTATTCCAATCCCACATTCTTTCCAATGAAGATGGCATAGTCATGGTTTTTTTATTGTCTGCTCCAGATTGATAGTGATGTTCTTCGTTCTATATGCACTTAGAAGATCTTCTTCAAAGCTCAAGTATTTCCAGCCTGCAGGACATAACTTTAGTTGTGGCGTCATAAAATCATATTTCAAGAGTCATGTTTAAGGGGAGTGAAAATCTTGTATGGGGAGTGATATTTTTTATTTATTGCATCGTCTAACTGAGTCTTACTAGTCCGAGTTGGTATGTGTTTAACCCACACTCCAGCTTGAGGGCGAGTATTATAATTATTGCTATTTAGTTTATTATGTTATATGGGCCTAATTGTCTTGGCCCATTACGATTAAGTACTGACTCCTTGTATTCGCCTCCTTTACTAAATATAGGAGAGGAGTGTGTCGTTTATCAATAAGAAACATATTCATTAGATTAGCCTCCCATCTTATAATCCACATAGGTTTTTACTAGTATACACGCGAAAATTTAAACAAATGCAATCTTACATAAAATATAAATTCATCCGAAAAAGCCTTAAAATGGACTTCGTCGAGGGCCTCCCACCTACAAAATGTGTGTTTGTCACCTTAGTTGTTGTTCAATCAACTTGATGGATATCGCCACATCAATTTTGTATGCCTTCGTCAAATAGCAAAGGGGGTCACCGGTTTGTTTGTAGAACACATTGTCTGCATCCACGTACTGTTCCTAAGTTTGTTGCCTAGGACAAATAAAAGTAGTGAGCATTGCCTCAAAACTTGCCTGAGATGGCATTCGAAGGTCTACTTTAATGTTTTGTGGCTAGACCACGGTTACCATGCCTCATGGCACTCTGCCAAGAGCATTTTGCCCTCTCATATGGTTTACCGTCGTCCGTTGTGGTCCGTTTGTGCCTCGGAGACACAACCAAGCTGCTGGAGGTCCACGAAAGGTTGCAGCTTCACAAAACCACAATGTAGACTCTCCAACATTTCCTATACCATGCTCAGTGTGTGGGTGCATACAAGCATACATATTAGAACTAAATCAGGCATCAGACCATCACTCCTTATTCCGCATCTCACATCTTAAGCCACACCAGGCAACTCCTGCCAATGTCCACAATTATCTTGCCCCAATCTGACCACCTATGGGGGCAGCTATTAAAGTTTCCTGACAAGGTAAGTTGGTTGCCGCCACTGAGGCCCCAGTCTCGTGTGCCAGCCACCCTTTGAAAAACGCTGTGGATGCCACGGTCAAAGTATCGAGACATGGTCCGACCAGGAGAACATGCCCAGATCTCGGTGAAAGGGTGTTGATAAGCCACGAAGCACCTGGAGGCACCACAGAATCGAGACCTGCTCTACTGAGAGCTTTCTGTTACGCAGCAACCGCTCCGGCAGTACAAGCAATAGCTAGCCAAGACAGCGCGTTGTTCTTCCGTCGTGCGCTCATTGTATCTGCTTCCACAGGGCGACCCACAACTGGTCGCCGACGACTCCCAACCCTTCCCCAGACCCCTCAGACGGCCGGAAACCCTATCAGAGGAGAAGGCGTAAAAATCAGCGGCGGGAGGAATGGGAGGAGGATACCTGGTTGCCGCCGTCGCGAGGAGGTACAGCGAACGTTGTTGCCGACGCCACTATGTGAAGCAAGCACACGGAGGATGAGCCGCCACACAGAGGTGGAAGAAGAGTCGCAACCTGGTCGCTGCGCCAGCCAGCGGACGCGATCTGCTGTTCACCTCAAAAAATCAATTACATTTAATATTAGTCTAGAAAACAAAATTACATTTGAGTTGTGTACCTATGTGTGTTGTTTGGTTAAAAATAATAATGGAATTGCGTTCCTTGGTTAAAACTAGGGGCGGGATGTCATATGACGTATCAGATGCGCTTTGTTAGAGTCGACTTTAGGCGCCAAGTGAGGGAAAGTTTTTCAAAGGTTCAGTCCGCAGACCATAGCCAGAAGCCAAGAAAATGCTGCGCCTACCAAAGCAAGAAACTAGTTTCCGATGTGTGCCATGAAAACGGGCGGACGACCCCAGTGGAACAGAAACATGAGATCACTGCAGCAATAGATGAGGACGGGATGGTGGCGTAGGCACTGGTTTGGGCGAATAAAAGATGCAGATTATCGGATAAACATAGGGCTAGGTTATTGAAATTTGGTTGTATTAAATTGTATTTTAGAATCTAATTATACAACATTTATATTTGATATATATGATTGACGAAATAGAGGATTTAAGATTTTTAGACATAATCGGATATCAAAATTCGACTTAAACTTGTTGGCAGATCAAGAAAAAAAATAAATCACATACTCATCATATCCACATACAAAAACGTCAGTGGTACCACATCTTCTGGTTTGCACTTCGGGCGATGGGATATGAAACGGATGGACAAGTTGATAGGATCGGTTGGTAGTTGTATACGATAGGATCTTAAGTTTCCATATGTTTGGATGGACAATGGACCAGTTGCGAATTTGGGATCAACTCTACACGTCGGGCATAAGGTCGGACGGGACGACTGAAAATGCAACAGCTCCATGTGGTAGAGAATATGTGGTAAATTTCTCTTCTATCTTGATAGAGGCCGGTGGAGAAGAGTTCACAAGTCGGGCATAAGGTTGGAGCGTATACTATAATTTTTTTGTTCATAATGTGTCTATGTTGTTGAGGCAGAAATGTTATATAACGACGTTGTGACATTTCTGGATTTTCTAAAACTTAATCTAATGTGTGACGTCCAAATTGAAACCCTCACATCAGCAAGAATCTCAATTTAAACATCACACACTATGCTAAGAAAGAGAAAATTAGAGAAGTCAAAAGGAAACAATCAGTAGCACATGCACATGAACAAAAATAAAACCACAACACATGTTCACCATTCAACATATAATTACAACATGAATTGTTACAACATTTGATATTACATATTGAACAGCAAACTTATGCATATACATGTACTACCACAAAACTACAGGATCTTAAAACAACATGTCCACATGTACATCAGCTCGTCACACAACTCTCAACTATCCTGGATCTTCAAGAGCATAACCACAACCTAAATAAAAGATTACATGCGGTACAGGTCAGCACAATATTCAAGAATATTGTACTGAGTACGCCTACGTGTCTTTTATATACCTCTCATCATATTTTGGCAATAAGATAAAACTAATACTTGGCAGTTATAAAGAAATATAACAAAAAGCATATACTTGAGCAAAGATGTTTATTAACAAAAAGAACACATGTTTTAGCATGACTTTCCATTACATGTAAAGTTGATCAACTACATGCACTATTCTACCAAAGAGATTTAGTGCTCATGTGTACTATTCTGCCAAAGAGATTTAGTACTTCATAAAGGCACTATTCTGTCAAAGAGATTTAGTGCTCACATGTACTATTCTGCCAAAGAGATTTAGTACTTTCATCAATGTACTATTCTACCAAAGAGATTTAGTGTTATCATATAATTGATCACATATCTTATGTTTCATGTGTTCATAGTCATAGTATGGAAAATCATGCAACATATCATACAAAAACAATCATTTCAGTCAATATCATTTGCCAAGTATTTTACTACACATATAACACAAGCATATTGTATAATAAGCCAAGTAAGAGGTAATGGTGTACCTTCCAAAGAGATATTCCAATCTATACCACATTCCTGATGTGTACTATATCCTGGTCAATCCTAATTAAGACAAGATCATATATCACCATCAGGTTCTCATCATCTTATATCTCATCTTAACCCTAATCGTGTTCATATTAGGGTTTACTTATCTCATTATGATATTCTCATGATTACTTGTATTCTTGCCTTATATTTATCTTACTGATGTAATATTCTAGATTATAGTTCATTAACTGGATATACTCATGTGTCACATTATTATGTGAACATATTTAACATTGTGTCACTTTCATTAACCATAGTAGGGTGTCATCACATGTATTAAGGGTGCTCTTCATATAACATGAATTTTGTGTATATAGTTGATCTCATATTTATATATTATCTTCCAGTTACATATATGAGGGTTTTCTGTAAATCTCATCATTTATTGAGCATGTATGCATTAATTGCATTATCTTTAGTGTTATTAGCCATATTAATCAAATTATATACTTTTGTGCATCATCATCATAATCACTAACATCAGATGAATTATAAGCATGAATATGGATTTACTGACATGTTCTCATGATTTTTGAACATCGTTTGATATTTATTATTCATGAAACAAGTATAATATATCTTGCATGATATTACTGATATTCGTACATCAGAAGCCCGATATTATCATCTCACTGTGTTCTACTCATTTTTCTAAGAATTTTGGTATATTACTTGTATTTTTCTTATAATTGATCTATTTTCTATTATTTATATAAGAACTGAGCATTTTAGGGATTTTACCTTTTTCGGGCCAACAGCCTGCTGCCACGTGGCTACCAGGGTTGGTGCAACTCCTTCTCATGGACCCACCCGGTTCATCCTCAAGCTAGCCAGTTCATGCTTGGTCTGGTTAGACCAATCACTCCTTTCTTTCTCATTCTTCTCAATCTCAGCGCACGTGAAGGCGTTGCTTTTCTCTACAAACTGCGGCCGCTGAGGGCTCTGGATTGCCGCCACTGGCTCCCGCCTTCGGCCAGAAAATTGGTCATCTGAAGAGCCTCTAGCCTCTCAGGCTCGATGCCCGCCTACATGTGTCTCTTGGATCAGCTGCCGTCGTGGCTTGCTGCCCCGGCGTGAGATCGGTCGGTTCAGGCTCCCTTTTCATCACGATCACATGCTCGTCCGAGATCCGTATGAGTCCCCAGCGAGACTATGTTCTCGCGGCTGCTGTAAGGGAAAATGCTAGTGATCAGCCAGCCATTGTGCGCTCCTCCTCGCCCTATGATAACTCCTCCTCCTCAGGCTGCGGCAAGGCCAGGTTCACCTTCGAAAAGCTGACGTCGTTTCTGCAAGGCGCCGCCGTAAGGGAAGATCCCTGGCAAGGAACTGGTCATCCTCCCGGATCTACTCAAGTCCAGCGGATCTGAGGTGGCTCTGATCCACTTTGTCTACTGTTGTTTCATAGATGTCGTCGAGACTCCTTCTCGTTGTAGCTCGCTGCTATGGTCCTCACCATTTCTCTCCCTCTGTTCTGTCCGCCGTAAAGGAGAAGGGGAGAAACTGGAAGTCTGTTCTCGTAAGGATGGTAGCGCCGTCATCGATGGGTCTTCTTTGCGAGCCGTCTGCTGATGTCTGCAATCACTGGTTGTTTCTCCTCCACAAGGCCCTCCTACGCAAGGCTCTGCAATAGTGAGGACTTGGGAGGACCTTGCCCCTCCTCGTCTCCCTTCCTTCTTATCGTTTCTCCTGTGAAAAGGATGAGGATGGGGAGAGCAACGAGGACGGTAACGGGCTCTCGGGTCTCAATTGTTTCTAAGTGAAAAACCTGTAGTAAGGGTCGGGTAGTGGTTTTCATCTACGCGATGGTAACTGCTCTGCCATTTTCCCTCCTCACGCGCGTACTCAACCCACACTCGGTCGTGGTTGTGTGGTGGATCATCTTTCTCTCATCGTGGTGTTTGGAGATAAACACCAACCATTAGATCGGACCATCCTAGCGCCAACATGACTCCACGTTGTTTATTCATAGTGAAACTTGGACTAAAGCTGCGTGGTACTACCTTATATCAAAACTTAGGATATATAATCTGAACTTTGGGACATCAATATATGCATTATCTCATCAAACTCAACTTTGCATAACATCTTGTAGGAGCCTCCAATTGCCACCAAATTTAAACCATAGCTTTCCTATCTCTCAAAATACATTCTACTCAAATTTGGTGTCAAAACTCAACTGTTCGACTTGTCAACTAAATTCCTCAAAACAATGTTAACTTCGAGATATTTATCATAATATAAATATTGATCACCATCCAAACTTCACCAAAGCACACACAACTCTTCAGATAACTCAACATGCACGAAATCATTTATGTCATTAGACATTTAAGGATTTCAAGAGTCCACTTCATCACAGACATTGCTATGTTAGTTTGGCCTCAGTCTATACAAGAACCGATGCTCTCACGCTGGAAATTTTGAATAGGAATGCAACGACAAGAAGGGCTAGACGCAAAATCGACGGACCAATTCAGCCATGAGCTGAGAGACTGGAGGGGAAGAGCTAACTTGGGAGACCGAGCAGCCGTAGCGGTGAGGAGGGTTTCGTAGCTGCAGTATGTGAAGAAATAGAAGCAAGGTTGGGCGAGCATCGGGATGGCATGGGTGTGTATCCCCGACAATACCAGGAGAGGCGCTCAACTTGTAGTCCTGGTGGGTGGACCGTCGGAGTTCTGTCCTACTCATGAATTTTGCTCAACGAAACAAAAGATTGTAATTTAAGTGGAATTCTAGTCGTGTTCTAGTTAGAGTCCCGCAAACCAAACAAGAAAAGTAGGGTACGGCTATGAATTTATTTTAATATTATAACCACGTCTTTTTGGATTGCGCTGGGTACATGGTGACTTGTGGAAAGGAGAGTGGTGGAGAAATTAAAAGTAGCATTTAATATGGTGATAGGGGTGAGAAGTTTTTTATGAAGAATTGATGATGGAGCTTAGATTTATTTTTGTCTCCATAGAAAAGTATGGTCAATGGTGAGGAAAAAGTTTTTTATAGTTAATTTGCCAATGGCATACATTATCATACGTGTTCAAATTCAAAATTAACATCTTTTTATCACATCTAAACATATTTTTCTCGTATTTTTCTTATACATGTATGTTTTCTTGCTATACATGCTAATAAGGTTTACCTGCCTACAAAGAAAATTACTATTTCTCTCTCTCTCTCTCTCTCTTATTTCCCTCTAGTAAAATATGTTCCCACTAATTATATTTTTTTGTTAGGTCTAATTTTCTCAACCAAAAATATTTCCATCTCGTTAAAAAATTCACTCTAAAAAGTTCATTTTGTTGTTATTATATTCCTTTTCAAATATTCATTTCCCCTCCATCAATATTGTTCCTTACAAATATTATATTTTCTTTAAAACAAAATTGATTTTTCTCTAAGAAATATGTTTTCCCTTGAAGGACTAAGTAATGCCAAAAAATAGGTTC
Source organism: Alisma plantago-aquatica (assembly GCA_963693085.1). Classification (NCBI taxonomy): domain Eukaryota; kingdom Viridiplantae; phylum Streptophyta; class Magnoliopsida; order Alismatales; family Alismataceae; genus Alisma; species Alisma plantago-aquatica. Next base: position 330,305,460 of record OY856414.1, read on the forward strand.
ATTCTACCTAAGTAATTACCCACCAAAAATATCCTTCCAAAAAAACCATTTCGACCAAATTATTTTCTATCCAAGTAAGTACTGACATCTTATATGAACTAAGATAATAAGCTAAATCTATATTTTCTTGTTTTCTTATATAAATATGGAAAATGGTTCGTCCCCGTTGAAAACATTTTACTTCTACGAAAAAGTTCCCCATGAAATTAATTTCTATACAAGTAAGTATTGACATAGTTTCATATAAAATTGTATAATGAATTGTGTCATTGTCTTTTCCCTATTAAAACATTATGGAGGCACTAAATATGTCTGTTCTTCAAAGTGACTCATTTCTTACCCATCTTTTTTCATAAAAAATCATGCCAAATTAGTTTCTATGCATGTAAATAGTGGCATCCTTTTATATAGGCTTGTGTTATTAAATAGATTCATGTTTTTATCTTTCCCTCTATCAAGAATATTGTTAAACAATATGTGGTTGTGAGTAATTTAATTATTGAAGGCAAGCCCCTATTTTCCTTTTATGTGTTTGTCTATGATTTGATTCCCAAATATTTGTTTTCTAAATTTATTTTTTGTATTGTATGTATTTGTTTTATTACGGAAATAATGAAGACATTTTTACATTGACATCATTAACTTTCTAGAATGAGAGATCTAGGTAATCCATGGGAGCATCATCGACAACTTTCTATAGTGCAATAAATTACCTTGTAGTTCAATATATAATGGTACAAAGACTTAGAAACCATTGCTTTTTACATTGGCCTTTGAGAGAATCAAAGATTGAAAAAGCAAGAATCAAAAAACAACATTACATTATCTAATATATAGATGAAAAATATAGGTAAATGTTAATGATGGGTGTTGTTGCATTTGCACACTTATGTGATATAGAAGAGAATCGGGATTGAGTATTACAAAAAAAAATCATTGAAGAACAAGTCGTGATACATTACATGTCATGGAATCAAAATCTAATTGCTCAAGTTCTATTTGAAAGGTATGAATAATTATATGTTGATTCTTTCACTAAATATTAAGGGCAACAATTTCTTTAGAGAAAAAATTTCTTAGACAACCAAACGGAGTAGAAGTCCCACCCCAGATTCTAGATAATGATAAGTTCTATCCTTTTTTTAAGGATTTGGTGATTGTATTCCTGTCATCGTCGTGGATTGAACACGAGAGTTGTTGATACAAAACTAAGAATCAAATCATATGGGTGTCCCATCTTGGTCATGATAGATTCTATCCTTATATCATGGTAGATATAAAGTGTACACTTTTTTTTTGGTCGGTCGAAAACTCGTGTTGCTTTTTTTTGTATTTTTCTTTTTGGTTTCTGTACAATGCATTCCATTTTCAACTGAAAATGGAGAAAGAAAAGGAACAAAAGAAGACATATAACTATACAGAGTACACTAAGAAAGAGAGGAGGGAGGAGGGAATAAACTGAGCAAAACACTCCAACTCCTCCAGAAAAATCTTCAGGGAAACCAAAAAAGAGACACTTGTCCTTTGTCAAGAAGACCAAAATATCCACAACAGATCAGCCTATCAAACCAAGCTTCAGCAAACATTAAAGGAACTCCAGAGGGGCATAGCAAAATAGATCAGAACTAACATCAAACCCTGCAACACTCCAACTCCTCCAGAAAAAAAAGGATCTTTAGGAACACCAAACGAAGAAGCACTTGTCCTTTGTCAAGAAGACTAAGAAAACCAAAACATATCAACCGATCAAACCACTTTCAGCAGATCAGCAAAAAAACTCCCAAGGGCATAGCAGCACAGACACCAGAAGGAAAAAAGAACAAACAAAGCAACAAACATCATCCCCAAAAAATGCCAGCCCAACAGCCACAACATCAAACGAAAGCACCCTTTCTATACTTCAAAGAAATGTAAACCTCCATCAACACAGCACCCAACAACATCCAAAGCATCCAGTACCAACCAATCTTCACAAGAACAAGGCTCCCCTGCAGAACATAGAGAAACAGCAAGCAGAGACAAAATAACATGCTAGCCGAGCATCAACATCAGCCTCAACCCGAACTGACACCTTCATCCAAGAAAGGATATCTTTAGAAAAAAACATATAGAGGAAAAAGATCGTCAACCCAAGCACTGTCAATAGGCCAGCAATACTTCCAACACTGATATAGCCAAGAGAAAAAAAACAAGCTATGCAAAGGGACTGCAGGTGAGAAAACCATCCATTGATCCACCCCCTAAAGCTCAACACCACTTGGAAGATGTCCGAGAACATCGCAGACTAAACACCTTCAACAGCTCGGGAACTTCCAGACAAGAAACCCTTCAACTTCCCAACATACCTCAGAAAAACACAACCCTTCACACTTCCTTCTCAGCCAAGGAAACTCTCGAGGCCTCCAACATACTTCAAAAAAACCATACACACTTCCTTCTCATCCAAACGAATTATCATGGCCTCTGTTTCCTGAATGGGCAGAGCAACAAAACGATGAGCAGCTACTCGTCAAGAACCACCACAAGCCAAACTCTCCAGCAGAACAAACAAGCTTCAGCCATCTCAAATGAGACCAAGAAATCTTCAGGCAGAAAATGAACACAGCACCTGCAGCAACTCAACAACAGCAAAAAAAAAACACAACAAGGATAGGTCTTGAGTGAGTTCTGCCACTCCGCTCGGCATAAACTCAACCACTCAAGAACAGAAGAGCAAACCACGGAACCAACACTTCCACTAAAACAACGAGCTCTTAAGCGAGTTCTGCCACTCCACATGGGATAAAGTCGACCACTCAAGAACAGAAACAAGACCACAGAACCAACGCTTCCACCTCAAACCTTACAGAGAAAACGCAACAACAATAGAGTCCACAACTTCAGAAAACAACAGAGTGAACCCAAAAGAACCACCACAGACAACATCAACTTGAGCGAGTTCTGCCACTCCACTCGGGATAAACTCGACCACTCAAGAATAGGAGAGAAAATCATAGAACCGCACAGAGAAATGCAGCAACAAAAGAGCTCAAACCTCCAGCAACCAGCAGAAACAGCCCAAAGAAAAAGAGGCCAACATCCTTCAGAACAACAAGAAAACCAACACTTCAAACAACGAACATCCTAATATCAGCATCAATAACCTTCCAGAGGGCGTTCACATCCTTATACTTATTATCATGAACTCTTCTGTTTCTTTCCAACCAACAATGATACAGAATTAAAGGAATAGTAGATCCAGCCTTCAAGTCCTTCATACTAGCGATAGATTCCCAATCATCAGGGATACTATCAATAAGCTTCCCTTTCAGGGCACAATTCCAAAGATCTTTAACATACTTGCAGCTGAAACATATATGTAGAGTATCCTCATAATCCTTTCTACACATATAACAAATAGACGTAACAGGAATCCCCATTCTTCTTACATAATCCGTGGTAGGAATCTTATTATGAATAGCTTTCCACATATGCATCTTTGCATTCATACTACATTTAGTCTTCCAGAGCCACTCAAAGACAACCTTATGCACCCCTTTGGATCTAACATGATCCCACACATGTTTAATCTTTACGTCACTCTGACCTTTCATAAGAAACTTATCCTCACTGTCTTTAACTATCTTAACATTCTTTAACTTTTCAAGAATAGACATAGAACATTTCGACTCCTTAATACTCCAATAACAATCTCTTATGATAGAACTCAATCTGGCTCCATGAGGGATGCCAGCTCTAATAGACATACCCTTCTCAACAGTCTCGTGGAAGTACTTTCCATTAACCCAAGGGTCACCCCAAATATCCACATTTTTGCCATTTCCAACCTTGATCTCAAATAGGTTAAGGAGACTACTCCTCATACGAAGCACATTATTGAACATCCAAGAGTAATTAGGAGAATTTTCAATGCTCCAGAAAGACGCTTTCCTTAAGTACTTCTCATTAATCCATTTGACCCATAAAGAGTCCTTCTTTCTAGCCACATCCCAAGCATTCATAACAAGACAGGCTTCTGCAATCTCTTTACTTTTCCTAATACCAAGACCTCCTTCCTTATTCGGAAGAGTGATAATATCCCATTTAATCAAATGTACATTCTCCTTCTTATCAGATTTACCCCAAATAAAGCTTCTACACAACTTATCGATCTCATCAAGCGTAGAGGAGGGAATAGGAAAGGACAACGCCCAATAGATATACATGGTTGAAAGCGTCGACTTAACAAGCTCAACCCTGCCAGCAAAGGAGAGAGATTTGGCTTTCCAACCTTCCATTCTTCTCTTGATTTTATCCAACAACTTTTCACAATGTTTTTTGTTCAATTTTCCAGCAAAAAGGGGCATCCCCAAATACTTGGTATCTTCAATACTACCAACATTAATACCCAAAGCCTCGAAAATCTCCACAGCCTCCCGACCAGGTCTCATAAAAATCATGCTTTTGTTTTTATTCACACACAAGCCAGACATCAAGCCAAACTTATCTAACAAATCCTTTATGCCAACAGCATTACTAACCCCAGCTCTAGAGAACATCATCAAATCATCAGCAAAAACCAGATGAGAGCAGCTCATATTACTTGAAACATGAATCGGACAATAAGACTTGTCCCTCTTAATCATCTCGGATAAACCCTGCATAGCAATAGTAAACAAATAAGGTGCAACAGGATCTCCTTGCCTAACCCCATTATACGGGACAATCGTTCTTGACGTTTCACCATTAATCAAAATCTGGTATGAAGTAGCTCTGAAGATCACCTCAATCCAACGAATCCATTTATTAGAAAAACCCATTCTGCTCATAATAGAAAACAAAAACTTCCAACTCACAGAATCGTAGGCTTTGGATATGTCAGCCTGAATACACATACCTCTACCATTTTTTCTCATGATATCACTGAAAATCTCATTCGTCAACAGAGTAGCTTCCTTAATACTCCTCCCTTTAACAAAAGCGCACTGATTATCATCAATGATTGAAGGGAGGCACACCTGCAATCTATTTGAGAGAATCTTCGAAATGAGCTTATAGAAATATTACAAAGAGCAATAGGCCTCCAGTTAGAGATCAAAGAACTATCAACACCCTTAGGCAGCAAAGTCAAATAAGTTCTATTAGCCTCTTTCAACATGTTATTATTAATGAAAAACTCCTTCACAGCACTGAACACATCATCCCCTATAACCTTCCACACAATTTTATAAAAATAACCATTAAAACCATCGGGTCCAGGACTCTTATCCACATTCAAATCATCAATAACCTCCTCAAGCTCCTTTCTAGTAACAATCTTCATCAACAGCACATTATGTTTCGTAGTAATCGTTGGTCCATTCCAGTCATCTTTCCAGACCTCTCCATTGTTGCTGTTACAAAAAATGTTTTCATAATACTTAGCAATAGCCTCCTTAATCTCATCATTATCCCTAGTGACATTCCCATCAACATTAAGATAGTTAATCGAATTTCTAGCTCTCCTTGTCTTCAAAGACGAATAGAAAAACTTGGTGTTCATATTACCTTCTTTCAGCCAAATAGTTCTGGATTTTTGTCTATAGAGGGCTTCCTCTCTAATGGACGCCTCTCTAGCCTCTCTTCTCAATCTGTTAGCAGTAGATCTCAGATTAACATCATTAGGATTCAGATCAGCCTTCTTCTGAGCTTCTAAAGCATTCAAACTCATCACTGCTGCATTTTCCATAACATTCCCAAACACCTTTTTATTCCAATCTCGTAAATTCTTTTTTAGATGTTCTAACTTTCTGAAAAGCCTAAACATGGCATGACCTTGAACCTCTAAATTCCAGCTCTCCTCCAGGATTCTTTGAAAGTCCTTATGATCAGCCCAACTATTTATAAATCTGAAAGGAGATTTGTATTTACGAGGCTTACCAATCGTCAGCATAATCCTATTATGATCACTAATAGTATTCGTAATAGTTTCACCATGAACCTGATCGAACTTTTTTTGAAACTCCATATTATAAAGAATTCTGTCAAGTTTAGTAGCAATGAACTTATCCCCATCCTGGTGATTATTCCAAGTGAAGCGAGGCCCAGACATATCCATCTCCATCATACCACTGTCCAACATAAAATCATTGAAATCCTCCATAGATTTCTTAGAAGGAGGTTGCTCACCAATCTTTTCATCAAAATTCCTGACCGCGTTAAAGTCTCCAAGAATCACCCAAGGACCAATGTTCATCATATTACTGTTCTCCAAGTTCCTCCAAAGCCCTTCTCTATCATAATCGTCGTTATGCCCATAAACAGCTGAAACATTAGACATAATGTCATCTTTTTCCAATCTAAAATGGATAGTTTGATCAGACTCTGCCAACTTAACCAGCTTACAATTTTCCTCTTTCCACAAAACAAAAATGCGTCCCAAAGGATGAGATCTGCTATTAGAGAACCATTTGTACCCCTCAAAGAATTTATTCAACACTTTTTCAATCTTATTAATTCTAAGCTTCGTCTCTACAAGGAAAAGTGTACACTTTTAGCTTACATTTGTTAGTATAATAATTGAAAACTCTTTTCATTTTTAGGATTGTATAGGAGCTATTGATGGGAGTCAATTTTGTTGGTATGTATGCCCAAAGAGCCAATCATATGATGATTATTGTGGCATATCTTGTAAATAATTTGATTAATAACAAAGGCAATCTTCAAATTTATTTTGTTTATTCAGTTTTGAGATAATGATATAACATAATAAATGTCTAAAGAATGATATTACTCAATGACATATGTCTTCGGGTTGAGGACATGAACGATGAGATCATACAGATATCAAGAGTATATGCATTGTTGTTATGTTCCTAGTTGGATGTTATTGTGGAAGGCTAATAGACAACAATAACACTTAAGACTAGTGTGTGTGTTGGTTGATGATAGAATCTCATTAGTCATGATATGTGATATCAAACCAAGAGCATAGATATTTGTTAGAGAAGAGTGTATCGGACATACCCACCTTGAGAGTGACATATGGAAACCATGATTGGTAGTAAGAGTCATCTCTCATAGTGATGGTGGTGATTTTAGTTCTTAAACTTGAAGTCACTACACTCATCACGTGTCATTCAGTGTAATTTGACATCATCCACCGTGATCCTAAATAAGGGTTGCCATAAAGGTGGTGCTCGGGTGCATTGTGACACATGGAGATACTTATGAGTGATGTAAATGGGATTTGTCCCTCCTACAGGAGTATGATATTCTGGCCACTTGATAAGCGAGATTGAGAAATGCATGGCCATATTGATGTAAGTCAATATGTGTTATTGAGCTTACACATATCTCAGACAGTCTGCTCTAGTTCAAGGAACATGGATTGAATGTTGAATAGGATGAAGATTCCATGCCTCGTGTTCAATCTGGATATCAGAGACAAGGTGTTATAACCTCATTTTCTTGACTATGTAATGAAATTTGTAAATCTCCCTTTTAATGATAAATGAAATCAATAATGGTTTTATTTGTTTGCATTGGATGGATTTCATTTACACTAGCCTTGTTTGGTTGTTTAGTGAGCGTTATTGTCTATTGAGCCCAATAACAAGAAAAAGAAAAATAAAAGAAAAAGGGAGTTATTTAATAAAAGAAACAAGTAAGAAAAGGAGAAAGGATAAAGAAAAAGGCAAAGGCAAAGGAATTTTTCCCAAGATGGGATTTTGTGCTTTTAGGGTTCCTCGAGGTCCAAGGAATCCAAGATGATAAGATAATGGCAAAACAAAGAGGAAATACCAATTAATTTGGTTTTATTAAAGAATAACCTACATATGAAGGAAACACCCTTTTCCCTTTGGAATTTGGGTTTCAAAATTAATACACGAGTAGATAATGCCAAGACAGAGTTTCCTATAAAATTTGAGTGAAAAATATTAAACGAGGAGAGAGATATGATTTTTACAAGATTCCTTTGTTTAATACACAAATTTCCTTGATTTTGAGAAATTGGAAACAAGGGGACGATGACAGCCATCGGATTCCCCGTGTAGTCCAGGGGACCACAGATCCGACGGTGGTTGTGCATCATCCACCCTGACTCATGGAAGGAAAGAGAGAGGGGAAAGAAATCTGAGTTTCTTGTGTTTGATGCGATAACTTGAGGAGTAGATGAGTCCATCATCTTCAGGAGTTCATTCCGAAGATTCTCGACCCTATTTTTGGGTGTTTTTGTCGATGAGGGGAAGAGTCCCCAACCTGCTGGACTCTCGTGTTTAACCTTGTATATATGGGAGGGCTCGCGAGGGCACCAACACATCAACTCGCTACCCTAGGATCTTCAGAGAGCGACGACGAAGCGTTTGACGAGTTCAATTGAACAATTCACCACGATCTTCCCCCTCGTCTACCCAATTTACCTCGCCGGAGTCCAGCGACTCGTTGGTGGTGCTGGCACAACGGGAGCAAGCAATTGAGTACCTGGGCAAGTTCGGTTGGAGGAGACAAAGCTTCCCAGCCCTTCGGTGCGTTCGCAGGTGGACGGAGTCGCAAGGTCAACGACAGAGTTGACTGCGAGGAGGTTGCAGGCTCGGCGCGAGGAAGAAGAAGAGAGGCTGCATTTTTACCAAAGTGCCCTTTCGTGCCTTCAATCCAGGTAAGGACAAATTGGTCCTTTGTAACTTAGGATCGTAAGTTAGGCACGTGGATCCTAGGTCGTTGAATCATGCGTGGTCCGGGGGACCATGGATCGAGCAGCCATTGTTTTTCTAGAATTAACTAATAAATAAGGAAAATGATTTTTTCTTTGCAAAAAATCAAAACTAACGCTAGGAATATTTGATGAATAAACTTTATATATGAAAATTTATAAAAAAAAGTATGAGGAACTCGATAAAAATAGTTTGAGAACCTAGTTTCGTTTCTAATTGCAAAAGTATGTTAAGTTGATGGAAAATGTATTAAAATTTGGTTAGAAACCCTAATTGAGATTAATGAGTGAATCTATGATGCTTAATAGGTTAATTCAAGTAATATTAACCCGTTGAATGAGAATGGTAGATTCAACTCTATTTTAGATGAGAAATTACTTTTTTTAGGGTTATGAACCAAGAATATAAGATAATGAATCTAGAAACTCTAATTTAGGGTAAAAGAAGAGAAAATCATACTTAATTTGAAATATGGATTGATGTTAACCTATTTAGAGTAAAATAAAGGATAAACTCATAAAAGGATGTTAATATGGTTGTTTTAGGGTTTCCTTTGTTCACATGTCATGGTTTAATGAACGAAAACCCTAATTTAAGGAAAGATGGGTTTTAATGGAGGAAATCCAAAATTATTAGTTTGTCACAGGGGATTAATATCCTTAAATCTAAATGCATTTTAAAGAACCCTTAATGATGATGGTGAATGGATTAATTAGGGTTTTCAAATAAAAAAGCATGTTTTAGGGTTTTGATCTAAAAGGGGAGCATAATTAGGTAAAGTAGCCAAAGAAACCCTAATAAATCCTAGGGCAATTCTCATGCCTTTGGAAAGAAATTTAGAATGTGAAAATGACAATAGGAAATTTACATGTTCCAAGGTTTAGGGTTGCTTGATTTGAGTGTTTGATTGAAGACCTTGATTGATCTTTGGATTGTTTGCTCAAGGACAGGTGTGTGGTTACGCTTATGGCTAAATTGCTTTAGTTTCCCGATGATTCCCAAAGTTTTATCGATTGCTTGGAATAACTGCTTGATTGCCTTTTATTTGATGCAATTATAAAGTGACTATGACTATCACCATAATCATGTGAACATGACTATCTCAGATCCTGGTCCTCCTCTATAGCTTTGATGATGATGAAAAGGATGACCTAGTACATGGTCTACCTATGAGGTAGGACCATCAGGTTATCATGAGTCAGTGATTGGGCTACCTTTGGGTAGTGCCATGTGAGTCTACGACCCTATGTATTGATCTACCTATTAGGTAGGATCATGGGGGTCAGGTGAGATCTACCATATGAGAGGTAGTATCCATTGTTGGATCGATGGGCTCTAGAGGGGGGGGTGAATAGAGCTACACACACTTCACAAAAATGATTAGACCACCAATTTAATTGTAGGGCAAAAACTGATGCAAGCAGCAATTTGATATCCTATTATAGCATACAAAGCAAGGATAAGAGATAATGAATATAATGCACTTAGACAGGTGGTTTAGAGTGGTTCTACATCCTAAACTTAGGAGCGATGTCAGTCCACTACCTAGAGTTGGTTAGACTCTAGGATTTGCAACTTGGTCCTCTTATATATCACGATAAGATTACAAGAAACAAAAACCACACAACCAAGGGCTTAATTACACAAGCTAAGATCTTCAACCTATCCAAGGACTTACCCACAAAGTGAGATTCTTCGGCCTTCTACAAATGACTTACCCAATCTCACCTTTGTCTTCAGCCTTGCAGGGATTACCTATCTTACTTGAGCTTGCCTTGCACCTCTCCTTCACTTGGAGAGCTTGCCCACATTTTCCCTTCACCAAGGGAGCTGGAGCAACGATCAATCTTCACTCTTGAAGATCAGCAACACATCTTCCCCTTCACTCGGAGAAGAACAGCAGCAACTCCTCTTTCACTCGGAGAAGAAGCTTCAATCAATCTTCTATTTGATTTGGAGGTGGGAAGAAAGAAGGGAGATATTTACATAGCACAAAGGATATCTCTCATACAAAGGAACCTATCTCACTCACAAATTTGTCTTGAAGGTAGAGAGAGAAAGGGGCTCAAGGGCTTGGAATACTTTCAACTAAGCTAGAACCAAGTTTGCAATGGAAGAGCAGCTTGGAATGAAGTCCAAGGGGTTCTATTTATAGTTGAGGGTGGCCCTTTATGTTGTGGGACACTTGGGTGCATAAGTGGTCGTTTTTCCTTCAAGAAAATGGCTATATTTTTGCCCAAAACAATTCACCAACGGTCATATTACTTTTTCTGCAAAGTCCGTACAGTGCAATCGGTCGAGTATCAATGGGTGTAACTCGACCGATCAGGTAGTAGGCAATCCGATGTTGAATTGATCGGTCGAGTTTGTCCTGAGGAAACTCGACCGACCATTCCAACTGGAATTGGCCTACTACCCAATCGATCGAGTTCTGTGAGTGCACAACTCGACCGATTACAATCTTCAGAAAATCGACTCAGGATGATCGGTCGAGTTTTAGGGTGGGAGACTCGACCGACCAAGTGCCTGAAATGGATTTTCTAATTTGCAATAAAAGTGATTAGCACTTGGTGAATTTTATCCCAAACATTTTTCTCTTCTAAGTTACAAGCATATTCATCATTACAAGTGGTTACATTTATGTTCTAAGGTGATTTACTTGGAAATCCTAAATTGCACACTTGTAGTCAATTTGGCTTGCACTTGGCCCATTCTAGGGCTTGTATATGTGATCCTTTTCATGTACCTAATGTCTGCAAACAATCTTTAACGCACATGTTAGATACATATGAATGGAATGGTTAAGTCATTATCAAAATATAGGTAATGTACAACCTCTAGGTCAACATTCTCCCCCTTTTTGACAATGACAAACCATTCCTCAAACATATTGAAAAGTATAAGAAAATTAAACATTTGCCTTGTGAATTAGGGGGATTCATGATAAGAACAATTTGAATTGCTCCCCCTCAAACTATGCTTCTTCTCACCTGCTTGTTAGGTTTTCTATACATGGCAAAACCAATATTCATGTAATATGTAATCCTTTACATGTCGTATGATCAACAACAATTTAACAAGAAAATGATCACATAGGCAAGAGAGCAATAGTAAAACACAAACAACAATATGATTGAGTCTCAAATCATGAGATATATCTCCCCATTTTGACATTATCAAAAAGGTAGGGGGTGTAGAAGAGCACAAATCTAGGTCTTCTCCAAGACTCAACCACACACATATGCAAAAGATAATAAACCACATGTTAAAGGCATATAACATACAACCACAGAGGAGAAGCATACAATCCAAGTCAGAATCAAAATATAGCTCATCAAACACCAAGCATAAGATAACACAGATGAAATAGCCAAAGTGTATAGCAATGATATTCCAACTCAGACATATGTTCTCATAAGCGACTACAACCATAAAAGTGAGAAAATAGAGAATAAGAAAATAGTACAGCTCAGACTAATGTGCCAGGATGTTGCTTATACAAAAGAGTCTAGAAAGATATATATAATAGACATGCTAGACTATAATCTAAGACAACCTCCTAGACATCTAAGCTATCTATGTCAAATGTGTCCTCGTCATCACCTGGGTTGTAGTCCTCATCACCATCCGAAGGCGGGGCAGTTGTGCCAGCAGCAGAACCAGCACCATCATCGCCATCCTCGGCAGAAGAACCATCACCATCAGCATCATCAGCATCCTCGTCGGCATCCTCAGCCTGGTCGGTCATCTCCTCGTCAGCAGGACCAAAGGAGCGATCGGGCCAGCGGGCATTCTGCTCAGCCCACGACATGCCAAGAGCTAGAAGCTCCTGGGCCTGCGGAAAGGATGGAGCAGAGTCCCGTAAGGATGTGAGCAGAGTGGCCAAGGGGCCAGCAGGTAGCGGTAGATATGCAGGAGTAGAGCTACTAGAGGGATACTGAGGTGGAGCAGCAGCGGAAGGCTCGGCAGCAAACGGTGGTGGAGCAGGGAAGTATTGCTCATATGCATAGGAGGCATAAGCACTACCCGGATAAAGCTGGTAAGTTGGGTAGGGTGAAGAGCAGGATAGGTTCATGATAGACATGATCGAACACAAATCCTGATAGAGGTGATCCTGGACCTGGCGATTGTTCTCCTGTTAATGCATCATGTAACCCAGAAGGGTTTCATTTGATGCTCTGAACGACGCACGACTAAGGCGAGGGTGGGGCTGTAGGGGTGGAGCCTGGGTGGAGGTGGGAGGGGCACCAGAAGTAGAGGCGGAGGCAGAGGCAGAGCCAGAAGCACCAGGGGTAGGGGCAGGGGTAGGTACAGCCTTCAGAAGAGTGGTTTCACTAATGCACACTCCCTTTCGAGCAACCGGGTAATGGTAGTCGTAAAAGAGTGATTTGTCAGTGGCGAACTGGAAGAGACCACATATCAAGGCTGGATAGGGAGGGTGGGTGCCATTGGTGTTCTTGCCTTTATCAAAGCAGGTCATATGATGTAGAATGTAATGAGCCCACTTGACACCGATGTTGTTCAACAAACAATACATCAAAACCATTGTGTTTTCCACAATATCCGTTTGATTTCTCTTCAGATGGATGTTGTAGTTAAGCACAAGGGCTAGGATGCGCTTCTGGAGGTCAAGGGAGGAGGAGGGAAGGGTGGACCGCTTCTTATAGGCCACGTCAGGCTTTTTCAAAAAACGATGAATATCCGGTAAAGTCAATTCATGATGTTTGTAAAAGCCTTCCGGGTCTAACAGATCAAAATACTCGTCATAGCCCCGACGCCAAGTAGTGGTTTCTTCATCTCCGGTAAGATAGAGATTGAAAGTCTCCTCGGAGAGTTGAAAACGATGACCGGTGATCATCGATGTTAGGACTATTTCGGTATTTGGCGGGGGAACAATCGAATCATAGTTCCAGCGCAGATTAGCATAGAACTTGTGAACTGCTTTTGTACTAGTTAACTGATTATTGAAGCAGTCACTCTCGATTGCAAGGGCGGAAAGGTTGTGTTTGGCAAGAAGCTGAGCGATAGAGTTGATATGGTTTTGAAAATGAGTTGGACCAACTAGGGGGCGGAAAGGGAAAGGAGACCGAGGAAGGAGATCCTTATACCTATTTACAGCCTCTAGAGATACAAACGTAGTGTTATTAAAGGGAATCAACCGTTGGGTCGAGGAAGAAGCAAGGGCATTGCTAGGGGTGGGTCGTTTTCTCCTATGGAAAGACATGGAAGCAAAAACAAGAGGAGAAAACGCACGTACAAGCAAAACAAACCTCAAAACCCAACAAGAACACACAACCGTCGCCCGGGAAGGTCAGGAGCAAGCTGCTAAGGCACCCTAGGGCTGGGAACGGGGAAGGGTTAGGGCTAGGGTGGAGAGCACGGTCCAAGAGAAGAGGAATCAGTCGGCTATTTTCAAGTTGCAAGGGAAAATAGTCGGCCGATCCTAAGTTTTAAGTTGGCGTAGCCCGTCGATCGGTCGAGTTCTAAGAGTGGACAACTCGACCGATCGGTCCACTGAAGAACATCTCTCGGCTCCTGATCGGTCGAGTTTTCTGGGGTGAAACTCGACCGAAGGTCAACCTGACCTAGCAGTCTAAAACTTAGATTCTAGCCACATACATGCCTATTAAATTTATTTTTCATTCTATTATGCATAAATAACATACCTAGGCACATTTTGCTCATCATTGGGCACTATTTAGCGATAAAACGCAAAATTTGATAAAAGCCCAAAACCAAGCAAAAACTAAGCATATTGATAGGCAAATTAAGCACAAGCAAGCATGTATAGGCAACATAAGGTGAAGAATGACATGAGCAAGCATATAGGATAGAGACCACTAGCTAGATCACATAGCAATATCATTTAAATCAATAATGAGCAGTTTAGATCGAATAAAGTTAAATGGATCTCTAGCTAGGGGTTTTGTAAAAATGTCCGCCAACTGATTTTCCGTGTCCACATGTGTGATATAGATATCTTTCTTGGCAATGTGGTCACGAAGAAAATGATGGCGAACCTCTATATGCTTAGCTCTACTGTGCAATATAGGATTATAAGAGAGGTTAATCGCACTAGTATTGTCACAATAGATAGGAGAAGCATCAAAGAATATGTTAAAGTCTTGGAGCATTTGCTTCATCCATAGGACCTGTGCACAACAACTCCCGGCTGCAATGTATTCAGCTTCGGTAGTTGATAATGCCACTGTGCTTTGTTTCTTGGAGAACCAAGATACTAAGCATGGTCCTAGAAGGAAGCAAGTGCCACTTGTGCACTTTCTATCAATCAAACACCCTGCATAATCCGCATCACTATATGCCGTAAGAGTAAAATCCCTAGATTTAGGATACCATAGACCAAAATTTTGAGTTTTGGCTAAGTACCTCAAAATTCTCTTAACAGCAGTGAGATGCGACTTCTTAGGGCAAGATTGAAAGTGAGCACACAAGCCAACACTAAACATAATGTCAGGTCTAGAGGCAGTTAAATAAAGTAAACTTCCTATCATACCTCTATAGAGCTTCTCATCTACCTTTTCACCTTCTTCATCTTTATCAAGTTTGATGGTGTTTGACATGGGTGTATCCATCGACTTCATGTTCTCCATCCCAAAGCGCTTGAGTAGTTCAGTTGTGTATTTGCCTTGGTTGATGAAGTTTCCTTTCTTTGTTTGCTTGATTTGAATGCCGAGGAAGAAGGTCAACTCACCCATCATGCTCATTTCAAATTCACTCTGCATAAGAGAACTAAACTCCTTACAAAGATCAAGATCAGTCCCGCCAAAAATGATATCATCAACATATATTTGTATGATAAGAAAATGGTTAGAAGTGTGTTTTAGAAACAAAGTAGAATCAACTTTGCCCATGACATACCCATTATCTAACAAAAAGTTCTTTAATTTCTCATACCAAGCTCGAGGTGCTTATTTGAGTCCATAGAGAGCTTTTTGTAGCAAATAAACATGATTGGGTAATTTGTCATTTTCAAAGCCCGGAGGTTGAGCAACAAAAACTTCCTCCTCTATTGTACCGTTCAAAAATGCACTTTTAACATCCATTTGATAAAGCAAGAAATTTTTATAACTAGCAAAAGCAAGTAGCATACGGATAGATTCTAATCTAGCAACATGAGCATAAGTTTCATCAAAATCAATACCTTCCTGTTGGTTGTAACCTTGTTCTACTAACCTTGCTTTGTTCCTTACCACTTTTCCTTGCTCATCAAGCTTGTTGCGGTAGACCCATTTGGTGCCAATGATCTTTCTATCATTTGGTCTTGGCACTAGAGTCCACACACGGTTCTTCTCATATTGCTCAAGCTCTTCTTGCATGGCAAGGATCCACTCATCATCACCAAGGGCCTCTTTGATGTTCTTTGGCTCTAGTTGGGAGATGAAGGCACTATCTGCTTGTTCTTTGTTGTGAGCAGCTCGTGTCCTCACTCTCTCAAACGGATTGCCAATGATCAACTCCTTGGGGTGATTCTTTGTAAAGCGAGGAGTGGGATCCTTCTTTTCTTCTTTTTCTTCTTCTGCAACCTGCTTGCCTTTGTCTTTGATGTTGAGATCTTTTAAGATAGGAATTATTTCATCTGCAACATCATCATCACCAATATGCTTGCCAATAACAGGGTCAGTTTCAATAAATTTAACATTTATAGATTCTTCAATTTTAGATAGTTCAATGTTAAATACTCTATATGCCCTGCTAGTAGTGCTATAGCTTAGGAAGAAAGCCTTGTATGATTTCGGATCAAACTTGTCGAGAGAATCCTTAGTGTTTAAAACAAAACAAGGACATCCGAAAACATGAAAGAAATCAATAGACGGCTTCCTACCACGCCATAGTTCATAGGGGGGTTTTCTTGAAAGTCAGATGTGTGAAAACTTGGTTTTGCACAAAACATGACGTGCTAACGGCTTCAGCCCAAAACTTCTTAGGAGTGTCATACTCAAGAAGCATGGTCCTAGCCATCTCTTGTAGCGATCTATTCTTCCTCTCAACAACTCCATTTTGTTGAGGTGTGCGAGGAGAAGAGAAATTGTGCGAATAACCCGATTTTTCACAAAAATGTTCAAAAAGATCATTTTCAAACTCTCCCCCATGATCACTACGGATGGAAACAACATGGCAAGAAGCTTCATTTTCAACTCGTTTACAAAAGCCCAAGAAAACATCAAGTGTATCGCTTTTAGAAACAAGAAAGAAAGTCCAAGTATATCTAGAAAAATCATCAACAATAACAAGACAATACTTGGAGCCACGAAGCGTTTGTGTTCTCATTGGTCCAAAAAGATCAATATGAAGAAGCTCAAGAACTCTCTTGGTACTCATGACTCCTTTGGATTTGAAGGAGGATTTGGTTCGTTTCCCTTGTGTACAAGGTTGGCATTCCTCATCCTTTTCAAAACCCAATTTAGGAAGTCCTCGAACCAAGTCCTTTTTGTTCAACTTCTTCATTTGATGCAAATTCACATGACCCAAACGACGATGCCAAAGCGAAAGATCGTTTTTATCCACAACTAAGCATCTATTTAGTATGGGCTTAAGATCATCGAGGACAATCACATAGAGATTACCATTTCTAGTTCCCTTATATATAACATTGTAGGACAGGGAATCTAGAAGCAAGCATTCTAAAGAAGTAAATAGCACAAGATAACCATTATCACATAATTGGCTAACACTAATTAAATTGTGATGCAGGCCATCAACAAGCAATACATTTTTAATGCATAATTCATTGCCTACATCACCCTCACCTATAACCTTACCTTTCTTGTTGTCCCCGAAGGTTACCGATCCTCCTTTCTTTTTCACAAATGTGTTGAAATGGCTGATTTCTCCAGTCATATGCTTAGAGCAGCCACTATCAACAATCCATTTCTTTTTAACCTGCAAGAAAAGAGGATGTCGGAACCCAACTCAAACTTTGGGGTCCGGGGTTAGCTTGGGGACCCATTTCATCTTTGGGTTGGTCCCCTTGGGCTTGTAAGGACAATAGGTAGAATAATGGTCATCACATTTGCAACGAATACAAACCATAGGGTTTTTAGAGCCGGAAGACTCTCCATTGGAAATTGGAGGTTCCACACTCTTTTTCTTACCCTTCTTCTTCTTACCTTTTGGAGTAGTCCCATTATATCCTAAACCACTAATACCAACTTGTTTGGTAGAGTGCTCTAGAACATCATTTAGGGATTTTTTACCTGAAAGAAACCTTTGCAAAGTAGATCTTAATTTAGCATTATCATCACTAAGATTTACAACATTAGTAGATAAACTAGCAAGATCTTCTTTAGTATGCAAAAGGTCGGCCTCAAGATAGAGGGCTTTAGTAAGAAGAGAGTCTTTTTCTAGAGTTAAGCTAGCAACTTCATTTCTAGGAAAAATAGGTCTAGAAGATAAATCATTTGTTTGAGCAAGCAATTTAGCATTTTCAGTTTTAAGAACAACAATCTCTCTTTGATAAGAGTAGACTTCATCTCTCCTAACATCATCAATAAGCTTGAGTTCTACATTTTCAATTTTTTGAATATCAAGCTCATCTAGGCATTTTTGGTTTTCTATCTTAAGATTTTCAATAGTTTTAAGATATGTACCATTCTCAACCTCTACTCCATTATATTGAAGTTCAAGGTTAAGAAATTGCCCTTGCAAGGATTCTATACTATCAAGATGCAATTTTTCATTTTCATCAAGAATGTCAATTTTTGCATAAAGATCATCAACTATCTTTCCTAATCTTTTTCTTTTAGATTTACATTTTAGGAAAAGATGATTGACATTCATTAAGCATGTCAGTAAGAGTTTCCTTAGATAGCTCATGTAAACTAATATCACTTACTTTGCTTACCTCATTTACCTCAATTACATCTTCACTTGTAGAGGCCATGAGGGCAAGATGACATTCTCCATCTTCAGAGCTTGAGGAGCTTGAAGAAGAAGACTCCCATGCCGCATGAGCTGCATCTTTGGATCTTCTTTTCTTCTTGTCTTTCCTCTTGTATTTTGCTTCTCTTTTGTACTTGTCATCCTTCTTGTGGCTGCTCTTATGATGGCTCTTCTTGGCCTTTGGGCAGTCACTCTTGTAGTGGCCTTTTTGACCACACTCGTAGCACATAGGAGTTGAGGAGGAGGGCTTGCTCTTGAAGTGTTTCCCTTTGGAGTAGTTAGCTTCATGATCATTGACACCTTCATCTTCACTTGAGGAAGGGCAGGAAGACTTCATGGCAAGTTGTTGTTGTTGGACCATTTCTTCAATTTGAGCTTTGAAGGCGGTGTCCTTTATCTTCTTTGATTCCTTCTCTTCTCTTTTCTCCTCTTCCTCTTTCTTGTCAAGCCTAGGTTCATGGGCTTGAATGTTACCAACCAACTCCTCGGTTGATAACTCGCTTAGCTTGTAAACTTCTTCAATAGAGGTGACCTTTGACTCCCATCTCTTTGGAAGAGATCTCAAGATCTTGGCATTGATTGTACCTCTATCCATGACACTCCCAAGGGCTGCAAGGCTGTTCAAGATGACATTTAACCTTGTGTACATATCTGCTACCCTCTCATTCTTCCCCATCTTGAAGTTCTCAAGAAGACCACCAAGCATGTAGACCTTGGCCTCCTTGACTTGCTCGGTCCCTTCATAGGTGACACACAACTTGTGCCATATCTCATGTGTCGTGTCCCACGAAGAGATGCGGTTGAACTCCGATGGTGTAAGGGCAGCGTAGATGATGCTCACGGCTTTAGCATTGAGTTGAGCACGCTTCATCTCCGCTTCCGTCCATGTGGTGATGTCCCCTTTTGGATCTTCATACTTGAGATGGACAATCTTCCACATTTCGAAACTCACCCCTTGGAGATAGAATTGCATTCTCCTCTTCCAATATAAGAAGTTTGTGCCGTCAAAGACCGGAGGTCTCATGGAGAAGCTTCCTTCAAGGTTGAGTGACCCAAGAGCCGAATCGCCCATCTTCTCCTACTTGTAGAAGTAGCTTGGAGAAGACCTGCTCTGATACCACTTGTTGGATCGATGGGCTCTAGAGGGGGGGTGAATAGAGCTACACACACTTCACAAAACTGATTAGACCACCAATTTAATTGTAGGGCAAAAACTGATGCAAGCAGTAATTTGATATCCTATTCTAGCATACAAAGCAAGGATAATAGATAATGAATATCATGCACTTGGACAGGTGGTTTAGAGTGGTTCCACGTCCTAAACTTAGGAGCGATGTCAGTCCACTACCTAGAGTTGGTTAGACTCTAGGATTTGCAACTTGGTCCTCTTATATATCACGATAAGATTACAAGAAACAAAAACCACACAACCAAGGGCTTAATTACACAAGCTAAGATCTTCAACCTATCCAAGGACTTACCCACAAAGTGATATTCTTCGGCCTTCTACAAAGGACTTACCCAATCTCACCTTTGTCTTCAGCCTTGCAGGGATTACCTATCTTACTTGAGCTTGCCTTGCACCTCTCCTTCACTTGGAGAGCTTTCCCATGTTTTCCCTTCACCAAGGGAGCTGGAGCAACGATCAATCTTCACTCTTGAAGATCACCAACACATCTTCCCCTTCACTCGGAGAAGAACAACAACAACTCCTCTTTCACTCGGAGAAGAAGCTTCAATCAATCTTTTATTTGATTTGGAGGTGGGAAGAAAGAAGGGAGAGCTTTACATAGCACAAAGGATATCTCTCATACAAAGGAACCTATCTCACTCATGAATTTGTCTTGAAGGTAGAGAGATAAAGGGGCTCAAGGGCTTGGAATACTCTCAACTAAGCTAGAACCAAGTTTGCAATGGAAGAGCAGCTTGGAATGAAGTCCAAGGGGTTCTATTTATAGTTGAGGGTGGCCCTTTATGTTGTGGGACACTTGGGTACATAAGTGGTCGTTTTTCCTTCAAGAAAACGGCTATATTTTTGCCCAAAACAATTCACCAACGGTCATATTACTTTTTCTGCAAACTCCGTACAGTGCAATCGGTCGAGTATCAATGGGTGTAACTCGACCGATCAGGTAGCAGGCAATCTGATGTTGAATTGATCGGTCGAGTTTGTCCTGAGGAAACTCGATCGACCATTCCAACTGGAATTGGCCTACTACCCAATCGGTCGAGTTCTGTGAGTGCACAACTCGACCGATTGCAATCTTCAGAAAATCGACTCAGGATGATCGGTCGAGTTTCAGGGTGGGAAACTCGACCGACCAAGTGCCTGAAATGGATTTTCTAATTTGCAATAAAAGTGATTAGCACTTGGTGAATTTTGTCCCAAACATTTTTCTCTTCTAAGTTACAAGCATATTCATCATTACAAGTGGTTACATTTATGTTCTAAGGTGATTTACATGGAAATCCTAAATTGCACACTTGTAGTCAATTTGGCTTGCACTTGGCCCATTCTAGGGCTTGTATATGTGATCCTTTTCATGTACCTAATGTCTGCAAACAATCTTTAATGCACATGTTAGATACATATGAATGGAATGGTTAAGTCATTATCAAAATATAGGTAATGTACAACCTCTAGGTCAACATCCATGTCCACTGCAGGGACAACACAGAGGCTAGGGTATGTATGGATTGAGTAGTCATGTTTAAAACGTAAAGTTTGCTTGCTAAACCATAATTGCTTGCAATATGTTGTTACAGTTAACTGCATGATTATTGTTTCCCCCAAATACCAATATAATTCATTATATTGACCGTCATTTTGTTTGTCGGTGTTTAGGTTATCAAGAAAATGGATAATCCTTTAAAGTGGCATTGATGAAATAAATCTTAATAAAGAATTGGAGGATTATAGACAAATATGTTCCTTCTTGGGTAAATAATTCCACATCCCATATTTTGCAAGGTATGAAAAAAAATTATTCCATTAAAGGTTTAGTTGCAATAGAATTTATTAATTATTGTTGATTATTTGCAAAACCACTGATCCTGTTTTGGGATAAAGCCTCTGACCTCTTGGTCTCCCTTAACTGGGGGTTACCAAGAGGTGGGGTCGTTACAATTGGTATCATAGCTGTGATTTTCCATTTAATCTTCCATAATTATTAAATTGTACAAACTATGTAGAGCCCCAGGGAGTTATTAGAGGATTTTTTGAGGATGGAGGTGTCTAAAAAGGATCACGGTCTGGGGGCTGGCAATATTTTCCTCCGCCCCGCTAGTCGGTCACGAGGACTCCCGCATGCAGTGTGACTGCCTGGCTGGAATTTAAAGAATTGACTCGAAATAAGATACCTCTAGGTTTTCTCATCTATCTTCGTCCCTTCTTTACCTCTTATTTCTAGAGAAATATTAAGAGCTTAGGGTTTTCTCTCTCTCCACCACCTCCTATGTTTGGAGATACAAAGTATTAATGATTAAGGAATCCTCCATCAAAGTAATAAAAGATACGTAAACAAGATGTCATCGACATTAGTATAGTTAGTAAACTAAAGTTTGATTGTATGCTTATATAGATGGATCGAGTGAAGACCGTTGCTATCCCTGAAACCACTGAAAACCCAACTAAGGGTGGTGGGCCTTCCCGCAAGGGGAAGGGATCTTCTGAGAAGAGGAGGAGGAACCATGGAGGTGAGTCCTCAAAGAAGAGGAAGAGACATGAGGGAGCTGCAGGTGAAGGCCCCGATCCCGAGCCAGTACCCTTTGACAACCTCGAGATGGAACAAGAAGAGGAACCTATGTCTGAGGACGAGGTCAAAGTTGAGGAGAACCAATCTGGTGGTCTAGGATCGGCAATGGTGGTCCACACCCCTGACGCCTTATGGATGGAACTATAAAAGAGGCTAACTAAGGCCATCAATGCTATGCCCCTCACGGACATAGCCCGAGATGAGAATGGTGAACCACTTCCCGTTTGTCCCCGACTTGGAGTCACCATTTTAGACTTCATCAAGTTGAACATTGAGAAATTTTGGGGAGAAGATGTGACAAAAGTGGTTGACAAGGCAGATGCTTGGTTGATAGCAATCGAGAATGGGTTCCGCATGCTGGAGGTGCAACCGAACAAGAAGGTCCCTTTTGCTACACATCTCTTGGAAGGAGTAGCCAAGATCTAGTGGGAGAACCACACCATGGGTCGAGATCTGAGTGCAGACCCAATGGCATGGACCGACTTCAAGACTATTTTCACAGCCAAATTCATTCCCATCTCAGCTAAGAAGGAGAAGGGAAGAGAGTTCACCAACCTGAGCCAAGGTAGTTTATCAGTTGCAGACTTTGGCCACAAGTTTCGCATCCTGGAGCGCTTTGGGAATATGATGGATGAAGAAAGACGAGTGGATCATTTCATAGAGCATCTTCATCCTTCCATTAAGCCTCATGTAATGGCAAGTAAACTAAAAACCCTCACCGAAGCCTACAACACTGCCCTGGACATGGAGAGGATAGTGATGCCTGCTCAGAATCCACCTAAAGGATATTTGGGTTTCACCGAAGGTACCCAAGGCTAGAAGAAGATCAAAATAAAGGTCAATGGCACAACCATACCAAGGGAAAACATGGAGGAAAAGGAAAACCCCGTCATGAGAACAACCGACCTAAATGTCACACCTGCAGAAAATGGCATCCAAGTGAGTGTCGCTACAAGAAGAAGACATGCTACCATTGTCAACAAGAGGGACATATCCAAGTTGCTTTTCCTCTTCCAGACCCAAGAGGACCAGGACCAGTAACAGCCCCACCTGTAGCTACATCCCTATCTACTGGAGAAAGAAGACAAGCTCAAGTTTTTGCTATTGATAATGAGGAGGCTCAAGCTAATGCTAATCGGTTGATAGAGGGTAATAACCCTTAGAGTTTTCTTTTATGTTTTAGATAAGCATGTAATGGTATAATGAATGGTGAAAAACAATGTAGGAATGCTTGAAGTCATGGGGCACAATGTAAAAGCTTTATTCGATTCTGGATCTACTAATACTTTCATTTCGAGAAATCTCGCAACTATGCTTTGTTTGGATATCAAGGATTTCGGGTATATCTTAGATGTTACAACCCCAAGTGGTCAAATCTTTATGTCCCTTTTAAAAACTCTTGTGATACATATTAGATATCAAGATTATGAGTTCCCTACAAATTTTATCATCCTTGACATGAATGACTTTGATGTGATCATTGGTATGGATTGGCTTTATACCTATAGGGCTAATATTGATTGTAGAGAGAAGAAAGTGATCATAAAGAAACTAGGTCACCCATCGTTCATCATTAGGGGTAGGAAGGATGCTACCACCATCTTGTATGTGTTAGCTTTGAAGGTAGAGTGGATGATAACCAAAGGGTGTCAGGCTTTCCTAGAAGTCGTTATCGAGCCAGAGCCCAAGGTGCAACCCTTAGAGGAAATAAAGGTAGTTTGGGACTATGCAGATGATTTCCTAGATGAGTTGCATGGGATCCATCTTGAGAGGGAGGTATATTTTTCAATAGAGATAGCTCCCGGGACAAACCCTATTTCACGAGCACCTTATAGGATGGCCCCTGCTGAGTTGCTTGAGTTGAAGAAGCAAATGTAGGAACTACTAGACAAGGGTTTTATCTGCCCTAGCACATCACCATGGGGAGCACCAGTTCTCTTTGTAAAGAAGAAGGATGGTTTGCTCAAAATGTGCATAGACTATCGGATGATCAATCAGGCTACCATTAAGAACAAATACCCTTTACCCTGAATAGATGGTCTGTTTGACCAATTGAAGTCGGCTCGAGTCTTTTCAAAGATTGACTTGAGATCGGGATACCACCAGTTGAGAGTCAAGAGTGAGGACATTCTGAAAATTGCTTTTAGAACCCGTTATGGCCACTAAAAGTTTGTGGTTATACCTTTTGGGTTGTCCAATGCACCCAGTGTCTTTATGAACCTTATGAACAGTGTGTTCCAACCTGATTCAGCCCTATTTTAGGGCTTAATCTTGTGTCTTTTTGCTCTTAAATCACATATATACCTATTAGATTACATGGTATTTCCCTTAATATGCATATTTGTATAAAATGCACTTATGGACATTTTTTGCATGTTTTTCAGGTACTTGGACCACACTTGGATGGACGAGAGAGATGGAGGGGCCCAAAGAAGGCCCCAGAGCCCCCCCAACCTACCCCTAGTGGCCAAGAGTCAAGCTTAAGCAAAGAAGTCCATAGATAATGAAGTTTGAAGCTCAAAGTGCAAGCAAAGCCCCCAACACGGCTGTGGTAACACAGAACGGTCGTGCTGCAAATGAAGAAATCACAAAAAAAATCTCAATTTTGAAGCAGCTGCAGAGCATACTCTACCACGGCCGTGCTGCGACCACCCACCACGGCCGTGCCACGCAGCACGACCGTGCTACCATCACCCACCACGGCCATGCCACACAACACGGCCGTGCTACCATATCCCACCATGGCCATGCCACACAACACGGCCGTGCTACCAGATCCCACCACGGTCGTGCTACACAACACAATCATGCTACCCTCAACCCACCACGGTCGTGGCCTTTTCAACCCAAATTTGACCACCAACCTAACATTTAGCCATTTTAATTCCCACGACCGTGCCCATACACCACGGTCGTGGCCTACCCTATCCACTACGACCGTGGTGACCCACCACGGCCGTGCTACTCACAAAACTCGCCTAGTTTTCACTGTTTTGCCCATTTTGCCCCTACTTGACCTAGTGCTTCCTCCCCACACTTATATATACCTAAGTGGTGGTTGGGGCACGAGGCTAGCTACCTTCTACCCCTTCCTAGCTCCCCAAATCGCCACCCACTTCATTCCACTCCATATCCACCTCAAATCCACTCCATTTCACCATTTCCACCACATAACCCCCCATATCTAAGCCCTCCATCCACTTCCTTTCATCATTCCACATCATTTAACCCTTGGAGGAGGGAGGAGGACGTCCTGCAGCTGCTGGAGAGTAGTAAACTTTTTTTTTCTAGAATTAACGAATAAATCAAAAAAATGATTTTTTCTTTGCAAAAAATCATAACTAACGCTAGGAAGCTCCGATGAATAAACTTTATACATGAAAATTTATAAAAAAAATATGGGGAACACGATAAAATATTTGAGAACCTAGTTTCATTTCTAATTGTAAAAGTATGTTAAGTTGATGGAAAATGCATTAAAATTTGGTTAGAAACCCTAATTGAGATTAATGAGTGAATCTATGATGCTTAATAGGTTAATTCGAGTAATATTAACCTGTTGAATGATAATGATAGATTCAACTCTATTTTAGATGAGAACTTACTTTTTTTAAGGTTATGAACCAAGAATATAAGATAATGAATCTAGAAACTCTAATATAGGGTAAACGAAGAGAAAATCAGGATTAATTCAAAATATGGATTGATGTTAACCTGTTTAAAGTAAAAGAAAGGATAAACTCATAAAAGGATGTTAATATGGTTGTTTTAGGGTTTCCTTTGTGCACATGTTATGGTTTAATGAACGAAAACCCTAATTTAAGGAAAGATGGGTTTTAATGGAGGAAATCCAAAATTATTAGTTTGTCACAGAGGATTAATATCCTTAAACCTAAATGCATGTTAAAGAACCCTTAATGATGATGATGAATGGATTAATTAGGGTTTTCAAATAAAAGAGCATGTTTTAGGGGTTTGATCTAAAAGGGAAGCATAATTAGGTAAAGTAGCCAAAGAAACCCTAATAAATCCTAGGGCAATTCTCATGCCTTTGGAAAGAAATTTAGAATGTGAAAATGAAAATAGGCAATTTACATGTTCCAGGGTTTAGGGTTGCTTGCTTTGAGTGTTTGCTTGAAGACCTTGATTGATCTTTGGATTCTTTGCTCAAGGACAGGTATGTGGTTACGCTTATGGCTAAATTGTTGTAGTTTCCTGGTGATTCCCAAAGTTTTATCGATTGCTTGAAATAACTGCTTGATTGCCTTTTATTTCATGCAATTATAAAGTGACTATGACTATCACCATAATAATGTGTACATGACTAGCTCAAATCATGTTCATCCTTTGTAGCTTTGATTATGATGAAAAGGATGACCTAGTACATGGTTTACCTGTGAGGTAGGACCATTAGGTTATCATGAGTCAGTGATTGGGCTACCTTTGGGTAGTGCCATGCGAGTCTACGACCCTATGTATTGATCTACCTGTTAGGTAGGATCATGGGGGTCAGATGAGATCTACCATATGAGAGGTAGTATCCATGTCCACTGTAGGGACATCACAAAGGCTAGGGTATGTATGTATTGAGTAGTCATGTTTAAAATGTAAAGTTTGCTTGCTAAATCATAATTACTTGCAATATGTTGTTACAGTAACTACATGATTATTGTTTCCCCCACATACTAGTATAATTCGTTATACGGACCACCATTTTGTTTGTCGGCATTTTAGGTTATCAAGAAAATGGATAATCCTTTAAAGTGGCATTGATGAAATAAAGCTTAATAAAGAATTGGAGGATTATTGACATATATGTTCCTTCTTGGGTAAAGAATTCCACATCCCATATTTTGTAAGGGATGAAAAGAAAAATTTTATTCCATTGAAGGTTTAGTTGCAGTAGAATTTATTAATTTTTGTTGATTATTTGCAAAACCATTGATCCTATTTTGGGATAACGCCTCTGACCTCTTGGTCTCCCTTAACTGGGGGTTACCGGGAGGCGGGGTCATTACAGAAGGGAACTATACATTCATTGTAATAGTAGTAACAGATGATAGGTAAAGTTGTTCTCCAACTTCTCCAATTACTTGGGTAGCAATGAAGTCTTGCTAGATACCAATCATTGCTTGTGAAATCATAATATGATTATGAATATCACTGCCAATGTAGTTTGAAGCCTACCGGGTCACACACATAGGGTGTGTTGGAATAGGAGTATAATTATGGATGTGATACCTACTTCCTTTCCTCTGTTATTTATAGGGGCATGATGACTGGCTTTAGATATACGCTAAAAATGATAATGCTTACACTCTTATATGTGAACCCTAGCCATCATTGTCCCCAAGCGAGAGAGAAGGAGAGCAACCAATACTAGCACATCGTCAAGCAGAAGGCTACTCCTTCCCACCGACTTACAAAGCATGACGTAGAATTCCAATCCATATGTGTGCATGAAGTAGAGATGTAGACATTGAGTTATCTACATTTGGAGTATAGACGATGACCGTATGTGCATGCCAGGATTCATCATCGGGCAAAGGAATGTCCCCAAACTTGCTCCGAGATAAGGTATATCCCTGCCCCTTCTTTCCGAATACGTTGTTGTTGACAATATTTTTCTCGAAGAGTATGTGGAGAAAATTTTATCATTTTTGCTACGCCTATCGCCTCCACAAAACCCAATAGTGGTATCATAGTCGCGTTAATCTATGGCGTATTTGGATTTAATTTGATATTATCAGAATTTCTATATAACATTTTCTGTGATTGCATGCAATGTGAACTTAATATGTTAATATGCATATCTAAACCTAATCTCACATGCGTCACAAACCTATTGTTTTTTACTTGATGGATGGGGTTGACTATAAAAAAAGTGATTTTTCTTAGTGCACGAAATTAAAAAAATTGTAGACCTTTTAGAGGTGCTGCCCCCGAGATCCCACAAGGGGTGGCCTCCCATCGACCCCACCCATGACCGGGTAGTGGGATCCCCACACAAGGGAGTTTCCCCTGTGTACCCCGCCTAGTCTGTGTGGGAGTCAATAATTGTTTAATGGGGAATGTCCCACATTAAAAGGATTACAATCTTAATGTATATATGTATATATAGATCTACGTATAAAATCATACATGTTGCCATTGAAAATGTTTTGTGTGGTGATTGCATGCATGGTTATGTCCTAGGACACCTTTTTGTGAATGTTTTGGTTGGATGTACATGGTTGTGCTTGGATCCTTTTGTATAAGTATTTAGCTAGCATGTCAAGTTTTATCTTTTATCTCCAAGTGTAATTGATTATATTCCCTCTAAACTCCCATCGAATGTAACTCAAGGTTCTTGTTTTTCACATAATGTAATAGAGACAGGAATAGATTTAGTTTGGAAGACTTGCAATGAAGAGGTGACTTGAAGATCCAACTCCACTGGAGAGGCAAACTGAAGGTCCAACACTAAGGGACGTCCATGAAGCTATTTTTTACTACCCCAATTTTTGGGTTCTTTTGGTGAGAAATGTAATTTCTCCTATTAAAGATATTTGAACAAATAATGATATAATTTGTTTCAAATAAAAGGATTTCATTTAAAATAGCCTTGTCAGTTGTATTGTGGTCTTTATTGGCTATTGGGCCCAATAACAAGGAAAAGGAAATTCAATTAGTAAATGAATAATTAAGAAATAGAGAAAAGAAAGAGGTAGAAACCTCTAGAAGGCAAAAGAATATAAACCAAAAGTAGATTTCGTGCCTTTTAGGTTCCTTGAGTTCCAAGGAGTCCAAAGTTGCAAAGATAATGCAACAAGAAAAGAAAAGATCAATCAAATATTTCTTTATTAAGAAAGAATTTGAAAACAATGATAAAATGTGGGAAATAAGTGGAAAGAGGTATGATTGAGTTATCTTTAGTGTATTTTCATCTCCATAAGGTTCCTAATGTTAAAAGGAATCAAAATCAAAGAAAATAAAAGATTAGGAGAGAGAAAATATGCATAAAATATGCCTTATTAAGAGATAACTTGCATATAAAGAAAACTATCTCATACTTTTGATTTTGAGTCCCAAATGTGGTACACACGTGCATTAAGTCTTTTTAGACTTTCCCTTAAAATTTGGGATCAATTGGATACATGGTTTAAGAGATATGATTTTTAGAAGATTTCTAAAGTGAATGGATAAAGTCACAATGAAAATAGAATATCTGGATACTCAGTTTAAACGAGGACCGTAGATCTAAGATCTAATAGACCAGACCCAATCCTAGTTCTAAAATAACTCTGGCAAGAAGATGACCTAGAAGCATGACCTTCCTTTTAGATTTGCTCGAAGTAGAGGCAATGTGCAACGAAGGAAATAGTTCCATTGGTTTCAGGAGAAATTTTCGCATCAAACCGACCTGAGATTGCAGACCTTTCCCGAACTGTGCATGTTTTCCCCACTCCACAGGGATGTCCTCACTGAGCTAGATGTCCAGGCTATAAAAGGGGGGCCTAATACCCTACTGTAGGGCACAAAGTTGATCTCGAGGTGCCGTAGGGCCCTTGGTAGTTTTCCCTAGTGCCAGATCGTTGAACGAAACAAGGATGGCGGGAGTTGTTCCTTCTCCCCTACCAGCAATGGTGGCTCCATGGTTGTCCCTGATCCACGACATTGGATAGAGGATGAAGGCCACCGGTGAGTCCGCCCAGGCCTGGCGATGATGATGGAACCTTCGCCTTAGCCTTCGGCGCTCTAGAGCTCAAGGTCAACTATCGAGTTGACCTACCCCAGAACCTGACTCGCGAGCGGGAGCCGAACATAGGGAGGAAGACGATCAGGCTAAAAGACTATTTTTTCCAGTTCACATGGGGCCAGAAGTTGGGGTTCATAAGGGTGAAAAGGTAATTGGTTATCTTTTTTCTAGCCGGTCCGCCGATAAACGAGTATATGCTATAAGCTGACATGTCAAGCTATGATTGGTCGGTATATGCTTTTCTTGCAAAAACTGTAGAATATGCTAGGAAGCTCTGATGAGAAAAGCTTATACATGAAAGTTGCTTAGAAAAATATGAGGAACACAATAAAATTGGTTTGAGAACCTGAATCCATTCCTATTTGCAAAAGTGTGTTAATCTAATGAAAAGTGCTTATGTCTTAGATTAAGAAACCCTAATTGAGCATATTGGTTAAGTTCATGTTGCTTAGTTGATGAAATTGAGTAATTGCAACATATTGAATAGTTAATGACGAACTTGAACCTGATCTAGATGTTTCTTGCATGATTTAGGGTTTTTACCTCAAATAAGAATGATTAAGCACTTAGAAACCCTATTTGAGTATAAAGGATGAATCTTTAAGGTTTAATAGGTTAATTTGTGAAGTAATAACCTGTTGCCAAACTTTAATATGTTTTACATGTAAAGTTGATTAATTTAGAGTTCCAGGTACATAAACGAGCTTTAATGGGCCTTGAAACCCTAATGTTAGTAATTGTGACTCTTAATGGTTTTAATTATTCAAATTCATGAATAAAGCTGAGATATGATGGTTCTAAGCTATTTTGAGTATAAAAGTTCCTAATTGTGGATAAATACCCTTAATATGGTAATTAGGGTTTTCTAGTGGATAAAGGTGGAATTCATGATGAATAGAGTTCATATGTGAATTAGATCGTAATGAACTATGAGTTGTTAATCCGGAAGGAACCAAAGATGATAATTAGGCATAATGATCTTGTCATGAATTAAAAGGATAAAAATGGTAGTTTTAATGTAAAAGACACATAATAGACTTAATGGACATTTAACTATGCCTTTAATATGAAATTAGGGTTATATGTTGTTAAAAGGTAACCTTAATATCTGTCGTGAAGAATAGATGAGATAATTAGGGTTTGTGAGTAATTGCATAAAATTAGGGTTTAAAATAGTATAAATGAAGTGAAACCCTAATTGCAATGGAAATCCTAAAAGTGGACTAGAAACCCTAGGAAGCGAGCTAGGTTTAATAGACCTTGATGGCCTGATCAATAATAGAAAAATTGGATGCATATTTCAGGATCATCTTGTGTGCTTTCTTGTTACTGGATTTCTTACTTAGTTGGATTATTTCTACACTCAAGTCAGCTTGAGAGGTATGTGGTTAATTATGATTAATCACATTAGTTTCCCGAACGTTTTCTGGATGATTAATCATCTTGAATGCAACTTATCAGTTTGGATGTTCATACTTGCAAATTATAAAGTCACTATGGTTATCACATTTATAATACAAGTGTGTATTCTCACACCTACATGCCACCCTGATGGATGATGCAAAAAGGTCAAGCCCAGGAGGGAAGACCAATGGGCACCATGAGAGGTGACCCCAGGCACCAAGCTTGGGATTGAGAAGGTGGCCTATGATATTGCATGACTAAAGTGCACCATGAAGGGTGACCCAGGCACTAAGCTCGGGATTGAGAAGGTGGCCTTAAGTCAATGGCAAAAGAGAAACCCTAGAGGGGGGTATTCCAGGGTTAGTGAAAAGGCGGTGGAGAATGACACACTGAAAGTGTAAATTGGCTTGTTAATTAACTTGATTGTGATATTTAGATTGTTAGCCATATTTGTGAAATTTTGGTTGTCCCCACATGCCGACATATTTCGATATGATGACCGACGTTTTGTTTGTCAGCGTTTTAGGTACAACCCGGAAAAGGACAAACAATAAAGTGGCATATGTGGAATTAAATAAGAATTAAAGTACAAAGGAGGATTAGTTAGAATAGACTCCATATGTGGATAGCGGTCAATATCCAAGTTTTGATAAAGGTATGCAAAGTTTTATTTTATACCCACTTTTAGTTTAGTTAGTAGAATTTCATAATTATTATTGATTATTTTTCGAACCTTTGATCTTGTTAATTGGGATAACGGCTCTGACCTTTGGGTCTCCCTTAATTGGGGTTACCAGGAGGTGAGGTCGTTACATTTGGTATCAGAGCATAGGTTCCTCATTTAATCTTTAATAATTATTAAATTTTACAAATTCCATAGAACCGAGGGAGTTATTAGAGGATTTTCCTAAAGACATAGGTGTCTAGAAAAGGATCACGTCCGAGGGCTGGCAAGATTTTCCTCTACACCACTAGTCGGAATATGAGGACTCCTGAATTAGTGTGACTGCCTGGCCAATGTCTCAAGATTTGACTCGAAATAAGATACCTTTAGGACTCTCTCATCTTGTTCATCCCTTCTCAACTCAAATGTTATTAAGGACCTTAAGGGTTAGGGTTTTCCCTCTTTTCCTCACCCTCTTGAGGTACGGGTAAGGTTGATAAGGTTTAAGGAATCCACCGCCAAATTAATGAAAATCATGTAAATAAGATGCCATGGACATAAGCTTAATAGTTAAGCGCAAAACTAAAGAATAGATACATGCTTAGGTCGTATGACATGAGTTGTCATTGCCCTGAGGAGAGACATGAGGCTAGACCTTCTTGATAGGAGGATGAGTAGAGAGAGTTGGTCATGGAGGCAGACATCTCCATTATAAGTGGAGACCTGACACGTCCTCTGAGGATGATGCTAACCCTAACCCTAAGTGGTGGTTAGAGAGAGATGGCATGATGACATGATGTCATGATAGACCATGTGTGTGGACATGCTTTTGGATGCCCATGACGTTATGGGACATGTGAGGTTGGATGACCTAGTGCCTTTGGAGACCCAACCCTGGGAAGGGTTGTGCATGTTAGAGTGAAGGATAGCTCCTTCAATGATGAGGTTGGAGAAGAACATATAGAAACCCTATGGGCTTATGAAATTAGGGCATAATATGTACCCAGAGTACATCAGTAGTGCTGACAATAGGATGAAACCCTATCCAGGAGAGTATGTGGGATAGCTTATGTGATAAGCAAGAAGAGCTATGGATAATCTTGAGCAAACATAAGCTTGAACATAGGCTTCACCCATGTAGGGGTATGCTTGTGAGCTTGATCCATCTTCATGGAGAGAGGACCTCTAATAGTGAGGCTGGTTGTAGGATTAGCTCTAGAGAGAGAGAGAGACAGAGCATGACCTAAGCAAGAAGGTTGGAAGCTTAGACTCTAAGATATGAGGAATAATGGGAGTTGAGGATGATGCGACCTAAGTGGATGATAGTGGTTGCCTCATGCATGATCACTGGAGGCTGATGATATCTTGGTTGCCTTTAGAGGAACCAAACCCTAGAGACAGGATGATGCTTCTGGTACCTATGTGCCTATGGTATAGGTGTTTACCTTCTGAGATGAGAAGAAGAGTGCCTTAGACCTTTAGGAGGTTTAAGTAACCGGTTGTGAGGCCTTATACCTTGTTGGTTGTCCTTGAGGATGACTCCACTCTGAAGTGTTGCTAGAGTAGAAGGATGACAGGAAGTGCATGTCATACCTTGTACATGTTTGGTTCGTGGTTAAGAGGTTGAGCAGACAGTTGTACATCAGAAAAGTGAACCTAGGGTTCCTAGGCCTAAGAGGGGAAGTAATGTACCTGATGCTCATGATGAGATTTGAGTTTTAATAGATTCAAGCATGGAACTCCTCATGTTTAGAGAAAAGGGAAACCCCCTTAAGTTTAAGGTATGCTTGATGAACCCCTCACAGCTAAGTTGGTGACATGTGAAGGCTTGTTCTTGGTCTAATGTTGAGGATGAGAACAAGCATGACCTGGCATGGTTTAGTAGGTGTTCTACTTGTGCCTTAGTAGCTTGCTAGGGTTAAGCATGCTCACGTGGATGTAAACCCTAGACATAAGGATGTTTGTGACCTTTGTTATCAAGATCTAGCTTCCTCCCATCCTGGGAGAGGGACCCTTTGGTAGGGTGTATACATGTTTCATTGGTATGAGGTAACCTAAGGAGGTCTCGTGGGATCTTGAGAAGCTAAGTGGAAAGTACATGGTATGAGAATGAACCCGTAGACCCATAGATAACCATCTCTAAGTGCATGTGGGTGTGATACCATGAAGGTAATCGGTATGGGGCCTGACCAAGGTAGGCAGGTCACCATGACCCCTATGAAAGGATGAAAGATAGCCCATGAATGCAGAGAGAGATGATGAAGGCTTGGGTAAGGTTCTAAGTTGGACATGTACTATAATAGAATCCTAAGTCTATACTAGGGTCAGGTAGGGATAAGACCGATGGAAGTGGGAGTTGCCTAATTCCCTAGTTGCACATGAACATGGGGTCGAGAGGTAACAACTATCATTGTTTGAGGGCCATGGGTTAGGAGATTGATCGCCTTCATGAACTCATGGGACCCAAAGGGCAGATGAGTAGGGCACTCTCTGGATGCATAAGGGAAGAGGGATGACCCCAAAAGTGCTGACACCCTATAGACTTAGAGGAGATGACCAGGGAATGTGTGGACCCTAGTAGGTTCGAGACCAGTGGTCCATGGAAGTAACTTTGATATCGAGATGATTGTGATGTAGAGACATAAGTTGCATGTTTAACTTAGTTTGAAGGTGTATTGGCAATGTGGGATGTACCATCTCTACTCTTGGAACAAGAAGAACTTTGTGTTTGGACGGCCGCCAAATGCTTATTTCCTCTTGTTATGGGAGTGAGAGATAGGACAGTACGCTTGCCCTACACCAAGGATAAAGATGATGTGAGTTGGAACGCTGCTATGAAGTATGAGGACAGAGATGATAACATACCCTTGTGGAGTAAACGATATGTAGATGGTTTACAAACATCAATAGAAATAAGGTAGTCATCTTATGAGGATGATTTTAGCTATGAGTTATACAAAGTTGAGTTTGATAACCAAGAGGATGAGCTCAGGGTATTCTTGATGAAGGTAGACTTAGAGTCTGAGATGAGATGATAAGTGAAATACATGGAGGTGTATGTCTTCAACATGACCTAACACCTAAGGGTGTGAAGTGGTAATGGATGCTCTGGTTGAGATGCAGCTGCCTATTTAGCTAGAGGCTAGGAGAGGTTGTTAGGTTAGCCCTAAGTTTGAGAAAGAAGATATGTTTGGCTAACACTCATATGTAACGAGATTTGTTGAACAAGTTAGTAGTTGTTTGGTTAGCCAACCTAGGTCTAGATGCAATAAAAGGATGGTTGTAGAACCTCAGATGCACTTCTCTAGAAAAGAAGGCAATGAAACCCGATAAGAGTGGTTTAGGGTTTCCGAGGAATCAAACTTGAGATCATGATTTTAAGTGCATCATACACCATGGTACTACTAAGATAGTAAGTGACAATAGTACTTTGGATGCTTAAGATGAAGTTTCACGTGGCTGGTCGCCATGCAAGCCAGAAGGTGAAGGACGAACACCAGTAACCCAGTGTGTTGGTATAGTAGATGAAGAGTCCCAAGAGAGAATGGGAGTTCATCACTATGATGTTGTGGTAAGTCTCCCATGGACCAAGGAAGGTCAAGACGCAATATGGGTTATGGTAGATTGCCTTACCCAGATGACACGAGAAAGAAAGAATACTCTCAAGGGACGGATTCAGTTGAACTACATATGAGAGCGAGATGGTTCAACTACACCATGATGCGAGTTCAAAATCTCTTTATAACCTAAAGATTCACTTCCATGCAGTGGAAGTAGGTACATGAGGAACTTGATATTAGTATAGTTTGTCACCCCTAACTAATGGTTAGTATAATCCAGACTAGAGGGTCTGATATAAGCATGTGTGTTTGTTCAAGGTGATACATAGAGACAATTCTTGTCCTCTGCAAGATGTGATATTAACTACCATAGCCAGTATCGGGATGTAAAGGATCTATGTAAGGGAGGTTGTGTCAGTCACCACTTCATTAGGATGATGTTGGTGAAGGGACCTCGTGAAGGTTAGAAAAGGACCACAGTGTGTGCAGATGAAGTCGCTTTGATCGTACAATGGCTGAAAGAGAGCCCATGGGCGACATGAGTCATGAGCTGATGCAAAGCAAACTGACATGAAGTTCACTGTGGGAAATTAAGTGATGTGAAAATCTGACCCCTCTAAGTTATAGCTAAGAGAGCTGAGTCCCGGCTGCATGGTCCATTTGAGATGGAATGGTGGAGATGATTGTGTTTAGACTTACCCCTCAGGATAACATGATGAATAATGTGTTCTATGAGTCCGATCTAGAGCACTATGTGAGGTACCCAAGCCATGTGCTGAGCCCTGAACCTATTTTGCTTTATGAGGGGTTGAAATGTCCAGAGTCACCTATGAGGGTACGATATACCAAGGTGAGAAAGAACTCAAATGGAAGAACATGGGATGTTGAAGGTTCATGGGAAGCACCATGGAAAGGGTGAGGCCACATGGGAGCCATGATGGACATAAAAAGTCTTATCATTTTTGTTTGTGTGCCTGGTGGAATTTTGGGGGCAAAATTCCTATAAGAGGGGAAGGATGTTGCAACCCCAATTTTTGGGTTCTTTTGGTGAGAAATGTAATTTCTCCTATTAAAGATATTTGAAAAAATAATGATATAATTTGTTTCGAATAAAAGGATTTCATTTATAATAGCCTTGTCACTTGTGTTGTTGTCTTTATTGGCTATTGGGCCCAATAACAAGGAAAAGGAAATTCAATTAGTAAATGAATAATTAAGAAATAGAGAAAAGAAAGAGGTAGAAACCTCTAGAAGGAAAAATAATATAAACCAAAAGTGGATTTCGTGCCTCTTGGGTTCCTTGGGTTCCAAGGAGTCCAAAGTTGCAAAGATAATGCAACAAGAAGAGAAAATATCAATCAAATATTTCTTTATTAAGAAAGAAATTGAAAACAATGATAAAATGTGGGAAATAAGTGGAAAGATGTATGATTGAGTTATCTTTAGTGGATTTTCGTATCCATAAGGTTCCTAATGTTAAAAGGAATCAAAATCAAAGAAAATAAAATATTAGGAGAGAGAAAATATGCATAAAATATGCCTTATTAAGAGATAACTTGCATATAAAGAAAAATATCTCATACTTTTGATTTTGAGTCCCAAATTTGGTACACACGTGCATTAAGTCTTTTTAGACTTTGTCTTAAAATTTGGGATCGATTGGATACATGGTTTAAGAGATATGATTTTTAGAAGATTCCTAAAGTGAATGGATAAAGTCACAATGAAAATAGAATATTTGGATACTCAGATTAAACGAGGACCGTAGATCTAAGATCCAACGGACCAAACCCAATCCCAGTTCTACGATAACTCTGGCAAATATATGACCTGGAAGCATGACCTTCCTTTTGGATTTTCTCTAAGTAGAGGCAATGTGTAACGAAGGAAACAGTTCCATTGGTTTCAGGAGAAATTTTCGCATCAAACTGACCTGGGATTGCAGACCTTTCCCGAACTGTGCAGGTTTTCCCCAATCTGTAGGGATGTCCTCACTGGGCTAGATGTCCAGGCTATAAAAGGGGGGGTTAATACCCTACTGTAACGGCATAGAGTCAATCTCGATGTGCCGTAGGGCCCTTGGTAGTTTTCCCTAGCGCCAAATCGTTGAACGAAACAAGGATGGCGAGAATTGTTCCTTCTCCCCTGCCAACAATGGCGGCTCCATGGTTGTCCCTGATCCACACCATCAAATAGAGGATGAAGGCCATTGGTGAGTCGATCCGTGCCTGGAAACGGTGATGGAACCTTCGCCTTAGCCTTCGGCGCTCTAGAGCTCAAGGTCAACTATCGAGTTGACCTGCCCCAAAACCTGACTCGCGAGCGGGAGCCGAGCGTAGGGAGGAAGATGATCAGGCTAAAAGACTATTTTGTCCAATTCAAATGGGGCCAGAAGTTGGGGTTCATAAGGGTGAAAAGGTAATTGGTTGTCTTTTTTCTAGCTGGCCTGCCGATAAATGACTATATGCTATAAGATGACGTGTCAAGCTATGATTGGTTGGTATATGCTTTTCTTGCAAAAACTGTAGAATCTGCTAGGAAGCTCTGATGAGAAAAGTTTATACATGAAAGTTGCTTAGAAAAATATGAGGAACACAATAAAATTGGTTTGAGAACCTGAATCCATTCCTATTTGCAAAAGTGTGTTAATCTAATGAAAAGTGCTTATGTCTTAGATTAAGAAACCCTAATTGAGCATATTGGTTAAGTTCATGTTGCTTAGTTGATGAAATTGAGTAATTGCAACCTATTGAATAATTAATGACGAACTTGAACCTGATCTAGATGTTTCTTGCATGATTTAGGGTTTTTACCTCAAATAAGAATGACTAAGCACTTAGAAACCCTATTTGAGTATAAAGGATGAATCTTTAAGGTTTAATAGGTTAATTTGTGAAGTAATAACATGTTGCCAAACTTCAATCTGTTTTACATGTAAAGTTGATTAATTTAGAGTTCCAGGTACATAAACGAGCTTTAATGGGCCTTGAAACCCTAATGTTAGTAATTGTGACTCTTAATGGCTTTAATTATTCAAATTCATGAATAAAGTTGAGATATGATGGTTCTAAGCTATTTTGAGTATAAAAGTTCCTAATTGTGGATAAATACCCTTAATATGGTAATTAGGGTTTTCTAGTGGATAAAGGTGGAATTCATGATGAATAGAGTTCATATGTGAATTAGATCGTAATGAACTATGAGTTGTTAATCCGGAAGGAACCAAAGATGATAATTAGGCCTAATGATCTTGTCATGAATTAAAAGGATAAAAATGGTAGTTTTAATGTAAAAGAGGCATAATAGACTTAATGGACATTTAATTGTGCCTTTAATATGAAATCAGGGTTATATGTTGTTAAAAGGTAACCTTAATATCTTTCGTGAAGAATAGATGAGATAATTAGGGTTTGTGAGTACTTGCATAAAATTAGGGTTTAAAATAATATAAATGAAGTGAAACCCTAATTGCAATGGAAACCCTAAAAGTGGACTAGAAAACTTAGGAAGCGAGCTAGGTTTAATAGACCTGGATGGCCTGATCAATAATAGGAAAATGGATGCATATTTCAGGATCATCTTGTGTGCTTGCTTGTTACTAGATTTCTTGCTTAGTTGGATTATTTCTGCACTCAAGTTAGCCTGAAAGGTATGTGGTTAATTATGATTAATCAAATTAGTTTCCCGAAGGTTTTCCAGATGATTAATCACCTTGAATGCAACTTATTAGTTTGGATGTTCATACTTGCAAATTATAATGTCACTATGGTTATCACAATTATAATACAAGTGTGTATTCTCGCACCTACATGCCACCCTGATGGATGATGCAAAAAGGTCAAGCCCAAGAGGGAAGACCAATGGGAACCATGAGAGGTGACCCCAGGCACCAAGCTCGGGATTGAGAAGGTGGCCTATGATATTGCATGACTAAAGGGCACCATGAAGGGTGACCCCAGGCACAAAGATCAGGATTGAGAAGGTGGCCTTAAGTCAATGGAAAAAGAGAAACCCTAGAGGGGGGCATTCCAGGGTTAGGGCAAAGGCGGTGGAGAATGACACACTGAAAGTGTAAATTGGCTTGTTAATTAACTTGATTGTGATATTTAGATTGTTAGCCACATTTGTGAAATTTTGGTTGTCCCCACATACCGGCATATTTCGATATGCTGACCGACATTTTGTTTGTCGGCATTTTAGGTACAACCCGGAAAAGGACAAATAGTAAAGTGGCATATGTGGAATTAAATAAGAATTAAAGTACAAAGGAGGATTAGTTAGAATAGACTCCAGATGTGGATAGCGATAGATATCCAAGTTTTGAAAAAGGTATGCAAAGTTTTATTTTATACCTGCTTTCAGTTTAGTTAGTAGAATTTCATAATTATTATTGATTATTTGTCTAACCTTTGATCCTATTAATTGGGATAACGGCTCTGACCTTTGGGTCTCCCTTAATTGGGGTTACCGGGAGGTGGGGTTGTTACATTTGGCATCAGAGCATAGGTTCCTTATTTAATATTTAATAATTATTAAATTTTACAAATTCCATAGAACTGAGGGAGTTATTAGAGGATTTTCTGAAAAATAGAGGTGTCTAGAAAAGGATCACATCTGGGGGCTGCCAAGATTTTCCTCCGCACCGCTAGTCAGAATATGAGGACTCCCGGATTAGTGTGACTGCCTGGCTAATGTCTCAGAATTTGACTCGAAATAAGATACCTTTATGACTCTCTCATCTTGTTCATCCCTTCTCAACTCAAATGTTGTTAATGACCTTAAGGATTAGGGTTTTCTCTCTTTTCCTCACCCTCTTGAGGTACGGGTAAGGTTGATAAGGTTTAAGGAATCCACCACCAAATTAATGAAAAGCATGTAAATAAGATGTCATGGACATAATATTAATAGTTAAGCACAAAAATAAAGGATAGCTACATGCTTAGGTCGTATGACATCAGTTGTCATTGCCCTCAGGAGAGACCTGAGGCTAAACCTTCTTGACAGGAGGATGAGTAGAGAGAGTTGGTCATGGAGGCAGAGATCTCCATTATAAGTGGAGACCTGGCACATCCTCTGAGGATGATGCTAAACCTAACCCTAAGTGGTGGTTAGAGAGAGATATGGCATGATGACATGATGTCATGATAGACTAGGTGTGTGGACATGCTTTTGGATGTCCATGACGTTATGGGCCATGTGAGGTTGGATGACCTAGTGCCTTTAGTGACCCAACCCTGGGAAGGGTCATGCATATTAGAGTGAAGGATAGCTCCTTCAATGATGAGGTTGGAGAAGAACCTATAGAAACCCTATGGGCTTATGGAAGTAGGGCATAGTATGCACCCAGAGTACGTCAGTGCACATACATTGATAAAATGTGAAAGAGGTTCAACATGGAGAACTCAAAGAGAGGCAGCCTACCCATATCTCATGGTATTACCATCTCTAGAGCTCAATGTTCGAATTCTTGTAAAGAAATGGAGTGCATGAATAAGATTTCATATGTTGTTGCAATTGGATCTATCATGTACACAATGTTATGTACTATTTATCGTATTCTTTGAGCATGATGAGCAAATATCATTCAGATCCCGGTGAAAGTCAGTGGACTGCCATGAAGAACACCCTTAAGTACTTGAGAAGAATTAAGGATCAATTTCTTGTCTACGACAGAGAGGAAGAGTTGGTGGTAAAGTGTTACACTGATGCAAGCTTCCAAACTGACAAAGATGATTACAGATCACAATTTGGATTTGTGTTTTGCCTCAACAACGGTGTTATGAGATGGAAGAGTTCCAAGCAAGAGCGAGTCGTGGATTCTAAAACAGAGGTCGAGTATATTGTTGCATCCAATGCAGCAATAAAGATGTTTGGATCAAGAAGTTCATTTTAGAACTTGGGGTGGTTCCAAGCATCAACGAGGAAATCTAGATATATTGTGACAACAATGGAGCTATTGTGCAAGCTAAGGAACCTAGATTAAATCAGTGTTCCAAGCATATACAAAAGGCGATTCCATCTCATGCGAGAAATTGTACAATGAGGAGATGTGAAGATTTGCATAGTACTAACTAAGAGCAATGTGGTTGACCCCTTGACAAAAGCACTTTCGCAACAGAAGCATGACGGTCATGTTAGATCACTTGAGATTAAGTTCATGGGTGATTGGCTCTAAGTGCATGTGGGAGTCTGTTAGTATGTATGCGTAGAGAGACAATCATATGATGATTGTAATGGCATATCTTATAAATTATTTGGTTAATAATAAAGGCAATCTTCCAATTTATTTTGTTTATTTAGTTATGAGATAATTCTATAACATAATAAATTTGTAAAGAATGATATTACTCAATGACTTATGTCTTCAGGTTGAGGACCTGAACAATGAGATCATACGAATATCAAGAGTATATTCATTCTTGTTATGTCCCTAGTCGGATGTTATTGTGGAAGGCTAATAGACAACAATAACACTTAAGACTAGAGTGTGTGTTGTTTGATGACAGAATCTCATTAGTCATGATATGTGATATCAAACCAAGCACATAGATACTTGTTAGAGAATAGTGTATCAAATAGACCCACCTTGAGAGTGACACATGAAAACCATGATTGGTCATCAGAGTCATTTCTCATAGTGATGGTGATGATTGTGGTTGTTAGACCTAAAGTCACTACACTCGTCACATGTTGTTTGATGTACCCTGACATCATCCACCACGATCTTGAATAAGGGTTACCATAAAGGTGGTGCTCAGGTGCAATATAACACATGGGGATGACTATGAGTGATGTAGATGGGATTTGTCCCTCCTACAGGAGTATGATATCCTGGCCACTTGATAATCAAAACTGAGAAATGCATGGATATGTTGATGTGGGTCAATATGTGATATCGAGCTTACACATCTCTTAGATAGTCTGTTCTAGTTCAAGGAACATGGATTGAATGTTGAAGAGGATGATGATTCCATGTCTTGATTTCAATTCGGATATCAGATATGAAGGGACTATACATTCACTGCAACACCAGTCAAAAATGATAGGTTAAGTTGTTCTCCAACTTCTCCAACTACTTGGTTAGTAATGAAGTCTTTCTAGTTACCAATAATTGCTTGTGAAATCATAATATGATTATGAATATCACTGCCAACATAGTTTATAGCTTACTGAGTCACAAACATAGGATGTGTTGGAATAGGAGTATAATTGTGGACATGATTGCAAATGTTCCGAATCAAATTGATTACAAAAATGTTTAGGTAATTTGCTATAATTGGAATATAATCTGAGTTAATTGGTTAAATTGTTTAAGTCAATTAATTGTTAAGACAGCTGGCTATTCCCAAGCATATTGACTAGAGTCAAGTGATGAGAATTAGTTAATCAATTAATGTAATTAATTGGTTAATTAATGGATTCCAGAATATTCTTTTATTGGTCCATGAGCGGCTTATTTCAAACGTAGTTATTACCCTTTTGTTTACCTTGGGTTTTGGTAAACCCTACTTCCTTTCCTCTACTATTTATAGGGGCATGATGATTGGCTTTAGAGATACACTAAAAATGCTAATGCCCATGCTCTTGTACGTGAACCCTAGCCATCATCGTCCCCAAGTGAGAGAGAAGGAGAGAAACTGATGCTAGAACATTATCAAGCAGAAGGCTACTCCTTCCTGTCAGGTTACAAAGCATGACATGGAGTTCTAGTCCATCTGTGTGGATGAAGTAGAGATGCAAACACTGAGTTGTCTGCGTACAGAGGACGGACGATGACTTTCTGTGCATGCTAGGAGCGACACACATCACCTGACGAAGGGATGTCCCAGGACTTTCTTTGAGACAAGGTATATGCATGCACCCTCTTTCCAAATATGTTGTTGTTGACGAGATCTACTTGAAGGGTATGTGGAGAAAGTTTTATTGTTTCCTCTACGCTTGTCGCCTCCACAAAACCCAACAAATTTTGTGTAAGAATATCATATAAGGATGAACTAAAAATCTAAAGTAGAAAAAACTGGCCCACAATGAATGTACTAGCAATTTTCTCATGACATTTAAAATTTAATGTGTTACTTGGATGAGAAGGCACTCTATAATTATAAAAAATACTCCATCAAGAAGAATAGAACCCCTAAAAATATTGAAAAGTATGGAATTCAAACAAATTGAATTTCCTATTACACTGTTCAGACACACAAAATGGAAACCATCTAGTAATTCATTACTTTTTAGGTAAATTTTACTTTGTGTATGTTGGTTACATGTTATAATGTGAACTAAAACACCATAAAAAGGGTTTTAATACCATTGAAAGGAATACTCTTCACATGCATGGTAAAATTCTTAAGATTCATACAATCCTAGGCGTGCATCATTATGCAATGCCATAGAAAAAGGTTTTTGTTATTCGAAGAAGATATTTATAGTTATGAGAGATGGGAACGATCCTCACTATTCAAGATACACTTAGGCTAAGATAATAATAAGATATTACATTTTGCATAACTATGTTATGGTTGTTGATCATGATCGAGAGTTAATTAATCAATTGAAAGATGAGCTTCTTTCTCAAGCATATGAGGATAGTCAACGAGTAAATGTAATAGACAAGGAAGAGGATATTTGAATTAGGCACTTCATTCAAAATTTTATTATTGAAAATATGTGGCTAGACTATTAGAAAAAAAGTGTAACATGTTGCAATTTCTCTACTCCAAAGTTATTTTGTTTTTTGAATTGTTTATAATGTATTGTGTCTTTACAATAAAGTAACAAATTTATGTGTTAGTAGTAGATATATGGG
The DNA here is from genome assembly GCA_963693085.1 of Alisma plantago-aquatica. NCBI lineage: Eukaryota > Viridiplantae > Streptophyta > Magnoliopsida > Alismatales > Alismataceae > Alisma > Alisma plantago-aquatica. Next base: position 330,349,959 of record OY856414.1, read on the forward strand.
TTGTAAGGAAGTTTTCAAATCACATAGTGATCAAACTAAAAACACATTATTAGTGATGGAACGACATGAAATCCTCAAATTGATGACCTTCTTATTGAATCACTACTAAATCGGCAAATTGTAGGGAATAGATTCAGAGAGACTTTTACCTCTACAAATTTTGATAATGTTATTGAGGAGTTCAAGAATATATTGAATGTAATATTGGAAAATAATAAAATACATAATTGCATCAAGTATGTCAAATCAAAGTTGCACAAATGTTAAGACATATATAAAAGTCAATTGAGTGGATTCAGTGCTAACCATGTATTACAACAGTGGATTGTCGAACCTAGAGCATGGAAGCAATTGATTGAGGTAATAAATTATAGTATTTATATTCTATATGTAGTGGTTGATAATGAATTAAAATTGTAGGCAAATCTAGATGCAACAAGGTGGAGAACAATGTCTATGTGCAATTATGAGAAGATGATTGAATCGTGGGTGAAATATATAGTAACTACAGAATGATAATTTACCCCCAAGGAAATAAATCAATAAGGAAATGCTAATATAGATTAATTTTCTTATATTCATAACATTGATTCATGTTTTTTTTAGAATGAAGATGCATTAGATAATTTTTATTTTCTAATCAATGATGACGACACACCATAGTTTACAACTAAATCTTCATCTATGAAGCTAAGAAAAGAAATAAAATGGATGATAAGGGGGTTATAATAATCAATGAGGTGATAGATAAGGTTTCATAATATATTGCAAAAAAATTGCAATTTATGCAAGTATTCCACAACCATTCTCTAAAGTTGGTATTTTTCCTAATATGGATGCTGTAAGAATTAAAAGTATATCTACACAAATGTGTATCTATATCTAGTTGAGGATCCAAACATGATGTGGATCTTATTTTGTTGTCCACTATTTGAACACCATAATCCATGTGTTTGCAAAATAAGGATCATTTTATATTTATTAAGAAAATAAATATTGTGAAGACATTTTTGTTTGCCAAATTATCGTCATTGGTTTTTGTTTCCAATTATTCTCAAGAAATGCTCATACATGTCAATATTCTCCTTTATAATATATAATATTTAATGATTTGTATGCAAAATTGAAATGTAGTGAGTGATCGTTGTTATTTTTTATGCCAAAAATAATTTCAGTTGAATTTGTGTAGTGTATAATATTTTGATTTTCAATTTTTGTTTGGATTGGTGTAATTCAATGGTAGTGGGATAAATCCCTTGGTCATTGTTAAAACATTGCTATTGAAACCAACCTACATGTGTTTCTCTTCAAACAATTTGTGTTTTTCTACATCACACTAGAAGTACACACATTATCCATCATTTGTCCTAGAAGGACAAATGATTGATGATTCATGTCCTTTTATGGGACCAATCATTCATAAAAAAACTCAACTATTCCTTCTATAACCATGTAGGACATATTGTCTATCAATGCCATTACATGAATGCATGGTGACGCAAGAAAACTTTTTTGGATCTGAAAGGCACCCTTTCATACTTTATTTTTATATTTTCTTCTTGTTATTTAAGTTATGATCTAAACCATATATGGATGAATATAACCCAATTTACAAGTCTCATTTCTTTTACACAGTGCTTTGCATTTGATTATATATTGCCATTTTTCATGCATGAGTACATTTGTTATTATTTGATTTTATCTTGAAAGATGTGACCCTTGTCGACAGAACTATACGTTTAGCTCAAGAAGGTGGCATGTCAAAATTGAAGTTTGTTTGGATCATAAAATGTCAAAATTCTAAGTAGTCAGCCAAACCTCTACATTCTTAAAAATTGTCTCTTATCGTCATTATTTTTAAATTGAATTTTATATTGAAATTTAGTTAATATCTACTAAATGCTATCATCATCCTAAACCTCAATAACCTATATATGGGAACCAAAATGTAAATTTTTAGAATTGGGTGATTGATAGTGAATGTTCCAAAGACGTGATTTTTGATAAGAAGAAGTCCAAAATCCTAGACAAAGATAAAGGAGGAACACTGACATTTGGTGAAAATATAAAATGGAGATTTGTGGAATCAAGAGTAGAGTAGCAATGTATTTGTTATACATGGTTTATTAGTTGATGGATTGCACCATAGTCTGGTTAAGGTTGGTCAAATATGTGATATTAGATATTCTATTTTGTGTAAAAAATATGAATGTGGAATTTTATGTGAGGACTATGACGATGTTATTTATGAGGGAAATAGGAATGGTAATAAATGTTGCTACCTCTCAAGCATACAAAAGTATCCCAAATAATGCACTCTATCACACAAGTCTACAAGCACATGAGCTTGGGAAGTAGTAGAGTAGGCAAGTCAGGGTTGATCCACGAGAATGGTTCTTACTCTTCATACTTGTGGCTCTCTAGGTTTCTATATGCGGAGCTAGAGTCTTGAGGGGTTAAAGGTTGGTTTGGTTGATTAGACTACATGACATGCAATTGAATAGAAGCCACACTAAAACTAAGTTATAACTAGCAAGTAGAATAAACCAACTAATTAAAGAGGCAATTGACAATTAATATAGCAAGATTGTCTGACTACTCTAAAATAGAAAATATCAATTATATCTAACTAAAAAAGGTAATGAGATAAGACTAAGTAACCAACTAAGAACCAAATAGTATCAGCCACACTTGTGATTGAGTTAAACTAACACAAAATTTCTACCACTTACAAGCAATTACACCTAATCTTGAAGAGAAATCACAAACTAGCAATTAACTGGAAAGTTAGGTTTGTTCAATTGGGATGATTCATGAACTATTTAGGGGAAATGGTGTGTTCAACCATGAAATTATGGTATATTCATAAATGTAACATACATTTAGTTTTTTTAAACCAAACAATGCATAGTAGTATCAATTAGAAGCCCTACAGTATGTGTTAGCCATGGGTGGTATTTCAGGAAATAATCCCTACACGACTACCTATTTAACATTATGATTTTCAAATGACAAGAAATTAGATGAGTCATTTCCAAATGTGTCTATATTCCCTCACTTGGTGGAAAGGGGTGGTATAAGGTGTAGGAAGAGGGTTATCACCATCTATTACCTCCTATTTAACCTTTAGAAATGCTCTTTGCCAATTTAGAGGGGGTAAGATACTTAGATACTTAGATCTCAAACTTATGATTAGTGGATCATAGGGGGTGGTAGGGTATAAGATAAAACTAGCCAAGGTTCCACAAAAGGACTTGGGTGTTTCCCTCATCTTTTCTCATGTTCCCTCTTTTTCAATACCTTGGGTGGTACCAAAGCCCAACTACATAAGAGAGAGACGGGGAAAGAGAACAACCATTAATATTATAACTATTCAACTTCATATAATGTTATACATGAATATTCCCAATGTACATGGCATCACAGTCCCATATTTAGCCCCCAAACAACCCACGAAGGAACTTAGCTACTCATGATCAAGAAATGAGCAAAATGAGAGAAGAAGATAAAGGAAATAGACATAGGTAACAGAAATGACGATCTTCTCTCCTTCTTCATCTTCCCACCTTGCTAGGACAACAAGATCCTTACATTGAGTGGTGAGGGCATAAAAGAATATAAGGGGGTATGGTGGAAAGTTGGGGTTTTTAGGGTGGAAGGGAGGTAGAAGATGAAGTGGTTAGATGGGAGAGGGTAGGTGGTGGTTAGAGAGAGTCAATGAGCTCAAGCGATATTCACCGTAGCTACCCTAAAGCCTTATATAGTGTCCAACGGCCTTTAGGTTATATAGAGGTGAAGTGGGAAATATAGTGGAAAGACATGTCTAGAGTTTCCAAAAAAAACAACCAATTTTCCCCATGAAAACCATTTTGAGTTCATGGTGGAATGATCATTTTTCTAAAAACTTATCTAGTGGATTAGGTTGAAAAGTTTGGGAAAATTTTGGGTTTTGGGCAGGCTTGGCCACTATTATTATGTGGAGAAAAATCACGGGGTTGAGGCGGTAGAATGATAGGTTTTGGTACAAGTGGTGTGGGGAAGTGTGGGTAGAAATGGTAGTTCTGAGAAAAATGTCCATGGGAAAGAAAATTGGAGGTTGGGATCTTGTCTTAGAACGAACTTTCCAAAGTACCACAACCATTCTAAGGATAGATGCATGTTGATTCTTCATTTGAATTCCATAGAACTATTTGCTTGGAATTATCTCTGGGCATATTGGGGTAGGTTAGACATGACTTTAGTGGTATTTGGCTTCCTCCATGGCTGGTGAAGTCCTCAGATCCTTTAGATTATCCTTCATCAGCTCCATACATTATTGGAGGTCAAGTGTGAGATCATGAACCCAACTTAACACTAATATTCCTATAATATTTCTTTATTATCATAATCGGGTTCTTGATTAAGTTTTGATACCAATTGACTAAGAGATATATCTAATTTGGTTGAATATGCACTTTGTTTGTTCTCATTTCAAGTTTGCTTACAAGTTGTGGACTTAATTGTAAATACAAATAGTATGAGGACATAGTTGCAAATTATATGAAAAGTATCTAAAATTTATTGTAAAGAAGTGAAACCACCTATCTACTAAAAATTTGAAGAATCAAACCTCCAGTCCAAACACACCTCTAGGGTATCTTAGAGTGGGTGTAAAATTTTCAAATTTTATTAATGGTATTCAAAACAACCAAAGTATAGCAACAGAAGAAAAATATTAACTATATTCAATTTCACAAAAGGGTACAAAAGAACATCTTCAACTTACATGTAAGGGAACATCATAAGGATCCATGTAGAGGAAATCTAAACCACCTCAAGATTGTCTCCAAGCTTTAACTTCTCAATCTAAGTCTAAGAAGTCAACATGCCTTGTCATCCAAGTCCTCCACCTAGGATTGGAAGCATACCCCAGCCAAAAGAGAAAAATGGAAGACATCAGCAACGACTGGTATGTGCATGCTAAAAAGGAAAATTGAGCAATATATGGAATAAAGGACAACAAATTATGAAAGCTTCCCATAGAAAAGAAAAGTACCACCCAAGTGGGTATCAAGAGAAAAGAATCACAATAAGAATGATAATTGCCATAAAAAACATAAAAAGATTGTGCCATATATACATCCACTACCATGGTGGGAAATGAAGCACAAGTAGGGCACACACCCCACAAACAATATCATGCATGCATGTGAGATAAACATAGCCCTAGAACAATATAAATAACAATGGCGTCCAAACCTCATAAACTTGTAACCTGATAGAGAAAGGGATACTGCCAATCTCCCAACTATATAAAACATGGGCCAAGAATCACACATCTTGCCCTGAGTATGAGGTTCCTTTCCATCCCAAAAGAGTAGGAAATATCACATCTGCTCAGCAAGAAATAACACATCCGCCATAAACAAAAACTAATACAATTACACTACTCTAGTGCCACTAAATCACATAGCATGTTTAATGTAGAGGCAAGTAAAAAGTATAGTCAGATTATACATTGTTGCCATCACACAATGGACAACACATACATCCACATGTAAGTGGGAACAAGATATCACATATCCATAGATAAACATCTACATCATAGTAGGTACATATCAACAAAAGTCCAACATGCACCAAGGCACAAGATAAGAGTCAAGAGAATATCCAAGATTACCACAAACAAGTTAGTTCACAAGAACCATGATATCAAAATATAAGAGCAATGTGTATAGGCTATTGTCCAGAGGACCAAGAGAATGAATAATATAGGTGAATTTATCAATATGGAGTAATAGGGGATACAACATACCTCACATCAGAGTCTATACAATTCCAAAATAGATATAGATCTAAGTTTAGGTCTCCAAAGCACCTATTAATCATGTATGTGGAATTAGGGTTAGATTTACATTAATTATCAAAACCCTAAAAATTACCTTTTATAATTAGTCAAATTAGGTTGTCAAAACCACGCCATGTTTTAGGTTACCTTATTTCGAGTCCAAAACATATTTTATTATATTTTCTAACTTATAAGTATTTAGTTACAATTTTTGCAAGTTAATATGTAATTAGAAAAGTCCATGAAAAATCACATATTTTTATCATTTGATTTAAGCCGCAAACTTAGCATCATTTTATAGACTATATTTTTTCGATTCCAGATCATATTTTATTATATTTTTCTGAGCCAGGAAAAATTAGTTATGTATTTTTGAAAATCGACCAATTATGAAATTACACATCAACATGAACCGCTGAAAGAGGCAGAGAGAGGGAGAGGGTGATGGCTTTGATTTGGCCCCATCTTAGTGGCCAACTCAACCGTCCCTACTGCCAACTCGGAATCTCTCCACAACACTAAAACAAAAGCGAAACAAAGTGAAAAGACCAAAATGCCCCCAATTGAAAACCGAACAGCAAACCGGAAACAAGGACACCACCGACAAAAGACGGAGGGGAATCCAATCCCTGTCATTCTCAGCCATGGCTGTGTGATTTGAAGTAGTGAAGCCTCATAGCCAAGAGCCCAAACTGAGGAAAAGCGATCAGAACAAAATCAAAACCCGATCAACGACTTCACAAAGACATCACGAACTCAAGGAACCAAACATTAACAAAATATGTGAAGAAATCATACAGAGGTGGGTTCAACGTGCAATCACAGTGAGAAAGAAAACAAAAAGGGGAAAAGATCTACACCTGAGCTTGAAGGAAATTGGATGCCACTGAAGCATCCAAGAGCCTCTAGCAACCGATCCATCCACTCGCACAACATCGCGGTGGTCAGAGTCGCCACCACATATCAGAAACAGCCGACAGTGTGAGGTAGAGTAGGGGGGCATAACTGGAGCCCAAGCGGCCAAACCAAGGCGGGAAATCAATTTCTAGGACAACTTTAAAGGTCAGGCATGAGTTTTTAAACAATTTGGTAGCCTTGAACGACAAGGAGAAAGAAGGAAAGGGAAGCATAGAGCCAGAACAGGGGAATACAGAAACCATGCATCGTATGAGAGATAGGGGAGACGAATCCCCCCATAAATAGGGTTCGATCTGCACAGGATCGGGCAAGGAATGCAAAGGTGAAGTCAGATTAGGAAAACCATAAAAGGAAAGAAAGATCTGAGAAGGAGATCGGAGAAGTTACTGTAGCGATAAAAAATGAGAAAGTCGGGAGGAAGGAGACACACATCAGCCGTACGATGAAATATCCAACAGTCCATAGAAGGTGTGTGAGAGAATTAAAAAGAGACCCACGTGGCACATATATTGACAAAAACATTAGTCGGAATTGAATTTGAATAAAGTGATACATTATTTCATTCATATTTTCTCTCTCTTCTATTGAGGGTGCAAACAAGTCCCTAATTAATTGGAATTTTGCATAGAGGCCAATTAAGGCAGGTAGATTGCGATTATGTGATTAGATTTGCCTTTTGATAAATTTTAATGTGTTAAATAAATCAAATCATATTTTCTCTTTCCTCCTTCATTAATGACTTTAAGATTATCCAAAATAGGTGAAACTTCATCCACAAGTTATATTTGATATGTTGAATATGAGTTTGACATTATTTCCATCTTTTAGGGTTATATATTACCTTATTGATTACATTGTAGCTTTTATTGAATTTCTCTCTCCTAAACTTAAACTATTATTTCAAGGTTGTCCAAATTAAATAAAAATTGACATGTAAGCTTATTTTGTTATGTAGATTATGAATTTGAGGTTTATTTCCACTTTATAGACTTTCTTATATGTATTATGTCATATGGCCCATTAGAGGCCCATTAAACGCTTTTCTTAACCAATTAAGTATTTTATCTTCTTATCACCATCCAAAAGAGTTATGTGACATGTTAGATTACATTAGGGTGATATATTCATGCTTTAGCTTATCAGGATCACTCTAACCTCAACCTTGTTTGGTTAAACCCAAAAGGTCAAAGTTCTAGGGTAGGGTCCAAGATCTGGTATGTTACAACACTCCATCCCTTAAAAGGATTTCATCCTCGAAATCTATTGATTCAAACATCAACAACCAACTACTCTCCACCCCTTAAAAGGTTCATCATAACAAGTCAAACTAATCATCATCAAGGTATTAGGGCTACCCACATATCTTGTAGTTGTGAAAGTTTTTAGAGATTTATGTTTCTCATGTATCCAACTATTAAGTCATACCTTCTAGGGTTGAGTTTTAGGTCATCGTATCTCTAACCTATCAACCCTACATGAAATTCCAAAATTCGTAGGGTAGGTCAAGCTACACCATTATATCAATCCTAGTCACAAAACTAGGGTTAGATTCTAATCAACTAATTCTAGAGTTTCTCTTCATTGTGACTTAGTTCAAGAAAACATCGACAAACCAGAGAAAGTTTTTGTACATATAGTAGTCTAATGAAAATAATTTTTGGCGATGAAAACTTTTTGAGATGAAACAAAATATGGATCCAAAATAAATTGCAGAAACCAAGTCACAATATTTCCATATGAATACCTCCTCATAACCTAATCTCATCCTCAAATCAAACCTTATTGCATAAGAAGTTCATCATTGATCAAATCTAGGGTGAACATCTCAACTATAGATAACTAGTCAAGTCAAGGGTTCTAATAGGGAGACAAAATTGAAATAGTCAGATTCTGACTACCATGGGCTCTAATACCATGTTGTAAAGAAGCAAAACCACCTCTCTACTATAAATTTGAAGAATCAAACCTCCAGTCCAAACACACCTCTAGGGTATCTTGGAGTGAGTGTAAAATTTTCAAATTTTATTAATGGTATTCAAAACAATCAAAGTATAGCAGAGGAAGAAAAATATTGATTATATTCAATTTCATAAAAGGGTACAAAAAAACATATTCAACTTACATGTAAGGGAACATCATAAGGATCTATGTAGAGGAAATGTAAACCACATCAAGATTGTCTCCAAGCTTTAACTTCTCAATCTAAGTCCAAGTAAACATGCCTTGTCATTCAAGTCCTCCACCTAGGGTTGGAAGCATACCCCATCTAGAAGAGAAAAATGGAAGACATCAACAAAGGCTGGTATGTGCATGCTAAAAAGGAAAATTGAGCAATATATGGAGTAATGGACAACAAATTATGAAAGCTTCCCATAGAAAAGAAAAGTACCACCCAAGTGGGCATCAAGAGAAAAGAATCACAATAAGAATGATACTTGCCATAAAACAACATAAAAAGTTTGTGCCATATATACATCCACTACCATGGTGGGAAATGAAGCACAAGTAGGGCACACAACCCACAAACAATATCCTACATGCATGTGAGACAAAAATAGCCCTAGAACAATATAAATAACAATGGCGACAAAGACTCATAAACTTGAAACCTGATAGAGAAAGGGATATTGCCAATCTCCCAACTATATAAAACATGGGCCAAGATTCACACATCTTGCCCTAGGTATGAGGTTCATTTCCATCCCAAAAGAGCAGGAAATATCACATCTGCACAGTAGGAAATAACACATCTGCAGAAACAAAAACCAATGCAATTACACTACTCTAGTGCTACTGAATCACATAGCATGTTTAATGTAGAGGCAAGTAAAAAGTATAGTCAGATTATACAAACTAGTCACCACATAAGTGACCAACATATACATCCACCTCATAAGTGGGAAAAAGACATCACATGTCATCAAATAAACATCCACCTCAAAGTGGACACATATTATCGAATAAGTCCAACGTGCACCAAGGCATAAGAAAAAGAGTCAAGAGAATATCCAAGATTACCACAAACAAGATAGTTCACAAGAACCATGATATCAAAAGACAAGATCAATGCACATAGGCTATTGTCCATAGGACCAAGAGAAAGAATAAACATAGGTTAATTGCTCAAAATAATAATTGGAGATGCAAACATACCTCAAGAGAGATCTATAAATGTCCATGATAGATGTAGATCGAAGTCTAGGTCTCCAAAGAACATATTAATCATGTATGTGAAATTAGGGTTAGATTTACATTAATTATCAAAAACCTAAAAATTTCCTTTTTATAATTAGTCAAATTTTTACAGCATGCATTCAAGAACTAAGTTCAAATAAGCAATTCAAAAGATTACATAAATGCTCTCACAGAAGCGTGAGCAACAAACTGGGCTGCCAATCCTTTTTGGAAGGCAAAACCCAAGGACCCAAAAATAAAATCATTACATGTAGATGAAGGGATCATAAGATTCCTATTTATTATACGTTGAAGGCGTTGAAGAAGAGCAACTACATCATCGGCAAGCACCCCAAAGGTGTCAAAGGTGAAAGGTAGAAAATGGTGTTGATTGGCCTCACAAGCTGCTCCATGTTTATGAACTTTTTGTATCACTGCCTCAGACGCTGCCTATCCTGCTTTAAAGTTTTTTGAAAGGATACATGTCAAGGGAGAAACTCCTGTAAGGTCAACACATGCATGTTTACCATTCATCTAGTCAAATAAAAGAATGTCTACATGCCGCAAAGAATGGACACCATCAGATTGAGTGCCAAGGAAGGCCAAAGGAGCTTCTTTGAAAACCTTTAACCCGACTCGATAGACAATGTTGAAGAGAGCATCCCGAACAACATCATGATGAAACTTATAACCAGGCCGCGAGCGGCAGTGCACTGCATGATCACCAAAGGCATCAAGATCTTTGATGTTGCAAACTGGACAACGTTCATCACCTGGATACAAGGGAATCATAAGCCAATACCGAAGGATAGATCGATACTCAATGGGTGACATAGATAGACCAAGGCCATCAATGGGAACAACCCTCAAGAAATCTTATGCATGGTCGGCTTGTAAAGAAGTGAGAGTAGCCTGCTGCCGTAAGGATAGGTTTCTTGCCATGATTTGTTGGATGACCATTTTGTAGTAAGCATCTGCCAAAATAGACCGGGTCTTTGGGGTGGCAGAAGGCATACTTGTCAATGTAGACCAACAAAAATATGGCAAGATATTGCATATGCTAGCATGTGCTTGGATAAAGGGGAGCCCTGCAAGCACACATCTGACCTCATGCAACATATGGTCTTGGAGATCTTTAGTTTGTATCTGAGAGGCAACAAAAGCAAATTTACTGACATCATGAGAGGACTTGATCCCCAATCCACCAAGATGCATATGAAGTGTAGCCAAACACCATTATAAATCACCAAAACCTGGCCCGTCACCAACCATAATACGCTCCGGGCAACGACGAAGACCGTGATAAAAAATATCCAACACAGGTGTGATAGAAGAAGGAGGTGTTGTATGAAGACCAAAAAAAAGTTTGGCCATCCTAACACAAGACCTAAGAAGAAGAAGCTCACATTGTGGGTCCTAGAGTGAGGATATGCGATCCATCATATCAAGGGTCTTCAACACACATTTCTGGAGAAGTTCCTTCACAAAGGATGTGTCTATAGAAACTGGGCCAACTAGAATCTTCACTCCATGCTCTGGATGAAAGATGTCATTAGGAAACAGACCCACATTTGAGCCTCGTCTAGGGTCATCAGATGGCCAAAATATCTCTGTCTTCTTAATATTGAGATGAAGACCATACATCGGGCCTCGCTCCTGAATGAGGGATAGAGCCTTCGAAACTACCTCTGTGTCTCCAATGAGGGTACGATCATCAAGGTAGAAAGAAAGGAGGTCAAGTTGACATGCATCCTTTACCTATAAAATAAGAGGGTGGAGTCCCAGGGAAAAAAGTAGGGGGCCCAATGGGTCACCTTGTTGTACCTCGGTAGAAGAAAAAAGAGGCTCACCATGATCAATATAGAGAGGAGCTAGAGAGCTATAGAAAAACTCAACCCATTGTGCAATAGAAGGGCAATGAAGACGAACCTCTCAGAATATGGTAGATCTATTAACCATGTTGAAGGCATTGCTGAAGTCAACAAAAGCCATGGTGACTGTAGTGCGGTGTTGTTGTTCATAGACTAGGCGAGTGACATCATGTAGAAGGGCCTCAGTACCACCTAAAACACCAACACCATACTAATGATTCTTAAGATAAGGGACGACATCAGAACTTACACCCTTTGCCGCAACTTTAGATACAAGGCGCCGCCAAATAGTACCCACAACAATAGGCCGAATGATGTTGTCTGGTTTGAGAAGAGGAGTTAAAGGAGCATTGGCAATGTAGGGAGCTAGGGAATCTGGACAACGACCAGCGAGCCAAAGATTCACCACAGTTGAAACTTCATGCAAAAAATCATCTTTCACTGCAACGGCAGCCCCACACATAGAATCTATAAGATGTTGTGCTTGTAGGCCATCACGAGCGCAAGCGGTCCCTTTCTTGAAAGATAAAATGGCTTCTTCAACCATAGAATAAGAATAAACAAATGGAGAGCTAGAAATTTGAGACTGAGGTTGTACCAATGGCAGAGGAGGTTGAGGGTGTTTAGCTTCAAGATATGAATGAGTAGTAGCATTTATGGGGGCAATACCACTAGAGGATAGAACACGAGTGGCAGTAGAAAATTGGCCATCTTTGATCTTAGACTTGGCATGTGAAATACAGGCTTCAGAAGAATGTTCTCGCCTAGAAGGACGACAATGAGCCAAAATCCAAGCTAGGAGTTGTTGAATACCATCAAGTCCTGAAATCCAAGTCTCCAAAGCCTTAAGGATCATAAGGTGTTGTAGAGAGCTGCGTTTTTGAGAAGACATTTCTTGAGAAGACATAGGGGAGAAGCGATATAGAACACATACTAGAAGCAACAAAAGACAAATCCATGCATCAATAGAGCGTGGGCAAGAAGCTACATGGAGTAAGCAAGCACGAAGAGTGTCGGCAAAGGGCAAATGACAAAGAAGAGGGATGCTCTTTACTGTAGGGACACACGTGCAGAAGACAAAATCTAGAAGATCTGTGTCAAGCTGTAGTCGGTCAATAGGAAGAGGCGGTGGCTCAATACACTGACAAGCTGACATGGTGCAAGGAACAAAATTTGGAAAACTAGACTTAATGGGAGCAAGCAAACCAACTATCACATCAGGTGGTGCCTCACCAGGCTGTTGAGATAGAGTGGTAGTAGCATCGGAGCCATCAACAACTTGATGAGGACATGCTTTGGACCATGGTAGGGTGCCAAGGCATACACCACACATCCAACGCTTGGAAGAATGAAGAGAAAACAACAAGCCCTCCCAAACAGCAACATACTCCAATGCCCTACGGATTTCATCAACACGATTTGGTGAAGATAAATGGACAACCTGAAGATGATTAGCAAAATTTTTAGCTACTAATAGTTTGCCGCAGCATGTATGGAGGCTCCTAAAAGGACATGAAACTTGTGCAGTAGGTCCAACCATGTAGGATGTAGGCCCCGTGCAGCAAGGGACCACAAGAACAACCTCACGACTTTTCACTTGTGACGAAGCAAGACGGTCATAATGTGTTGTTGCCAGTGCGAGATAACTGAATTCTGCCATTAAAGAGAGCAGAACAGAGACATGGAGGGAACTCTCCCATGCATGGCGCCCAACAGAGCAGTCCTTCTTGCTAGGTTGACAAGTGCCAAGCCTGCTTAACACATGACCGTAGGGAACCGTGTATGGGATACTGCCTCTGGGGATCGATGTCGGGCTCTATCGTATCGATCGTCGACGTGCTGAAACCTAGACGGCTAGGAAACAAGGATGCTCCGAGCACGATCATGCCCTAACCCCTTGTTGTTATGGGCATAGCTGCTGAAAAAAGGGCAGCCACTGCTGGTCTAGTCAAGCCACCCCCTAGGCGACACTGTGCCACAACCGCTAGGAGAGATAGTCATGCCTCTCTGGAGATCAGGAAGTCCAGCCTGCCCCTGCTGCAATTACAAAGCGACGAAGTCCTCTCCCTTACGACGCCATCTGATGAGACTGTCGGGGAAGGTTGTGATGGTGACGAGTGTGTCATCCGGTATCGACTGGGACATGTGCCTTGATCTAGGTGAGGCTGTCATCGCGGCCACGAGGAGGATAGACCAACTTCAAGCCCTTTGTGAGGAGATCAACCGCATGGCCCCAGACGGGTCAGAGACTCCTAGGGTGGGCAGATGCAGAGTCTACATTAGGCGTGAGAGAGAATAGACACACTCCCACGTCTACACGGTGCGAGAACTCTGTTCTCATGTGTGCGCCGCCGCAAAGGGAAGGGACGACGAGAGGTGGACCACCAGCCCCTCCTCCAAGCCACGAGATCCCGAGGCGGAATACATTTTGACGCCAATGAATGAAAAATCATCAAAACCACGTCATATTTTAGGTTACCTTATTCTGAGTCCAAAACATATTTTATTATATTTTTTTCTAACTTATAGGTATTTAGTTACAAATTTAGCAAGTTAATTTGTAATTAGGAAAGTCCATGAAAAATCACATATTTTTATCATTTGATTTAAGCCACAAACTTAGCATCATTGTGTAGATTATATTTTTCTGAGCGAGGAAAAATTGGTTAAGTATTTTTGAAAATCGACCAATTACGAAATTACACATCAGCATGAACCACTGAGAGAGGCAGAGAGAGAGGGAGAGGGTGTTGGCTTTAAGTTAGCCTAATATCAGGTTGCCAACTCAGCCGACACTACTACCAACATGGAAGCTCTCCACTGTGCTAAAATAAAAGTGAAACAAAGTGAAAAGACCGAAATGCCCCCAACTGAAAATGGAATAGCAAACCGGAAATGAGGGCACCACTGACAAAAGATGGAGGGGAATCCAATCCATGTCATTCTCAGCCATGGTTGCATGAATTGCAGTAGTGAAGCCTCACGACCAAGAGCCCAAACTGAGGAAAAGTGATCAGAATGAAATCAAAACCCGATCAACAACTTCACAGAGACAACACAAACTCAAGGAACCAACCATTAACAAAATATGTGAAGAAATCATACCGAGGTGGGTTCAACTTGCAATCACAGTGAGAAAAAGCATAAAAAGGGGAAAAGATCTACACCTGAGCTTCAAGGAAATTGGATGCCACTGAAGCGTCCAAGAGCCTCCAGGAACTGACCCATCCACTCACACAACATCATGGTGGTCAGAGTCGCCACCACGAATCAGAAACAGCTGACTGTGAGAGGTAGAGCAGGGGGGCATAATCAAAGCCCAAAGTGACCAAACCAAGGTAGGAAATCAATTTTTAGGACAACTTCAGAGGCCGGGCATGATTTTTTCAACAGTTCGGTTAGCCTTGAACGACGAGGAGAAAGAAGGAAAGGGAAGCACATGGTAGAAATAGGGGAAGACGGAAACTTTGCATTGTCCGGGAGATAAGGGCAACGAATCCCCCCATAAATAGGGTTCGATCTACACGGAATCACGCAAGGAATGCAAAGGTGAATTCAGATTAGGAAAACCAAAAAAGGAAAGAAAGATCGGAGAAGGAGATAAGAGAAATTACTGTAGCGATAAAAAATGAGAAAGTCGAGAGGAAGGAGACACACAATAGTCGTACGATGAAATATCCAATGGTCCAGAAAAGGTGTTCGATGAGAATTAAAAAGAGAATCGCGTGACACATATATTGACGGAAACATTAGTCAGAATTGAATTTGAATAAAGTGATACATTAATTTCATTCCTATTTTCTCTCTCTTCTGTTGAGGGTGCAAATGAGTCCCTAATTAATTGAAATTTTGCCCAGAGGCCAATTAAGGTAGGTAGATTCCGATTATGCAATTAGATTTGCCTTTTGATAACTTTTAATGTGTTAAATAAATCAAATCAGATTTTCTCTTTCCTCCTTCATTAATGACTTTAATATTATCCAAATTAGGTGAAACTTCATCCACAAGTTATATTTGATATGTTGAATATGAATTTGGCATTATCCTTCAATATGTTTAATATGATAGGTGAAACTTCATCCACAACCATTCTAAGGATAGCTGCATGTTGATTCTTCATTTGAATTCCATAGAGCTATTTGCTTGGAATTATCTCTGGGCATATTGGGGTAGGTTGGACATGACTTTAGTGGTATTTGGCTTCCTCCATGATTGGTGAAGTCATCATATCCTTCATATTATCCTTCATCAGCTCCATCCACTAATGGAGGTCAAGTGTGAGATCATGAACCCAACTTAACACTAATATTCCTATAATATTTCTTTATTATCATAATTGGGTTCTTGATTAAGTTTTGATACCAATTGACTAATAGATATATCTAACTTGGTTCAATATGCACTTTGTTTGTTCTCATTTCAAGTTTCCTTACAAGTTGTGGACTTAATTGTAAAAACAACATAGTATGAGGACATAATTGCAAATTATATGAAAAGTATCTAAAATTTATTTTCCCCCATAGTCATACTTTTTATCCTTGATATTACCTGGTCAAGAGATCCTTGATTTGCAATTTCATGTATGATTGTGGTCTAATATGCAATTATACCCTAATCAAGCACATAACTGTAAAATTAAGTACATACTATATAAGTGCATGCTTTCCTTCATAACCATGAATAACTTGATGAACTTTGAACTTGTTTGGAATGGGTTATCATGCTAGGGTTTCTAACCATAATCCTAGTTGGTGGTGGTTGATTAGGACTGACAGAACTCTTAGTTGATGAGAGTCCTAGCCCTATCAATGGATGGAGTTCTTAGACTTGTCAACTATTAATCGATGAGGTCTTTGGGTTTGAGAATTGATGCAAAACCTATACATGGCAACCAATGAGAAGGCATTCTTGACAACTGGTCATGTTTCTGAATTGTCAATTGATGGACTTCTCTGTGCGCAAACCAATGGACTTTCTAACCTATAGAGGTGCTAGACTGATGGAAATATTATAGATTGGTGAGAAAGATGCCCAAACCTATTTAGAGTCTTGGATTCAACAATAGATGAGGTCTCTGGGTTTGAGAATTCATGCAAAACCTATACATGGCAACCAATGAGAAGACATTCTTGACAACTGGTGATGTTTTTGAATTGTCAACTAATGGACTTCTCTGTGTGCAAACTAATGGACTTTCTGACCTATAGAGGTACTAGACTATTGGAAATATTATAGATTGGTGAGAAAGATGCCCAAGCCAATTAGAATTATAGGAGGGTTGATGAAAGGGCTTATTTGACCAATGAAAGTCCAAATTTGACCAATGCTAGCTCTAAACGCTAGTTAAGGGGTAGTTTTAGACTTTTGTACCCACTTAAAACCCCTCCCCTTCGTCCTTGAGGCTCATTTGGCAACCCAAGTTCTTTGGAACCATTGGTGGATCCTTGGAAGTTGATGAAGTCCCTTTGTAGGTTGATGGATATGGATGGGATCTTGCATGTGGATGCATGTCAAAGATCAAGAAACTCTATGGTGTTTCCAAGATTCCCAACTTTGTTTTTTGCATAAAAAATGTAACATAATCTCTCATATTATTTTCTTCCTTATACTCTTTTCACCTTATTCCTCCTTGGCCGAATTCCATAATTTTCCATGGCGGTAACTTGCTCATCTAGCTAAGGTACCTTATTTTCTCTCCTTTTGCCCTTGTTTTCTCTAGATCCACCATGGAGGAGTCATCTTGAAGATGGAGAGATTATCTTGGGTATGGAAGGAGGTTTCTTGGAGGTTTTCTTACTGCTCCTCACCTCATACTCCTCTTTTGGTCGATCCCCATGTACTTCCATGGTGTAACCTACCCCATATAGCTAAATAGCCTT
This sequence comes from Alisma plantago-aquatica, assembly GCA_963693085.1. Classification (NCBI taxonomy): domain Eukaryota; kingdom Viridiplantae; phylum Streptophyta; class Magnoliopsida; order Alismatales; family Alismataceae; genus Alisma; species Alisma plantago-aquatica. Next base: position 330,367,628 of record OY856414.1, read on the forward strand.
CCCTTTTCCTCTATTTGATCTAATAGAAGCTAGATCTAGCTTCGAGCTTTGGTTTTTGGGTTGTTTGAGAGCTAATATATGATCTAGAAGCTTGTCTCTAGCTATCTTAGATGGACTTCATGATCATCACCATGAGTGGAATGTGGCATAGAATTTGTTAGCGTTCTTTTACCTACTTATACATGCAAATTCTTAAACTTGCTCCAAAATTGATTTAGATACCTAAAGGTAAAATCTTTAAGATCTATTTATCCATTAGATGATCTGGTATCATATTTGCATTCATACCTATATCTTCTAATGGTGTTCCTTTATAAAATGGGCCTTCCCTAATATAGGTTCTAAGACTAAGTTTTTAGAATTTGTACATTGATGCTCTAATATGCCCTCTTACTCTTGTTCTGTGATCCCCTTGTAGGGAAATTGGGGTGACAGATAAGACAATGAAAACAAAAATTTAAAGTCTGATTCCCCTGGATAACAAGATCACATCAACAAAAATGTATCTAGGAAGGAAAGTTTGTAAGGTTATGTCTGGTCCTAGAGCAAGTATAACGACATTACCCTTGCAACATTATGCTTCTTCTTCTTCAGGAAGCAACATGCTCCTTCAGCAACAACAACACTCGAACATTCATCTCCATCAACCTCTAGTGTAGCACCATGGACAATGGTTGATAGTGTCCTCCTAGTAGTAGACAACGACCTCCCACCTCTAGTGTAGTCCACGGGGACCACCGAAAACTCTACGATGTGTTACCAGAGCCAATGGGAAGGAGTTGTCCCCTTAGAATGTCAACCTACTAGGTTTGATTCACTCTCCCACAATAATCTCTCCCTTGCTATCCCTCCCTTTATCAGGCAGGACATGCTCATACTCTCTATTGCTTACCAGAATCAGAGAGAACAACAAATTATCAGAGGCAATTGTTGTGTCCAGGAAGCCCCCAATACCCCTATATTTAAAATAGAGGTTGGGTCAGGGTTCCCAGTCATTGCACGAGTTGAAAGGGTCAAATTCATGAATCTTCTAGAACCTGCGCATGACAAACCAATTGGTTCACACACCCAACTAGTCGGTTCATGTAATATCTTGTTCTGGATCTAGTTGGTAATCAATGCATGATTAATGCACAACATGACGTCAACACCAATCCTTGATCCAATTGAATTGGCAACTGAATTGGGCAGTTCATCCCATGAACTGGTCGGTTCACTATGTGAACCAGTCGTCTCACTCCCTTGTTCAACCATTGATCATCCAATGTTGATTCCAATTGACCTGACACTCCAACCGATCATTTCAACACTTGAATCGATCGATTCAAAGTCTAGTTAGTCAATTTTGAACCTCAGTTGTTTAATTGAATACCTAAACACCTTTACTAATCAAACTAAACATCATTCATGAATATACTCCTTTAATACAAGTGCATTCCTATGTGTGTGACCCTATAGGTATAGAATTATGTTGGTAGTGAATGTCCATAACAAACCTATGACATCACAAGCAAAGAGTGGCGTCTAGAAAGACACCATTGCTCCCCAAGTAATTCAGAAAGTTGGAGAACAACTTTGACCTACAATCTGTGATCAGTGTTACCATGATCGTACAATTCCTTTGTCTCTGATATACAGATTGAACTCGAGGCATGAAATCGTCATCCTCTCAATATTCAATCCATGTTTCTTGAACTAGAGCAGACTGTCTGAGATGCATACGAGTTCACATATCACATATTGAGTCACATGTACAACCATACATTTCTTAGTCCCTCTTATCAATAGACCCTGGATATCAATCTCTTATAGGAGGGACAAATTCCATCTACATCACTCACACTTTATCCCCATGTGTCACAGTGCACCCAATCATCACCATTATAGAAACCCTTATTTAGGATCACGTTGGATGATGTTAAAGTACATGAATGACATGTGATGAATGTAGTGACTTCAGGTCTAAGAACTACAATCACCACTATCACTATTAGAGATGATTACAACTACCATTGCATGGTCTCCATGTATCACTCTCATGGTGGGTCTGTTTGATACACTATTCTCTAACATGTATCTATGTGTTTGACTTGATATCACATATCATGACTAATGAGACTCCATCATCATTCAACACACACTCTAGTCTTATGTATTATTGTTGTCTATTTTGCTTCCACAATAATATATGACTAGGGACATAACAAGAATGTATGTACTCTTATCATACATATGATCCCATCATTCAGGTCCTCAACTTGAAGACATATGTCATTGAGTCACATCATTCTTTAGAGATATACTACGTATGTGTCATCATCTCATGAGCGAGACAAACATAGTAGGCGGTATTACCTTTATGATCATCAAATCAAGTATCTAATCCCACATTCCAACCATCATGTGATTGGCTCTATGGGCATACATACTAACAAACTCCTACTTGCACTTAGAACCAATCACCCACAAATATTATTCCAAGTGATGTTAACATACCCATCATGTTTCTACTGCTCAAGCACTTCCACAGTAGGCAACATTTGCTTCAAGTCAGTATTTACAAGTTTCACATCTCCTGGTTGTGCAACCTTTCGAATGAGATGGAAGTGTTGTTGTATGCTATCTGGAATTCCCGCCTAACCAATAGCTGCATTGCTGACATAATATTTCTACTATGTCATCAATGGTTGGAACCTCCCACAAGTTCACCAATATGAACTTCTTGATCAGTACAATATCCTTTATTGTTCACATAACACATAGATACTCAGATTTTATTGTAGATTTAAATATCTAGCATTAGCTAGGAACCCTTTCCAGCTTACCTTCTCATTTAAGGTCAAACATAAACATAGATTGTGATCATTAATTTTATTTGTCATTTCAGAAGCGATATCATAATTTTTCAAGCTCAAGGCGTGTTCTACTCGATCTATGAGGTTTGTGTGTTACATAAGGAACTTGGGATTCCACAATATCTTGTGATTCTCTATGTTCCTAATGTACCTCTTTAGGTTCAATGTTTTCTTGTTTGTCTCACACATTTCGAGTTCTTTTCTTATTTGTCTCACACATTTCAAGTTCTACTTTTACTCCCACTGATCTGGTTAATCTTGTTCAATGTGATTCTCTATGTTCCTACTCAATCTAGTTAATCTTGTTTTAAATATATTGTTGGTAATTCCGATCTGGACAAGTTATATGTGAAAAATGATCAGGTGAACGAGAGGAACACAAATAAAATATAATCTCAATCTAATTAGGCTTCTTGTTCTAAAAGTAGTGCAATACATAATAAAGTGATTATTAATGCATAAAAATCGTAGATTTGGGTATTAATATGTCGAATATGGTAAAAACCTCTCTTTTATGCTATTAACTGATATTGTGTACTATAGTAGTGATCAAAACGTGATTATGATCATAATATTAAATAACAAGGTCTCTAAGTGAATAATCACATACATGATGAGTAGTTAGGGTTTCTTATGTGAATAACCATATATATGGACAATTGAGGTTAAAGATCATATCTTGCTAAGTTGTTAATGAACTGAGATGAATCTAAGTGATCATAATGTAAGGGTGAAATAGATTCAATAATCATGGGAATAAGGGTTTCAAAACATGACTCTAATGATAACTCGATAACAAGGAAACCTAAACCCTAGTTTAGGACCGAGTAAGATTTAATGTAAATAATGTGATGGTGACACTTTAGGATTTATATTCATGCATGAAAATGTGGATTGCTTGATTTGCTTTTTGATTGGACAATATGCTAGAAGTATAATTGAAAAATCTACATGGAGAAGATACATGGTTATGCTTATGATTACATGTATCAACTTCTGATGGTTGCCGAGGCTTCTCAAAGATTGAATGAATGATATCTGTTGGATATTTATTTATTTCATGCAAATTATAAAGTCCCTATGAGTATCACATAAAGTTAATGATGATATTTAGAACCCTAGGTTATACTGATCGAAAGGTATTACACATAAGTCCAATGATGGATAGTGGATACACCTGAGATAGTAGATCATACATGGGTTAGAATATGAAAGAACATGTTCTTATGTGCAAATAATTGATGGTTGATTATATGTACTTGTGATTATTGGATGAACCCATGTACCAATATAACTTGTTATACTGATCGCATTTTATTTGTCAACATTTTAGGTACATGCTAATTATGAATATGTCAACATGTGATAACTCCGATGGAAATTACCTTAAATAATTAAAGACAAGTTAAAGGAGGATTTGATATATAGTTACTTCTTCTCAATAGGTATTAGTTTCATGAGGAATATCATTATACAATTTGTAAATAATATTGGAATAAATGAAATTATTTTCTGTTATTTATTATTTGCTAAGTCTGGATCCTTGGGAATATAAGTAATGGCTCTCAACTTGAAGGTCTTTCCTTAATTGGGTGGCATAGAAAGTGAGGTCGTTACACATGTCCTACTCAATCTATGAGGCTTGTGTGTTATAAAAGGAACTTGAGATTCCACAATATATTGTGATTCTCTATGTTCCTATTGTACCTCTTTAGGTTCATTGTTTTCTTGTTTGTCTCAAACATTTCAAGTTCTACTTTTACTCCCACTGATTCCTTTAAAACTAAGTTCCTCTTCAGGAATACAACTATCCAGATTAACAAACAATTTTGTTGCTGGATTGGGATAAGAGTAGTATCTTAACAAAATCACATTCATGTGATTTTGTGGACAAAACTTTTCAAGAAACTATTTTATTATATAATCATTCATCCCTAATCACTATAAAAGACATATTGGAACACCTCCCATTCCATATCTCATATGGCGTCTTTTGAACCATTTTAGACGGTACATTGTTTAGTGGTGAGGATGTGTGCATAATTAAATTAGAAGATTAGCTAGATTTTATTAATAATCACACCATGACTTAACAAGGTGTGATTCCTTCTTTCTGATACATTTTCATGATACACTATCATTGTGTTTCAGGTGGAGTTCATCATGATACATTATCATGATCTCCCAGAAGGTTCTCAAACTCTCAGTTTAAAATATTTCAACATCGATCACATCAAAGTATCTTAAAACTTTTACCAAGTTAGTTACATACTTCATTCACAACCCCCTTGAACACTTCATAATATTTATACTTATATTTCATGAAATACAAATTTCCATATCTATCGATAACATCGACAAATATAATGAGGTATTGGTAACTACCTTTAGTAATTATTTTAAAAGGTCTATATACATCAATATGTATGATCCCTAATAGAACAATCACTATCCCACTACATCTGGTGAAGATGCTTTTGTCATATTGCACAACAAATAAGATATGCATGCCTCTATTGGTTCAATAACCAAAAGAGTCTAGATAACCATCATATGGATTCTAGAAATGCATTTCTCATTTATGTGCTTTAGATGACAATGATATATGTTTTCAATGTTTGAGTCATCTAGTCATTCATTATATGTGCCATACACATTTGTCTCTGCAACTATCAAGTATATTTTGTAACACATAGGGCATTGCCATATAAGATATCATCTTTTAAAATGAAACATCAATTTATTCTTGTCCATACAAGATACATGTTTTCATTAATGGCAAGTCCATAACAATAATTTAGTATTTCTATTATATGCCCATGAATGATAGATTCCAAATGTAGTGGCATCAACTCTCGCTCCTTATAGTTCTAGCTTATTTCTTATTGAGTCCTGAAGTAGAGATCTATATCTCTTTCTTCTTCCTTTGTTCCTTTAAGTGAAATAGACAAATTCCTTTGAACTTACCCTTCTCCATAACTTGAGTGTAGAAGACTTGGAGTTGAGCTTAGCCTCAGAACACTTCTTGTACTTTCCTTTGCCCTTAGACTCAATTTCGTTGATCATCATCATGGATTTGTCCTTCTTCATTCTTGCTTTGGCATCAACATGCCAAGTAGTTCTGACAGTGGTTTAGCTAAGTTGCTCAAGTGAAAGCACTCAATAAACTGTCTATATATGATTCAAACAATGATTCTAGAATCATATCCGTGGTCAACTCTTGACCTAAAAGAAATCCCAATAACTTTAGATGTTCCACATGCCCAATCATATTGAGCACAAGGGGCTCTATTGAATCTCCCTCTGTCACTTTCCACTCAAACAACACTTTGAAGACATTATACCTTTCTTGCTTTACATGATTATTAATATGTGTTACTATCTTGAGAATTTCATGTTTTCATGTTGCTCATGCAACTCACAGTTCATACAACATAACATAAGGTACTTAATGGCTACGACATCATTGGCATGCTTCAAGTAAGCATCCATTTGGAGCAAGTTCCTCTGGTTTTGGTCTTTCAAGGACATAGAGCTTTGGCTCATTGATGAGTTAATTTCTCAAAGCCCTTAACCAACTGTGGATCTTTATCCTATTTTTTCCTTTCTGAAGGAATGATTGCAATGCTAATGTGTTTGTGTTTCACAGTAGATTCTACAAAGAAATATTGTAACTTTTCAAAAACAAAAAATTGATTTGTTTGATTTGATAAGTTAACAATATTAATTAGGCCTTTAATTAATTATCGCTCCCACTATTTTATTCAAATTGATAACCCTATATTTCATCAAATCATGAGTCACCTTTGGCCGATCGTCCACAACTTGACTATTTAGGTAAATAACATTTGTTAATTGCATATCATGCAACTCTTGGATAGATGGTGTGACAACTCTTTGTCATTGACCATTTTTATGCTTCTAGGTGCTTATCCCATTAAGGTCACCTAGTTAAGCCTAAATCAAAAGCCAACACGATAGAATATGCACTCTACTTTGGCAGATCTACATATCTACCATCACACTTCTACGAGATAGACGACACACCATGCTTTGGCATAACCTATGCTTGGCTGATCAAGCTTTTCATGTGTACTGCTTATGGAAAGCATCTTAGACTTAATATTTATTGAGGAATTTTATATATAAATACATATACATGTCCAATCACCACATACTTATAATACATATCATATACATGCTATAACCACAAACGAGAACATGCAATAATTAAAACACACAAGCAATGGTTATGGCCATTCTATTGTAATTCATTGGAGCCACAAGGAATTACTACCACCTAGGGTCCACATCATATGCAACCTGTTGTTGATGAAAATCTATGCTTGAACCGATCTAGGTTGATCGGTTCAACACTTGAACCAGTTGGCTCGCCTCCTGGTCACTCGGTTGGACTCTTGAAACAGTCGTATGGTCTTCAGGTTCAATCGACGTCTGGATTCCTCCAGCCGATTGGTTCATCCTCTTATCATCTGACCTCCTCAGTCCTCTAGTTGATCAATTTGTCTCATGAGCCAGTCAGTTCGCCTTTGTGTAGAATTTCTTCTCACAATGATACATAAATTAAAACTATCCTATTTCTTATCACATTGTAAAAGGGAAAACCTCAATTTAAGTTCGAGGGGAAATAGGAAGAACAACATTAATTTACATTTGGAAAGGAGAGAGTGGCTCAGTATGCAGACTGAGTAACAAAAGGAATAAACAATCATAACCATGCACACACAGATCTAGGGTTATTGGCCATAAACCATGCTTCACATCCACCATCAAAACCAATTTTTAGGGTGACACGTGTAAATTGCATATATTTCATATATATATATATATATATATATATATATATATATATATATATATATATATATATATGTGTGTGTGTGTGTGTGTGTGTGTGTGCGTGTATTAGTTTGTGGAGCGTATGTGGTGACTAATCAGATATACACATTAACCAATTTAATATTCACACTGTATGCAACAAAATAAATATGATCATATAAATTTAGATCGTAGATACACTGTGAATTGATGTGGTTCTCATACCAATGTAGGGAAATCAAGGCGGCACATAAGGCATCAGAAGCAAAAATTTGAAGTATGATTCCCCTGGATAGCAAGATCGGTACAACAATAATGTATCTAGGAAGAAAATTTTGTAAGGTTATACCTAGTCCTACAACAAGTCCAACGACATTACCCTTACTGATAGGCCTCTTCTTCTTCAGGAAGTAACACACTCCTTGAGCAACAACAACACTTGAATAATCATCTCCACTGACCTCTTAGTGTAGCACCATGGACATCGATTAATGGTGTCCTCCTAAAGGCATACAATGGCCTTCTACCTATAGAGTAGTCCATGCGGACCATCAAGAATTCCATGTTGTGCTACTAGAGTCAACGAGAAGGAGTTGTCCCTTTCTAACGTCAATCTGCTAGGATTGATTCACTCTCCCGCAATTGTCTATCCCTTACTATCCCTCCCTTTATTGGGTAAGACTTGCTCAGACTCTTTATTGGTTACCACAACTAGAGATGACAACAATTTGTTGGAGGTAATTTTTGTGTCTAGGAAGCCCCCAATACCCCTCTTTTTACAGGAGAGACAGGGTTAGGGTTCCCAGTTATTGTGGGAGTTAAAAGAGTCAAATTCACGAATTTTCTAGAACCTGCACACGGTGAACCAGTCAGTTTGCACACCCAACCGGTCAGTTGGTGAGCGATTCAGTCGGTTCGCTAAGCAAATTGGTTAGTTTGCTAAGTGAATCGGTCAGTTTGTATAGTTTCCTATTATGAATCAAATTGGTAATCAATGTACGATTAATGCACAACATGATGTCAACATCAATCCTTGATCCAATCAAATTGGCAATCAAATCAGGCAGTTCATCCCATGAATCGGTCGATTGGGATATGTGAACCGATTGATTTTCTATGTGAACCGGTCAATTCACTATGTGAATCAGTCATCTCATTCCCTTGTTCATCCATTGATCAGTCAATGTTGATTCCAATTCACCTAACACTCCAATCGATTAGTTCAAAACTTGAACCGGTCGGGTCAAAGTCCAGTCAGTCAATTTTGAACCTCAATTGTTTAATTGAATACCTAAACACCTTTAGCAATCAAATCAAACATCATTCATGAATATACTCCTTTAATACAAGTGCATTTGTAGGTCTAGAATTACATTGGTAGTGAATGTCCATAACAAACTTATGACATCACAAGTAAAGAGTGGCATCTAGCAACACATTATTGCTACCCAAACAATTCAAAAAGTTGAAGAACAACTTCAACCTACAATCTGTGATTAGTGTTACTATGATCGTATAGATCCTTTGTCTCTGATATCTGGATTGAACTAGAGGTATGCAAACATCATCCTCTGAATGTTCAATCCATATTAGTTGAATAAGAGCAGACTGTTTGAGATGAATCTGAGTCCACGTATCACATATTGAATCACATGAGTACGGGCATACATTTCTTAGGCTCGGTTATCAAGAGGCCCTAGATATCAATCTCCTATACGAGGGAGAAATCCTATCTACATCACTCACACTCTATCCCCATGTGTCACAGTGCACCCAATCATCACCTTTATGGCTCTCGTTGTCTCTAGAAGCATGATGAGGAGTCCTTGGTGGTATGAGTGGACTACATAGAGGTATGAAGGTTGTCTCCATCATACTAGGAGAACACAATTATTCTCCATCCATCATGCTGCACTAGGAGGCCATTACTGACGACTGTTCATGTGCTACTTGAAAGAAGAAGTACAAAACATTGTGAGGATTGGCGCTGGACTTGCTCCTAGACCAGGTAAATACGTCACAAACCCTTTTCCTAGATATATCGTTGTTGACACAATCTACTGGCTCATGATTCAGGCATATTTTTATTGCATACGATGCAAATATCTAAAATGATTAATGTGCATATCTAATTAAATACCACATACAATCCCAATATATATGATGTATATGCAATCAATACATGTTACCCTAAAATCATTTTAATGGTAGACGAATGTGTGGTTATGGCCAAAAAACCCTATGGATGTGTGTGTTTGGTTGTTTGATTTCTTTCCTGTTGTTACTTGGTTTGCATACCAAGCCTCTATATTTCTTTCCAAATGTAAACTAATGCTCTCCTTCCTATACTCCCCTTGAATGTAACTTGAGGTTCCCTTTTTACAATATAATAAGTTAATAGGAAAGGATAGTTTTAATTTCTATTTTGGGAAAGAGAAGACATTCTGCACCAGATGAGTCGACCAAAGGACCAAGGAGGATAGCTGATAGGAGGAGCCAATCGATCGAATGATGGCCTAGCCGATTGACTAGAGGAGTCCAGTCAACCACATGAGCCATAACCAGTCGAGCGACCAATAGAAGCCAATCAACAGACCGACAGTCCAACCGATCGACTGGAGGGTCCAGTCGGTCGGCTGGCATGTTGCAACAACATATTTTCCAATGCAATTTCTACATGTTATGTGAACCTTAGGTGGTAGCAATTCTTTGTGGCTTAAAAGAATTGCATTAGTATGGCCATAAGCATCACTCGTATGTTTTATGATTGCATGTTTTATTTTTGGATATAAGATGTATATGATACATATTATAAGTATGTAGTAATTGGAAATGTATATGTATTTGTATATGAAATAAATTAATAAGTATTAAGTCTAAGATGCTTTCCATAAGTGATGCACATGAAAATCTTGATCGTCTAAGCATAGGTTACTCCAAAGCATTGATGCACCCTCTATCTCGTGGAAATGTGATGATAGATATGTGAGTTTAGCAAAGCAGGGTGCATATTCTATCATGTTGGCTTTTGGGTCAGGCTTAACTAGGTGAACTTAATAGGATTAAGTGCCTAGAAGCATACATATGGATTGTGACAAGGAGTTGATCACATAATGTATCCAAGAGTTGCATTTAGATGCAATTGGCAAAAGATGGCCACCTAAACAATGAAGTTGTGGGCATTCAACTAAAGCTGACTCATGATTTGATGAAATATAGATCTTGGCTAACTAAAAGGATGTACACTACAATCTTCCAAATTGATAGTGAGGGATGCCAATTTGAACAATATAGTAGGAGCGATAATTAATAAAAGGCCTAACTAATATCAATAATATTATCAGATCAAATCAAAAGTATTTTGAGAAAAATTGTAAAATTTTATTTTTGTAGAAACTAATGGCAAACACAAACACATTCCCATTATGATCGGTCCTTGAGAAGGACAACCTAAATGAGAATAACTTCCACAATTGATTTAGGACGTTGAGAATAATCTCACTTAAGAGCACACACTCTATGTCTTAAAGACATGAGAGCTAAAGGAACCTGCTCCCACCACGCCTAAGACTGATAGGGATGCTTACAAGAAGCACTCTGGAGATGCCATGAATGTCAAGTGTCTGATGTTGTACTCAATGAAGTATGAGTTGCAGAGACAACATGATAACATGGATGTTATTGAGATGGTAATAGATATTAAGAACATGTACCAAGATAAAGCGAGGCAAGAGAGATATGATGCCTCAAAGGCATGGTTCAAGTGCAATATGGCTGAAGGAGATCCAATATGTCCCCATACACTCAAGTTATTTGGGTATGTAGAAAACCTTGCTAGACTGGGATTTCCCTTAGGCCAAGAGTTGGCTACATATGTGATTCTGTAGTCCCTGTCAGAATCATACAACCAATTTTTAATGAACTACAACATAAACAATTTTGAAAAGCTGAAGTTAGAATTACTTGCCACGTTGAGGACAACTAAAGAAAGATGAAGTAGGACAAAACCAAATATGTGATGATGATCAGCAGAGGCAAAGAGAAGTCCAAGGATAAAGGCAAAGCTAAGAAGAATTCTAAAGCTAGTCAGAAACCAAAGTCTTTTACATTGAAAGCTAAGGGAGGAGTGAATAAGAAATGGAAGTGCCACCACTATCACCAGTCTGGAAATTAAAAAAGGAACTGCCCTCTTTATATAGAGGAACTTAGGAAGAAGAAGGAGATAGAGATCTCTAGTTTAGTACCCGAGAAGAAGTAAGCTAGAACTATGCAGCGCAAGAGTTGCTTCCACTACAGTTGGAATCTTTCATTCATCTAATGGGTATGTAATAGAATTAGTGGATTGATACCATTTACCTGTCATTAATGAAAAACATCATGTATCTTGTGTGGACAATAATTTTATGAATAATCGATGTATTGTTTTAAAATAGAAGATCTTATTTGGCAGTGCCCTATGTCTTGTAGTCTATACTCGATAGTTCTAAAGACAAATATGTATAACACATATACTGAATGACTCAATGACTCAAACAATGGATACCTATATTATTGTCATCTAGAGCACATAAATGGAAATGTATTTCTAGAATCCATAAAGATGGTCATCTAGACTCTTTTGGTTTTTGAACCAATAGAGACATGGGAGTCTTATTTGTTAGGCAATATGAAGAAAGAATCTTTCACTATAAGTAGTGGGAGAGTGAGTATTCTATTAGGTCTCATATATATATATATATATATTGATGTATATAGAGCTTTTAGAACAAATGCTAGAGGTGGTTACCAATACCTCATTATATTTACTGATGATCTCAGAAGGTATGGAAATTTGTACTTAATGAATTACAAGTCTTAATCTCTTGAAGTGTTCAAGGAGATCATGAATGAATTACATAACCATCTTGGTAAAGGTATTAAAGCACTTCAATGATCGATGTGGAAAATATTTTGAACCAAGAGTTTGAGGACCTTCTAGGAGACCGTTATAATGTATTGTAATGAATCCACTTGAAACTTAATGATGTATCAGAAAAAAGGAATCACACCCTGTTAGTCATGGTGCAATCATTAATAAATCTAGATGATCTTCCAATTTCTTTTTTGGCACATGCTTTACATTAAAACAATGTACCATCTAAAATGGTTAAAAAAACCATATGAGATACGACACAAGAAGTGTCCCGATATATCTTTTATAAAGATTAGGAATGAAAGAATATGTAAGAAAATAGTTTCTAGAAAAGCTTTGTTCACCAATGTTATTTTGTTGAATACTACTTTATATTCCATCTGACAGCAAAAGTGCTTGTTTCCAGAATGGATATATTCATAAAAGAGGAATTTAGTTCAAAGGAATTAGTGGGAGAAAAAGTAGAGCTTAAAAAGTCCAAGACCAACAAGAAAAACATTGAACCTAAAGAGGTACAATAGGAATAAGGAGAATCACAAATTATGGTGGAATCTTAAGTTCCTTATGTAACACAAAACCTAGTAGATCTAGTAGAACACACCTTGATCTTGAAAGATTAGGATATATAATGGATCAAGAAGGCGGTAAGTTGGTCATAGACGATGAGCCAACAATATACCTAGAAGATATTGAGGGATCATAGTATGAGAAATGGCTTGAAGCCATTGTATCCGAGATGGAATCCATGTACAACAACAATGTATGACCTTAGTGGATCCACCTGAAGGGGTAAAACCCATAGGGTGCAATTGGATCTTCAAGAAGAAGACTGACATGGATGGTAATGTACAAACCTATAAGGGGATAGTGGTCACAAAGGATTTTAAACAAGTTGAAAGTGTTGAACATGATGAAATCTTTTCACCAGTTGCCATGGTTAAATTCATCATGATCCTGCTTGCCACTGTATCTTATAATGACTATGAGATTTGACATATGGATGTACAAAAAAACACATTCCTTATCGAGAATATTCAAGAGGATGTGTGCATGACACATTCTGAAGGTTTTATAAATCCAATTAATGCAAATAAAGTCTGTAAGCTACAAAGGTCAATCCATGAATTGATGCAAGCATCTTAGAGATGGAATCTTTTATTTGACAAGATAGTTAAAATGAAGATGTTCTGTGATTACAAGAAATTAGTGGGAGTATATTTATCTTCCACATAATGATGAAGAATTGCATCCTTATCCTATAAATGTTTAAAACTTGAACGAGAAGTGCCATCTCTAGGAAGAACTTAGGCAAATCATACTATATCTTATAAATCTAGAAATCTTGTTGACCTAAGTAAGAGTACATACATTGGCAAGATGCCGAAGGGGTTCAAAATACATGACTTAATGAGACAAAATTTGTTCATGTCCCATGGAACTAGTCTCTCAAGATCCTAGTGTGCCAATTCTTGTAAAGAACGGGAAAACATGAGTATGATGACATATGCATTCACAATTGGATCTATCATGTATGCAATGTTATGTAATCATCCTATTGTCTCATATGTATTGGACGCAATGAGCAAATATCAGTCAAATCCCAATGAAAGTTAGTAGACTACCATAAAGAACATTCTTAAGTACTTGAGAAGCACTAAGGATCAATTCATTATTTATGGTGTTAAGGAAGAGTTGGGTGTAAAGGGTTACGCCGATGCAAGCTTCCAAAATGACAAAGAAGATTAACTGATCACAATCTAAATTTGTGTTTTGACCTTAAAAATAAGAATTGTAAGCTAGATAAGTTCCAAGCAAGAGAAAATTGTTAATTCTACCATAGAAGTTGAGTACCTTGCTATTTTAAACTCAACAAAGGATAGTGTATTGATCAAGAAGTTCATTTAGATGAACTTGTGGGAGGTTCAAACTACTGATGACACAGTAGAAGTATTGTGACAATAATGGAGATACTAGATAGGTAAGGAATCCTAGATAACACACTATGACATTTCATCTCAAATGAGTGGTCTTACAGTGAGGAGATGTAAAGAATTGCAATGTATCGACTAGAAGCAAACATTTCTAACCCGCTATAGAATTACTTATGCAACAAAAACATGATGGACATGTTATGAGCAAGTGGGAGTCTGTTGGTATGTATGCCCATAGACAATCATAGTGATTGTAATTGGGCATTAGATACCTGATTTGATAATTATAATGGTAAAATTCATCTATTATGATTGTCTCAATTATGAGATGATGACATATACATAGTAGATGTCTAAATATGATGTTACTCGATGACATATGTTTCTAGGTTTAGGACCTAGACGATGAGATCATATGTATGGTAAGACTACATGCATCCTTATTATGTCCCTAGTCGGATATTAATGCAGAAGAAAAATAGAAAACAATAATATATAAGACTAGAGTGTGTGTTGACTGATGACAAAGTCTCATTAGCCATGATATGGGATATCAAGTCAATCACACAGACACATGTTAGAGAACAGTGTATCAGATAAACCCACCTTGAGAGTGATAGATGGAGACCATGGAATGGTAGTCAGAATCATCTCACACGGTGATAGTGGTGATTGTGGTTCTTAGACTTGAAGTCATTACACTAATCACATGTTGTTTGATGTATTTTGACATCATCCAACATAGCCTTGAATAAGTGTTGCCATAAAGGTGATGCTTGAGTGCATTGTGACACATGCGATTGATTGTGAGGGATGTAGGTGGTATGTGTCCCTCCTAAAAGAGATTTATATCTTGGACACTTGATAAGTAAGACCGAGAAATGTATGGACATACTCATGTGACTCAATATAAGATATGTGAACTCACATGCATCTCATATAGTCTTCTCTAGTTCAAGGAACATGGATTGAACATTGAGAGGATGACGATTCCATGCCTCGAGTTCAATATGGATATTAGAGACAAAGGAACTATATGATCACTATAACACTAATCATGGATTGTAGGTTGAATTTGTTCTCCAACTTTCAAATTACTTGGGTAGCAATGATGTGTTGCTAGATACCTCTCATTGCTTGTGATGTCATAAATTAGTTATGGACATTCAGTTATAAGATAACTTGGGATCTATAGGGTCACAAACATAGGATGCACCTAGAATAGAAGTTTACTCGTGAATAAGGTTTAACTTGATTACTCAAGTGTTTATGTATTTAATTTATACAACATTGGCTGAAAATTGACTGACTGAGAAAGTGAATGGACCGACTCAAGTATTGAGTCTACCGAGTCAAGTGTCAAATCAATTTGAACAACATTGATTTTACATTAGCTGAACTGGAATGTGAATCGACCAATTTAGAATCTGAACTGACTGATTCATAGTGTGAATTGACTAGTTGAGTGATCAATAAAACTGGATCGAGGATTGATGCCGACGTCATATTGTGCATTAATCCTCACATTGAAAGACAATATGCTTGTGAATAGGAAATATAGTGAATCGACCCATTCAAGTGTTGATTCATTTGATTCACATGCGAACCGATTGATTCACAATATGAACCGATTGATTCATGACTTGCAACAACCAAAAATTCATGAATATCTGTCTCATTGACTTCCGATTGATCTAGAAACCCTGACCCTAGCCATCTTATAAATAGAGGGGTAGTTGAGGCTTTTAGGAGACACAACTAACCCTAAAAAACGTTGTCCTCTCACAATTGTGGTAACATGAGAGCCCCAACAGTAAGGGAGTGCAAGTCAATGCTAGCACATTGACGTTGAAGGGATAACTCCTTTCCTTTGGCTCTAGAAGCGCAACGAGGAGTTCCTAGTGGTCTGCGTGGACTACTTAGAGGTGTGGAGGTTGTCACCATCATACTAGGAGAACATCATAGTGTTGCACCAGGATACTATTGCTGACAAATGTTCGCATGCTACTTGAAAGAAGAAGCACAATACGTTGTAAGGATTCTTTCTTGACTTGCTCCAGGACCATGTATATACCTCACAAACCCTTTTCCTAGATACATTGTTGTTGACGTGATATGTTGGTTCAGGATTCAGGCAAAGTTTTTGTTTTCGTTGCCTTATCTACTGCCTGATTTACCAATGAATACTTGGTTGATTGAATTTGCACTTATTTTCTTGGAAATTAAGTCATCCCTAAAGAAAGGCACGTGGTTACTTATGGATAATCACTCTTATAAAATTCTAATGTTTTCTAAAGTTTCACGAGTGTGTTGCCATTGATCAACTTGGTTGTTTATTTATTTTCTGCAAACTATAAGGCCCTACATGTATCACCTATTAGGAACATAACTTGTTCAAACCCAAAATTCTATCTCTGGAAGGTTGAATCTTGAGTGGTGATCCCCCCACACAAAAAAAGTCATTATGTAGATGACTATGACCAATCCCAAGAGGGAAGGTCACACATAGGTCAAGCCCCAGAAGGGAAGGCCGGAATGACACCAAGCCCCAATTTGGATAAGTCCACTACAGGGACAAAACCCCATGAGAGGGTATACCACAAAGATTGAACAAATTAAGGTTTGAGAAGTTATAACAGAAACTGCATGTTCAATTATTTGAAAATAATTGATGATATTGTTGTTTATGTTGTTACACCTACATGCACATAATTTTTCTTGCACCACATACCCAATATAGAGATATACACCACATTCTGATTGTCAACATTTTAGGTTAAACTACAAATCATCTGTTGATATGGACAACTTTGAGAAGATGACACTAAGAGAAAATATGGCTAAAGTATTATGGAAGATTGTAGATAGATTTACTTTATGTTTCAACATTAGTTTCCCTTTGAACTCCTCAGAGGAGATTCTATCTTCATGTTATTATTAAACTCTTTTCCATTCAATGAAATTACTAGTTACTATTGGTTATTTGCTAAACCTGAATCCTATAATTTTGATAATGTCTCTTGTCCTATTGGTATGTCTTAATTGGGGATAACATGGGGAGGAGTCGTTGCAACAACTTCTACCAATTGCATATAATGAAACCCTTGGATGGATGGGGAACAACCATTCTTAAATTCCATCATTTGGAACAGCCATCTGCATGCCTCTAGGTTCTCAATCCTATTAAGATCACCTAGTTAAGCCAAACCCAATCGTCAATACTGATAATACCATGTACCCTATTTTTGCATACCCACACGTTTACCCCACACCTCACCAAGATGGATAATGCACCTCTCTTTGGATAATTCACATAAATCCATTGAGGCCTTGATGTGTATCACATGTTGAAAGGTAGAATAGGCTTAATGAGGGATTCTATATAATACATATACATACCGAATAAACACATATATATTATATCATATATACAAACAACCACCACAAGAGATAAAGATAAGATGCAATGATTATGATCTCCTAGCACAATATTTCCAAGATATTGGAATATGGAGGTTATCTAAGGTTTTTTTGCATCAAATGCATGAACAAAATATGATGAAACCTTGATCCTTGGATTCTTCATTCACAAGCATCCACCATGGATGATCCATCGTTGTTGATGATTATTTTGCATTCATCCTTATTCATGTCCACTTTGTTGTACATTCTATATCCTAGAATATCCTAAAACTATTACATCATATGTAAGACAAAGCTCGAGTTACACTTGAGGGGAATAATGTGGGAAGGCTTTACACATAGAGAAAATAGAGAAGACACATCATGAAATATGTATTAAGAATTACAAATAATCAACATGAAGAATCAATCACAATCAGGGTTTGCCATAATCATGCATCACACACAAAAAGAAACCATTGTGAGGCATCACTTTGGATTTGTAGATATATACATATATATATTATTATATCATAATATGATCATGGGGATATTAATCAGGACATTCCCATTAACCACATTTGCAAATTAATCAATTTCATCATATGAAATATACATGTTATCATCATCTGACGACAAGAACTCGAATCATAATAAAAAATCTGGTAAACATCATTAGATGTATACCACTGTAGGAATCTCAAAAATAGAAAATGTAGCAAAATATTTTTTTCCCAAGTATCCTTCAAAAAGGATCCATCTAATGCAACAAAACCAGATTAGGGTATACAAGTTTATACCTCATCGTGGAAGAAGTTTTAGCAATTCAACTTGTAACACTTAGTGTAGATCTAGACCTTCCAATCTATGCCTCCATCGAATCTTGCTTAATCAACAATCATTACATCTTTCCAGGGTTTTTGGCACTTAGGGAGTCACCTCAGGATGCGTGCAAAAAACCATTTTTCTATTATATAATCACAATGATCCATGGGTGAATGTAGGTGGATAATCATGGCAATTTGTCGGCTATTTGCATAAATCCCAATGTCATAAAGAAGGCTCTGTTGAGCCCAAATTTGACCCCAAAACCACTCCCGATGGATCAAGATGTTCTGCCGTGGACATGCACAACGGATGGCACTATTGTGGTAGATCACGATGTTCTACCAAGGATTTTCTTCAATTGTGTGTTGTGCAGATCATGTTATTCCACCATCCACGTCTGCAGAGGATGGCGTCGTTCCGCTATCACCTTGATTTACATGCTGTTAATGGAATCTTCATCCATAATGACTTCATTGTGGAAACTCATCTCCACAGTATCCATGTAAGTGATCAAAGATGTCTAGAGTTTCTAGTCTCTACCTCTCCATCTTTCTCTCTCCAAGTCACTCTTAGGGTCTCTCAAACCTTGGAGGCAACAATGAGAGAATTTGAGTGCATGCCTTGAAGGCCTCCTCTCATACCACATATATTGAGGGGTTGAGAGCCACGATTTCCTAATCCATGTTTGGCCAGGTTGTGGACTCCCTGACTTATGGAGACTTATTTCTTAAGTATGGGTCCATATTTTGTTCCAATCCTTGAAACTTACTTTCATGTTCTTGTATTGATTATAAAAATTACAATAAGGTCCAATTCAAGCTTTCCTCAATCTATCTCTATGCATGTGACCCTATAGGCACCATAGTACATTGTCTAATGGATTCACTAATCAATATTATGATCCATAAGCAATGAGTGGTGTCTAGTTACACATAATTGATACCCAAGTAGTAGGATTAGTCAAACAAGACTAAAACAACAATGACAAGTGTTACCATGTTATATAATCCCTTTTGTCATTGATATCCAGATTGAACTAGTGGCATGGACACATCATCCTCATTACATTCAATCTAAGTTCCTTGATCTCCAAGTAGACTAGCAAGATACATATGATCTCAGTATCACATACTAACTCACATGATCATGGCCATGCCTTTCTCTAGTCTCACTTATCAAGAGGCCTTGGATATTGCTCCCATTAAATGGGAGGGACAATTACCTTCAACATCACTAACAATGAAAATCATGATTCTCATCACACCCAATCACTACATTTATGGAAACCTTCTTCAAGATCATGTTGGGCACTGTCAATACATGATGGTTGTAATTATCACCATTGTAGTGACTTTAGGTAACATGACCACAACACCAATATCACATTTGACGATCAATTATGACTATCATATAATGGTACATGTGTCACTCTCAAGGCAAGTTTTCCAGTACACTTGTTCCTTAACAAGTACCTATGTGTCTAACTTGGTATCCACTACTGATGACCCACATGATATGGTCATCAATCACCACATATACTACTCTCACATGTAATATTGTTGTAGGATCGTCAATAATACTTGACTGAAATTTAAGAATATTGTTCTTATCATCAATTAGGATCTCATGTTCAAGTCACATATTTGAAATTCCATGGCTTCAAACCAATCAATATAAGGACACTTATTATGTAATTTAATACTACAATAATATAATGTGCATCAATAAATTGGAATTTCCCTTATTAATCAAATAAAAAGTATAAATACCTATCATATAGTGATTGGATTCTAGGGCATATACACCAACATAAGTCATTGATGATTTGGGTATTATAGGGTTACTAAGGTACAAGGGGTGTAGTTGGGTATATCTTAAACCTTATTTGGTGATTTCTAGAGAATCAAGTATACTAGCATTTAATTAATGGAGTTGAGGTATCTAGAGTTAAGATATCATATTTTGTATGTTAAACATTATGTTAGATCCATTGTGGTAGATGCTATCTTGGTCTTACATTTGTTGACAATATAAAATATTTTGGTGATGTAAGGGCTATATCCTAATCATTATCTCCCAATATTGATCAGGTTGATGCATATTCATCACCTTCTCATCATGTTTTCTAGATTAGTTTTACATATTTCTTTGTTGATTGCATCATGTTCTACTTAGTTTCATCAAATTTGTTCTTATTCTCAAATACTAGGATTTTGACTAAATTTCTTGCTCATATGCAGAGGAAAGCACACACTGACTCATAAGTAATAGAGATTTCCTTTTGTGGCTCATGTTTAAGATATAGGAACCTATTCATAGCAGATTGGGGCTAAATAGAACAAGCTGGGTATGTAGATCAAGCAATATGCCCTGTTGGTTGGTCGAACAACATCCACATCCATGAGTTTTCCATACTAAGCATCAAATCAATCAATCTCCTTCAGTGATCAGCTGATTAGAAGGTCATTAAACTTTATAGTGCTATAATGAATTTTCAAGATGAATAAATGACCAATACACTCCCTTGGTTGATTGATTCACATGTAGGAGAGTTCCTCAAGAATGGTGTTGATCAAACGACCCACCTTGTTGGTTGTTTGACCAATCCAAATTGTATCCCAAGTCAAAATCCCACAACAACCTCAATTTTCTAGTAGATAGGCTGATCATTTGGGATTAAGTGATGCATCGATTCTTCAGAATAATTACCAGAACAAAGATTGGACAATCAATCTTATTGTTCGGCCAACCAGAAGTCCATCATTCATGTTTCCAAGTTGGTGATCATCTGAGCAAACCACATGGTCATCCGATCAGCACTACAAATAAAGCAAAATTTTACAGCCTCCGATAGAGACTATTTTACAACAAAAAGGGAGGCCCAAATTAATGATAACTACATTCCATTCACTCTTACTCCAGAGCATGTTTTAGAGAAGGGATAAAGAGGGAAAGGCAAAGAAGAAGACCATCCTAGTAGAGTCTTTAGACTTGTCATGAACGGAGTGGATATTGAAAGTCAAATACCTCTAGTTACTTCTTTCTTCTCTATTTGTGACATGATCTCTCCTCTCTCTTCTTGTATCTATGTTCCTTCCATGAAAATGAGCAAGTAATCATTCTTTTTGGGGAATGGGGAGTAGCCTCGTCACCCCTAATCTATCTTAATTGTTATCAAACTCAAATTTTCTCATTATGTTAAACTGTTCTTCATTTATTTTATTCTCACTTCTTGAATTGATCTCTCAAGTAGAATGTTTGATATGATCCCAAGCGTAGAGACCACAAGAAATAGTATTAGATTATGAAATGAATGCAAATAATTCTAAAGGTGATCACATAAGGGATCCTAGGACAAATGAATCATGAAACATAGGTAACAAGACCTTGAGACCATGTGGAATTTAGTCCTGGTGCAATTTCCATTTTTCAAGGAGGAGAGTTCAATTAGTTCTAGTTTAATTATTAAGAATATTGAGTTTTAATGATTGGGATTTGTATGTAGCTGATGGCGGTAAAAGTCAGGTAGCCCAATGTTTCTTTATATTGATTTAACCCATATTTCAATCTATTCTTTTCCTTGAAATATTTAATTAAATCATTAGTTCATAATCATCCTCAAACAACCAATTTTAAATATTGTTCTTAATGATTGGTTCCAGATATGATTTCTTAAAAATGTTGTCTTTTGGATTCGACCCTTTACTAAACTGTGATTGATTAGTCTGCTTGTGGGTGAGTTAGTTGTTATTGTGATAAAGGTTTTAAACCTATGACAATTCTTCTTAGGGAATTTGTGCGTGAAATAAAATATAAGAAATTTTTGATGTCGTTTCCAGGGAAAATGGAATAGCCTTCAAACCCAAATTGTATTGGATAATTAGGATTTTCTTTTCTAGTAGTTATCTATTCTTATCTACTTGAAATTATCCATTCTCAATGTTTTAAATTATCAATTCTCTTTTAAGGTATTAAAGCTGCATGTGATACTCCCAAAATGTTGTCTCTACACTCTTTAAGTTTGATCTAGAGATTGACATGACCTTTCATTGCCTAAACTAAGCTTTCTGAAATAGGATGGACAAGGAAGAAATAAATGGTAGGGTGAATCAGGCTCTGGCCGACCATAGAGAAGCCCTTATCTAAGAAACAAGAGCAGCTATAACTGTCAATATAAGATCTAGAGAGACAAAGACACTTGCAGAATAATAATGAAAACAACTTAGGGACTTCTTTGTTCCTAAGCGTACTGATGTATACCATCTCATGGTGCCTCCCTCCATCATTTCCCCATAGTTTGAGACCCACACATAGTGGATCATCAAGCTATAGAGCAGTGCTTCACTGGGAATAGAGGCGATGATTGTCAAGATCACCTAAATTGATTTACTAATATTTGTGCTTAGAACAAGCAACCTAACATTTCTAAAGACACCCTTAAACTCTAACTGTCAAGTACTCTTTGACAGACAAGGCACAAAGTTGGTACAGTTCCATCAAGGGAAAGAACATCACGACATGGGAGGGTTTCCAGTCCAAATTCTTAGAGAAGCATTATTTGTTGTCCCATCCTTACCAAATTAGGAGTTAGATTGTGTAGTTCAGCATGGTCCGAGGCGAGTCCCTAACTAAGGCTTGGGAAAGATTCAAGGAGCTACTACATCATTGCTCACACTTCCAATTAATAGAGAATTTTTATAGGGGTGTTTTTGACGACAAAAAGGAGTTCCTAGATTCCTCATACATAGGAAACTTCATGGTCTAAGACTTTGATAATACTTAGGAACTTGCCAAAAGAGATTTTGAAAATATGTCTTGATACTATTCCAATTGTGGACAAGGAGGTCTCCTCAAAGTATCCAAACCAAAGATAGTTCATAATTCAAATCTCTAGATGAATCCCTCAAGAACCTAGCCTCGAAGAATGACAACCTTGAGACCTCTTGCAATACATATGAAAAAGAGGACAGTCACAACAGTTGCAATAGTAAGTCAAGTCCACATACCTCTTTTGTGATTTTTATAAGGCCAACTCTCAATTTCTAGCTCTTATATAATGTAATGGTGAACAATACATAGGTGCAAGAAGAACAAGGACAAATGGAGGGCCTCAACTCTATCCACAACATTGGTGGCCAAGGCTACTTCAACCCGAACTAAACTAGAAACCATCCAGATTTCTAGTATGGGAATCTAGTAGGAGTAGAGAATGCATCGCAACAACGGCCAACTCCAATAAACAATCATGGTTGTGGCCCTCCTAGGTTTGAATATAATCAACAACAAAACTTCAGGAACACAAGGCAATTTCCAGGGCAATTTTTAGAACTTTGGTTACAATCAAGGGCAATAATTTCAAAATGGAGACCAAGCACCACAATACCACGACCCACTCCTTCTCCTTCCATAGATGACACGTTTTCAGCCATTGAGACAATCCTTAAATATCACTCATCCATGATTTCCACCCAATAGATCATGCTTTCCAATCAATAAGCTTACCAAAAATCTATTGATTATCAGTTGGCCTTGTTATTTGCTTCCCTACACCCTATGCAAGATGCTTTGTTGGGAAACCTGAGAAAATACAAAGCATCAACTAAAGGTTATTTCTACACGTTTGGACAACGTGCTTGCCCTCCCTCCAGTGAAACCTTGCACGATTCCTATTGACTTTGGGTATGATGATATGATGATTGTTAAGAAGGAACATGTAAAATACATAGTTGCAGATATTAATGCATGTAAAGCTACTAGTGCTTCAAAACCATGGGTTGATTTCATTGAGTCTGATGCACCATCTTACAAGACAAGACCTCCCTATCAAGCACGTCTCAAGAGTTACCGATATTGATGCAAGTTAAGCTATTAGTGCTACGAAAGCACAAGTTGATTTTGTTGAGTTTGACACACCCTCTTACAAGTCAAGGTCTCCCTATCAAGCAAGTCTCAAGTAAATAAGACTGGATGCTAGATTCATAAGAATCAAGGAAACTATGAACAAGCTTCATATGGACATCCCTTTCTTGGATGGCCTTAATGAAATTCTAGCTTAGCATATATATATATGTATATGTATGTATGTATGTATGTGTGTCTTTATATATATATATATATATATATATATATATATATATATATATATATATATATATAGAGTCAGGCTAGTGTACACTCGAGTGTACCGGAGGCACTGTACACCTCAGTCATTTTTGAAGATGCAGTAACTTTTTGAAAAATATAAACCATTGATCTTCTTAATTATCATAAGAGCATACTATATAATAAATTTTGGCTCATTTGGACACTTATAGGTCATGCATCTAAAGGAGGCAAAAATCATGCATTTCAAATTAGTTTTGTGCGTCGATTTTTTTATCCTTGGATGAGTGACTTACACTCATCCAAATGAGTTCAAATTTTGTACGTGTCCTATTATTATTGTAACTATGAAGATCAATGGATTAGATTTTGGAAAAATATGGTCTAGATAGGCAAACACCATTGGGGTATACGACGTGATCTGTACACTCGAGTGTATTCTAGCCTGAATCTCTCTCTCTCTCTCTCTCTCTCTCTATATATATATATATATATATATATATATATATATATATATATATATATATATATATATATATATATATATATGAAAACTTTCTAGACTAAGAGTATACCACTAAGGAGTACAAGACAATAAATTAGAAAGAGAGACTTCTAACATCATCCTCAATAAAATACCTAAGAAGCAAAAGGATCTCGTTTCCTTCAGGATTTCTTGCTACCTTGGTACAAAACTTGCAAGAAGGGACTCGCTGATTTAGACGTTAGCATTTCATCATTCCATACAACTTATTCCAACAATTGGAATTTACTGAGATGCTTCCTACTTCCATGACTATTATGCTTGTAGATTCCTCCATGACAATTATGGGTATCATAGAAGATGTTCCAGTGAAGGTGGGCAAGGATGCCTATGTCCCTTGTGGCTTTGGGATTATGAATCATCAACAAGAATCTCTAGAATCCTCACATCTTCAACCAATTGTTCCTAGCTACTTCATGAGACTTGATTGATATAGAGGCAAGAACTATTCTTTTGGTCCGGTCAGAGTAGTCCGGGTGGTAAGAGCTTAGTAAGTGCCAATGAAGGACCTGAGTTCAAACCACACTGAAGGCACTATGTGAAGCATGCAATCCATGATGATTTGGCACTAGAGGGGGTGACCGGACCACACCCTCTCATGCCTTCAGAGTTTGTGATGCCAAGATCACTTGGGTGGGTTCTCTTAGTCACCAAAAAAGAACTATTCATTTGAAGTAAGGAAGGTAAACACTCAGATTCTAAGTATTTGAAAGAATGAAAGGCCCAAGCATCCATGATGAGGTTTTCTTGCTTGATTGTATTGACAAGATATCTCAGTTTTGACATGATTATGAAGTGACTGAAAACCCCTTGAAAACAACCCTCACCATTCCACACAATTCTGACTTTAATGATGAGCAAGTTAGCCAATGTTGATTTCATTTGGACTCCTTTGAAGAAGATCCCAAAGATAAATTTGAAGAGATGAAAATGATATCTATTGTTGAAGAGAAATCGGAACTAGCTAAGGATCCAGAGGTGAAGGCCCTACCTAAGGGTATGAAGTATTTTTTTTGACAAACAACAAATCTGTCTGGTGATTATGAATTCAGATCTCACACAAGAGTAAGAAGAAAAATTAATGATCAAGCTAAAGAAGGGAAATACAAGCTTGGGTTACAAAATGACTGATCTAACATGTGTAAATCAAACCATCTATATGCACAAGATCCCTATGGTAGAAGACTGCAAAACATCTAAAGAATCTAAATGCAAATTATATAGAAACATAAAAGAGGTCATTCATTTAGAGGTTATTAAATTAATCACAATAGGAATTATCTACCCCATTTCAGATTCCTCTTGGGCCAGCCCTATGTAGGTAGTTCCCAAGAAAGGTGGTATAAATGTCGTGAAGAATGACAAAAATGAGCTCATCTTCACCCGCACTATCACAGGGTGGAGGATGTTCATTGACTACAGGAAGCTGAACAAAGCTACAGGGAAGGACCACTTCACTCTCCCCTTCCATGATCAAGTCCTTGAACACTTGGCACATCAAGAACTTTTTTTCTATCTGGATAGAAACTTTGGCTCCTGTCAGATACATGTTCATCCTGATGTCCAAGACAAGACCACTTTCATATGCCCTTTTTCCACTTATGACTTTAGGAGATGCCCTTTGGTTTGTGCAAAGCTCCCACTACCTTGTAGCGTTGTATTTCCACCATCTTTGTAAGATTTATAGGAATTATAATGGAGGTGTTCACATATGATTATTATGCTTAAGGGGACTCTTTTGACTATTGTCTACATCACTTATCGCTTGTACTAGAAAAATATAAAGTACCACATATGGTGTTGGATCTGGGGATTAGGGGACTAAAATCACACTTCCAACTATAAAATGTTATCGATGCATACCATGGTGGGCAACAAGTAAGTCAATGCTATAATTACAAAATTAGAATAAAGATTGATACATTATGATAAGCATTTCGATCGCTTAAAAATATTCCTCTAGACATGCAAAAAAAGGTGAGTGAATTATTTGAGTGCATCGTAAGGGAAACCGACACCATGACTTCCACAACGACATGACTATATTTACAAATCACCAAGGAGATTTGCTGGTATGTATTTCTTAAAGATGACACCAAAAAAGGAGAATGACGAGTATGTTGCTCTGACTCCTTTACCACCAGTCACAACATCACTAGAAAAGCATATCACAATTATCCAAGCATGTGATGGTCCATTCTTATAGACACTCATGCTGATAGCTTGTGGAATGAAGGTCTTCATTGGTTTTCTTATATACAATGGAAGCATGATATTCACTCCACTCATTGTTGCACGCAAACATGGCATTGTTTTGCATCATAAACTGTTTGTTTTGATTTTGAGATGAGATCTTTTACAGTGGAAGCGTCTGATGAAGGATAAGAGTCCCGCATCCAGATCTGAGTGCCACTTTCAAATCTGAGTGCCACATAGCATATTAGGATGATTTGCTATTTTATTATGTTTTACAGTTTATTATGCTATTGTTTTAGTTTTATGATCTAAATGTAATGTTAGGGACTCACTGGTAAGTTCTTTATTAATTAGTTTTTAGTTCTTGTTTTAGTTTGGTCTTGAGAAAAAATAAGCCGATTAGGGCTTCCCGCATGTTATCTATATAATCCCATATCTAGGGATATGGTTGAATTATGAACTAAGTTTTATTTGCAAGATGGGCCTCATTAGTATGCCTCTAAGACACATGATGAAGTACAATGGAACTATGCCACACATGAGAAAGAGTTACTTGTCATTATGTATGCCTTGGAAAAATCCTATCATACCTATTTGGTTCAAAGGTGATTGTCTACACCGACAATGATGGCATCCTCTACTTGATGACAAAGAAGGATGCAAAGCCCAGATGATTCTTTATGTCCTCCTGTTACAAGAATTTGAATTGGAAATCCATAATAAGAAGGGAAGAAAGAACGTGGAAGTTGATCATTTCAACTGTATCCATCCTCTTGATAATATTGATACCCCAACTGATGATTATCTTCTTAGAATTAGCTCGTGAAGGCCTCTTCTGATATTCTATGGTTGATTGACTTTGTGAATTACCTTGTTGTAGGAGTTTTGCACACTAAATACATAAGCTACTCCAATAAGAAATTTTTACATGATATCAAGCATTACTAGTGTGAGGAGCTGTATCTCTTCCTCCTTGGTGTCAATCATCTATACTGAATATGTGTCTGTGAAGAAGAAGGGTACACAATCCTTGAGTAGTGTCACTTGGGTCCAACAAGTGATCACATGGGTGCTAAGAGGACATCCTTGAAAGTACTCCAGTGTGGATTACACTACTATCTTCAAAGACACTTATGAATACATTCTTTCTTGAGGTCAATGTCAGAGATCCAAAAACATTTCAAAGCATGATGAGACGCCTTTGACATCTTGGAAGGAGGTAGAGATATTTGGTGTTTCAGAAGTGGACTAGATGGGTCCATTCCCCCCTTCTTGCATCTACTCCTACATTCTTATTGTAGTAGACTATGTATCAAAGTGGTTTGAGGCAATCCCCATGGTCAAAAGATATTCCAAACATGTTATGAAGCTCTTCAAGGATATAAATTTCCCTAGGTTTGGGGTACCATGCACAATCATATTCGATGGAAGATCACATTTTTTTAAATAAGAAGTTTGAGCTTTTTCTGAAAAGATATCAAGTGCATAACCAAGTACATACACCATATGATCATCAAACTAGAGACCAAGTAAAAGTGTCAAACCGACACATCAAGGTTATCCTTGAGAAAATAGTTGTGATAACAAGAAAAGATTGGGCACTAAAGCTCAATGATGTATGATGGGAATACCAGACTACGTTCAAGATGCCCTTGGGTACCATTCCATTCTTGTTGATATATGACAAATTTTTCCATATTCTAGTTGAAATGGAGCAAAAATCTCTATGGGTAATCCAATTTTTTGAATTTCGACTTGTCTCTTTCTGGAGAGAAGCACTTTCTTTAATTATAAGAGGTAGATGAGTTAGACATGTCCACCTATGATAATGAACACATATACAGAAAAATAGGCCAAGATGCGGCATGATGGCCACCTCAAGCAGAAGGACATTCAAGTATATATCCACTTTTACTCTAAAACTCTTGCTTGAGACTATTTCCCAGGAAACTATGATCTTGATGGAATGGGTCATATGTTATGAATAAGATATATCCATACAACACATTCATCCTATGGGACAAGATCAAGCGTAAATTCGTTGTGAAAGGTTGTGATAGAGTGGACTTTTGGAGTCCTTAATCATCCAATGACATAAGTGAAACCATAAGGTTGAATAATATTGAGAGTTTCAAGGTTCTGACAAAGCATGTGAGCTGATGTGATGTTGATATCATGGTTAAGATTTCTCTTTTATGCCTTTTTGAAGAATTTAATTGGATGATCTAACAATTGATTTTTTTGGCACCAAATTTGTGTAGAAGGTAGATTTAGTGGTAGGAAATCTATGGTTAAAATTGGGTGGCAATCGGATATTCCTAGAGGAAGTTATGGAGGTTTGATTTTGTGGGAAATAATGTGAGTTATTGAGGTTAATAGGCCTAAGTTTAATGGATTTGAGCCTAAGTCAGGCTGTGTCACGCCTGTTGGTTTTGGGCTGGGTTCACGTGGCCAACTTGTGGCCTTAGATTGATGATCCAGCAGTTGTGGCATTTGAAAAGGAGAAGCCACAGATTCACTTAAGCGCCCTGTGGCCGATAGCCCTTGAATGACGATCAAACGGTCAAGAGATCTCCTCCTACCTCCCGTCACAATGGAGATCGTGGGAGAGCTGACACCAAGCCCTCCCAGCCACCACTCGCCTAATCATGGGGAGTGAAGGGAAAATGAAGTGGACAATTGTCTTTACAACCCTGAAACAGACCCAATGACCCCCTATACAGGTTAGTGAATAAGAAATAAGAGAGAACAAGTCCACCCTTCAGTCGTCTTCTCCATCGAGTGTTACAGGTAGTGTGAAGAAGAGGAGTAAGGGGGGGGTAGAAAGGGGATGCGAGGAGGATAAGTAGGTAGGAATGAAGGTTGGGGTCACGAGAGTCCAATCCTACTGCTCCCATAGACCCTCGCGGTGGGTTGGAGGTGGACGAGGAGCACTTCGCTGCCGGATGAAGGTGAAGCTCGGGGATGGACTCTGGAGCTGCTCACCGCAAGTGGAGATGGCGGGCGACTTCATGGAGGTCTTGTGAAGCTTTCCGAAGCTTCAGGCTGATACAAGGCGCAGCGGAGGCAATTTGCCCCTTTGCTCTGCCGCAGCCAAAGATGGCGGCGGCGCTCCCACCTCGTCGGAGAACCAGGGGCCGTATGGCACTTCCGAGTGGCCGCGGAGGGAAGCTGATAGACACTGATCATTATGGAGGAATGAAGGGATGATGAGGAGCACTCTAGCCCGAGCCCTTGCTCATCGAAGTCCCCCTGTGCAGTGGCGCCCGCTAGGAGCAGAGTCCAGCTTGGGACGATCGCGTGGACCAGGGAAAGAATGAAGGGAGGACCGGGTCCAATCCCTGAGAACCAGCTAAACCGGCCCTTTTCCAAACGAGAACCGACTGTATTCCGTGCTGAACCAGACCGACCCAACAGCAAGTTGCGCGCCCTCAAAGTGGACACGTGGCAGCGCATCATTGGCCTAATAAGGTAATAAATTCAATAATGTGCAGATCTTCCAAAATTCATAGAAAATAGCTCGAATGTCTGAAAAATGCAAATAAGGCACCGTTTTTCTCAGAAAATTGTGTAGAACACAATGGAAACATAATATCAGGCTTTCAACGATCTATTATTAGAGTAATCATGTAAGAGGTGTAATGCTTAGTTCATGAGTAATAAATATCAAATGATGACATAATTATGGACAAATGTCAGTATCTCCATAATAATGTTTATAATGCACCTGATGTCAAGGATGATCATGTTGATGTACGGAATCATGTAATTTGCTTTATATTGCTATCTAGGGCTAATAACCCTAAATAAAAGGCAATTAATACATACATGCTAAATAAATGATGAAATTCACAGTGTAAGCTCATATCAGTATATGAAACCTCAGTTTTAATTATGAGATCATAATGATGAACGGAATCCATGTTATATGAAGATGAATCTTAATACATGTTATAAAACCCTAATCTCGGTTAATGATGTAACCTAGGGTTAATTAATGTGCACAAAAATGCTATGGAAGATAATGTTCAGATAATGGACCATAATCTATAAAATGACATCAGTAAGATAATTCTAAGTCAAGAAGACAAGTAATAATGTATATAACCTAATGAGATAAGCAAACCCTAATGGACATAACTAGGGTTAAGATGATATGCAAGATGATACGAACCTGATGATAGTGTATGATCTTGTCTTAATCAGGTTTAATCAAGGATATAGTTGATATCAGGAATATGTTGTGAATAGGATGTCTCTTTGGAAGGTACACCATTACCTCTTACTTGGCTTATTATACAATATGCTTGTGCTATATGCATAGTAAAATACTTGGCATATGATATTGGATGAAATGATTGTTCTTGTATGATATCTTGCTTGATTTTCCATACTTATGGCTATGAACACTTGAAACATAATATATCTATTCCATTATATGAAAGCACTATATCTCTTTGGTAAGCATAGTGCTAGTGAGTGATCTATCTCTTTGGTAAGCGGATCACATGTACAATGATCTATCTCTTTGGTAAGCGGATCATAAGGCATGAATGCATCTATCCCATTGGTAGGCGGATGCACGAGCATATAATGGAAAATGAGCTTAAAATATGTGTTCTCTTTTGTTAATGAATATATTTGTGCGAGTATACACTTTTCTTATATTCTTCTGTTACTTCCAAGTATTAGTTTTATCTTATTGCCAAGATATGATGAGAGGTATATAAAAAGACATGTAGGCGTACTCAGTACAATATTCTTGAAATATTGTGCTGACGTGTACCGCATGTAATCTTTTGTATAGGTTGTGGTTATGTTCTTGAAGATCCATGATAGTTAAGAGTTGTGTGGCGAGCGGATGTACAAGTGGACCTGTTGTCTTAAGATCCTGTTGTTTAGCTGTAGCACATGTATATGTATAAGTTTACCTTTCAATGTGTAATATCAAATGTTGTAACAATTAATGTTGTAATTATATGTTGAATGGTGAACATGTGTGTATGGTTTATTATTGTTCATGTACATGTGCTACTGATTGTGTTTCCTTCTGACTTCCTCTGATTTTCTTATTCTTAGCCTAGTGTGAGATGTTTAAATTGGTATTCTCGATGAGGTGAGGGTTTCAATTTGGACGTCTCACATCATATTAAGTTTTAGAAAATCCGGGGACGTCACAGGTGGTATCAGAGCATGAACAATAGTAAAGCCTGACATTTTCTCATTATGCAACTCAAACTAAAGAACCTTGAACTTTAATAATCTTTTAGGGTTAGATTAGTCGTCTTTTAGAGACTAGATCTGACCTAGCCTCTAGGTTAGCACCTAGATGTCTGAGAACTAGGTCTAGACTAGTGCTTGTGGTATAACAAGTCCTTAGATGTCGTTCTTTCCTTATAGTGCAGTGGTATGGGACGTTGCATTATTTGGAAATGACGTGCATCAAGGGAAGAGAAACCCTAGACATATGGCGCTCGTTGTCTAGAGTAGCTACACTAGTCTACCCCTTGTTCTCACCCCTTTCACTAGTTTTCATGACACTATACTCTCTACGATGTGTGGGACACTTGTTTTCAGGATTTGGTTTTTGATTCCAATCGGATCGAACCTTGATAGTTTTCTCTGACGCATGTTTTATCGGAGAAAAACTATATAATATTTTATTATGTATATGTATTACAAAAATGTGTCCCCACACATGTACGAGCATGAGGTGGTCATGCAACCTAAGTGAAAGTGAATGACATCAGTCTAGAAGAGAGTGTAGTTCTGGATTAGATGTCTAGAGCCTTTTTGATATATATATGTTAGATAGAATAGATGATATAAGTTTGATGATATGATGTAAGTCTTATGTAGATGACATAAGATGGTTATGATGATCTATGTTTGTCTTCGAGGATTTAACTTCAGTTTTGAGGATGCAAGATGAGTTTTGATGATGCAAGTAACTAGGATTTTATGTGATAAGTTATGTTAAGCTAAGATAAGATGTGAGTCAGCATGAGCCTCAAGATCTTTTACAAAGGAGGACCTCTAGTGTTAGGACCAGTTTTAGGGTTAGCTCAAGAGAGAGCGAGACCCACAGGGAGAAGGTCAGAGAACCTAGACTCCAAGATATGAGATTTATGAGATATGTGATATGATATGTCCTAAACTAGACTACTCCTAAGTATTTGAGATGAGTTGCTTTATGCATGATTCTTATAGTTTTTTTGAACCCTAGATGTCCTTGGGAGGACCAAACCCTAGAGATAGAGAGGCTGGTTATATATGTACATATGTGGACATGAATATGAGTGCCTTCCATCTGGGTGAGGGAGAGAGCCCAAGACCTTGGAGGAGGTAGCTATGTTAGTTTTTGTACAACCTCATGCTCGGGTTGGTGGTTCCCATATAGGAATCTAGTGGTGTGTATAAGAGAAAGAGAGTTGAGAAATAGTTTTCACGAGTATAGATCTGAGAAGAGAATGTCATAGCATGTTTTGGTTTTCACTTATGTGGCTAGAGCTTGGAAAGCTATCACCAGTGCTAATGAGGTAATCTGAGAATCCTAGACTAGAGAGGGAAGATGAGTATATGCATATGAGATACTCATAGAGTTGAGTTAGCTCAGAGAGACTGAGCTGCCCTCACGATATGGGATACGAGAACCTCATTTGGACTAGATAAAGTTTTGATATATGTTTCACAAGTCACTCACATAAGTTTGTTTAGTACAACCATGATATAATATATGTAAGAATGTGATTTAGTTTTGAGATGTGCTTATATACATGATATGATGGAAACCTAGAGATGGTTTAATAGATATCAAAGTGTAAATGGTTAACCATATACATGAATAATGATGATAATGTGAAACTGTAGGTTAATCTTGTGATGAAGTCACCAATAAAGATTACAATTTATTATGAGCAATGAAATAAGATCATATGAATGAAAACTATTACCAGAAGTGTTAATCTTAGTGCTTAATAAAGATGAAAAATATAGTTTGACAACTAGCACAACATAATGATTATGACACCTTGATGTATGGGTTAACTCCTTGGGAACATGGTAATATGGTGTTGAATATTAATGCATGTCTAAAGATAAAGAT
Source organism: Alisma plantago-aquatica (assembly GCA_963693085.1). Taxonomy (NCBI): domain Eukaryota; kingdom Viridiplantae; phylum Streptophyta; class Magnoliopsida; order Alismatales; family Alismataceae; genus Alisma; species Alisma plantago-aquatica. The sequence continues at coordinate 330,402,342 of OY856414.1, forward strand.
GCAACCCTAACAGATGAGATACGTCATGATGTAACTTAAGCTCTTAAACCATGATATATGATGAGTGGTTCACCCTTGTATCACCTTAGATGTTTGGAAAACATCCTAGTAGCTGGGATATAATTCTGGAGCTTTTGACTATGTTGTACATAGGATGATGCCTACATGTGGATGACAATAAGATAAGTTTACCCTAGAAGCATGAGTAGGGTTTACTTTCGAGGATGAAAGTTCTTTTAAGATGTATATGATGTGACAAAGTGGATTTTCTGGCTTAATTTCGAGGATGAAATATCTTTTAAGGTGTGTAGGATGTGATGGAGTGGACTTTTGGAGTCCTTAATCATCCAATGACATAAGTGAAACCATAAGGTTGAATAATATTGAGAGTTTCAAGGTTCTGACAAAGCATGTGTGCTGATGTGATGCTGATATCATGGTTAAGATTTCTCTTTTATGCCTTTTTGAAGAATTTAATTGGATGATCTAACAATTGATTTTTTTGGCACCAAATTTGAGTAGAAGGTAGATTGAGTGGTAGGAAATCTATGGTTAAAATTTGGTGGCAATCGAATATTCCTAGAGGAAGTTATGGAGGTTTGATTTTGTGGGAAATAATGTGAGTTATTGAGGTTAATAGGCCTAAGTTTAATGGATTTGAGCCTAAGTCAGGTTGTGTCACGCCTGTTGGTTTTGGGATGGGTTCGCATGGCCAACTTGTGGCCTTAGATTGACGATCCAGCGGTTGTGGCATTTGAAAAGGAGAAGCCACAGATTCACTTAAGCGCCCTGTGGCCGATAGCCCTTGAATGACGATCAAACAACCAAGAGATCTCCTCCTACCTCCTGTCACAATGGAGATCGTGGGAGAGCTGACGCCAAGCCCTCCCAGCCACCACTCACCTAATCGTGGGGAGTGAAGGGAAAACGAAGTGGTCAGTTGTCTTTACAACCCTGAAACGGACCCAATGACCCCCTATACAGGTTAGTGAATAAGAAATAAGAGAGAACAAGTCCACCCTTCAGTCATCTTCTCCATCGAGTGTTACAGGTGGTGTGAAGAAGAGTAAAAGGGGGGTAGAAAGGGGATGCGAGGAGGATAAGTAGGTAGGAATGAAGGTCGGGGTCACGAGAGTCCAACCCTACTGCTCCCATAGTGTGATTTCTTTAGAGATTCTTTATATCTCACTAGGACTTTGGTACCACCTCATGGTTGATCACCCTTTTAGGTTCTCAACTTCATATATAAGGGTTTGTTGGTGACAAGTCTCCTTCCTAGAGGTAGCAGTAGTTGGAAGTGAAAATGTAGCATTTTGTTCTTTCCTAGATTTGTCCCTATACACTTGGGTCCCAACTAGGTATTTATGGATATTTTGATAGAAAAAATGATATGTAATATATAATGAGAAAGAAAATCTTTTGTATAAATTGGTTTTGATTCAGATCACATGCTAAATAATGTATATTTACGTATTAATATATGGATATGTTGGATCTTCTTTTTTGTTTATGATAGTATTATGAGAAATATTTATGTTTTAAATTTTCCCAGTGTGCTATGTTGATGATGATTACTAGGATCATTTTGGTTTTCTTTTCTTTGGTGTGGCCACTCAACTTCATGGCATGTTTATGTTTAATTATAGGTTGAGTGACCACAATGCAATTTTTGGTATAGTCCTAATAGAGTTGATTTCTTTTTGAAATATTTTTTCCCTAGAGGATATAGTTGATATTAAGGATAGTAGAGAGGTGCTCTTATGTGAGTTTACCTACTACTAGAGTGTTTACTAAAGGGTAGGTCTACACATAAATTTATCCACAAAAACTATCTCTCCTACCATGTGACTAAAAGAATTATGTGTTTATCACATTAATGCAATAAGTACATCAATGTTAACAAGATCATTGGATTAGTTCATGTTGTTGATGTATTCTTATGTAACATAATTTTTCTATTGATTTACTTTCCATATATAGAACCATAAATATTTGCACTGGAAATATCAATTGTAAATGCATACATCACATTCAAGCTTAATATGAATATTCTTGACCTTAGTCTATTGAAATTGAATAATTGTGTATCTTGTTTAAACCAAACCATGAATGATTCAGTTATTTTACTTAAATTTGAGAAATTAGCATTGGAGTCACATCAAAAATTTATTTTAGACGATTAGTTATTTAATTTTGAAATTTTAATGGATAGATAATACTCAGTCACACTATAGTTTTGTATTCTGAAGTTAGTATTCTTTAAAACTAATTTAGTGGGAGTTACACACGTGGGTTAAATTTTTTTGAACAAGTAAAGGTGTAATTCAAAATTACAATAATATTAAATGAACTAGATAATAAGAGAGATATATATAGAGAGAAAGAGTACTTATTGGTGTGGAGTTAAACAAAAAATAAAAAAAGGAAAAGATTTTGTAACAAAGGGAGATTGTGTCACCTCCATCAACACATTATTGAATAGTTACACAGAGGGAGGTTGGCTATCACATCACCCCCTACATGGAAGAAATGGCCATGAACTCCATCCTCTAGCCTCTACATTAGGGCCAAACCCTAGGATACATCCCAACTTTCCAAACTATTTTGGAACACATGAGGATAGAAACACTACACACCAACCGTGTTATCCCAAACACCAAAGATGACCATCTCTACTACTACTCTTTATATCTTATTTCCTTGTCATCACTTCTTGCTAGTAAAGAATACAAACCCTAGTATCATACCCCCTCAAATGATAAATGGAATTAACCGCACAAATGATAATGGATAGGAACCTACAACTACTCTTCTTCCACCCACTATCAAATAACTGGTACCACCTACACTCCAAGCTCCACATCCATTAGATCTAGGACTCCAAATACCCCTATGATTCAGCCCTATTTTAGGGCTTCATCTTGTGTCATTTTACATTTTAATCACACCTATACATGTTAGATTACATGTTATTTCCCCCAATATGCATATATGTGTAAAATGCACTTATGGACATTATTTGCATGTTTTTCAGGCATTTGGACCATGCTTGATGGAAGAGAGAGAGAAAAGGAGTGATCCTAGGGTTTCTCTACCCTTGGAGAGACCCAAAGTGAATCCTTATGCTCCCTCAACCTACCCCTAGTGGCCAAAGATCCATTGAAGCAAATATGTCCAAGAAAATCCAAAGAACAAAGTCAAAGTGCTGATCGAGAACCCAACACGGACGTGGTACCACAGAACGGCCGTGCTATCTCACTTGCAAATCAACAGAGTCATATTCAAGTAAAGCAAGAATCACCATGGTCGTGCCACCCAGAACGGCCGTGGTGAACCGACCCAAAATAGCCGTGCTACCCAGCACAACCATGCTACATCAGAGGTAGAACGATCATGGAGCAGAGAACGACCTCAACATTTTGAGCCACCATGGCTGTGGTGAGCACGACGACCGTGCCAGCCTCAATATAGAATTTACCATCAAGACACAACCCATGGTGACCACACAACCATGCTCACCCCTACCCATCACGGTCGTGCTACTCACAAAACCCAGCTACTTTTTCCACTTTTTTTCCCATACTACCCCACTTGACCTAGTGCTTCGTCCACACCTATATATACCTAGGTGGAAGCTCTAGCATGAGGTTGGCCACCCCTAGATCACTCCTACCACTCCATTTGGTTCTCCCTCCATTCCACTTCATTTCCACCTCCATAATCCCCTCGATTTCACCATTTCCACCATCAAAATCCTACTTTCCTTCCATTTCCACCCATTTCCACCATCATTCCATGCCCCTACACCTTGGAGGCGAGAGGAGGACACCCTACAGTAGCTGAAGTGGAGGATTTCTTCATCTACACTGAGCTCCATGACTTCTTCTACCTCTTTCTCCTTTCTTTTTGTATTTTCCATTTCTATGAGTAGCTAGGCCCCCTTGGGTGGGCTGTTTGGGGTGTAAAATGTTACTTTGATACCATGTTGGGGGAAAATGACATGTAAACTTTGTAATTCCATTTGATAATGATTATGTTCTATTTTCATGTTATTCTCCATGAATTTCTTATTGGTTTGTGTGTGAAATCACCTAGGAATTTAGGGAAATCGCTTATATGTGTGAATTTTAGGGTTTGCCCCTAGGTCCAATTCTTGGATCCCTAGGATGCCTCCCATCTTCCTACATCCTAATAAATCTCCCTAAGCCTAAGTGAGAGATCTAAGTAGATAGTTTAGGTGATTCTAGTGCAATTAGCATGGAGCCTTCTCAAGGCTAGAATGTGGGGGAATTGGGGTCCAAAACCCAAATTTCACCTCCCCATTACTACACTCGGCCCCTAACTGCCCTAGGAATGTCTAATCTAGAAACCTAGACTTGATTATAATCTAATTGAATTGAACATAATCCCTAACCCAATTGAGCCTCATAAGGGTAGTAGGGAGTGTTAGGGACTAGTTCCCCTATATACACAACCTAGCATATCCATGGCCAGTTAGTAGCTTAGGTTAATTCATTAGACTCTAACTTGTTGTTTGGTTTGGATAATCTAAATGGAATCATAATGTTTCTATGGAATCCCCCAACTTAAGTGATAAGTGCATCCCCTAAACAGCCCACATCTTCATTAATTGCTTTAAAACCCTAGTTTTCATCTTACTTATCTAGTGTTAGATTAGTTAGATCTTTTCTTACCTAGATAGCTTCTTGCCCTATTCTTGATTTGTTATTTCTAGCTTAGGTCTTTACTTGCTCTTTTGCTTTTCTCTTGCTTGCCTTTGTGTAATTTTCCCTTTCATACCTAGCTTAGCCTTTTCCTACTTAATTAATCTTAATCTAGTCTAGGGTTAACTTAGATTTCATTCTCACCCTTAATTGCTTTCTTGCTTAACTTAGTTTAACAATTAAAATAACCTTCAAACCCTTAACCCTAGTCTCCGCAGTAGGAACCCAACAAAACAAACCTAGATCTAGTGCCCCTTTTTCTCTCTGTGGATCGACCCTATACTTACCACCATCCTATACTATGACACAACCCCACACACTTGCAGGATAGTGTTTTAGTAGACGTAGGTGTGCTTAAGTCCAAGTCTTTATAAATTCAAAGTTTAATCCACCTGTGTGCCTCCGTCCATGGAGTTTCATCCATACAAACTTCAATTGAGTGGTGTGTAATGCCAATGGCAGGGGCACACCACCCTAGACCTATGATAGCCGAGGGGATGGTCACACAACATTAGCATCTTTTTCCCTAGCCATTGAATATTGTATACCATCTCCAATTTGGTGATAGGCACCCAGACGAGAAGAAGAAGGTGCAATTTTGAACACCGATACTAGTAGTAGGTATGGAAATCCTCCCACCAATCAACATTTACAACTCAAATGAATGGGGTCAATAGTTAATCCTAAATTGCATAAAAATGTACACATGGGACTAGTAATCCATTCATGATCACCTTGGTTCCTAGTAGAAACTTCATTATAGAGATATAAAATAAGAATCTAGCTATATACTATTGACTGTAATAAGTTAGTCCTCACATGTATATTAGTACATACTTGTATACATAAACTAATGTGTTATGTCATATGCATATATAACATGGTCAACCTTCTTGGTTAACCCATTGCATTCTCTATATAATCTGTAACATAGTCTATTATATTACATGCATTGTTAAATTCTTATATATATCATTTATTTCATACCAAACATAGTTATAATTCATATTAGAGTGACTAAATATCAATAATATACATATTAGTACATATACATACATGGAATATATTATGCAATGTATCTTGGCCTACCTTCTATATTGCCTAATTTTTATATTCATGATTACATATGTAATAGGTATACAATTTCATAATATAATGATGTTTATGTAAAATTCACTAAGGATACTAGTGCTAACCATATTTTAGTATATATCATACTAGATACATTCATATTCACAACTTTTAAGGTTTCAAAGTTAAATTATAATACATGTTAGTATTTTTTAGCAACATATTATGATTTTTATGATTATTTATTTATTTTATTGAACCCTAGTTATGAATATTTGATGCATTTCATAAGCATGAGATGGATTAGTGTATTACTTTGGATAAAACTAATTTGTATTAATATATATTTATTATCTTGACCCACTATAAACTTCACTGATTTAATTAGATTACTAGACATATCTATCTATCTATCTATCTATCTATCTATCTCTATATGTGTGTGTATGTGTATGTGTGTATACACACACACGCACGCGTGCATGTAGACACAAACAAACACACACACAAACATGTATGTATATATATATATATATATATATATATATATATATATATATATATATATATATATATATATATATATATATATATATATATAGAGAGAGAGAGAGAGAGAGAGAGAGAGAGAGAGAGAGGATAAAAGAATTATGACTATGTACATGACACACACACACACACACACACACACACACACACACACACACACACACACACATATATATATATATATATATATATATATATATATATATATATATATCCATATCAGTTTAACATGATTACAAACTCTACAATAGAATCCAACCTTATGGATATGATGTATACCCCTCATATTACATGTGTACCAAAAATCACCTCAATATCAAAGGTTTGAAAGAAAATATGTGATGACTATACAACTCACTCCACTATTGTAAGCATATGAGGCACCTAATTCCTATTAAAGATGTTATATGGTTGTCTCAACAAATATTTATTTTGAAACTTAAGTTTAATTGTTCAATGCATGCCAACTTGGATGCATGATTTGGAATATCATTAAGCGGCAAAATTAGATACCAACTCCAAGCACTCTACCAACACTAGGAATCCATCATTGTCTAAGTTTGACTCCCTTACCATTTTTTATAGTTTCAAGTATCCATTTTGTTATAATTTCTTGAATGAACCCATTTTTTGGCCACTATTAGTGATTGGAGTGCAAGGTGCTCTATTGGTGGCAACTTTTGGGAGGGTGTCGATTTTTTGATTTTTATGAAGAACATTTTTCATGTGATAATGTCCTAAAATGAGTATTAGATATTTAATTTATTGACTTATGTGGTGTGTTGTCCATTTGAGTGGTAAGTGGAAAGGTAATGTAGAGGTTACAATTTATGAATAACATGAGCTAAACATATAAAATTTAATGGAACATGAGTGTTGATCTCTTAAAAAATAAAAGGTTTTGAAGAATAGGATGATGGGTTTACAAAACAACTCAATGGAGGTCGATAACAAGTCAGTGAGTTTCAATGAAGTGATGCTTAAACATGACACTACTATATGTCCACAACAACATGTCTCTGTAGGTGGTACTCAGTTTTCTAAGAATGATGATAAATGTGAGACCATGTCCCTAGATTAAACCTACTCCACATTTTATTTCTTAAGCATAAGTTTTACTTATAATGTGAACTTTATTAAAGCTTGTCATTTTTTAAAGTTAAAATTACATGCTTGATATTCCTTATTCTTATTTATCTAGAATTTGGATAAGTAGAACTTTTATTTTTGATATTTTAGGGATCTCATTAGGTTTCCCTAGCGATACAAGATAACTTTGTATCAATCTAAAAATCTGATAAGTTAGGATTCTTTAGGGGTTTCTAACAGACTTAACTGAATTTCAGATAAGTTAAAACTTCTAGTCAGATAGATTTTTCACTCATACATTAAACTAACTAGTTCCTTTGATACTAGTAGAGCTTGATATCACAACCATGAAGTGACTTCCATACATATTGTTAGTCAACAAACATGTGTAAACACCTCATTTGGACCACCTTTGTAGAGTTCATGCTTGGATACGACTAAAGAAAGTAGTGAATGTCATCACATATCCCCAAACAATACCCATCCATAGTGGCATCTTGAAACCATGTAGAATTCATTAGTAATCCATTAAAATCTTCCTTAGAAGCTTATTTATAAAGGAATATGCCATTTATGTCCATATGTAGACATTCAAACCTATTTTAAAATAATTACCTACCAAAAATATATAAATATTGTATAGTCACAGAAGCTCACTTTATGCATATATAAAGACTTTCAAAGTATCTTCCTGCATAAGAAACAAAGACATTGACTAAGTCCCAACTAATTTTGTATTGAGCTTGATCCCCACCATATACACACGATAAATACACACATATCTATGTTTTGAGCTATTATGATATATTTTGATCAACTTATATTATCCACTAAAGACACACTATAAAAAGGTTAGACACCATCCTCTACAAATTTGGTCCCGTTTGGACCTTATAATGGATTTCTTCCAAGTTGTATAGAGTTCACCCTTTAACAGGAGTTAACAAGTGACCCTAGATCCCTAACCTCTAAAGATAATTTCCAACAACCCATATGGATGAGAAACCATTCTATTCTTCTCATTGAATGATCTTTAACCTCCCCAACCTTGGAGAAGGCATAGACAAACATCCACAAGAAGCTAACTATTATGACTTGAATTGTGAATGTTTGATGTTGATATTTTTAGGATCTACACTTCTCTTGAGTATTTATGTTATAAAATTTATTGATTACAATATACTCAACTATATTGATGAACAATTATAACTATAATAAACTTGATACTATTAAGTAGCCTAATTATTATCAAAGGTGGGTAAATTTCTCAAAACTTGTTATTGGTTTGCACTAATAGAATTTAGGTAAGATAAAAAAGTCCCAATTTTGTAATGAATTGATGTTTAATATTGATCTATATAAGTTCTATTAATAGGAATTATTGATAAATATTTTTGAATGGCCAAATAATAATATTTTTAGCTCATTTTTGTCCAAACATTAATGTTGTCAATGATAGAAGTATGGTCAAAATTTTAGCTGAACTGGAGTTAAAGCTGGAGAGATCTTGCTCATGAAATAAAATGAAGAGTATTGATTTTAATTGGATTTTTGGTTGATTTTATGTGATCTATGAAGGATCTTTAATGTAGCGTGCATGTGATTCTCACTTGTTAGTTGGTTCAATTGGTAAGCCTAATCATTGTGTTACTTGTGAGTTGTTGGTTCAATACCTAGTTGGGGAACATGAAGGAAGGTTTATAACAACAATTGAAGGCACTTACACCTAGACAGGACACCAATAATTGATACAAATATATGATCTTACGTCATCTATCCTTGTTTGTGATGGGTTCTACCTTGTCTCTAGTCCTCCCTACCCTTCTTGTCTCTTCCTGGATCATGAAATTTCCTGGCTCAGGAATCTCTTCATAGACACTGCCAACGAGTGTATGTAGATTCTCTTTGTGGCTAGTTTGCATTAAATGTTGGAGATTAGGTATTGTACTTCATCTCCTATTATATTTTCAAGGTATACTACTTACCCTCCATTCTATCCTCTATTCTTGTATTTATCCTCCTATGCTGTCTTTCAAATTTAGGAGAATCTTACATAAGTGTCTTTGGAGGCTCCTAGTGGGATTTTCAACGCACCATCACTTCTATGATAATTTCAGGGCAAAGACATTTATGTGCTGGTGGTTTCCATGCTTAATAGTAAACAAAATTTACCCACCAACCAACTTGAATAATGAATCTTGGGTAACAACATGAATTGCATATATAACACCAAAAATTCTTTAAGAAATGAACAACAACCCCATGGCAACCCTATCCACAACAAATGCACAACACCATGTTTTGTGGCGATTTAAAAGTGAAGTGTTGGATGAGGACATCTAAAGACAAGAGGTTTTCTCCCCTTCCCTTTGGTGCAAGCATAGTCATGATGCTATACGAGGGGTGGGTGGATCTGTAGGTGGGCAGTTGCGGCTGCTATGCTTTGTTCTTGTGGTATTCAAAAGACCATCTCATGATAATTTGGGGATGATGAAAAATGATTGAGGAGCTCAACATGGAAGAGAACGACTCTTTATTCCTAAACCAACGTGTTAAAATAAGATTTACATAATCCTTTGACGAGAATGAAAATGTTGAGGGACCCAACAACACTCAATAGTGATGACATGCCAATTCTTCCACCTCCAACTTGGGTATCATGATCTAAGAACCTTCCATCAAGGTAATAGTTTGATACAATACATCAATGCACAAGTTTCTAGTAAAGTTAGAAGCAACACCTCTCACTTTCCTTTCAATACATCAAGTAGTACATTTTTTTCCTCTCATGTCAATTTTCTTTACGTCAGTTTTAATCGAAAACTGACACTACATTCCTATAGCTTCAGTTGGTAAAGAAAAAATGTCACTAATGGTCAAGTCTTGTCGATTAAGAAAAAACATGAGTACCACTTTTATTATAATGTCAGTCTTTTGGTGTATAACCAATGTCACATGCAACCCACAAAATTTATTTTTTTAGGGGAAAAAATTGATGTAGGCATTCAACATCATTTGTATGGAAATCAATGACGCACACCATCTCATGAAATAAATTTGCCTGCAAAAATTCTCTGTAGTTGGATGTCCTCCAAAAAACCGACACCGTAGGTCATACACACCACAAAGAAATTTACCTCCAAAAATCATGTGGTATCAGTTCCTTCTTAAAGAACCGACCATAAAGGGTTTCCTCCACTACCCCTTAAAAAATCTTCCCCTCAAATTGAGTTATGTCATCTATTTTGTTTCTAGAAGCTAATGACACTATTTTTAGCAAGGCTAACATTTTTTAAACAAGGATAAGTACATATGTCATCGATTTCAGGTTGGAAAACTGATGATAATGAGTGAAATATGTCGTTGAATTTGTTATCCTTAGATAACCGACAAATAGGTCTTAGTGAGGTTGGTTATTTTTATAGGGATAAGTACATATGATGCTGGTTTTTTCATGGAGAACCAATAACAAAGGGCAAACTATGTTATCAATTTTTCTTAGGCAACCTATGAAACATGTCTCAGTGAGGTTGGAATCTTGAATATGGATAAGTACATATGGTGTTGGTTTTTTGGTTAAGAATCAATAACAAATATTAAACTATGTCGTCAGTCTTTCTTAAACAACTGATGACTAAATACTTAGTCGTTGATTTTTGGTATCAACCGATGACTAAGTTCTACCTAATAGCACCCGTGAAATTTCTTTTTCCCCCATTCTCTATTCATCACCCCCGGATACCTAGCTCTGGCAATCATTCTTCTTCTGCCATTTTCCTCCATCTCTACTACTCTTCTTGGGCTTCCATCCACCATCCACTGGCCAATGGTGCTCCGCCGACCAATAGTGCTCTGATTCACTTCTCCATCGAATAATAGTGCTCCACTGACCGCCGACCACCTTGTTCTAGTCAGATATTATCCTTTTCTATCTCTAGATGTTGTTTTGTTATGAAAAATGCATGGATTATGTTTAAGTCATTAAGTTCTATATTGTATTATGATTTGCTATGAAAATGCATGTATTTTGTATTATGTTGGGTCACTAAATTCTATTTATATTTCTCATTAATATTTATGATCATGCTTAGGAAAATGAATGATTAGTGGTTGCTTGTTTATATTGTACTATCTAGGTTGTGTAAATAGACTATGGCTATCTTAATGTACATTTTTTTGCCCTCCTATGTGAATGATGACACTATAATTATATATATAAATGGAAACATTATATGTTGTCATAGAAAGCTGTCTGATATTTACTCATTAGGAGTAATTCTGGGATAGTTCCCAATTTGGGACTGTTCTTGAACACTTAATCTCACTTGAAATATAAGTGTATAATGTGTATTCAATTTTCAAGATGTTTCACCAGCACTTCCTTGTTTGTCCTCTAAGTACATATGTAGGTAGGTGTTTGTCAATACATCGGGGTACTCAGAGAACTACATGGAAATGTTGCCAAAATATTCTTGAAAACTGAATACAAACCATACACTTACTAGTGAGATTAGGTGTTCAAGTATGGGTATAAGTGGTACACATTAATTTCTAAACTCTAAACCCTAATTTATAAACCCTAAACCCTAAACTCTAATTGATAAATCATAAACCCTAAATGATAAACCTTAATGTCTAAACCCTAGTCTCTAAACACTTGATTCAATACTCATTTTCTCTTTGATTATAGAATGGATTGACCATGGATGTCTATTCCAAATTATTACACTCTGGAGTTTATTACTGGTCTTGGACACTTTATAAGATTTGTAGAGGAACATTAGAAATGACCTGGAGATAGGTTCTATTATCTATGTAGGAATTGCAGTAACAACTTGAAATTCGACACTATTGATGAAACCAAAAGTCATGTCATGTACAACAATATTTTTAGGGCTATACATAATGTTACTGGCATGGAGAAATTCCTACTATGATATTAGTAGATGTCAATAACAATACTTGCGTTGAAGAAGAAATTAACGATGATGTTTATGTGAACAAACCGATTCTGATAGTCATGGTTGATGCAATGCTAGATTGTTAGGGGATTAGTCTTATCGATCCACCTTCCTTATATAGAAACATTGTGCATGTTGCTGAGAGATAGTTATACTTAGGTTGTACTATGTTTATGAAGCTAAGCGTTGTGTTGAGATTGTATACTCTGAAGTCTAATAATAGATGGAGTAGAAAATCTTCACGTCTTTATTATCTTTGTTAAACGAAATTCAACATGAAGGCAACAAGCTTCCAATATCAACATATGAAACAAACAAAATGTTGTTTCCTATGGGAATGAGGCCAAAAAGATACATGCATGCCCAAAGGATTGTATTTTATTTCAAAAGGACTATATTGATTTGAAATGTTGTCAAAAATGTGGGGCATCAAGGTACAAAATGATGACTTTGGGTAAGGCCAAAATTAGCCCTCCTTCCAAGGTGAAGTGGTATCTACCTATAATGCCATGATTTCAACGCTTGTTTGTCAATACCATGGATGTACATAATTTATATTTGCATGCATTGGTAAAGAAATACAATGATAGGATCCTAAAACATGTGTTTGATTCCCCACTATAGAATAAAATTGATATTTTGTACACCAAATTTGGTGAAGAAGTCAGGAATCTAAGACTTGGGTTTTGTATTGATGAGTTGAATCCATACGGAAAATTAAGCAGCCAACATAGTAGTTGGCCTGTTATGATTGTTATATACAATATTCTTTCCTGGTTGTGTATGAAAAATAAGTATGTGATAATGTCCTTGTTGTTATTGGGCCCCAAAAAATTTGGTAATGATATTGATGTTTTTCTTGAACCTCTAATTGAGTACTCAAAGAAACTATGGGAAGAAGGTGTGATGAGTGATACACCTAAACTATGCATGTAAAATGTAAGTGTACTCATCATGTAATATAGGACTATGAGGCCCGAGTGTCGAACTCAGGGAAATTTTTTCTAGAAAATGCTACTAACTATAACCTTAGGCCTAGAAAAGTGATTGATTGGTTATTTTATGACTAAGTGCAAGAATAAAATCTAAATTAAGAGAAAGTGATCAACAATTGATTGATTGCTTAGGATTACAGTTTCACCATGATATACATTGCACCCAACTTCACTTTATTAATAATTATTTACCTGTAACCCTAGATTAAAGACATGTAGCAAGTATTACCCACTTCCCCAATGTAATACACTACCTACACTAAGACAAGCCCAACTTTTGTAGTATTTTAGGAATTAACTATGTGCACCAATGATAACTTTAGGTTATTCCTTTACAATCGTAAGCCCTCTCCTGAGACACAATTTGAGCTACATAAATATACAACTTTTCCAAACCCTAATCCCTCTCCCGAAGAAATTACCAATCTAATACATTTATTGTGGTGATCAAGCACAAATAATCCAGTAATCAATCATATAATTACATCCAGAATTGAAGGATATATATTATTTATTCATGAAAGTCAAATACAAAGTAATATCAGGCTACTCCCGCATCTTAAGGAATAGGGGTATTAGTCTGCATGATTTCTACAATCAAATACAAAGTGAAAGAGGGAGAAAATGAGCTAAACATTAGAAAAACTAATGAAAACCATTGATGGAGCAGTCCTGATGATCCCCTCTGGTAGACACCTTGATCCACAACATTCTAACTGCAAATCTACTTTCTAGAAGTGCCTGGAGCATCAAGTCTGTGGCCATGTCCTTTGTCTCCTTCTCTTTGGCTTTGTGCTCCATTACGACGAGATAGATTGTGATATGATTATTAAGTTGAACTCCCATTAGGTCATAAGTGGGGCTTTGGCCGTCATTAAGTCACAACCGTTGGTGTCGTTATCTTTGATCTGCACTGATCACACAAAATAGATACCGCCGGTAGGGTGTCAGTGGCACTGAGTTGTTGACTGACTTGAAACCCTTGATAAGTGTTGGTACTACTGATGAGTATGTCGATAGCACTGAGTTGATTTATGTGAGTTCTAACTTGCTTTGGATACAAAAGTTGTCACCATCGACTGGCATGTTGTGGCACCGAAGCCATTAAATCTAGTCCCTTATGCTTTTTGGGTGGTGAGTTGGTAGCACTGACTACTCTCTTTGGTAGTATCAAGTGTCATCTTGGTCGCACTGACCGATGTCTCAGTAGCACTAAAATGTATGCAATTACCTACTATATTTTAGTATCATGTTATTTTGGTAGCACCGAGCTGTCATGGAAATACTTGAATTTCCTAAAACAAGGAAAAATAAACATAATTCTGAATAAAAATTGATAATTTAACATAATTCGGTAAAAATACTTAATAGTTGATGCAATAGTGTTTCACAGGATAATAATGATAAATAAGGGATAATTAATTTCAAAATGAATATTTATGCACTACATACAAGAAAAAATAGCATGTAAAAAGTGATTAAAACTCAGTGCATCAAAATCTTCTAAGATTGAATGTTCTCGCCCTCGAACAACACTACCTTTGGACCTATTTGAAATAAGTCAACAATAGGACAAAGATTATGAACTACATTTCTCAAATACCCCCACCTGACGGTCCTGAACTGGCCCTTACCATGCAACGAACAATTAACTACTCTGAAGTGACAAAAAATATTCATTAAGATGTCCACCCTTAGATCGATGAAACAATATTATATTAGAGCATTTAACGTCATAGTCAATAGGGCATCCACTTGACGTACCATGTGATTCCCTATCTACATTGCTCTTATCTATCTAACAAACTATGTTGGAAGCAATCCCTCATATAATAATGCATGAGAGTATCATATCTGTGGCCTACCATAAAGAGCAATGAGAGTAAATAAATTAGGTGGCTATAAACAATAATCACAAGTAACATCCAAATCATTTATGCAAAACAAAAATATGATGAACCTACAGAATGAAGGGGATGAAAAATGCATGAATCCTAATGCCTAATATCATGGTTGAATGATGAATGCACTGAATGTCTCATCCACATGATGAGTTGTGGGTGAAATTATGCATAAATGCAACTATTTTAATATTATCCATGAAGGAACTTCATATTGAGTTCAAGGCATAATTTTCTCCCTCTTTATTTGATTATCTTTGTTTTCCTCTACCTCTTATTTAACATAATTTATGATTTATGCTCGGGCTTTCTTCATCATATATATCATTGTTTTTTTTTCATTTGGGAGAGATGTGGATGTGTATCCTTTCACTTTAACTTTTAGAAGAGGATACAAATATACATGTTGCAAAATATACAAATAGTGATGAAAAGGAGAGTGCAATCTACATGAAATTCATTATGTAACTAATTTTTGTGCACATATCCATATTTTCTTAATTTTTCTAACTAATGCAATATAAAGAAACTAGATATCATGATACCTATTATGCTATGCAATGAAGTCAAGAGGAAACAATTTGGCTTACTTGATCATCTTGTGGTGGTGGATGAAATGTCATGAATGGTGGGTGGAATCACATGATTAATAGACAATACCTATCTTAACTATGGCATGTTCCTCTCCTATCAACCTGTGTACATGGTAACCTTAGATTTTTTTCTTCTAAAAATTCCATTTAAAGTCTCGTTAGTTGTTTTGTTAGTTTGGGCTCAAACCTCTTCATCATACACAAGTTTTGATAACTTAAAATTTTCATCCATTTTAAGTATCCTCAAGCTGACCAACCCAAACAAATCCTCAGATTGGTGTTGCGTTAAACTTTGCAAAATAAGCTTACAAACATGTGACCATTCTATTTTTTTTAATTCATTAAAAAGGAACATGACACATTCTTTTTTTTATGATAGATGAAATCATGATAACTAAGCTCTATGACCACACTAGATAAATTGTGGATCATATACTTGCAAATAAGAAAAGAAGAACTAAAATATGATAGAAAATAAACAAGATAAATCCATTCTAACACCCCCTAATATTGATTGAATATTTTCTCATAGTCAATACTCAAACTAAGAGGTGCAATGGGGGAACCATGTGCTAAGTAGGGTGGTGGTGGCTAAAATGTTCCCGAAGGCATCTGTGGATCAAATTCTACCGATGTTTGTCCCTACGTGTCAGTGCCACTGATTCGTGTGTTGGTGGTACCAAGATATATCATCGTTTATCCTTCTTTGAAATGTATGAGTTGGTGCCACCTACACATGTGTCGGTGGTATCAACAATCTTTTCCTATAGCTCTATGATTTTTCTAAAAAATTTCACTTCTATAGAATTGGCTGTTGTGGTAGCAACTTTCTATAGACTTTGACCTATCATCGAAACCCACATGTGTTTTGCTGGTAGCAAAAAATTGTGAAATCTTTGTTGAACATTTATAGCATATTGGTGCCACCAACTCTGGTGTCAGTGGCATTGACACTGACTCTTCCTACACACTACACAAAAGCATCAACATACCTTTTTACATCAATTAAACATCTAAAGGACATATATGAAATGTAACAAATGAAAAGTACCAATCAAAAAGTGAATAGTAGAAATAAAATTGGGTTTCCTCCCATGAGCGTCCTTGTTTAATGTACTAGGCTCAACATAGGTAATTTTCTTTAGCTTGGTTTGTCATAAGATGGTTTTCAAGACTCATCTGGCAATCTCAACTCCACTTTATCATCCTCTATCCTGAGTCTTGAGTAGCCTCTACCCATGGCAATGATCACATCAGTAGTAACTTGGAATGAACTTCCTAACAACATCTCAGTTCCTCACATATCATGCATATCCATAACTACAAAATTGACATGATAGATGAACTTATCAAATTTGACTAAAATATAACTCACATATCTGATATGGACTCAGAATCAATCCATCCACCAATTGGATTTTCATGGACATATTCGTTGGTTTCTTCAATCCCACCTTTCGAAAGGTAGAAAGAGGCATGAGATTTATGCTCACCCTAGAGTCACATTGTGCTTGTTAGAAATGTTTGCTGCCTATGGAAGAAGGGATGTAGAATCATCATGGGTCCTTTCTCATCATTGATAGTCTTACCTGGATCATTGTACTCACTACTTCATCAAAACACAAGGTATATGTATCTTTAATCCTTTTTTTATTATTTCCGATATCTTTCAAGAATCTTCCATATGAAGGGATATGTTCTATTGCCTCTACAAGTGGGATGTTGATGTGTAGCTTTCACAAGATGTCCAAAATTTCTTGAATTGCTTTTCCTCCTTTATCGGATCCAGTCTATTCAAGAATGTCACATGTGGATTCTCTTCATGCCTATGTGGGAGAATGTACGGCACATTAGGGATCTTCTCCCCTAGGCTTGCATGAATGTCACCTCCTAAGATAGAATCTGGCACATTCCCTATGTATGTAATGACTTGTGGCAACTCTTTCTCACTTTTGGGTGCCTCCTTGTTGACTGTTACTACTCCACTACAAAGCAGAACCTTCACCTTCTCTTGTTACACTGGAACCACCTTTTCTAGAACTAGGGACATGGACACAATAACTGTGGAAACTTGAAGTTTGTTGTCTTGCAAAACTGGTGTGGATGGGGTGTCCTTGTTTCTTTTTACAGACACTATATTAACAAAGGCGCATGTGTGAGAATAATGCACTCGTGTTCTACATCCTCCTAGTCTTTCATACAAGCTGTCGGGAAATGGAAATTTTGGCACACACCCAATATGACACTGGAGTGTGTTGCTCTGGTGACTCCTTAGTATACTGCTACATTTCCTCAAGAATAGAAATGAAATTTACTTGGTGATGTTGATGAACTGTCTCTATCTTCCCAAGAAATTCCTGTTGAATGGGCTTCTTTATGGATGCCACCCCTGCTGCTAGCTAAGAGGTCTAATTTTCAATATTACAGATCTAAGCTTCTTTATTTTTCTGCACCCGCTTAGTCTGGTCCCGTAAAGCCTCATTCTAACTCACAAGTCTACCCATCATGTCTTCAATCCTGTCTATTTTACTAGGAACCCTATCTTGTTGGTATTACTAATGTAGGTACATGCACTCCTCCTCTTCACCTCCAGATGAGGTGTCATATTTGTGCTCCAGTTTCCTTGTGAGTCTCTCCATCTGAGCCTTAAGTTTTTTGATCTCTTTTGATTCCATAACACTCTTGATTGTTGCTAGTGCTTCTCTCTTCTCACCTCAAGACTGCTTCTTAGCCATTTTCTTTAAGATCTCATAACATCTTATAGTCTTGTTTAGGAAGAAGCTTGCTCCTGCAATGTCAAGACTAGTCTTCTCCCCTTTGTGTAGGCCATAATAGAATGTCTTCACCTACCCTTACATACTAATCCCATGACGAGGGACCTTCCTCATCATATTTTGAAATCTCTCCCATGCCTCATAGCGCAACTCCTCTGCATGTTTCTTGAAGTTATGGATATTTCTCACTAGTTCATTTGTCTTTTATGGTGGGAAGTATTGCTCAAATAATGTATCAATCATCTCATCCTAGGTCTCTATTGATTATAGTAGGAGGTTAAGGAACCATGCCTTGGTTTTATCTAATAGTGAATAAGAAAACAACTTCAAGTAGATCAGTGTATCTAGAACCGTGTCAAGTTTGAGCATGTCACAACTCTCTACAAAGCTATTGATATGATCTACAATGTCCTCCTTGTCGTGTCCGTGAAATGACTGGGATTTGATTAGTGCCACCAAACCAGGAACTATTTGTCGGATCTATGGCTCTAGGGGGGGTGAATAGAGATTCAAAACTTGCACAAGAATAGTTAGACCTTCAAATTATATCATCTGAAACCAAATACTAAAATTGAATTTGAGATTCTATATAAACAAGCATAACAAGGATGAGAGAGATTGAAACAAACACTTGGACAAGGTGTTTAGACTGGTTCCAATATCTAAACTAGGAGACCATCAGTCCACTACCTAGAGAGGTCAACCTCTAGGACTTTATAACCCATGTATACTTATATTCCATTATAAGACATACAAGAAGAGAACCTTGCATCCAAGGGTTTATCTATCCAAGAGCTAGTCTTCTACCTCACATTAGTTATTACCCACTCTTGCAAGCAGCTCAATTCCTTCTCCTAGGACATCTCCTCCTTGGAACAAGTCTTTAGCCTTGAGAATTTACCCACTAAGATCCTTGGATCTTCCGCCTTTTCCTTCTACTTCACTTGAAGAAGATCTTCAAACCTTCTTTAGCCTTGATGAAGAACAATAACTCCTCGTTCACTCGGAGAAGATCACTTCAGCCTTTGCTCTTTGAGAAAGGGGATTGGAGATATGGAAAGATGGAGAGATTTACAAGATAACAATGAGGTAGCTCTCTAACAGAATGCCTACCTCATTCATAATCATGAAATGATTTGTAAATGAGAGAGATAAATGGTCTCAAAGTCTTATAGCACACTCAACTATAGCAAGGACCAAGGATAGTATGAATGAGTAACCTTAGAATGAACTTCAAGAGGACCTATTTATAGCTGGGGGTGTTCCTTTGAGTGTGGGATCAGTTAAGAATTTAAAATAGCCGTTTTACAACTTGAAACAGATCTCTTTTCATTTCTAACAACTCTCCAATGGTTGAAATCACTTATTTTGTGTTTTTCGTACAATGCATTAGGTCGAGTTTTAATAAAGATAACTCAATCGATCCACTATCCGAAAAATCCAATAACTATCGGTCGAGTTTGTCCTAGGGTAACTTAATCGATCAACCAATATCAACTTTGGTCAGAAAGTTGGTCAGTCGAGTTTTGTGAGTGTACAACTCGGCCGATGTAACCATTTCCAAAAATCCATCACAGATCAATCGAGATTCAAACTCGACCGATTAAGTTTTTGTGACAAATTTTCTAAAATAATTTTTAAGTGATCAAACGATGGAATTAAGTGTCCTTAATTTTTTCTCATCTTAGTTACAAGTCATATCATCAATACAAATGTTTACAAAAATATTCTAAGGTGTTCTGGAGTGATTTCTCAAATTGCACATTTGCATTGTTTTTTACTTGAACTTGGACAAGCTAGGGCTTGGTGAATTTATTCCTTCTCATGAACCTAATGCCTGAAATCAATCTTAAACAAACATATTCGACACATATGAATGGAATGGTTAAGTCATTATCAAAATATAGACAATGCATAACTCTCAAGTCAACATTCTCCCCCTTTTTGACAATGACAAACTATTCCTCAACATATTGAAAAGGATATGCAAAGTTATACCTTAGCCTTGGGAATTGCAAGGGGATTCATAATTTGAACAATGTGAATTGCTCCCCATCAATATATGCTCAATCTTACCTGCATAGTTAGTATTTCTACACAAAGCTATATAACATGTATACTACATAGTCCTTTAGCAAGTCACATGATAAAACATATACTGAGACAAGAAAAGGATCACGTAGGCAGTAAAAAAATATGGTTGAGCTTCAAAAAATCAAACTTTTCTCCCCCCTTTGGCATTATCAAAAATTAAAGGGGGGTGGAAGAGAACAAAAATAGGTCTTCTTCAAGCACAACCAAAAACATCCAACCTCAAGATAAAACATGCAACCACACAACACACATCAAATAGAGACAAGAGAGAAACAAGCAACTAGTGTCAATAAAAATATGGAAAACATACCAATAACTCACATGATAGAACATCAATAGAGTTATGATAGATAGGATTAAGATTACAACAGATAAGCATGTTCTAAAAGAAACTACAAGCCAAAATGATGAAAACAACAAGATGATAGAAATAGTACATCTCAGATAATGTGTCCAGATGTCGTAAGTACAAAATAGTCTAGAAATATATATATTATCAACATCTAAAGGCTAAACACTAAAAAATCTGAAATTCTAAGCTATCTAAGTCCAAAGGGTCATCATTGACATCATCATCAGAAGATTCAGGCTCATAGTCCCCATCTTCATCTGAAGGTGCAACAGGGGCAACAACTTCACCTTCATCACCAGAGTCACCAGCAAAGCCATCATCAGTAGAACCATCCTCATGGCCATCATCCTCAGATGCCTCCTTGTCATCAATAACAATTTCCTCGTCAACCTAGTCAGACATCTCCTCATTAGCAGAAGGATCGAAATCATGAATGGGCCACATGGCATTCTACCCTTCACAAGTCATGCCAAGGTCATGGAGCTCCTTGGCTTGAGGGAAAGTGGGAGAAGAACTGCCAAGGCCTGCAAGAAGGGTAGCTATGGGTCCAGTAGGTGGAGGTAGCACTCTAGGGGTAGGTGCAGGGGCAGGTCCACCAACTATAGAAGGTGTAGCAGCAAAGCAGCAGGTGGAGGGGCCAGGTAGAAGTGATTATATGTAAAGGAAGCATAATCACCACCTAGGTAGGGCCGACAGGTAGGGTAAGGATGGGTACATGATAGGTTCATGGTTGACATGATCAAGAAAATATCCTGATGCAGGTGCTCCTAAACATGTAGGTTGTATGCCTATTGATGCACCATGTAACCCATGGGGGCTTCATTAGATACATGAAACGAGGCGCGGGCAGGTCGGGAGGGTGGTGGAGGTGGAGGTTCTTGAGTGGAGGTAGAGGCTCCAGATGTGGTGGAAGAAGATGTAGGCAAAAAGGTTTTCTTGAGAGTGGTCTCACTAATGCAAACTCCTTTTTGAGAGGGTTTATAATGAAAATCATGAAAAAGAGACTTCTCAGTCGTAAAGGTGAAGAGACCACAAATCAAGGCTAGGTAGGGTGGGTGGGTGCCTCGAGTATTCTTCCCAAAGTCAAAGCAGACCATGTGTGGAGAATGTATCTGGCCCACTTGACCCCTATGTTCTTCAAAAGATAAAACATAACTACTGTGGTATTCTCTGCAACTTCATTTTGATTCTTCTTGGGATGAATATTGTAGTTGACTACCAGAGCAAGTATGCATTTTTTGAGACCTAAGGAAGAGGATGGGATGATGTATTTCTTCCTATAGGGTTTCTGAGGCTTCTTCAAGAACTTATGAATGTCAGGGAGAGTGATATCATATTGCTTGTAGAAGACCTAAGGGTTAAGAAGGTAAAAATACTCAGGATACTCTTTCCTCCATGTGTCGGTTACCTCAGTACCATTGAAAAATATATTCAAGGTATCTTTTGAGATTGTAAATTTCTTACCGGCAATCACAGAGGTGATAATCACTTGAGTATTACGAGGGGGTATAAGAGCGTCATAATTCCATGAAAGATTGGCATAAAATTCATGAACTGCCTTAGTGTTTGTAATGGAGTTGTGAAAGCGCCGATGTTTGACACTCATGGCTGCAAGGTGATGGTCATAAAGCAACTCAGAAACCTCATCTATAACCTCCTATTTACATGGATGAGGCTCAAACAAGGCATGAAAAGGGAAATGATTCCTAGGAAGGAGTTCCTTGTACCTATTTAGAGCTTTGTTGGAAACAAAGAAGGTGTCATAGAAGGGGATGAGGTGAAAGTTTTGGAGGAAGATGATGGTGCTCCAGAAGGTGCTACCCTCTTTCTTCTATTTGAGGCCATGGAGGTGAAATCGAGAAGATTGAGAGACAAAAAATGAGAGAAACACCACCTAGGGTCGTCTAACCACCTAGGTCAGATAGGAAAGGGTGCTAGGTAGGTTAAAAGAAGGTTGGCTAGGGCTAGGAGAGGGAAGGTCGGGGCTAGGGTTGAGAGCTTGAGAGAGCTGGAGTGAGGACCAGTCGACTTTTCTCTAGTTGAGAGGGAGAATAGTCAGTCGAAGCCTACTTGAGATGTGGTCCATCCTGGTCATTGATCGAGTTCTATGAGAAATAAACTCAACTGAATGGCTTTTTACAAAAGCCCTCGGCCACTAATCAGTTGAGTTGGCAAGTCGATCGATAGAAGTTCTATCCCAGCTTTAGAAGTTCTAGTTTCTAGCCATTTTAGTGCTAATTAAATTTATTTTTTTGGTCCATTTTTCATTTTAGACATACTTAGGCACATATCACTCATCATTGGGTACTATTTAGCAATAAAACCATCATTTGCAAAAGATACCCAAAACAAACAAAAAAGCAAAGCAAAAGAACATGAAATTTTAGCACTTTAGCAAGCAAGGATAATCAAGACATGAGAAAAGCATATAGGATAGATAACAACTAACTAGAGGGCACATAAGATTCATCCAAAGCAATTATGAGTAGTTTAGATCTGATGAAATTAAATTTCCCTCTAGCTAGAGGTATAGTAAAAATGTCCTCCAACTGATTTTCTGTGTCCACACGCATGATATAGATATCCTTTTTGGCAATGTGATCATGAAGAATACGATGATGAACATCTATATGCTTGGATCTACTATGAATATAAGATTGTAAGATAAATTGATTGCACTAGTATTGTCACAAAAGATAACAGAAGCATTAAAATAAATGTTAAAGTCTTGTAGCATTTGCTTCATCCATATAACTTGGGCATAACAACTCCAAACTACAATGTATTCAGCCTTGGTAGTTGATAAATCCATTGTGCTCTATTTCTTGGAAAACCAAGACACCAAGATTGGTCCTAGGAGGAAGCAAGTGCCACTTGTGCACTTTCTATCAATAACAAATCTTACATAATCAACATCACTATAAGCAGTAACAATAAAGTCCCTTGACTTAGGATACCATAGTCCAAAATTTTGGGTCTTGGCTAAGTACCTTAAAATCCTCTTAATAGCTATAAGATGTGATTTCTTGGGATTTGATTGAAAGCGAGCACATAGGCCAACACTAAACATTATGTCAAGTCTAGAGGCAGTTAAATAAAGTAAAATTCCAATAATACCTCTATAGAGGTTCTCATCCACTTTCTCACCTTCTTCATCTTTATCAAGGTTAGCGGTGTTTGACATGGGGGTGTCCATTGTCTTGGTGTTCTCCATCCCAAAGTGCTTAAGTAGCTCACTTGTATACTTGACTTGGTTGATGAAGTTCCCATATTTAGTTTGATTGATTTGAAAGATGAGGAAGAAAGTAAGCTCACCCATCATTGTCATGTCAAACTCACTCTACATAAGATCACTAAAATCCTTGTAAAGATTAAGATTATTTCCACCGAAAATGATATCATCAACATAGATTTGAATGATAAGAAAACTGTTAGAAGTGTGTTTGAGAAACAAGGTAGAATCTAATTTGCCCATGATATAGCCATGATATAACAAAAAGTTCTTTAGTTTCTCATACCAAGCTCGAGGTTCTTGTTTGAGACCATATATAGCTTTTTGCAATAGATAAACATGGTTAGGGAAACTATCATGTTCAAACCCCGAGGTTGTGCAACATACACTTCCTCCTCAATTGTACCATTCAAAATTACACTTTTAACATCCATTTGATATAGAAGGAAATTCTTATAACTAGAAAAAGCAAGAAACATTCTAATGGACTCAATTCTAGCTACATGTGCATATGTTTCATCAAAATCTATACATTCCTATTTATTGTAGCTTTGAGCCACTAACCTTGCTTTGTTTCTTACCACCTTGCCACTTTCATCTAGCTTGTTGCGGTAGACCCACTTGGTGCCAATAATCTTTCTATCACATGGTTTGGCACTAGAGTCCACACTTTATTCTTCTCAAATTGCTCAAGTTCTTCCTATATTGCTAGGATCCACTCATCATCCCCAAGAGCTCCTTTGACATTCTTTGGCTCGAGTTGTGAGATGAAGGTGTTGTTGGCTTGTTCTTTGTTGTAGGCAGCCCACATCTTCACTCTTTCAAAGGGGTCACCTATGATTAGCTCTTTAGGATGGTTCTTTGTAAAGTAGGGAGATGGATCCTTCTTTTCTTCATTTATCTCTTCTTCTTGAGAGACCACCTCTTTTCCCTTTTGGGTGATGTTGAGTTCTTTCAAGATGTGAATTACTTCATCTACAACATCATCATTAACAATATCCTTGGAAACAGAGGGGTTAATCTCAATAAATTTGACATTAATAGATTCTTCTACTTCAGATAGATCAACATTATACAATATATAAGCCTTGCTAGTAGTACTATAGACAAGAAAGAAATCTTTGTACGATTTCAGAGCAAATTTGTCAAGAGAATATTTTGTGTTAAAAAAAAACAAGGACACCCGAAAATGTGAAAATAATCGATAGAAGGTTTCCTACCACACCATAGATCACAGGGGGTTTTCTTCTGTAACGACCCTCAAAATTCAGTCCCAAAATTTTGATGTTTAATAAAGGTGAAACCCTAGGTTGAATGAATTTTCTTACATTTGTTCATTTAAGTGGAGACCATGCTTAAGTAGTATGTCAGAATGACTTTAGACTACATCAAGATACTATGTGAACATTTAATTTGATTCATCAACACTTATACACATCAATGTCAATTAACACACAAAACCTAACCCTAATTATGCAATGGTGACAAGTTGGGATTGAATGATAGTTTGGGCCCACATACATTTATGATGCATCCCACTATTTGTTGTATGAGTAGATAATAGAATAATAGAGCTTCCCCCGATTTTTGGTAATACAATTCCTTTTTAGTGATCATTAATGTGTTAATTACCCTAAGTAGGTAATAATGTAAAATACATGTTTTCCTAATTCATATCCAAAATCTAATTAGATAATTGAATTCCTGATGGTCGATTTAGCCTACCTATACAATTTGGTTGGATTTGGATAACCCTTGATGATCCAAATGATATTAGGAAGCAAGTGGGAGATAATGATGATTTATGATTAATCCTTTAATAATGTACAAATAATCATCCTAGTTTATCCCAAAGTTCAGGATATTTAGCCTTGCCTGGCCTGTCACACGATGCTTAAGAGGATTGGGCTCTTAGTGAGCCGTTGGATGACGATCGGAGGGTAGGGCATTCGTCCCCTACCTTGCGCAAAGTCTGTGCAGGGAAGGGAACATAATCCCGACCCCGATGGCCTACGATAACCCAACCCTCCCTCAATGATTTCCCGTTATCTCGACGCCAATGAAATTAGGAGATCACTGCGATCTTATCGAGCCCTAACTCACTCCATATAAGCGCCTACCGCAAAATCGCCCAATTCGCTCTCCTTCTTCAGTCCACGATGTCGCCTTCCCTAAGCCAAGTAGGTCCATCGGACCGAGGGAAAGAGATCCAGAAAACAAGGATGGCCCCCAGTAGGCCCTCCTACTCCATCAATTTCATCTAAATCGTTGCAAGCTAGCACCTCCGTTGGGATCTTCCTCACTGACATCGGCGAGCTCGAGCACAGATCTCTGACCTTCCCAGTTCAATTCAACCTCCAATAAGCATCTTTTTACAGTGAGATTTCTATACGACATGTCATTTAGTGTTGTGATGCCCCTGTATGTCCTTCCCACGAAACTGAGTTCTTAGCAGTACAACTCTTCCTCCGACTGGGTCATACATCCACCTTCAGGCCATGAAAACCAATCATCTAGATTCTATGGACCCTTCCGAAGCTAATACCATGTTTGTTTGATCCTTTCATTACTTTATTCCCGATCTTCTAGTTTTAACCCCCCACATACCTCTGTTTCCTGTAAATTGAGATGACGCTCTAGGTTCCAAGGAGTTCTAGGGACAAAGGTCTACACCATCAGCTTCAGTTGGCTTTCACAATCTCCGATTGTGTGTTAATTTACGCTGATCATGAATCCACGATTTGTTTTCTCTGGTACCACTTACCGTAGTTCTGGCATGGAGGGGGAAGCATCCGGGTACCTGAGAACCTTTGTTGTGGTTACTTGGGACCACGACGACAGGGTGAAGTAGTGAGTTACTCTGATACATTCTACTCTCTCTGCTTCACTTTAGATCGAAGTTATTAGCACCAAGCGAGGAGAGCTTTGCGCCATAGATGGCTGAAAGACTCTCAAAGAGTCAGGGTGAAACGGAAAGAGGGACCCCATGTCCCTGTACTATGATTTTATGTGACACGATTAGTTTAATAACTTAGGAAGTAGAATGGATGATGATTTATATTTCTAGTGTTTTTTATTTACGATTTTGCCTCTGTCCCACTGTGGCCTCTGATATGATCAGAGGGTGTTCTGGTCATTTGAGTTTTTGATTATCCTATCCCAGACTTAGAGATAAATGAATTATTTAGTTTCTATTTGGTCCGTACTCGGATTTTCATAACTAATTATTTGTAACTCCAATGGGGTCAAACCGTATATGGTTTTAAATTGATTTTTTTAGATCTAGATGATGGATAAGGTTCCAATTCCTGTTTTGTCTTGCTTTTCACAAAACATCAGACTTAGTGTAATTAGGATTTAACAAGCCATTAAACTCTAGAAATGAAGTTATGGATTATTCATTAATGAATGATTATTGAATTAACGGGGTGATTAGGGTTCCATCAACCCAAAGAAAACAACTAAGATCTCTCCTATGAGAGAGGTAAGTGGTTTCATGCACTTTGAGTATTTAATATAACATTTCAATCGCTTTGTGTTTATTAAATCATGATGATCAAGTTAAACTATGTGCGTAACCATGTACTTCAATTGGGGTACTTCTTTCTATAATATTATTATATGATTCTTATGCTTTCAAGTTCTGTCTCCAAGAATTCATGTTATGATTATGGAAATCCTATTAAAGTTAATTATGTCAAGTTAATGACAAATCATGTAATAGGTTGTAATATGTTGTTCTCATCATGATAATGTTGATCCTACGTGCCTTATGAGCACCATTGGTGCAATTAATATCGAGGATACTATAATCAACCACCAAGATGTAGTTATGTGAATCCAAATCTCTTGTTCAATTAGTATTATGTTTTTGTTTTCTTTTTCCCAATTATTATTTTGTCACAATAATACTCAATGCCTCTTACTCTAACGTTCTTTTATTGCATGCATGGCTGGGGGCGCGATGCCCGCAGGTACAAGGCAACTTCCAGAATAAATCCCTGTGAAGGTCAACTAAAGGAATAGATTGAGGTTGATAAGATACTCACATGGTGGGGTGCCATCTGCGATAGGAGATCCTAAAGAGTATAGATAATCTCAAGTATGTCTTCAATAATGTCTAATCATGTATGTCTTAGTTAGTTTCAGTTCAAGAACTCACTTATGAACAATATGTACATTAAGTTTAATATCTATGCATGGTTATTGTTTACTTTATTTGCAATGTCTATCATTGTTGTGGCATCCCTTTGAGCTATAGTAACCCATGTTATGGAAAACATGGGTATTGCTTCCGTTGACACATGTATGCTTAAGGGGGTGTTACAAAATGGTATCAGAGCAAATAAGTAGATGGCCACCATGTAGAAATCACATCCACATGTTCTAAGTCATAGGTATATAATATTAAGTTCAAGGTATGGGAAACCAAAGTAGGGTCTAGTCAGAAGACACAAGTTAGATAAGGGTTAGGGTTATGTTCCTAGATGTTTTAGATTTTGTGTTAACTTTGAATTTGTACATAGCATACTCTCTCTTCTTCCCAGGTGTTTGTGGTATGGGACATAAGCTCATGGGGTTTTGTAGAGAGAATGTTATGTGCAAAATCATACGTGTCTCATCCTCTCAAGTGCATGTGGTATGGGACATGTGCATGAGGGAGGTGTTGAGACAAGAGTTGACATTAAAGTTTGAGACATATAACCATCTAAACATAATTAATTACATAAGAAGACCAAATATGCATACAAGGGGTAGATAATTTGACAGGGATACAAAAGAAAAATGATGCAATGCTACTAAATAATGTTCTCTTCTATTTTATGATTATGTGCTCGGATTGAACATCATGTGTTATTTCTATGCTTATGAATTATGAAATTATGAAAAATCATGTCTATGTATAAGAAATCATGTTAAGTTGATAATTGTCCTCTCCATCATGTTATTTGAGCCTTCATTGGCCTTATGCGAGCCTTAATTGGCCTTATGAGCTCTGTGGGAGCATTATGTGAGCCTTAATTGGCCTTATGTGAGCCTTAATCGGCCTTATGTGAGCCTTCATTGGCCTTATGTGAGCCTTAATTGGCCTTATGAGCACTGTGGGTGCAATCCAGGAGAGTGACTATATCAACTCAAGTAAAATTCATGTCTAATATGAATTCATGTCAAGTTAATTAAGTTCTCATGTAATTATGTTAACTATGAGTAATTCATGTCTTAAGTATGTTAATGAGACTATAAGATAATGTTTGAGTTTTTACATGCACAAACTAAGTGAAACCCTAAGGTGGGTAGTACCTCATTATGATATGAAAATTTCGGGTACGAAATTTCTATAAGGTGGATAGGTTGTAACGACCCTCAAAATTCAGTCCCAAATTTTTGATGTTTAATAAAGGTGAAACCCTAGGTTGAATGAATTTTCTTACATTTGTTCATTTAAGTGGAGACCATGCTTAAGTAGTATGTCAGAACGAGCTTAGACTACATTAAGATACTATGTGAACATTTAATTTGATTCATCAACACTTATACACATCAATGTCAATTAGCACACAAAACCTAACCCTAATTATGCAATGGTGACAAGTTGGGATTGAATGATAGTTTGGGCCCACATACATGTATGATGCATCCCACTAATTGATGTATGAGTAGATAATAGAATAATAGAGCTTCCCTCGATTTTTGGTAACACAATTCCTTTTTAGTGATCATTAATGTGTTAATTACCCTAAGTAGCTAATAATGTAAAACACATGTTTTCCTAATTCATATCCAAAATATAATTAGATAATTGAATTCCTGATGGTCGATTTAGCCTACCTATAAAATTTGGTTGGATTTGCATAACCCTTGATTCTCCAAATGATATTAGGAAGCAAGTGGGAGATAATGATGATTTATGATTAATCCTTTAATAACGTACAAATAATCATCCTAGTTTATCCCAAAGTTTAGGATATTTAGCCTTGCCTGACCTGTCACATGATGCTTAAGAGGATTGTGCTCTTAGTGAGCCGTTGGATGACGATCGTAGGGTAGGGCATTCGACCCCTACCTCGCACAAAGTCCGCACAGGGAAGGGAACAGAATCCCAACCCCGATGGCCTACGATAACCCAACCCTCCCTCAATGATTTCCTGTTATCTCGACGCCAATGAAATTAGGAGATCACTGCGATCTTATCGAGCCCTAACTCACTCCATATAAGCGCCTAACACAAAATCTCCCAATTCACTCTCCTTCTTCAGTCCACGGTGTCGCCTTCCCTAAGCCAAGTAGGTCCATCGGACCGAGGGAAAGAGATCCAAAAAGCAAGGACGGCCCCCGGTAGGCCCTCCTACTCCATCAATTTCATCTAAACCGTTGCAAGCTAGCACCGCCGTCGGGATATTCCTCACTGACATCGGCGAGCTCGAGCACAGAGCTCCGACCTTCCCAGTTGAATTCAACCTCCAGTAAGCATCTTTTTACAGTGAGCTTTCTATACGACATGTCATTTAGTGTTGTGATGCCCCTGTATGCCCTTCCCATGAAACTGAGTTCTTAGTAGTACAACTCTTCCTCCGACTGGGTCATACGGTCACCTTCAGGCCATGAAAACCAATCATCTAGATTCTATGGACCCTTCCAAAGCTAATACCATGTTTGTTTGATCCTTTCATTACTTTATTCCCGATCTTCTAGTTTTAACCCCCCACAGACCTCTATTTCCTGTAAATCGAGATGACGCTCTGGGTTCCAAGGAGTTCTAGGAACAATGGTCTACACCATCGGCTTTGGTTGGCTTTCACAATCTCCGGTTGTGTGTTAGTTTACGTTGATCATGAATCCACAATTTGTTTTCTCTGGTACCACTTACCATAGTTCTGGCATGGAGGGGGAAGCATCCGGGTATCTGAGAACCTTTGTTGTGGTTCCTTGGGACCACGAGGACAGGGTGAAGTAGTGAGTTACTCTGATGCATTCTACTCTCTCTGCTTCACTTTAGATCGAAGTTATTAGCACCAGGTGAGGAGAGCTCTGTGCCATAGACGGCTGAAAGACTCTCAAAGAGTCGGGGTGAAACGAAAAAGAGGGACCCCATGTCCCTGTACTATGATTTTATGTGACACGATTAGTTTAATAACTTAGGAAGTAGAATGGATGATGATTTATATTTCTAGTGTTTTTGATTTATGATTTTGCCTCTGTCCCAC
Source organism: Alisma plantago-aquatica (assembly GCA_963693085.1). Taxonomy (NCBI): domain Eukaryota; kingdom Viridiplantae; phylum Streptophyta; class Magnoliopsida; order Alismatales; family Alismataceae; genus Alisma; species Alisma plantago-aquatica. The sequence goes on from OY856414.1 coordinate 330,433,882, forward strand.
TGTGGTCTCTGATATGATCAGAGGGTGTTCTGGTCATTTGAGTTTTTGATTATCCTATCCCAGACTTAGAGATAAATGAATTATTTAGTTTCTATTTGGTCCGTACTCGGATTTTCATAACTAATTATTTGTAACTCCAATGGGGTCAAACCGTATATGGTTTTTAATCGATTTTTTTAGATCTAGATGATGGATAAGGTTCCAATTCCTGTTTTGTCTTGCTTTTCACGAAACATCAGACCTAGTGTAATTAGGATTTAACAAGCCATTAAACTCTAGAAATGAAGTTATGGATTATTCATTAATGAATGATTATTGAATTAATAGGGTGATTAGGGTTCCATCAACCCAAAGAAAACAACTAAGATCTCTCCTATGAGAGAGGTAAGTGGTTTCATGCACTTTGAGTATTTAATATAAAATTTCAATCGCTTTGTGTTTATTAAATCATGATGATCAAGTTAAACTATGTGCGTAACCATGTACTTCAATTGGGGTACTTCTTTCTATAATATTATTATATGATTCTTATGCTTTCAAGTTCTGTCTCCAAGAATTCATGTTATGATTATGGAAATCCAATTAAAGTTAATTATGTCAAGTTAATGACAAATCATGTAATAGGTTGTATTATGTTGTTCTCATCATGATAATGTTGATCCTACGTGCCTTATGAGCACCATTGGTGCAATTAATATCGAGGATACTATAATCAACCACCAAGATGTAGTTATGTGAATCCAAATCTCTTGTTCAATTAGTATTATGTTTTTGTTTTCTTTTTCCCAATTATTATTTTGTCACAATAATACTCAATGCCGCTTACTCTAACGTTCTTTTATTGCATGCATGGCTGGGGGCGTGATGCCCCCAGGTACAAGGCAACTTCCAGAATAAATCCCTATGAAGGTCAACTAAAGGAATAGATTGAGGTTGATAAGATACTCACATGGTGGGGTGCCATCTACGATAGGAGATCCTAAAGAGTATAGATAATCTCAAGTATGTCTTCAATAATGTCTAATCATGTATGTCTTAGTTAGTTTCAGTTCAAGAACTCACTTATGAACAATGTGTACATTAAGTTTAATATCTATGCATGGTTATTGTTTACTTTATTTGCAATGTCTAGCGTTGTTGTGGCATCCCTTTGAGCTATAGTAACCCATGTTATGGAAAACATGGGTATTGCTTCCGTTGACACATGTATGCTTAAGGGGGTGTTACATCTTCAAAGAGGGATGTGTGAAAACCCAGTTTTGCACAAAACATGAGGTACTAACGGCTTCGGCCCAAAACTTCTTTGGAGTGTCATACTCTAAAAGCATGGTCCTAGCTATTTCCTATAGTGACCTATTCTTCGTCTCTACAAACCCATTTTGCTGAGGTGTTTGAGGTGAATAAAATTTATGTGCATATCCAGACTCTTCACAAAAACGTTCAAAAAGATCATTTTCAAATTCTCCCCCATGATCACTACAGATGGAAACAATGCGGTGAGAAGCTTCATTTTCAACTTGTTTGCAAAAGCTATAGAAAACATCAAGCGTATCGCTCTTAGAAACGAGAAAGAAGGTCCAAGTATATCGAGAGAAATCATCGATAATAACAAGACAATACTTGTAACAACAAAGCGATTGAGTTCTCATAGGTCCAGATAGATCAATATGGAGAAGTTCAAGAGCTCTCTTAGTGCTAAGGACTCCTTTGCATTTGAAGGAGGACTTGGTTTTCTTTCCTGGGGTACAAGGTTGGCATTCCCCATCCTTTTCAAAATCTAATTTGGGAAGTCCCTTGACCAAGTCCTTTTTGCTCAACTTCTTCAATTCATACATATTTACATGACCTAGCTGACGATGCCAAAGAGACATATCATTTGAATTGACTACAAGGCATCTACCAACAATAGGCTTAATAGAGTCAAGCACAATTACATAAAGATTACAATTCCTAGTTCCCTTATATATGACATTATAAGTGAGTGAATCTAGGAGCAAGCATTCAAAAGAAGTAAATAGCACAAGGTAACCATTATCACATAATTGACTAACACTGATTAAATTATGATGTAGACCATCCACAAAGAGAACATTCTCGATACACAAGGATTCACCTACATCACCCTCAACTTTTACCTTACCTTTCTTGTTGTCCCCTAAAGTGACCGATCCTCCTTTCTTATTTGTGAAATTGTTGAAATGGCTTATATAATATGTCATGTGCTTTGTGCAGTCACTATCAACAATCCATTTTCCTTTTTCCTGTAAGAAAGGAGAATGTCAGTTCCCAACTCAAACTTTGGGGTTTAGAGTTAGATTGGGGACCCATTTCATCTTTGGGTTGGTCCCCTTAGGCTTGTAAGGACAATAAGTAGAATAATGATTGTCACTTTCGCAATGAGAGAAAATCATGGGGTTATTAGATCCAGAAGACTCTCCAATGAAATGAGGAGTTCCCTTACTCTTTTTCTTACCTTTGGCCTTACTCTTTCCCTTAGGATCCCCCCTACAAATCCCAAACCACTAGTACCACTTTGTTTAGTAGAATGGTCAAGGATTTCATTTAGGGAGTTTTCCCTTTGAGGAATTTTTGCAGAGAGGCTCTAAGTCTATGATTGTCATCAGTAAGAGATATAATAGTAGAAGATAAGCTATCAAGATCATCTCTAGCATGAGCAAGGTCGGCCTCTAAATAGAGGGCTTTAGTCAAGTAAAAGTCCTTTTCAAGACAGATAGAAGCAACATCATTAATAGGCAAAATAGGTCTAGAAGATAAATCATTAAATTGACCAAGTAAACTTAGCATTTTCAGATTTGAGTAATTGAATTTCTTTGAAATAATCATATCTCTCATCTCTACGAGCACCACTAATAAGCTTAAGTTTAACATTTTTAGTTTTAAGTAACTCAAGATCATTAAGGCACTTTTGGTTGTCTTCCTTAGGAGATGTAATATTCTTAAGATAAACACCATTCTCTACTTTGACTCCATTGTATTGGAGCTCAAGATCAAGAATTTGGACTTGCAAGGAATCAATGCTCTCAAGATGAGTTTTCTCATTTTTTGCAAGAATATCAAGTTTAGCATGCAGGTCATCAACGATTTTACCCAACTTCTTCTTTTTAGATTTACATTCAGAATAAGAAGAACAAGGTAGTAACAAGCATGTCAATAAGAGTTTCTTTAGCTAACTCGTGCAAACTTACCTCACTTACCTCACAAATATCTTCACTTATGGAGGCCATTAGTACAAGGTGGCACTCTCCATCTTCATCGGAGCTTGAGCCACTAGAGGATGATCCTTCCCAAGCTGCATAAGTTGCATCTTTGTGTTTTCTCTCCTTCTTGCACTTCCTCTTGTATTTGATATCTTTCTTGTACTCTTCCTCCTTCTTGGAGCTTCTCTTTTAGTGAGACTTTTTATCCTTAGGACATTCACTCTTGTAGTGTCCTTTTTTACAACACTTGTAGCACCTTGGAATAGATGAAGAAGATTGCTTTCCTTTGAAGTGCTTTCCCTGGGAGAAGTTGGCTTCATGCTCACTAGGGCCATCATCTTCACTAGAGGAGGAGGGAGAGGTCTGACAAGCAAGTTGTTATTGAAGGATGAGAGCCTCCACTTTAGCTTTGAAGGCACTATCTTTGATATTCCTTGATTCTTTTTCTTCTTTCTTTGCTTCCTCTTCTTGCTTGTCAAGTTTTGACTCATGAGCTTGTAGATTTCCAATAATCTCCTCGGTTGGAAGATCGCCAAGACTTCTTACTTCTTCAATAGAGGTCACCTTTGACTCCCATCTCTGTGGAAGAGACCTAAGGATCTTTTAGTTGATTTCTCCCTTATCCAACATGTGTCCCAAAGCAACTAGGTCATTGATGATGATGTTGAGTCATGAATACATTTCAGAAACTCCTTCTTTATTCCCCATTTTGAAGTTCTCTAGGAGCATGTTCAATATGTAGATCTTTGCCTCCTCCACTTGCTTTGTGCCTTCATAAGTGATGCATAACTTGTCCCATATCTTATAGGCTATATCCCATGAGGAGATGCGGTTGAACTCGGATGGAGTGAGGGTTGCATAGAGTATGCTAATTGCTTTGGCATTAAGCTATGCATTCTTTAGAGCTGCTTCATCCCAAGTTGATACAGCTCTGGTTGGCTCCTTGTAGGTTGAAATCATCACTTTCCACATATCAAACTTCATTCCTTGAATGTAAAATTACATCTGCCTCTTCCAATAAGAGGAAGTTGGTGCCGTCAAAGACCAGGGGCACATGGATAAGCCTCCCTCTAGGTTGAGGGAACCAAGTAGGTTCTCACCCATCTTCTCTTTTCGTAGGAGGTTTGATGGAGAAGATCCTTGCTCTGATACCACTTGTTGGATCTTGGGCTCTAGAGGGGGGGTGAATAGAGCTTTCAAACGTGCACAAGAATAATTAGACCTTCAAATTATATCAATTGAAACCAAATGATAAAACAAAATTTGAGATTCTATCTAAACAAGCATAGCAAGGATGAGAGAGATTGAAACAAACACTTGGACAAGGTGTTTAGAGTGGTTCCAATCTCCAAACTAGGAGACCATCAATCCACTACCTAGAGAGGTCAACCTTTAGGACTTTGCAACCCATGTATACTTATATTCCATTATAAGACATACAAGAAGACCACCTTACATCCAAGGGCTTACCTATCTAAGAGATAGTATTCTACCTCACAACAGGTCTTACCCACTCTTGTAAACAACTCGGTCTCTTCTCCTAGGACATATCCTCCTTGCAACAAATCTTGAACCTTGAGGATTTACCCACCAAGCTCCTTGTATCTTTTGCCTTGTCCTTCTCCTTCACTTGGAGAAGATCTTCAAACTTTGTTCAACCTTGAAGAAGAAGAACAACTCCTCCTTCACTCAGAGAAGGTCACTTCAACCTTTGCTCTTTGAGAAAGGGGATTGGGAAGATGGAAATATGGAGACCTTTATAAGGTAAGAATGAGGTAGATCTCTTACAACATTCCTAACTCATTCATAATCATAAAATTCTTTATAAATGAGAAAGATAAAGGGGCTCAAAGGGTTGTGGCACACTCAACTATAGAAAGGACCAAGGATAGTATGAATGATCAACCTTGGAATGAACTCCAAGAGGTCCTATATATAGATGGGGGTGTTCCTTTGAGTGTGGGATCACCTAAGAATGAAAAATAGCCATTTTACCACTTGCACTAGATCTAATTTCATTTCTAACAACTTTCCAACAGTTGGAATCACTTTTTCTACATTTCATATAGTGCATTTGGTAGAGTTTCAATAAAGATAACTCGACCGATCCACTATCTAACAAAGTCAATTTTCAAACTATCAGTCGAGTTTTTCATGGGGTAACTCGACCAATCAGCCAAAATCAACTTTGGTCAGAAAGTTGATCGGTCGACTTCTGTGAGTGTACAACTCGACCGATGCAACCATTTCCAAAAATCCATCATAAATTGATTGAGATTCAAACTCGATCGATTAAGTTGTTGTGACAAATTTTCCAAAATGATTTTTAAGTGATCAAGCGATGGAATTTAGTGTCCCTGATTTTTTTCTCATCTTAGTTACAAGTCATATCATCAATACAAATTATTACAAAAATATTCTAAGGTGGTTTGGAGTGATTTCCCAAATTTCACATTTGCATTGTTTTTGACTTGAACTTAGACAAGCTAGGTCTTGGTAAATTCGATCTTTTTCATGTACCTAATGCCTAAAATCAATCTTAAACAAGCATATTAAATACACATGAATGGAATGGTTAAGTCATTATCAAAATATGGATAATGTATAACTCTCAAGTCAATGCTATTTTGTAACTACCCATGTTGTCTGCTTACCATTTGATCGACCCTATATGTGTTGTTCTTGAAGATGCTTTGATCTTCTCCTAGACAGTATGTTATTCAGGCCTTTATTCAACATGTTCTTTAGCATTTGGATCCATGTCTACTGTCTGTGCCTGCTCTTCCTGTGGTGGTAGAGTTTGGATGGGCTTCTCAACTGAAGCTCCAAACTCTCTTGCCTTACAAAGAATCTCCTCCTGGCATGTACCTGTTGGAGTGGATTCCTCATGGTATGTGGTTTTGGTATGAACTTACATTAGTAACCAACAATGAGATAAAAATGTGAGAGAAATACTAATAATTTTTTATGAGAAAAATATTTTCAATTACACACAATTTAAAAGAAAAGATTTATAATGTAAACAAAAGACATGGCATAGAGTGGCTGGTCACAAAACTCATAGTGTTGGAGTTGTCATTTTCCTGGAAACAGTCTCAAAAACTTGACACACCTAAACTATTCATGTAAAACCAATTTTATGCGTCGTTTAATATAGGTCTATGAGGCCCGAGTGTCGAACTCAGGGAAACATTTTCTAGAAATGACTACTAACTATAACCTAACCAACTAGGCCAATAAAAAGTGATTATTGGTTATTATATGACTCAATGTAAGAATAAAATCTAAATTAAGTGGAAGTGATCAAGAATTGACGGATTCCTTAGGATTACAATTTCACCACGGTATGCATTGATTCAACTTCACTTTATCAATGATTATTGATTCTTAACTCTGGACTAAGGGCCTGTAGCAAGCATTACCCACTCCCACAAAATAATAGACTAACTATACTAACACAAACCCCACTTTTGTAATGGTTTAGGAATTATCTAGGTTCATTAGTGATAACTCTAGGTTATTCCTTCACAGCCATAAGCCATCTCTTGAGGCATGATATTAGTTGTGTACATCTACAACCTTTCCAACCCTTAATCCCTCTCCTGAAGAAATTAATACTCTATTATATTGATTGTAGTGATCAAGCACAAACCATTCAGTAAGAAATCATAGATTTACATCCAAAATTAAAGGAAAAATATATCATTAATTCATAAAAGTCAAATACAAAGCAATACTAGGTTACTTCCGGGTCCTAAGGAATAGGGGAATTCGTCCCACATGATTTTTAACATCAAATATAGAGAGGAAGAGGGAGAACATGAGATAAATATTAGACAAACCAATGAAAATCCCTAGAGAAGAAGTCATGATGATCCCTTCCAGTAGACACCTCGATCCATAGAGTTCCGACTACAAATCTGCCTTCCAGAAGTTCCCTAAGCATCTGATATGTGGCTATATCCTTTGTATCCTCCTCTATTGACTTTGTGCTCTATTGTAATTGGATAGAACATGATATGATCACTAGGCCAAACTCCCCTTAGTTCATAAGTGGGGCTTTAGCGGTCAGTCACTAAGTCCCAGGCGTTAGATTGTTTGCTATCTTTAATTTGCACTGATCGCACAAAGTCAGTACCCCCAACATGATGTTGGTGGCACCGAGTTGTCGACTGACTTGAAAACCTTAGTAAGTGTCATTAGTACCAATGAGTATGTTGATAGCACTGAGTTGACTTATGCATGTTCTGATTTGCTCTGGGTACAAAAGTTGGTACCATCGACTGGCATGTTGGTGGCACAGAAGCCATTAAATCTGGTCTTGATGCTTTTTGGGTAGTGAGTCGGTAGCATCAACTCCTCTCTTTTGTAGTATCAAGTGTCATCTCAGTAGCACCGACCAATGTTTGGAATGTCCTATTGGATTTTCCATCATGTCGGTACCACCGACTTATATAGCGGTAGCACCGAGCTATCATGTAAATACTCAATTTACCTAAAACAAGGAAAAACCAAAATAAGTCCAAATAAAAGCTCCTAATTTAACATAATTCAGTAAAAATACTTAATATTGATGCAATAGTGTTTCACAATGTAATAATGACAAAAAGGAATAGATAATGTCAAAATGACCAATTATGCACAAAATACATGGAAAAAAAGTCTGTGAAAAGCAATTAAAACTCAGTGCATCAATGACCTATGATGCTTCAATTAGAGAGACATTTCATTTGCTTGATATGTTGTTATATAATATTCATGACTTTCCAACATATGTAAATTTGTCTAGATACAACGTAAAAGAATCCAAAAAATTCACTATATGTGAGGAGAACATTGGTTCAATATGACTAAAACATGGCGGCAAGATTGTATATCATGGTCATTAAAGGTTTCTTCCAAAAGTATGTTCTTACTGAAGGTTGCACAAAGCATTCAATGGCTCAACCAAGGAACAAAGTGCCCCTAATTTGTATTAGGGGAGGATGTTTTTGAATGAGTAAAAGACTTTGTCAATGCATTTGGTAAGAGATCACAATGTACTATTCCCACACAATGTGATATATCTTTATTCAAGAAGAGGTCAATATTTTGGGATCCTACTTATTAGAGTTCTTTGGAAGATAGGCATTGCATCAATATCATGCATGTTGAAAAAATGTTTGTGATAACATCATTGGTACTCTATTAAATATACCAGGTAAGATTGAAGATGGCAAAAATTCCAGAACGAACCTAATTGAAATGGTTATAAGGAAAGAATTAACAACAAATGTTATTAGTGATCAGAAAATATGTTTACCTCCTGCTTGTAGACATTGTCTAGACAGGAGGAGAATTTTTTTGTGAATGCTTGCTTAGTATTAAGGTACCACATGGATACTCTTCCAACATACATAGATCAGTATCAATGAAGGACCTAAAGATGATAGTTCTTACTCAAGATTGTCACACTCAAATGTAGCAAATATTGCCCGTGTCTATTAGATATATACTTCCAAAGCATGTAAGGTTTGCAATCACTAGGCTTTGTTTCTTCTTCAACACCATATGCAACATATTTATTGATCCTCATAATCTTGATAAGTTGCAAGGAGAAGTGGTTGTTACCCTTTGGTAGCTTGAGATGTATTTTCATCATTCATTCTTTGATATCATGGGACAACTTGTTGTCCACTTGATTAGGTAAGTGAAAATGATGGGTAAGTTTTCTTTAATTGGATGTATCCTTTTGAACGGTATGTGAATGTTTTTAAAGGTAATGTTCAAAACCATTATTAGGATGAAGGGAGTATTATTGAGGGTTATGTGGCTAGGGAAGTTATGGAATTTTGCAATGACTTTTTTGAGTTTTAATGAGCCTCTTGTCAATTAACATAATATTGATGGCTATTCTAGAAAAGGGACTTTAGGAGAATGAGTGTCAAAAATTAGTCATGAGTTGCAGGAACAAGCACACTTGTATGTTTTGCACAACATCAAAGAAGTGGCTATCTATATCATTGAACATACCAGTTTTATAAAGAGAAAATATCCTCTAGTCAGTTCAATGTAGCTTTCTAGAGAGCATAATAGGGCATTTATTAGGTGGTTGAAGACAAAATCTTCCATCAACTATCTAAAAATCAAATATGTTGCTGAAAATATCAAATGGGCCGCCTTTAAACCAAAAAATTGATGGATCTTAGGATGAGTGATTGTGTGCTCTAGAGGGGGTGTGAATAGAGCTGAATGCACTTAAACAAAATTCATTATATGTTCAAGATAAATCACAAGATAAGGTTGCTAATGTGGGAAATTTGAGTGCAACTAAACATACATAGCAAAGATGAAAGAGATTGAACATGCACCAATTAACAAGCTATGTAGAGTGGTTCCATACTCCAAACTAGAAGTATGTTAGTTCACTACCTAGAGAGGTCAACCTCTAGGATTTCTCGACCATTGTACTCTTATATTCCATCATAAGACTTATAATATATAACCTTCCAAAGGACTTACCTATCCAAGCCAAGAGTCATCAACCTACCCAAGGACTTACCCACTTTGCAAGGAGTCTTCTGTCTTCACCAAGGACTTATGCACAAGTCTTTGGCCTTGAAATAATCACCCAATCTTCTTGAATCTTTAGCCTTTCACTTCACCTTTTCCAAGGAGAAGCTTTCACCAAGGACTTACCCACTTGAGCAAGGAGTCATAGCTTACCCAATCTTGCTCCAAGTCTTCAACCTTGCCTTCTTCTTCTTCTTCACCAAGGGACTCCTTCCATTGTTCTTCTTCACCTCTCTTAGCCAAGAGAGAGAACCTTCATCTTCACAGTTGAATGATAGATTGGGAGGTGGTGGAAGTGAGAGCCTCACAAGATATACATGTAGGACTAGATCTCTTACAAATCTCCTACTCACTCTAATGGATGATGCAAGTGATTGATCTTATAGATAGAGGAGTAGGTTTTAGGATTCATTCAAGTATAGAATATGTACCTTCCTTGGATAACCATGGGATAAAGCCCAAGGGGTCCTATTTATATTTGGGGATGCCTATAAGCCTTTGGGAACACTTAAGGATGAATACTAGCCATTTGAGATGTTGCAATGGATTTTTTTAGTTTTGCAACATTCCAATGGCTAGAAACACTTTTTTGCACTTTTTTATACAGTGCGACCGGTCGAGTTTCAATAAAGGTAACTCAACCAATTGCACTTATGATAAAGAAGATTTGTCCAATCGGTTGAGTTTATCTTGGATGAAACTCGACCGATCACTTAAATCAGTTTTTCTTAATGCAGGGATCGATCGAGTTTTGTGAATGTGCAACTCGACCGAACCATGGTATTTTCAAGATCCATTAAGGGATCGGTCGAGTTTGTAACTCGGCCGTCAAACAACCTGTAATGAATTTTAGAAAATTTCTCTAAAGTGCTTAAATATTTGATTTAAGTGCTCCTGATTTTTTTTCTAAGCTTTATTACAAGTCATACAATCATTACAAGTGATTTACAACATGATTCTAATGGATTCACATCATATTCCACAAAAATATACTTGCATTGATTTTGACTTGTCTTTTCTCCAAGATAGAATGTGTAAGTTAGGGCATTTGGAGTGTGTTTATACCTAATTTGAAATCACTTAAGTAGAAGCATTATATTAGACACAACTAATTGAAATGGTTTAGTCATCATCAAAATAAGGGTTTGGTCAATTTATATCTAGAGTTAACATTGACCTAGAGTCAACAAAATGAATGTTATATCTTATGAAGGGTTTGACATAAATGAATTTTTATATAACACAAAATGTCAAAATGATAAGAGTGTCATCCAAAATAGTGGGGTCACCCTTCAAATGTCTTTATTGTATTTTTGCTAGTGTAGAGGATAAGAGTTTACATGAAGCTAAAATGTCTTATTAGATGTCATTGAAGACATATGGGAATTTGACTACATAATTTTAGAGTTCCCATCTTTAGGTGTAATTAGGTTGATAATGACAAAGGATTTGTAGTGGATGAATCAGTTTCACACTAGTGAATTTTGAAAAGATTGGTGAGAAGGGTGAACCATTCATAATTGCATCATACACAAAGCAAGTATTCTATATCGATGATCCTGTAAATGAAAAATGGTTTGTCACTCTTCATGGGAAAAGATAGTTTATTGCAGATCTTATAGGTGGAGAAGAGTACTATGACAATTATGATGACTCTAGTCTAATTTGGCTTGCCAACTGTAAATGACGAAGCTAACAATGTATACATGTGGAGATCACCCATAAGGAATATTAATTGGTCAACAATCCAACCAATACTAGAGGCATGCATTTTACCTTTTGTATGCTAGATGTGCAATTTACATTCTTTATTACAATTTTACATGCTTCATATGCTACATGTGCATTTTACTTTCTTTATCACTTATATTTCATTCTTTGACAATTTTTAATATGACACTTTTTAGATGGTGTCTAATCATGAGGATGAGCCCCGTCAAGATGAGCAGGGTGATGTTGTGCACTTTGAGGAAAGGTCCTATGTAAGTTGTATTGTTTTATTACATGGATGTGAATTTAACATTCTTCATCACAATTATGTAATTTACATATTTATATCACTTATATGTGTTTGTTGACAATTTCAGAATGAGCATCCTGAGGATGTGCACTCTGAGGATCTTGTTGGGGCCTGTTGAGGAGCAGTATGATCATGCACTAAAGAGGAATCACTTTGATGAACAAGTTAATAGAGAAAAGAGGAAAGGTCTGAAGCCAGACATTGGCTTTGATGAAATAGAAAAGCCTAAAGGGGTTATTACTAGTAGCAGAGTGGATATAACAATAGAATATTGGCATAAAGTTGATCCTTTCATTAAATACTTTATATGGAAGGACATGTCTATGATATATTCTATTTTCTTTAAGATATCCAAAATAATGTTTCTAAAAATATGCCATTAAGTATAAGAACCTTTGCAGAGCATCTTTGACCTTGATGAAAAAGTGCATCACAAAAAGGTGTTGCAATGTTGTGGAAGGATATTGAGAATTATAGGACAAATGTGACAAAAGAATACATAATAAGAGATAATAAGAAGAAGCCCACCACTTATCAATGGTTCTATTTGACCCGAATGTGTGGGAAGCATTTTTTACTTCAAGACAAATCGATGAATTCAAGGTATTAAGCCTCCTACTTTAAAATACATTCTTATGATTAATCAGATGAATTTAATGTATTATGTAATTAAATATGTTTTGGATTAAGCATGATTTACCCAATATTAAAAAAGAAAGGTGTGCAATTAATGTGCATGACCACAAGATGAGTCTAGGTGGCTACACTCAGCGTTGCCAACAGAGACTGCAACAAGCATCTTCTATTGAGCAACCTATTCTTGGGTTTTTTTGAGTCTTCTACTACTCTCACACCTCCAACTGTCCATGTGGCATGGATAGATGTGAGGACAAGTCACTATGGAGAAACACCCAACCCCAGAACTACTGAGGTGGCTACAAAATGGTAAAATTCAACTCTCAAATTGCATGTTCAGTTTTGACCTTGATTGTTATGTTATACTGACCAATTACTATTGATGATGATTAGTGGGATCTCTGTGAGAAAAGAAAATAAGGCAACTTCATCCCTGAGGACCAAAGGGATGAATTTATGATTGCTCTAGGTACTCCAAATCATCATGGCCATGTCAGGGCTACAGAGGCTGGTGTTGGTATAAGATCCTTTTTTTTCACATTAGCAAAAACACATATTTTAAGGAAGGCAGATTGGCATAAGATGAGGTAGAGGTCATAGTTGCAAAGAGGATACAAGTGTAGATGGATGCCATAGTTGGAAAGAGAATATAAGAAGCAATGCGACAGTTTCAAGCTTTTCAGTCTCTACCTCATCAGATAAAACCTCATCTACACACTCTTCTTACGAGGTGGAACCTCCTCACACATAGGTGGTTGGGAGTATCTGATGGACCTTCCAAGCATGGTGTGAGTTTTTTTAATACAATAGTCTTCCAGGTGAAAAATATAATATTTTTATTTGGGTATATATAATACTATATATGAAATAGTTGTGTTTGTGTATATATAACACTATATACAAAATTATAGGTGTTGAGGCGATGCCATCTTACATTAATAGAACCTAGATTCTTCTTCATTGCAGTGGGTGATCGTTACCCACCCCTTCCAGGTGATGTGATTCTTGGTTCTCCAATGCTTGTCCAACATTGTTTGTGTTACTATCAAGCTTGTCTACCCAACTTGAAGAAAGACACCACTAACATATGGCCACCCGGAGCACCATGTGATAGGAGATGTAGAAGGCAGTGCGTTTGCATGGCCTAAAGCCAGAGTTGTCTTTGGGAATGTATGATAAATTTAAATTGTATTTGTATTTGTGATTCTTTTCTATTTGTGTATATATATAGTTGGTAATTGATATGAGAATACATGAAAATTATAGTATCTAAGAATCCCTCTATAGTTCCTCAATTACATGCTTGGATATCAAATGACCTATTCAAACTACTAGGTCCTAAGTGTAGGCGGTTGACACTATTGTTACACAATTTAGAATAAGGGTCGAGTGTGATGGTCTACATCTAGGAGGACACCGCATGTCAAGATTATGACACTAGTATATTCTTGATAGATATTTTGGAGATGTTTACTTATGATTGGTTGAATAAAATCATTATATAACTTTGGATATAGTTAGATCTTATGGCTAACCATTATGTTCTGTATATGTGAAAATATATGTTGATTAATTTTCTTATGTATTAATCCATATATATACATTCTGGAACTACTTATATATAGTGTGTGAACACTTCTCATTAATATTGTGGCATTTCTAGTTCCATCATTGATTAGCTGTGTAGATAAAGACCCAACATTTGTTAGTGATTACTACTCTTATGCATTTAAATATTTTAGTACGAAGGAAAAGAGGGATATTATAGCTGCTTTCAATGTTAAGTAATTTTTGGGCACCTTGCTTATAATTTTGACTTATGCATTACATTTCATTATAGATTTGAGTTTTCTTTTGTTTGCATTCTTTTTACTTAGTTGTAAGCATTGGGACTTGTTGGTAAGTGTCCTAGAAGCACTATTTGCATATTATCTAGATCCTTCTTATGGTGAAACATAGAATGGGGGACATGCAATGAAAATGGCATTAGTAACGAAAGTGCTTTTTTTATACATCAACATATATTAATGTCTTCAAAATTACATGACTATTTACTAATTCAATTAAGTGTATCACTTTAACTTATAGGGTTATAAAATCATTCAAACTGGCCACATGAAAGGTGGATTAAAAAAAGGCAAGGTAGATAATTTGGAAGAATGTTAAGGTATTTTTCTAACTCCAATGCATAAATATCCCAACTATGCTTACTTTTATTTATTAACATTTTGCATAACTATAAATTTATAGTGCCCTACACAAGATAATAATTGGGCATACAGATACTACATGCTTCTGTATATGTACCTAATTGTTAGACATGCAACACTAGACATCAATTGTATACAAAAGATAATCTATATATTCTTGACCATCATATGTAAATAGTATCCTTTGATAATATAAATAATCAGATCAAACTCTTGAACTATATATATTCTCTTTGTAACTATTTGAAACAATATATCCCTATATAAAAGAAGAGCTAGATGAGATACGAGAAGAGTGGCCACAATCATTCGTTAAGAGAGTCAACTTTGCAATTGATTGGGAAAATATATGAATTTTTAAACTTTGATGTCACTATTTATATACACGTGATTATTATGAATTTTCGTAACTTCAAATTTGATGCAAGTGAATTGTTGGTACATATGTGAGTGATGTGTATATATATGCATGTATGTGAATGAATACAATGAAAATTGCATTTGTACACGTGATAAGAATGAAATGGAGAATGGAATTGCATGTGTGTTTTATGAAATGTGTATGTGCATGAGTACAGAATTAAGTGTTAATGAGATTAAAAATATATGTGTGTGAACGAATTATGTGGATGTGGACTATTTATATGTTGGTTTGTTATTGTAGGTTTTGCAGGTATGCTAGTATGTCGTTAAGATGAACACAAGGTGGAACCTACAATTCTAATGAACTGTAATTTCTGCATCCTACTAAACAACCAGACATTAGGTTTGTAGACCTACTATAAAAAATATATACAACATCGGTTGCTTTACAAAAACTGATGATGTAGATATGCATCATCAATTTTGTAAAAAAAATCGACGACACAACTATCTAAAATGGTCATGCCATTAGCACCGTCATTCTATCTGGCCCTCTCCACAGTCGTGGTACCCAACATGGTCATGCGATCCAACCCACAACACTATCATGCAGCCTTGTGCAGCTGTGATACCAATCCTTCAAGTTGTGATATCGCTCTGTGTCATCGGATCTTTAGAAACAAACCAACGACAATGAGATATCCGTCGTTGATTTTTTTTGGTGAACCAACAACTATATTCCCAAAAAATTATTATAATTATTGCTGATATCACTCAGTTTCATTGGTTTCTATTTTCTTAGTAACCAAAATTAGATCTTTGTCATTAGTTTTAGATTATCCTAGAAACCGACGTTGAAGGTCCTTAGTTGTCGTGTCACCTACTATAGGTGTTGGTACAAAACTGACATTATAGGTCTAACTTAATCAACACTATTAATGGTCTATGTACTAGTGGTCCATGATTTTAGAAAGCTTAACACACTCTAACTCTATATAGCTTCATCCCCCATCATAACAATTACGACCTGACATGTTCTAGACTTGGCAAAGGCTTATATTAAGGGGAAAATACTTTAACGGTGATTACATCTTAACTACGAATAGTAAGAAACACACCAAGGTTATACCACTAGGGTTCAAAATGTTGAGAAACAAAACATGATGCATGGAGAAAGGGTGGCAGATGACCTAAAAGAGAAAAATAAAGTTGGAATAGTTCAAAAACAAATTGACATAAATAGGTACATCCACAAATTATCTGAACAAAAATAGAATCAATTCCTTTAGCATCATATATTTTGATCCTTCCATTGGTCAAATGACTATAAAATGACAAAAAATGGCATATTGTTTGATAAAAATCCTGACCTAAACCATATACATTCAATACTAGATTTTGAGAACATGGTCAATAAAAAATATGGATGTATAATAGTTATTCTTAAAATGTCTTGGTTTAGGCTAATAAATCTAGAAATAAAAACTTTATTAGCAAACAACAAAACACTAAAAACACTAAAAAACACACGAAATATGACTAGATTGGTAAAAAAATCTGAAATAGTATAATGAAATTTACAAAACACTAGAAAGTATTGGAAATGATCACTTGGCTCAACTAACAACACACATATAAATCAATCTCATAAAAAGTCTAGATCTAGATCTGACTTAAACATCAACACACTCACTCCCTTCACATGCTCAAAAAATCATGATGATGACTTTCCTGGGTTGAAATTAGGGAAAGCTTTCCATCAAAATAACCTTGAGTCATTGTATATAGTTCATGTAGCATTAATGAGTACAAGACAACTTATGGACATGCAAACATCTCTACGTACAAATCACTTAAGAGACTACATCCTACTGAGACAAATAACCAATTTGAATTGGTCTCTCTCGACATCTACTAATTCATCTAACCCCTTAAGGAGACTCCAAAAACCTCTTGAACATGTTATGAAAATTTCCCCTCCTATCACAACATTTAACCAACTGAGAGTGATTATGCCTTGCCTTCTTATGCTTTTATCCACTTTACAATATAAAACAAACCTACACCGAGGTACTTCATTTGATATTATCATCAGAGACTCAAGACCTTATCTAAAAGTACCTCCCTCTAGAGTGCAATAGAGTAAATTAAAATTGATTTTCTTGTTACATCCATGTGGCCATAAAAGTCTTGGGTACTAGTAGCTTGTTGATCACCTTTGCAAACTATGCTTTTGGTGATTTCATCAAGACCCTTCTGATAAGGAAAGGTTTAAGACATCTTATTCTGGGAACTTCCATCACTAGATCCAAGATCCTCTTCGCAAAACAACTTCTAAATATTCTTCTAGAGTACAATGCCACTAATCAAACATTGGGTCTCACTATTATGGTGGTAGGTGATGATGGATTTATGATTGGTTAGATATTAAAATGGATGCCATACAAAGGTGCTTTAAGGATGCATGGTGTGGAATATGATGTGTAACATTAATTTCACTTCCTCCTCAACTATGGGAGTTCAAGGTCTTCAAATCTTTTACATTATCCTAGGAAATCAATCTTCATTGCATGCATCTTGACACAATCCAAGCTACTAACTTTATAAAAGCCTTTAGTAGATTGCGAACTATTATAAAAATATGCCCAAAAAAGTTACTTTTAGGTTGGGCTAGCATATCTACACCATCCATATTTTATTGTAGAAACCTTCTCTTTCTATCACTCCTTTTGATGATATTTATCAACATCCAATAATTTAAATTGTGCCAAAGGATTATAATAACCAAAGTGAAACTTAGACAAAATGTAATAACCCAAAAATTTTAGTTTTGAATAATAAATTTGACTAGTAATGCTAAAATTACAAAAATGAGTTCATATAATGATGTAAAACCTTAGAATAGGTCCTACACATGATTCTTTAGGCCCATCACATGTATTAGTTCAACAGTAGGCACAAATTAACCCTAAGTATGTAATAGTGAATAATGAGGGTTTAAATATCAATTGACCCCATTTTTATTCCCCCAAATTTTTGGTGGTTTAACTCCTTGTTGTTGACTTGAGAGTTATACATTTTCCATGTTTTGATAATGACTTAACCATTCCATTCCTATGCATCTAATATGTTTGTTCAAGATTGATTTCAGGCTTTAGGTACTTGAAAAGGATCAAATTACACAAGCCCTAGCTTGTTCAAGTTCAAGTCAAAAGCAATGCAAGTGTGCTTTTGGGGAAATCACTCCAAATGATCTTAGATTAATTTTGTAATCACTTGTATTGATGATATGACTTGTAACTAAAAAATCAGGGACACTTAATTCCAACGTTTGGTCACTCCAAAGTCAAATTGGAAGATTTGTCATAGGCTGTTTATTAGTTGAGTTAGAAACTCGACCGATCCAATGATGGATTTTTTGAAATGACAAATCGGTCGAGTTGTACACTCACACATGTCGACCAATTGATCAACTAAGTAAAATTGATTTTGACTCATCGATCGATTTTCCCATAACAAACTCGACCGATATTTTTAAAATTGGCTTTGTCCTTTAGTGGATTGGTTGAGTTACCTTTATTGAAACTCAACCGAATGTACTGTACGAAAAACATAAAAAAGTGATTATAACTATTGGAGATTTGTTTTGAGAGAAAATAGATCCATTGCAACTTGCAAAATGGCTAGTTTTTGTTCTTAAGTGATCCCACACTCAAAGGAACACACCCAAATATCAATAGGACCCCTTGGAGTTCATTTCAAGTTTGCTCATTCATGCTATTATAAGTCCTTGCTATAGTTGAATATGTTGCAACCCTTTGAGCCCCTTTCTCTCTCACACATTTACAAAGTATTTTGTGATTATGAGTGAGTTAGGTATGTTTTAAGAGAGCTACCTCCATGTGATGCTAAATATCTCATTCCTTCCATCTTCCTAACCCCCTTTATCAAAGAGAAAAGGTTGAAGCTAGCTACTCTGAGTGAAGGTAAAGTTGTTGCGGGTCCTCTTCAAGGTTGAAGAAGAGGTGAAGATCTTCTCGATGTGAAGGAGAGGGGCAAGGCCAAGATTAAATAAGAATGGGTAAATCCTTCAAGGCCAAATACTTGATGCAAGTGTTGGTAAGTCCTTGTTGAAGGCTGAAGACATCTTGATCAAGTGGGTAAGTCCTTGTGTAGGTGGAAGATTCTTGTCTTGAGTAGGTAAGTCCTTGGATGTATGGTGGTCTCCTTGTATCTCTTATGATAGAATATAAGTATACACAGATTGCAAAGTCCTAGAGGTTGACCTATGTAGGTAGTGGATTGAGTATCTCATAGTTTGGAGATTAAAAACACTCTAAACCACCTTGTCCAAGTGGATGTTTCAATTTCTCTCATCCTTGCTATGCTTCCTTAGATAAGACTTCAAATTGATCTTAAGCTTTTAGTTTCAACTGATATAATTTGAAGGTCTAACTTTTCTTGTGAGAATTTTTAAGCTTTATTCACCCCCTCTAGAACCCTAGATCCAACACTTGTGAGTTTTTATTAATGCATTAATTACTCTAAATGTCTAATTGATAAAACATGTATTCCCTTAGGTAAAATATAAGAATTGAGCAAAAATTCAGATTCCTTGTAATCGAATTAGGTAGAAGCCAAAGTTCAATGGAATTGAATTATCCTAGATATATAAATTAATGTTGGGAAGAAAATAGAATGATTACATGCATAATAGACCTAGATATCTAATCATACAACTGATTTAGGTGATTTTAGATAAGTTTGACATAAGACAATGTGTAACATGCTAGTTGTTCTAACTAGTTTGTTAAAAACCATTGGATTTAGATTGGAGGAATAAGACTCCCTCTCCCACCTCACACAAAGTCTATGTCAAGGAGGAATAGAATATGAATTCTTCATTGACCCCCATTTCTCCCTCACTCCATGACTTCCACTTCTATCACCATCATTGAACTCACACATTTCTAGTTACAAGATCCTTTACAAAAACCCAACCTTCTTATTTCCACAAAATTCCCAAACTACCAATGCCCCCCCTCCTCTAGAGCAAGTTTCATATGCTAATCTTATCCATAGAAGCGTCAAACAATGGTCCTAAAGGGCACCCCAGACTGTAGTAAATAGATGTCTTCCATCAATTGTAGGTGATTTTTCCCAAGTTATCCACACAGAGTAGACCTCCTTCGTCGAAGATGGTGACCTGGAACCTGTAGCCCCCACCACTACTACCAAAGCATTTCTTTGTAAGTTTCCTAGCATCATTTTATTTGTTTTTCCAGTATCATTGCGTAGCACGATTTGGCCCGATTGGATTTCAGAGTCCACCTTCCCCACTGGAGATGAGGGTATTTTCTACCCTAGTTAGTGTTCCATACTTCATGGTTTTACCACTCACACATCAAGTAAGATACCACACTACCACATTTCTTTATCACTTTTCATTATTGTTTGAATGAAACTAGATTTAAATTGATGCATAATTTCAGCTTTGTCAGAGCATTGTAAGGTTTCTAGGAGTGGCTTCATTTCTATTTGATGCATTTTCTAGGTTTGTCTTGAGAAGACAGATTCATTGGTATATCTGAAATGATGATTGGTGATTCACTTTGAGTTTTTCCACTTGGTCATTATCCTATTTTCAACCATGGTGGGCGACATGGGAGTAAAAGCTACTCGAAACCATAAATGCTCAACTATAGTTTTTTGAGTTTTTGGATGCCTAGAGAGTGGTTAGTGACCCTTTGTTTTCCACTCTTATTCTCCGAGATTGGGTTGTGATTGAATATTCAAACTCTTGGAAGAAACTAGATGCACCATTGTTGAAGAAGAAGGTGAATATACCAGGTATCAAATTGAACTCCCTTAGGTCTTATTCTAAGTCAACGTGTCACACCCCTATGGACCCTTTTCGAACTTTTTGATGTTATGATTTGGATATAATAATGGATTTTGTCAATTGACTTTTAAGTAATATGACTTTTCAGATACCTAAAGTCATTCCTAGCATTTTGAGAGTAAAAATTTCCTTAGGGAGGTTGAATTATTTTGATTCCCCAATTTTCCAAAAGGATTTTAAAAGGATTTATCTCGACTCTGATTGGTTGGAATATGCCTAAAATGTAGAAATTTATAGAGAGTGCTACAAAGCTCATATGAGGATGGGATATAAATGAAAGTTGATCCATTTTTTAAATCTATCCAAATGACATGGTTTCTGTACTTAATTGTAATTGGTTTTCATGAGATTTCTGACTTAGGGTTAATTAGGTTTTGTAAGATCATGATTAAGGGTATTTTAGGTTAATTAATAGACTAAATATTATTAAATCCCTTGGGGGATTTCTTGCTATTATCTAGGTAGGCAGTAAATGCATATGAGTAGTTAATATTTTTTTATTATTAGCATGTCAACATACTCCTATTGTTAAATAAGATATTTCTAATTTATGGGGTCATATGTTTTAGGATTTCAATTAATTATATAATACTAAAATTGCTCGTAATGATTACAATTCATAGCTCAATTTTATGTTAGAGATTTAAAAGTTAATATATTATTAAGATCCATATATTTAGATTTATGTTAGAATAAGATATTAGACAACATCCGATTATGGAGTTAGACTCACACTCTTAGTGTAGGTCAACTCAAGAGACATGAACTAGTCCCTTAGTTCAAGTCATGATGCATGTGCCCTTAGTGCGGACCAACTTAAGAGATGTGACCTCTTTAGTGAAGGTCATTAGGCCTAGGCACTAAAGTGCCGATTGACTCAGATATATGGCCCATGACCAGAGTATAGGTCACGAGACTCGAGTACTATAGTATAGGTCTCCAGAGAAAGAGAGAGATACATAAAAAAGCATTAATTAAAAAAAAAGAATACTTGTTAATTTTCACATTTTCTACATATTTTAATATAAATATGTTATTCATAATATTAAATAATAATGTATCTTTTCTTATTATAGTAACTTCATATCTAGAATACTCATGTCACTTATTGATATATGTTTTTCCAATGCATGGTTGGGGAAGAGATATCTGCAGGTGAGGAGCACGAGAAGAAGCAAAACCAAAGACGTAATCTCAAGGATAGTTATCTGATTCAACCTGGTGGGGTGCCATTCTAGAGAGTTATAAATTCAATCTTTGGTCATGTGTAGGAGTTTATTGTTCTCTTTATGATTGGCCTTTTAGTCCCCTTTTTCTATGAAATGCAATAAGGCACATTCTGTATTATGTAATTATGTGGACTTTTCTTGGTTAGTGATATCATTTCATTATTTTTCATGAAATCCAATGAATGAAAACTAAGGTTGTGTTAATAATATAAAGGAGGTTGTGACAAAAGTGGTATCATTGAAAATCCTAGAATGGACACTTAGTAGAATCCCATCTTTCAAACTGTATGCTTATGAACACTCTTTCAGTTTAGATGCTCCCTAATGCTAATCCTGACAAGGAAAGGCTCCTCTAGATTCTGATGAAAAAAGCTTCTCTACCATCTGATGAAAATCCTTGGTCTCATATGACATTTTTTTAGAGCCTTGACAAATGCAATGGGGGGAAGAGATGGAGATCTCCAACATAGCAAGGTCATCTTGGTGGATTTCCTCAAGGTGGAGCTAGAGCCATTTGTAGGCGAGAAGGAGATTGATTTTGTGGGGAAGGTCGAGGCATGACTCTATAACATGGAGTGTTGCTTCCATGACTCAAGCTACTCAGTGGACTCCTATTTAGGTTAGGGACACATGATACATGGAGTTGCACATGACTAGTGTGAGAACTCATGTGGTGATAGAAACCCAGGTGGTGAGCCCCTCACATGGTATAAGTTTGTGGTTTCTTTTAGAGAGTGCTACATTTCAGAGGCTATGGTCGACAAGATGAAGGAAGAATGGATCAATATGTGCTAGTTGGGGACACGAATGTTACAAAGTATGCCATGTGTTTCTACATCCTTCACAAATACAAACATGTGCCTATTGAGATGCGCCTCACCAATAAGTTTGTCTATGGTCTAAAGGATGATATTGGTTTTTCCCTCATTGGACGAGGCCATAGGACGGTGCAAGAGGCCCTTGATGTTTCTCTTGAGCTTGAGGAACATCTAGGGTGGATATGGAAGAAGGAAGGTGACAACCACCACCATGATGCGAAAAACAATGAGAATTAAAGACCCACGATGAGATATGCAAGATGGGTGGCAATATTTCAACTGCTGCAATGAGGAGGGGCACATAAAGCCAATCTACCCTAATCTCTTAGACAAGAAGAGGTATAAGGTGAACTATGACCCTAATCTAGCTTAGTCAGAGAAGAGGAAATCTAGGATATTTTTTCCATGATAGACAATGAAGGTACGATCTAGTTTTTAAGATTTATAAGTAACATATGCATATGTTATATGTTATATTATTAATAAGGGTAGATATAATATAGTTATCCCTTCAAATGCCATATCATCAACATGTTAGCATAGAACTATGATCTCATGATAAGATTAAATTGTTAATGTACATATATGTGAAACCCAAAGGTGGGTAGTACTATATTAGTGCACAAAAAATCTCAAGGATGAAACTTCATTAAGGTGGGTAGGTTGTAACAGTTCTAAAATTTCAGTATAGAATAACCATGACAATTAATATAGAGTTACAATTTGAGTTTTACTAATTATGTAAAACCGTATAATAATTCCTAGACATGATGATTCATCCCCATAATAGATATTAGTTTAATAGTATGAAAACTTAACATTAAATATGCAATAGTGCATAACGAGGGTTCAAATATAAATTGACCATGTTCTCATCCATATTATGCTCTCTTTTCTGGTATTGGAGTACTTCATGATACACTAGACATTCCCTCAAAATTTTGGTATTGTAACATTTTTTGAGTCTTTATCAACGCATTAATTACCCTAAATCCCTAATACGGTAAAACATGTATTTCCTTGGCACAAATGCAATAATTGAGTAGAAATTTGTTATCTACATGTTTGAATTAGATAGCATGAAAAATTCAATGGATATGAATGATCCTATATATGTTAATTAATATTGGGAATAAAATAGAACAACTACATTCATAATAGACCTAGATATCTAATCATACAACTGATTTAGGCGATTTTATATAACTTCAACATAAGCATGTGCTTAATGTGCTAGATGTTATAATCGGTTCACTAAGAACTATTGGGTTTGGGTCTTGGAATGATACTATGTCTCCTACCTCTCACAAAGTCTGCATTGAGTAGGAACATAATCTAAACTCTTTGTCGACCGGCATCTCTCCATACACTTCATGATTTTTTCTTCTATCATCGCCATCAAACTTATGAAGTGATTGTGAGTCTAGAGAGCATTTACTCAAACCCTAGCTTCTACTTTCCACAAACGCCCAAAATACTAGTGCTCCCCATCCACTGGATCAAGTTTAAGATGTGAATATTTGTCATACAAGCGACATGTCACTCCTAAAGGGCATTGTAGACTGAAGTAAATAAATCCCCACCATCAATTGTAGCTGAGATGTTCTAGGTTAGCCACATGGATTCAACCTTCTTTGTCAAAGAAGCTGAGCTAGAACCTATAGCCCTGACCACTACTATAAAATTAATTTCTCACTAAGTTTTTGAGCATCATTTACTTCCCTTTTCTAGTATCTTTGATCAATGGGATTTGTAATGGTCATATTTTGGACTCTGCCTTCCCCACTGGAGATGATGGTGTCTTCTAACCCTAGTTAGTGTTCAATCCTTGATGGTTCCCCCCTTACACCTCAAGTAATACATTGTAGAGCTGATACCAATTTTATTTCTTCCTTTTCATCACAATTTGAATGGAACCTAATTTTGATCTTGCTACCATATTCAGTCTACATGGATTCATGCAAGGTTTTTGGGATGCTTTCGTTTTGGTTTGATGCCTTTGCTAGGTTATTTTATCCAAGACAGATTCATTAGTACATCTAAAATGACAATTGGCAATGTGATTCGAGTTCTACTTGATCGTAAGCCTATTTTTAGTCATGGTGGGAAGCATGTCAGTGAAGCTACTTGGCACCATAGAAACTCAACTATAGTTTGTTGAGTTTTTGGAGGCCTAGAGAGTGCTATGGGACCATTTGTTTTCCACTCTTAGTCCTTGATCTTGAGTTGTGATCCAAGATTTAGGCTACAGGAAGAAACAAGCCACACCATGGTCAAAGAAGAAGGTAAAGATACCATGTGTCTAGTTGAATTCCTTTCCCTCTTATGCTAAATTGATGTATCACTCCACAGTATTCCCTTCCAACATTTCTCCTTATTTTGATTTTGATACATCTATAGGTTTTATCATATGACTTTTGACGAATTCACCTTGTCATGCATGTAAAGTTTGTAAGTGATTATGTCATGGTAAAGAAGTCCTTTGAGAGACCGAGTTAGTTTGATTCCCAAATTTTCTAAAATGAGTTAGAATAGATTGTAATAGACTATGATTATTTGAAACATTCCCAAACTTTAGAAATTTTATAGAGAGTGCTATAAAGCTTATATGAGGATGACCTATATGAAAGTTGGTCTATTTTCTGAGATCCATCCGATGGGCATGGTTTGTACCTAATTATAATTAATTTCACGAGGTTTCAAACTTAGTGTTAATTAGACGATCATCATTAAGGGTATTTAGATATTTTAGTTTAATTAAGAGATTTAAGATAAAAAAACCTCTTTGGAGAATTTTTTCTACTGAATAAGTAAGTGGTCCATGCACATAAGTATTCAATATTTATTATTCTTAGTATGTTTACATATTCCTATTGTGAAGTAAGATATTCATGACTTATGAGATCACGTGTTTTTAGATCTCCAATTAGCTATATGCTATTAAGATTTATCATGATGATTAAGATTCAAAATTGAAGTTCATGTTAAAGATTTAAAAGACCATATTTCATTAAGATCCACATATTCAAAATTATGTTGAAATAATATTTAAGATGACATCAAAGTATGGAATTAAAACCATGCCCTTAGTGTAGATCAACTCAAGAGACATGACCCAAGCCCTTAGTGCAAGTCATGAGCCCATGCCCTTAGTGCACACCAAATCAAGAGACATGACCCACACCATTAGTGCATATCATGAGGCCTAGGCATCACAGTGCATGCCGAATTAGATATATGATCCAGGCACCAGAGTATAGGTTATGAGACCCATGTACCAAAGTATAGGTCTCCAAAGAAAGATATGTAAAAAAGAAATAATCAAGTAAAAATGAATATATGTTCATGTTCAAGTTTTCTACATATTTTAATCTTAGTCCCTTACACATAATGTTTAAAGAATAATGTCTAGTATTTTCTTACTCCAGTTATTTCATAACTACAATAGTCATGCTAATACCTAATTGTTTTTTCCAATGCATGGTTCAGGATGAAATGTTTGCATGCGAGGATAAACAAAAGGCATTAGCTCAAGAATAGTTATTTGATCCGACCTGGTGGGGTGGCATTCTAGATAGCTATAAACTTCCCTATTAGTCATACTATGTAGGAGTTTCTTGTTTAAACTATCTTTATGATTACACTTTTATTCCCTTTGTCTATGTCTTGTAATAAGTCACGTTGTGGTTTATGTTATCCTGTGGACTTTTCTTGGTTAAATTATCATTCATGATTTTTCATGATCTCTAATGAGTGACAATACTTCCACTATGGTTGTGTTAATAATAGGAAGAACATGAAAAAGGAGAAACTTTACGCAAGAATATGAAACCCATTAGCACAAAATGTCATGTATGGTTTGCAAAGAGCCTAGCTTATCTATCACTACAAAGAGAGTTAGATACAATAGCTAGAGTAACCCTAAAGGTAATATTACATTTGACAATAGTCGCCAAAAAAACTCAATGAAACAAAACTAAGTACAACACCAATGAATGTTCAAAACTGGAGGAGCACTCATCCCTTTAGACCGTACTATAATCCAATCAAATGAAAAGATTACTTATGGTATATGGGTGTCTTTATAAGATAGAATAGTAAGCTCTCAATACTTTACACTAAATGGCCTACTATTTTTAAGACCCAAGAAGACAAAATAGATAAAATAAAGAGCATCAACACAATAAGGAAGGATCACAACTTCCTTAGATGGTTGTTCTAAGAAAAGCAAGTTTTTTTATAGATAATACTAACAAAATATAATATCTCGGCCTAATAGATAATTGTTCATGATTTTTTCTAAAAACATAGGGCTTTCATACTCTAACTCCCACAATGCTACTTGGCACTTTGCAACATATTGAAAGACTTAAACTAGTCTAACCAAACTCCCCAGTCTTTAGCTAAGGATCATTTGAAACATCTAAAGTTTTGGTTGCATATGTTTCATTCTTGTTATGTATATTTTAGAAATTGTGTTTTATTATTAAGATTAAAAATAGTGATGTTAGTAGGGATTTGTCTACCTTACAAGGTAATATATTAGTGACCACATTAGGGAAAATAAAATCCAATTCATTACCTAAAAAGAAACTAAATATTTTTGAAAAGAACAATAACTCTTATCAACCGATCAAAACTATTTAAATAGATGGATCCAAAAACCCTTTTAGGGCTCAATGGAGGCACTCTTATAGTTCGGAAAAATATTGAAAAAAAATGCATTGACTCCAAAATCTATGATTATAAAAATCTCATTTAGTTTTCTTAATCTTGATGTAATTTTGTAAAAAGTTTTACTGGTATTTGTGGTGAGCCAGTATCAAGTAAGGATGGATTATTTAATGAGCCTTGTCTTCTAGCCTCTACATATGGACAATTTTTTTGGCTTTTAGGTGGGGTATTTGGTTGTATCATATTTCCCAGGAAAAGATCTTTTGACGCTGACACTCACACATACCACCATAACAACACAAACAAACTCAAGGCCTTTATTAACGAGGCACTTCTAGTTGACCTTCATATGTGCAATATGATTACATGGACCAAAGGTTGTTAATATGCCGTTCTCACTCATTTCTTATTCTCCATGCTCTAGGATAACAAATATCTTTTGATTTCTTCCTTAGCTAGATATAGAATAAATCACATGACATTCTTATAACCATCAACACAACCTACATTCCTTATAGACCGTGAACCTTCAAAGTTGAAATATTATGGAGTATATGCAAACAATATAAGAACATTCTGACTAATCATTGACTTACATACAATTCTTGGAACCCTTTGCAGAATATCTACAATAACACAAAAGATAATTATGGTGAACTCCATTATGGAGTGTTTTTACTTTGGAACATTTACAATAGAAAAGAAGACATCAAACAAAAGTTAATAAATCTTTTTTTATGGTAAAGACAAATATATTTGATAATGTTTACAAATAGGAACGTTTGTAAACAACAACATACATGAGATAGAAGCATGGCCAACAACACCTAGAGTGTGTTGCCATCATGCTAGAGATGTTTCAATAGTCTAAATGGAAAGGATGCAGACTTAAAGCAAACAAAAGAGTTTGTGGGGGAGGCAACCCTTAAACAATGAGCCTCAGACCAGCAACCGCTAGAAAAAAAGTGGTTTAGAGCATCGATAGAAAGGGACATAGATGATGGTCAGAAGCCTATGTCATCCACTAAAATATCCTCCAAGGTGCATTGTCCTGCCCCGTTGTGTTCCCTAAAAATTGTCATCTGATCATCTTCATCGTCCATCACATGTGTTGATGTGGAACTCAGTCCTGCAAGACATGATGATAAACAAAGAATGTTGAATCTCATTTTGAATCTACTAAAGTGGGCAGGAGGTATTGTTGTATTCTCTATGGTTTCTTTCTATCCAGATATTCCACAAAATAATGATGATAAGATTGAATGTTGGACGTTCAAGGTTAATGGGTTGTGTTACAACCCCAAATTTTGGGTTCCTTTGGTGAGAAATGTAATTTCTCCTATTTAAGATATTTGAACAAATAATGATAAAAAATTTTGATAAAAGGATTTCGTTTACAATAGCCTTTTTGGTTGTTTTGTAGGCTTTATTGGCTATTGGGCCCAATAACAAGGAAAAGACAAAAGAAACTCCATTATTAATAAGAGATGGAGAAAAGAAAGATGTAGAAACCTCTAGAAGGCAAAATAATATAATCCAAAAGTGGATTTCGTGCCTCTTGGGTTCCTTGGGTTCCAAGGAGTCCAAAGTTGCAAAGATAATGCAACAAGAAAATAAAAAATCAATTAAATATTTCTTTATTAAGAAAGAAATTGGAAACAATGATAAAATAAGTGGAAAGAGGTATGATTGAGTTATCTTTGGTGGATTTTCGTATCCATAAGGTTCCTAATGTTAAAAGGAATTTCAATAAGGAAAATAAAAATAGAGATAAAGAGAAATCCTCAAAAAGAGATCTTTTAATAAAGAAATAAGTAAGATAATGCAAGAGATAAAGAGAAAAGTGAGGGTTTGGCCATAATGGGTGATATTTCGAATCCCACTTGCTTTCTTGGATTGCAAGGAATAGAAATAATGGGAAATAAGAAAATAAGAAAGAGAAAAGATGAGAAATAAGCCTAATTGAGAAATATCTTGCACCTAAATAAAAGGCACATTTTCTTTTAGATAATGAGCCCAATTTTTGTAGAGAGGTAGATAAATTCATTATTAAGTTTCCCTCAAAATTTGGGATTAATGGACACTCGGTTAGGGAGTTATG
Source organism: Alisma plantago-aquatica (assembly GCA_963693085.1). Lineage (NCBI taxonomy): Eukaryota > Viridiplantae > Streptophyta > Magnoliopsida > Alismatales > Alismataceae > Alisma > Alisma plantago-aquatica. The sequence goes on from OY856414.1 coordinate 330,463,605, forward strand.
GCTTTTACAAATTTCTCTACAATGTTGTGATTATAATAAATGTCACACATTTATTGATTTAATTGGAAATAGTTTGGGACGACGCCAGTCGTCAGATCAAGATCTGATGCCAGTTGTGTGTCTCCTACCTTGAGTCCAAAAAGGAAAGGTGCCACAGAACAGAGGGCTTTTCCTCTCCACTTTTATCACAATCCAGTTCATGTGAGAACTTGGAAAGGCCCTAGTTAGATTCGGGGTGGGATTCCGAACCCAACCACCCTGAGGTTGGTGGGGTTTCGTCGTGAAACAGGGGAGTCCCCAATCCACCGAGGACTCGATGGCCACCCTATATATAGGGTAGTGTGCACCACCATACAAGCAAACCTACCGCTTACCCTCTCATAACCGCAACGTGGAGACGGTTGTGATGATGCTGCCAATTCAAGGAATTGACTTGACCTAAAGCCTTATTGAGAAGCAGATACGCCGGAGGGGAACCACACCTAGTTAGCAACGAAGGAATGAAGAGAAGAGGAAATTGGATCTAGGGTGGAGTTCGTGGGAGGAAGATGAAGCTTCCTGGCCTCCCAGCTCGCCCTCCAGTGGATGGGATCTCAAAGTCAACCACCAGGTTGACCGCAGGTTCACTGCTCGCTTTGACGTGAGGAAGAAGATGACTCCCTGGTCGTTTACTAAAATGCCCATCCGCCACCGTTGTTCGGGTAAGGGCATTCTCGCCCAATCCTTTAATTTCTTTGCAAGATAGGCACACGGATCCTGAGCCGTTGGATCCGGCATGGACCAACAGACCATGGATCAAGCGGTCTCTGATTTTCTACCTTTATCAGATAAATCAGAAAAATGATTTTTCTTGTAAAAATCATATCTTTTGCTAGAAAACTCGGATGATAAAAGTTTATACATGAAAGTTTCTTAGAAAAATACGAGAAACACAATAAAATTGGTTTGAGAACCTGAATCTGTTCATATTTGCAAAAGTGTGTTAATCTAATGAAAAGTGCTTATGTATTAGATTAAGAAACCCTAATTGAGCATATTGGTTAAGTTCATGTTGCTTAGTTGATGAAATTGAGTAATTGCAACCAATTGAATAGTTAATGATGAACTTGAACCTGATCTAGATGTTTCTTTCATGATGTAGGGTTTTTACCTCAAATAAGAATGATTAAGCACTTAGAAACCCTATTTGAGTATAAAGGTTCCTAATTGTGGATAAATACCCTTAATATGGTAATTAGGGTTTTGTAATAGATAAAGGTGGAATTAATGATAAATAGAGTTCATACGTGAATTAGATCATAATGAACTATGAGTTGTTAATCCGAAAGGAACCAAAGATGATAATTAGGCCTAATGATCTTGTCATGAATTAAAAGGGGTAAAATGGTAGTTTTAATGTAAAAGAGGCATAATGGACTTAGCTGATGTTTAATGGCGCCTTTAATCCAAAATTAAGGTTATGTGTTGTTAAAAGGTAGCCTTAATATCTTTCATGAGGAATAGATGAGATAATTAGGGTTTGTGAGTAATTGCATAAAGTTAGGGCTTAAAATAATATAAATGAAGTGAAACCCTAATTGCAATGGAAACCCTAAAAGTGGACTAGAAACCCTAGGAAGTGAGCTAGGTTTAATAGATCTTGATGGCATGATCAATGATAGGAAATTGTATGCATATTTCAGGATCTCTTTGTGTGCTTGATTGCCTATTGGATTTCTTGCATTGATTGGATTAGTTCTATCTCAAATCAGCCTGACATGTATGTGGTTAATTATGGTTAATCACATTAGTTTCTCGAAGAGTTTAATGGATGATTCATCACATTGAATGCAACCTATCAGTTTGGATGTTCATACTTGCAAATTATAAAGCCACTATGATTATCACAATTGTAAAATAAGTGTGTATTCTTACACCTACATGCCACCCTGATGGATGATACAAAAAGGTAAAGCCCAGGAGGGAAGACCAATGGGCATTATGAGAGGTGACCCCAGACACCAAACTCAGGAATGAGAAGGTGGTCTATGTTGCATGACTAATGGGCACCATGAGAGGTGACCCCAGGCACCAAGCTTGGGATTGAGAAGGTGGCCTTAAGTCAATGGCAAAAGAGAAACCCTAGAGAGGGTATTCCAGGGTTACGACAAAAGCGATGGAGAATGACACACTAAAAGCATAATTTGACTTGTTAATTAACTTGATTGTGATATTTAGATTGTTAGCCATATTTGCAAAATTTTGGTTGTCCCCACATACCAGCATATTCATTTATGTTGACTGTCGTTTTGTTTGTCGGCGTTTTAGGTACAAGATTGAAAAGGACAAATAGTAAAGTGGCATATGTGGAATTAAATAAGAATTAAAGTACAAAGGAGGATTAGTTAGAATAGACTCTAGATGTGGATAGTAGTAGATATCTAAGTTTTTGAAAAAGGTATGCAAAGTTTTATTTTATACCAAATTTCAGTTTAGTTCAGTAGAATTTCATAATTATTACTGATTAATTGTTGAACCTTTGATCTTGTTAATTGGGATAATGGCTCTGACCTCTTAGTCTCCCTTAATTGGGGGTTACTGGGAGGCAGGGTCGTTACATTTGGTATTAGAGCATAGGTTCCTCATTTAATTTGTAATAATTATTAAATTTTACAAACTCTGTAGAACCCAAGGGAGTTATTAGAGGATTTTTTGAAAGATAGAGGTGTCTAGAAAAGGATCATGTCTAGGGGTTGGGAAGATTTTCCTCTACACCGCTAGTTAGAATACGAGGACTCCCATATTAGTGTGACTGCCTGGCTAATGTCTTAGGATTTGACTCAAAATAAGATACCTTTAGGACTCTCTCATCTTGTTCATCCCTTCTCAACTCAAATGTTATTAAGGATTTTAAGGATTAGGGTTTTCTCTCTTTTCCTCACCCTCTTGAGGTATGGGTAAGGTTGATAAGGTTTAAGAAATCCTTCACCAAATTAATGAAAAGCATGTAAATAAGATGTCCAAAATCCTCCACCAAATTAATGAAAAGCATGTAAATAAGATGTGATGGACATAAGCTTAATAGTTTAAGCGTAAACTAAAGAATAGATACATCCTTAGGTCGTATGACATATGTTGTCATGCCCTCAGGAGAGACATGAGGCTAGACCTCCTTGTCAGGAGGATGAGTAGAAAAAGTTAGTCTTGGAGGTAGAGACCTCCATAGGTAGAGACATGGCACATCCTCTGAGGATGATGCTAACCCTAACTATAAGTGGTGGTTAGAGGGAGAGATGACACGATGAGTTATATGTCATGATAGACCAGGTGTGTGGGTGGACATGCTTTTGGATGCCCATGAAGATATGAGCCATGTGAGGTTGAATGACCTAGTGCCTTTGGCAACCCGACCCTGGAAAGGGCCGTGCATGTTAGAGTGAAGGATAGCTCCTTCAATGATGAGGTTAGTGAAGAACCTATAGAAACCTGATGGGCTTATATGGGCATGGCATAGTATGCACCCAGAGTATGTTAGTAGTGCGGGTAGTAGGTTGAAACTCTAGCCAGGAGAGTATGTTGGATGGCTTATGAGATAAGCCTGAGGAGCTCTGGATAATCTTGAGCGAACATAAGTTTGAACTTAGGCTTCACCCATGTAGGGGTGTTCTTGTGAGCTTGATCTACCTTCATGGAGATAGGACCCCTAGTAGTAAGGTTGGTTATGGAGTTAGCTCTAGAGAGAGAGCAAGACCCAAGCAAGAGGGTTGGAATCTTAGACTCCGAGATATGAGGAATAGTGGGGAGTTGAGGATGATGCGACCTAAGTGGATGTATGTGGTTGCCTCATGCATGATCCCTGGAGGTTGATGGTATCTTGGTTGTCTTTAAAGGAATCAAACCCTAGAGAGAGGATGAGGCTACTAGTACCTATGTGCCTATGGTATAGGTGTTTACCTTCTGAGTTAGGAAGAAGAGTTCCTTGGACCCAGAAGAGGTTTAGTAACAGGTTGTGAGGCCTTATACCTAGTTGGTTATCCTTGAGGAGGACTCCACTCTGAGGTGTTGTTCAAATAGAAGGATCATGGGAAGTGCATGTCATACCTTGTACATGTTTGGTTCGTGATTAAGAGGTTGAGCATGAAGTTGGACACCCAAAAGTGAACCTAGGGTTCCTAGGCCTAAGAGGTTGTTAGTTTAACCCTAAGTTTGAAAAGGAGATATGTTTGGGCTAACACTCAGATGTAACGAGATCAGTTGAACAAGTTAGTAGTTGTTTGGTTAGCCAACGTAGGCCTTGATGCAATAAAAGGATGGTTGTAGAACCTTAGATGCACTTCTCTAGAAAGGAAGGTGATGAAACCCCAACTAGAGTGGTTTAGGGTTTCTACAGAATCAATCTTGAGGAATCATGACATACAGGAGATCATGATTTTAAGTTCATCATACATCGTGGTACTACTAAGATAGTAAGTTGCAGTAGTACATTGGATGCTTAAGATGAAGTTGCATGTGGCCATGTAGGCCAGGAGGTGGAGGATGAACACCAGTAACCCAAAGAGTTGATGTAGAGGATAAAGAGTCCCCGAGAGGGAATGGGAGTTCATCACTATAGATGTTGTGGTGAGTCTCCCTGGACCAAGGAAGGTCAGGATGCAATATGGGTTATGGTAGATCTCCTTACCTAGATGACATAAGAATGAAAGAATACTGTCAGGAGACAAATCCCGTTGAACTACAAGTTAGAGGGATGGTTCCACTACACCATGATGTGAGTTGAAAAGTTCTTGAGTATAACCTAAAGATACACTTCCATAAGGTGGAAGTAGATACATGAAGAACTCAATGTTAGTACAGTTTATCACCCCTAACTAATGGTTAGTATAATCCAAACTAGAGGGTCTAATAAGAGCATGTGTGCTTGTTCAGGGTGATACATAGAGATAGATCTTGTCCTCTGCAAGATATGATGATAACCATTATAGCCAGTATCGGGATCTAAAGAAGCTATGTAAGGGAGGTTGTGTCAGGCACCACTTCATTAGGATGATGTTGGTGAAGGGACCTCGCGAAGGTCAGAAAAGGACCAGAGTGTGTGCATATGAAGTCGCTTTGATCGTGCAATGGCTTAAAGAGAGCCCAGGGGCGACATGAGTCATGAGATGATGCAAAGCAGACTGACATGCAGTTCACTGTGGGAAAGTATGAGATATGAAATCTGACCCCTCTGAGCTATAGCTAAGAAAGATGAGTCCCCGATACATGGGTCCATTTGAGATGGATTGGTGGAGATGCTTGTGTATAGACTTACCCTCAGGATAACATGATGAATAATGTGTTCCATGAGTATGATCTAGAGGACTATGTGAGGTACCCCAAGCCATGTGCTGAGCCATGAACCTATTCAGCTTTATGAGAGGATGAAATGTCCTGAGTCAGCTATGAGGGTACGATATGCCAAGGTGAGAGAGAACTCAGATGAAATAATATGAGATGATGAAGGTTCTTGGGAAGCACCATGGAAAGGGTGAGGCCACATGGGAGCCATGATGGACATAGGAAAGGCTTATCCTGTTTGTTTGTGTGCCTGGTGGAATTCTATGGGCAAAATTCCTATAAGAGGGGAAGGATGTTACAACCCCAAATTTTGGGTTCCTTTGGCGAGAAATGTAATTTCTCCTATTAAAGATATTTGAACAAATAATGATATAATTTGTTTTGAATTAAAGGATTTCATTTACAATAGCCTTGTTGGTTGTTTTGTAGGCTTTATTGTCTATTGGGCCCAATAACAAGGAAAAGACAAAAGAAACTCCATTATTAATAAGAGATGGAGAAAAGAAAGATGTAGAAACCTCTAGAAGGCAAAAGAATATAATCCAAAAGTGGATTTCGTTCCTCTTGGGTTCCAAGGAGTCCAAAGTTGCAAATATAATGCAACAAGAAAAGAAAAGATCAATTAAATATTTCTTTATTAAGAAAGAAATTCAAAATAATGATAAAATAAGTGGAAAGAGGTATGATTTTGTTATCTTTGGTGGATTTTCGTATCCATAAGGTTCCTAATGTTAAAAGGTATTTCAATAAGGAAAATAAAAAGAGAGATAAAGAGAAATCCTCAAAAAGAGATCTTTTAATAAAGAAATAAGTAAGATAATGCAAGAGATAACGAGAAAAGTGAGGGTTTGGCCATAATGGGTGATATTTAGAACCCCACTTGATTTCTTGGATTGCAAGGAATAGAAATAATGGGAAATAAGAAAATAAGAAAGAGAAAAGATGAGAAATAAGACTAATTGAGAAATATCTTGCACCTAAATATAAGGCATGTTTTCTTTTAGATAATGGGTCAAATTTTGGCAGAGAGGTAGATAAAGTCATTATTAAGTTTCCCTCAAATTTTGGGATTAATTGGACACTTAGTTTAGGAGTTATGGATTTTACAAATTTCTCTAAAGTGTTGTGATTATAATAAATGTCACACATTTATCGATTTAATTAGAAATAGTTTGGGACGCCGCCAGCTGTGTTTCTCCTACCTTGAGTCTGAAAAGGAAAGGTTCCACAGAACATAGGGATTTTTCTCTCCACTTTTCTCACGATCCAGTTCATGTGAGAATTTGGAAAGGCCCCAGTTAGATTTGGGGGCGGGATTCCGAACCCAACCACCCTAAGGTTGGTGGGGTTTCGTCGTGAAACGGGGGAGTCCCCAATCCACCAAGGACTCTATGGTCACCCTATATATAGGGTAGTGTGCACCACCATGTGAGCGAACCTACCGCTTACCCTGTAACGACCCTAACTCCCAGTAACCCCCAATTAAGGGAGACCCGAAGGGCAGAGCCGTTATCCCAATTAACAGGATCAAAGGTTCGAAAAATAATCAGTAATAATTATAAAATTCTACCAAACTAAACTGAAAGCTGGAATAAAATAAAAATTTGCATACCTTTTTCAAAAACTTGGATATCTAACTTCTATCCATATCTGGAGTCTATTCTAACTAATCCTCCCTTGTACTTTAATTCTTATTTAATTCCACATATGTCACTTTACTGTTTGTCCTTTTCCGGGTTGTACCTAAAATACTGACAAACAAAACGTCGGTCCACATATCAAAATATGTCGGTATGTGGGTACAACCAAAATTTCACAAATATGGCTAACAATCTAAATATCACAATCAAGTTAATTAACAAGCCAATTTACGCTTTCAGTGTGTCATTCTCCACCGCTTTTGCCCTAACCCTGGAATACCCCCTCTAGGGTTTCTCTTTTGTCATTGACTTAAGGCCACCTTCTCAATCCTGAGCTTGGTGCCTGGGGTCACCTCTCATGGTGCCCATTAGTCATGCAACATAGACCACCTTCTCATTCCTGGGCTTGGTGTATGGGGTCACCACTCATGGTGCCCATTGGTATTCCCTCCTGGGCTTGACCTTTGGCATCATCCATCAGGGTGGCATGTAGGTGCGAGAATACACACTTCTATTATTATTGTGATAATCATATTGACTTTATGATTTTGCAAGTAAGAACATCCAAACTGATAAGTTGCATTCAATGTGATGAATCATCTGGGAAACTCTTTGGGAAACTAATGCGATTAACCATAATTAACCACATACATGCCAAGCTGACTTGAGTATAGAAATAATTCAACCAAGCAAGAAACCAATCAAGCACACAAGTTGATCCTGAAATATGCATCCAATTTTCCTATCATTAATCATTCCATCAAGATCTATTAAACCTAGCTCGCTTCCTAGGGTTTCTAGTCCAATTTTAGGGTTTCACTTCATTTTTACTATTTTAAACCCTACAATTTCTCACAAACCCTTAATTATCTCATCTATTCTTCACGAAAGATATTAAGGTTACCGTTTAACAACATATAACCTTAATTCAGATAAAAGGAACAATTATACATCAATTAAGTCCATTATACTCTTTAACATTAAAACTATCATTATTATCCTTTTAATTCATGACAAGATCTTTAGGCCTAATTATCTTCCTTGGTTCCTTCCGGATTAACAAGTCATAGTTCATTATGATATCCTTTTTATCATTAATTCCACCTTTATCCATTCGAAAACCGTAATTACTATATTAAGGGTATTTATCTGCAGTTAAGAACTTTTATACTCGAAATAGCTTAGAACCATCATATCTTAGCTTATTCATGAATTTGAACAATTAGAGTCATTAAGAGTCATAACTACCAACATTAGGGTTTCAAGGCCCATTAAAGCTCATTTCTGTACATGAAACTCTAAATTAAACTAATTACATGCAAAGTTCATCCTTTTCATTCTTAATGTACCTTTTTATGATTAACAGGTTGATATCAACTTTAATCATTCATAAAACCCTTCTAAATACATTAATCATCTCAAAATAGGGTTTCTTAATCATTAAATGATTAAAGTAGATAACTTCCACTACTTTTCGAATTGCGAGAGGAATTAGCTTCTATCTATTTTTATTGGATTCCTCACATTGTTCTGAGCAAGATTCATATTTTACATGTATCGATCTGAGCTACCAATAAAAAGATATGATTTTTGCAATAATAACTTACTTGGACCAATCAGGAGCTGACACGTCCTCCTTTTCCATGCAACGCGGCTCGTTTGGAAAACATAACCGAATTACTAGTTTGCCCTTGGTTAAGTTGTTGTTCCTTCAGCCCACAGAGGGGCAGAATAATCGAACGACCATGGGTCGTCTTCAAGCTCGGATCAGCCGTGACGGCCGCCGATGGCAGCCCTTTGTGGGGCTACCCACTCCTTTCCCAGTGCCTGACGACCACCGTTGATCGTTCCCCTAGCTCCGCCACCTCTTGCCACACCTGGGGTGCCGCCCAGCTCGTGGCCTAGGTGGCTTGTTCAAGAGCAACTGACCTGCAATGTGTGGCCATCGTTGCAGCCATGCGGCTGCAGCTGCGCGTCGGTTAGGGTGAAGGGATTGCCACCAAGCATCCCATTGATGTCGTGGGAGCTCCGTGCCTCCATTGAGACCCGTCGTAGCTCCTCGGGGCCCTCGGGATCGATCTACTTTCTTGGCTAGGGTTTACTTGCAAAGAAGGAGAAGAAGAAGAAGGGAGGGATGCGTGGAACTATCCTTGGGCTTAGCCATGGGCTCTATCCTTTTATATAGGAGGGTATCCATGCCCCAGCATGCTTGCCCATGAAGAAACAAAGCCTCTTTCCAATAGGAATCTGATTCCTTCAATGAGAAGTAATCTTCTCTCTCCTATTTATCTCTATGATAAACTATATTCTTTGGATATTTAGAAATTCGAAAATTCTCTCTCTTATTCTCTTTATGTTTGCCTTTTAATCCATTGGCATGAATTTATATTTTCTTTTAGTAGAAAATACCTCCTTTTTAACAATGCCACAAAATTCATTAATTATACATCACATTATTCTCTTATTTTGTATTATTGGTATTTTCTCTTTCTTTTTCTCCATTGGGGATCCTTGGACCCTAAGAAACTATAATATTTCGAAATCCTTTTTAGTGGATACTCATTATCCTTCTAGATGCATCTATATCTATTATTTCTCATTATCCTTTTTATTTCTTTATTAAAATATCTCTTTTGAGGATTTCTCTTTATCTCTCTTTTTATTTTCCTTATTGGAATTCCTTCTACTATTAGAAACCTCATGGATACGAAAATCCACCAAGGACAACTCAATTATACCTCTTTCCACTTATTTTCCACATTTTAACATTGTTTTCAATTTCTTTCTTAATAAAGAAATATTTAATTTCTCTTTTCTTTTCTTGTTGTATTATCTTTGCAACTTTGGACTCCTTGGAACCCAATAGGCATGACATCCACCTTTAGATTATATTCTTTTGCCTTCTAGAGGTTTCTATGTCTTTCTTCTCTCCATTTCTTATTAATAATGGAGTTTCCTTTGTCTTTTCCTTGTTATTGGGCCCAATAGCTAATAAAGCCCACAAAACAACCAACAAGGCTATTGTAAACGAAATCCATTTATTCAAAAAAATTTATATCATTATTTGTTCAAATATCTTTAATAGGAGAAATTACTTTTCTCACCAAAAGAACCCAAAAATTGGGGTTGTAACATACCCTCTCATAATCGCAGTGCAGAGACGGTCGTCATGATGCTGCCAATTCAAGGAATTGACTTGACCTAAGGCCCTGTCAAGAAGCAGATACGCCGGAGGGGAACCACACCTGGTTAGCGACGAAGGAATGGCGAGAAGAGGAAATTGGATCTAGGGTGGAGTTCTTGGGAGGAAGATGAAGCTTCCTGGCCTCCCAGCTCGCCCGCTAGTGGACGGGATCTCAAAGTCAACCACCAGGTTGATTGCGGGTTCACTGCTCGCTTTGGCGTGAGGAAGAAGATGACTGCCTGGTCATTTACCAAAATGCCCATCCTCCACCGTTGTTCGGGTAAGGGCATTCTCACACAATCCTTTAATTTCTTTGCAAGATAGGTGTGTGGATCATGAGCCATTGGATCCTGCGTGGACCAGCGGACCATGGATCAAGCGGTCTCTGATTTTCTAGGTTTATCAGATAAATAAGAAAAATGATTTTTCGTGTAAAAATCATATCTTTTGCTAGAAAACTCTAATGATAAAAGTTTATACATGAAAGTTGCTTAGAAAAATATGAGGATCACAATAAAATTGGTTTGAGAACCTAAATCTATTCCTCTTTGCAAAAGTGTGTTAATGTAATGAAAAGTGCTAATGTATTAGATTAAGAAACCCTAATTGAGCATATTGGTTAAGTTTATGTTGCTTAGTTGATGAAATTGAGTAGTTGCAACCTATTGAATAGTTAATGATGAACTTGAACCTGATCTAGATGTTTCTTGCATGATTTAGGGTTTTTACCTCAAATAAGAATGATTAAGCACTTAGAAACCCTATTTGAGTATAAAGGTTCCTAATTGTGGATAAATGCCCTTAATATGGTAATTAGGGTTTTCTAATGGATAAAGGTGGAATTAATGATAAATAGAGTTCATACACGAATTAGATCATAATGAACTATGAGTTGTTAATCCAGAAGGAACCAAAGATGATAATTAGGCCTAATGATCTTGTCATGAATTAAAGGGGTAAAAATGGTAGTTTTAATGTAAAAGAGGCATAATGGACTTAATTGATGTTTAATCGTGCCTTTAATCTGAAATTAAGGTTATGTGTTATTAAAAGGTAGCCCTAATATCTTTCATGAGGAATAGATGAGATAATTAGGGTTTGTGAGTAATTGCATAAAGTTAGGGTTTAAAATAATATAAATGAAGTGAAACCCTAATTGCAATGCAAACCCTAAAAGTGGACTAGAAACCCTAGGAAGAGAGATAGGTTTAATAGATCTTGATGTCATGATCAATGATAGGAAATTGTATGCATATTTCAAGATCTCTTTGTGTGCTTGCTTACCTATTGGATTTCTTGCATTGATTGGATTAGTTCTATCTCAAACCATCCTGATATGTATGTGGTTGATTATGGTTAATTGCAATAGTTTCCCGAAGAGTTTCCCGGATGATTCATCACATTGAATGCAACCTATCAGTTTGGATGTTCATACTTGCAAATTATAAAGTCACTATGATTATCATAATTGTAAAATAAGTGTGTATTCTTACACCTACATGCCACCCTGATGGATGATGCAAGGTCAAGCCCAGGAGGGAAGACCAATGGGCACCATGAGAGGTGACCCCAGATACCAAGCTCGGGAATGAGAAGGTGGTATATGTTGCATGAATAATGGGCACCATGAGAGGTGACCCCAGGCACCAATCTCAGGATTGAGAAGGTGGCCTTAAGTCAATGGCAAATAAGAAACCCTAGAGGGGGTATTCCAGGGTTAGGGCAAAAGTGGTGGAGAATGACACACTGAAAGCATAATTTGGTTTTTAATTAACTTGATTGTGATATTTAGATTGTTAGCCATATTTGCGAAATTTTGGTTGTCCCCACATACCAGCATATTCTTTTATGTTGACCGTCATTTTGTTTGTCAGCATTTTAGGTACAAGATTGAAAAGGACAAACAGTAAAGTGGCATATGCGGAATTAAATAAGAATTAAAATACAAAGGAGGATTAGTTAGAATAGACTCCAGATGTGGATAGCAGTAGATATCCAAGTTTTTAAAAAAGGTATGTGTAACGACCCCGCCTTCTGGTAACCCCCAATTATGGGAGACCGAGAGGACAATTTCATTATCTTATTTCCGGATCAAGGTTCATCAATTAATTGATAACAATTAATAAATTCTACTAAACTATACGGAAAAGCTGTAATAAATAAAATTTCTGCATACCTTTAAAATTTTTGGACATCTAACTTCTATCCAAAACTGGGACTAACTAACTAATCCTCCTTGGACTTTAATTCATGTATTTCACAATATGACGAATTACTGTTTGTCCTTTGTGTGTTGTACCTAAAACGCCGACAAACAAAACGTCGGTCAGCCGAAGCTGGTATGTGGGGGAAACAAATAATGTGCAACTATATTAACAATGTAATCCTTCAATTATTCATTTAACAACCAATTTTATGTTTTAAGCCATACTACTCAATCCTTACCTATCCCCTAACTCTGTGTTGTCCTTGCATGCTACCTCTTTTTAGGTAGTTCCTTACCCCCATGGTCCTACCTTACAGGTAGCCAATACATAGGGTATAGAGTCGCATGGCACTACCCAAGAGGTAGTCCAATATCTAACTCCAAGTGACTTGATGGACCTACCCCATTGGTAGCCATATACTAAGTCAACTAATAAATCACAGAGGGGACCGGGATCTGAGCTAGTAGGCACATAACTTAGGTGATAGTCATATCCACATTATAGCTTGCATGAATTAAAATCATCCAACAATTAATTCATGTCATCGATGAAAACCTCAGTAAACCTCGGAAAACATAACACGATATATTCATAAGCGTAACCACATACCTTCTTATTGCAGATTTGAATACACAATCAAGTATGAAGAGAGAGAATATCCAAGCAATCAAACAATGTGCACAGAAAATACTGAAATAAAAGTACAAGTTTACTTTTATTAATATTTATCCAATTTCATCATGTCCCTTAGGGCTTCTATCCAATTTTAGGGTTTTCTTGAAGATTAGGGTTTTGCCTTCATTTTTAATTATTATGAACCCTAACTCATCAAAATTACTTAAAACTTTTAAATTCTCTCCTTTTAATAATTCCTAACAGTTTTAGGATCATTATTTAGCAATTTACTTTAATGAAAAATAATCATGATTTTCTTCTTCTTTTACCCTAAATTAGGGTTTCCATATACATCACTCTCCACTTATAGACATAAATCCTAATTTAGCCATCTTTATGTTCACAACAAAAGAAAACTTCATATTATTAATTACCAGGTTAATAATCCTCATTTTAACCCATTAAGTTGCAAATAATCACCCTTTATATTCAAATAGGATTTCTAATTAACTTTGTAATACATTTTTCTAAAAAAACAAGGCACTTTTACAAAACGAAATATATACATGTTCTTTAATCATTTTTATCAGATTCCTTGCATTTTTCTACCCAACTTTCATATATAAAGTTTCTTTATTCGAGATTCCTAGCTATTACTATGATTTTAGCAAGGAAAATCTAATATTTGCAATTTTGATTCAGAGAAAGGTATTTTACTAGATTTTGGTAGTCGTTTGATCTGTGGACCGGTGGTCCACTTCTCATATCCGATGGTTCCTCTTGCACGCGCCTATCTATCGCCTCTCTCACGTAGGAGCGTTAGATCATACTTGAGTCCACTATGGACCGTGATCGGAGGGTGGGTGCCTCGTCGTCTACCTCCGCTCTGAGCAAAGTCTTGCGGTCAACTCGCTAGTTGACCTTGAGCTCTAGGCCACCCGCAGAACAACTGAGGAGCCTCAAAGCTTCTCTGGTGATTCCCAAACTTGCTGCTTCAATCAATTGTGTACTTCCACCCGACCTTCACCCTTAACGCGTCGCCGAAAGGTTGTCACCGAGTTGCAGGCCGTGGAGGTGGTGTATTAGGCTAGAATCCCAAATTGGAAGTACCGTTCTACTTGTCTTCGCACTCCGCAACAAAGGGGACAGTTTATAGGTACGATGGTACCCTCGCGATGCTCCCCCTTATATAGGGTTAGGACCTAAGAGTCCATAGTTTGGTGGTTTTCTCCCCGACGATGATTGCCCCTAAAACTTGGGTCTAAAGTAATCGCAGAGATCTCCCGAACCCTATGGGACTGTTATCTCATTAATTCGTTGCCACAAATCTGAGAAAAAGGAAGAGGAAAATTCCTCTTGAACCAGTGAGAGTCCCTGTCCTACTGGGATCTAGAAGATGATCCGAGTCAGTTGGATTAAGATCCAACGGACACCAACATCCACGTTCAAATAGAAAAAGGAAAGATTTCCCAAATATTCGTATTATTTCCCAAGATAAAGGTTAACTTGAAAAATTGATAACTCCCAATTCTTAACTCCATTTTATTTCAAAATTTGAGAAAGCTCGTTCAAGCCTTTATCTTTCATTATGTAAAAATTGGAGTCATTATCCAAAGGAAGCGAGCCCTTTTCTTTAGTTTCAAGTTATCCCTTATTTAATTATATTTTCCACATATTCTATATTTCCTTTGCCATTATCTAATAATCCTGAGTTCCTTGAACCCCAAGGAACCTTTATAACTCAAAAACTTATTTTGGGAAAATATCTTTTAGTCTTTTAATCATCCTTTATTCCTTTTCTTAAATATTCCATTTTCCCATTGTAATTCTTTAATGGAATTCCTTTTTCATTTCTTTTTATTTTTCTTTCAGTTGGGCTCAATGGCCAATAAGGCCCATCAAGATAGCATGCAAGGCTGTTATTCACGAAATTCATTCAAATCAAACATTGATCTTATTTATACATTTTAGAGAGATTTACAAATCTCATTACATGTATTGGAAAATGAGGCTATAACATCCTCCCCTCCTTATAGGAATTTTGTCCTCAAAATTCAACAATCAAACAAACAAATTTGGATATGCCTTTTCCATGTCCGTCTTCAGCTCCCATGTGGCCTCATCCTCTCCATGGTGCTTCCAAAGAACCTTTACCATCTCAATATTCTTATTTCTGAGCTCTTTTACCTTGGTATCTAGAATCCGCAAAGGCAACTCAGGATAAGACAGCTTTCCTTGAAGCTCAATAGGTTCAATGCTCAGCACATGGCTTGGATCTTGCACATATCACTTCAAATTGGACACGTGAAACACATCATGCATCATACTATATTGAGGGGGTAACGCCAAATGATATGCGACTTCACCAATCCGTTATAACACTTCAAACAGACCCACATATCAGGGACTCAACTTTCCTCTATTCTTTGCTATAGGTCGGAGCGGTCAGATTTTCAGAAAAACATGTTCTCCCACAGTGAAATGCACGTCAGTCCTCTTCGCATCAGCATACGACTTCTGTCAGTCCTGGGCTCTCTTTAGCCTTTGCCTGATCAAAGCGACTTTATCAGCATACACTTGGAGTTCATCTGACCTCAAAAAGGTCCTTTCACCAACATCATCCCAGTGAAGTGGTGACCGACACAGTCTCCCATATAGAGCTTCATATGGAGGCATCCTGATACTGGCTTGGTAACTATTGTTGTAGGCAAACTCAGCTAAGGGTAAGTAATGCTCCCATGATCCACCCCAATCGAGCACACACGCTCGCAGCAGATCCTCTAAGGTCTTAATTGTCCTTTCTGACTGACCATCTGTCTGGGGGTGATAAGTTGTACTGAATTTCAACCTTGTACCTAGTTCCTCTTAAACCTACTTCCACAACTTGGAAGTAAACTTTGGGTCTCTGTCCGAGATGATATAACCGGGTACGCCATGCAAGCACACTATCTCTTTGATATATAGCTCAGCTAAGTCTGACACTTTGGCAGTGGTTTTCAGGGCAAGGAAGTGTGCTGACTTGGTAAGGCGATCTACCACAACCCATATCGCATCATGACCTCTCTTGGTCTGGGGTAGACCCACCACGAAATCCATGGTAATCTATTCCCATTTCCACTCTGGAATCTCTATAGACTGTAAAAGTCCGCTGGGTCGTTGGTGTTCAGCCTTCACCATCTGGCACGTAAGACAACTGGCTACATAAGCTGTAATGTCTCTCTTCATCCCTGGCCACCAGAAAACCCTCTGCATGTCCTTAAACATCTTAGTAGTTCCTGGGTGTACCGTGTACTTGGAACCATGAGCCTCTTGTAGGATACGTTCCTTCAACGGTGAATCTTCAGGAACCCATATGCGATTCTCAAAATGTATCCCTCCGTCTATTCCCAATGAAAGATGGGTCTAAGGCTTCTGCATCAAGCCTTTCATCTTGTCGAGTCATCCGCTGGCCAACTGTGCTGCAACAATCTCACTCAACAACTCATACTGTATCCGGATATTGGCCAAATGAACTCGATCACCTAACGGTTGAGGTGACCATTCCACCAACTCTTCTAAGCTCTTGCACTGTCTGGACAACACAGATGCACACCTTAGCTGTTTCTGACTCAAAGCATCAGCTACGACATTCACCTTTCCTGAATGACAGGCAATGGTGAAGTCGTAATCCTTCATGTACTCCATCCATCTTCATTGTCATAAGTTCAAGTCCTTTTGCGTTAGTAGATACTTCAGGCTCTTATGGTCGGCGAAGATTTCAAAAGTGGCACCATACAGATAATGCCGCCAAATCTTCAAGGCATGGATGATAGCAGCTAATTCCAAGTCGTGGGTCGGGTAATTCACCTCGTTGGGCTTGAGTTGTCGGGAGGCATATGCAACCACATGTCGATTCTGTTCCAACACACAGCCAAGTCCCATCTTTTATGCATCGGTGAAAATCATGAAACCCTCATTGCCTGATGGTAGAGTCAAAACTGGTGCAGTGGTAAGCTTCCCTTTCAGCTCCTGAAAACGAGACTCACAAACGTCGGACCACACAAACTTCACATCCTTCCGGGTCAACATAGTCAAAGGCAAGGCAATCTTTGAGAAATCCGCAATGAAATGTTGATAGTATCTTGCTAACCCCAAGAAGCTTCGTATCTCGGAGGGGTTCTTCGGTGCTGGCCAATCTCGAACCACCGACACTTTAGCCGGATCTATGATGATCGTTCCTCCTGAGATGATGTGTCCAAGGAACATGACTCGGTCTATCCAAAAATTGCATTTAGAGAACTTCCCATAGAACTTCTGCTTTCTCAAGATATCAAGGACTTTGCTTAGGTGGTCTCGGTGTTGATCTACGTCATCCAAATAAACCAGTATGTCATCTATGAACACTATGACAAATGAGTCAAGGAAGGGTTGAAACACAGTGTTCATAAGGTTCATGAACACACTAGGTGCATTGGACAACCCAAAAGGCATAACCACGAACTCACAGTGGACATACCAGGTTCTAAAAGTTGTTTTTGGGATGTCCTCACTCTTGACCCTCAACTGGTGGTAACCCGATCTCAAGTCGATCTTAGAAAAGACTCGAGCCGACTTCAACTGGTCAAACAAGTCATCTATCCAGGGTAGAGGGTAT
Source organism: Alisma plantago-aquatica (assembly GCA_963693085.1). Taxonomy (NCBI): domain Eukaryota; kingdom Viridiplantae; phylum Streptophyta; class Magnoliopsida; order Alismatales; family Alismataceae; genus Alisma; species Alisma plantago-aquatica. The sequence continues at coordinate 330,481,197 of OY856414.1, forward strand.
TTGTTCTTAATGGTAGCCTGGTTGATCATCTGGTAGTCTATGCACATTCAGAGCAAACCATCCTTTTTCTTTACAAAAAGAACCGGCGCTCCCCATGGTGATGTGCTAGGGTGGATGAAACCCCTATCCAAAAATTCCTGCAATTGCTTCTTTAGCTCAAGAAACTCAGCAGGGGCCATCCTATAAGGTGCTCGGGAAATAGGGTTTGTGCCAGGAGCTAGCTCTATGGAGAAATCTACCTCTCTTTTGGGAGGAATCCCAGGTAGATCATCTGGGAAAACATCAGCATAGCTCCTAACAACCTCTATTTCTTCTAAGGGTTGCACCTTAGGTTCTGGCTCGGTGACTACTTCTAAGAAAGCTTGACATCCTTTACTCATCATCTGTTCTGTCTTCAAGGCTGACACATACAGGCTGGTGGTGGCATCCTTCCTACCCCTAATGACAAAAGGTGGGTGACCTGGTCTCTTAATGATCACTTTCTTCTCCCTACAATCAATGTTGGCCCTATAGGTATAAAGCCAATCCATGCCAATGATTACATCAAAATCATTCATGTCAAGAAGGATAAAATCTACAGGAAACTCATGATCTCGATATTTCACAGGTATCACCGGAGTTTTCAAAAGGGAAGTAAAGATCCGACCACTCAGGGTTGTAACATCTAAGGAATATCCTAGATCCTTGATATCCAAACAAAGAATAGTTGTAAGATTTCTCGAAATGAAAGTATTAGTAGATCAAGAGTCAAACAAAGCTTTTACATTATGTCCCATGACCTACATTATTGTTCACCATACATTAGACCATTACATGCTTAACTTAAAACATAAAAGAAAACTCTAAGGGTTATTACCCTTGATCAACCGATTAGCATTAACTTGAGCCTCCTCATTGTCAATGGCAAACACTCGAGCTTGTCTTCTCTCTCCAGCAGGTGGGGCTGCAGCTATAGGTGGTGCTGCCACAGGTGGAGCTGCAGCTATAGGTGGTGTTGCCACAGGTGGAGCTGCTACTGGTGGGGCTGCTACCTGTCCTGGTCCTCTTGGATTTGGCAGAGGGCAAACATCTTGGAGGTGCCCTTCTTGGTGGCATCGGTAGCATACCTTCTTCTTGTTGCGGCACTCACCGGCATGCCACCTCCCGCAGGTGTGGCATCGAGGTCGGTTGTTCTCTTGACGGGGCTTGCCTTTTCCTCCTTGTCTTCCTTTATCATGATGACGTCCTGGACCCTTCTTGTGGTTGTTTCTTGGGCCTTGGGCTCCTTCAATGAAACCCAAATACCCCTTGGGTGGAACCTGGGTAGGCATCACAGTCCTCTCCATGTCTAAAGCAGTGTTGTATGCCTCGACGAAGGTTTTGGGTTTACTTGCCATCACATGGGGCTTGATGGCAAGGTGAAGACGTTCCACGAAGTGGTCCACCCTCCTTTCTTCATCCATCATATGTCAAAAATGTTCCAGGAGGCAGAACCTACGACCAAAAGTCCGCGACTGAAGAGCTTCCTTAAGTCATGCTAGTGAACTCTCTTTCTTTCTCCTTCTTTGCTGAGACGGGGAAGAATCTGGCGGTGAAGATGGTCTTGAAGTCAGTCCATGCCATTGGTTCCTCGCTTAGGTCTCTTCCCGTGATATGGTTTTCCCACCATATCTTGGCTGCACCTTCCAAAAGGTGAGTAGAAAATAGGACCTTCTTATTCGGCTGTACCTCGAGCATACGGAACCCATTCTCGACTGCAAGCAGCCAAGCTTCAGCCTTGTCAACTACTTCAGACTTGTCTTCTCCCTAGAACTACTTGACGTTCAGCCTGACGAAGTCCAGGATGGTGGCTCCTAGTCGAGGTCGAACAGGAAGTGGCTCACCATTCTCATTCCTTGTCATTTCTCTAAGAGCCAGTGCACGGATAGCCTCAGTCAGTTGCTTTTGTTGTTCCATCCAAACTGCATCTATGGTGTGAATCACCATGGCTGGTTCTAGACCACTAGGCTGGTCCTCCTCCATTTGGGATTCCTCTTCATACACATGGTGTTCTTCATATTCTGGTCCTTCTCCTTGTTTTAGGTTAATGTCGGGCATTGGTTCAGGGTTGGGGGCCTCGTGCACAGCTTCTTTAGGCCTCTTTCTCTTCTTAGAGGTCTCTCCACCATGATTCTGCTTCCTCTTCTCAGAAGACCCATTCTCTTTACGGGGTGGCCCACCTCCGCTGGTGGAGAACGGGATTGCCACAACCTTTGTACGAGCCATCTACATAAGCATAACAAACAGTCCTTTAGTTTGTCATTAAACTAATTATACTTATGTCAGTGATATTTCATTATGTATCTTTTATTAATTTGATGGAGGATTCCTTAATCCTTAACTTACTTGCCCATACCACATGAGGGTGAGGAAGAGAGAGAAAACCCTAACTCTTAAAGTCCTTAACAAAATTTGTGATGAGAAGGGATGAATAAGATGAGAAAGTCCTAAAGGTGTATTATTTCGATTCAAATACTAGGACATCGGCCAGGCAGTCATACATTCTGGGAGTCCTCATATTCCGACTAGCGGTGCGGAGGAAAATTTTTCCAGCCCCCAGAAGTGATCCTTTTCTAGACACCTCAGTCTTTCGGAAAATCCTCTAATAACTCCCTTGGGTTCTACGGAGTTTGTAAAATTTGATGATTATTAACAATTAAGTGGAGAACCTTGGCTCTGATACCAAATGTAACGACCCTGACTTCTGGTAACCCCCAATTAAGGGAGACCGAGAGGACGGTGTCGTTATCCAATTTCCGGATCAAGGTTCATCAATTAATTGATAACAATTAATAAATTCTACTAAACTATTCGGAAAAGCTGTAATAAATAAAATTTCTGCATACCTTTGAAAATTTTGGACATCTAACTTCTATCTAGAACTGGGAATAACTAACTAATCCTCCTTGGACTTTAATTCATGTATTTCACAATATGACAAATTATTGTTTGTCCTTTTTGTGTTGTACCTAAAATGCCGACAAACAAAACATCGGTCAGCCGAAGTTGGTATGTGGGGGAAACAAATAATGTGCAACTATATTAACAATATAATACTTCAATTATTCATTTAACAACCAATTTTACGTTTTAAGCCATACTACTCAATCCTTACCTATCCCCTAACTTTGTGTTGTCCTTGCATGCTACCTCTTTTTAGGTAGTTCCTTACCCCCATGGTCCTACCTTACAGGTAGACAATACATAAGGTATAGAGTCGCATGGCACTACCCAAGAGGTAGTCCAATATCTAACTCCAAGTGACTTGATGGACCTACCCCATTGGTAGCCATATACTAAGTCAACTAATAAATCACAGAGGGGACCGGGATCTGAGACAGTAGGCACATAACTTAGGTGATAGTCATATCCACATTATAGCTTGCATGAATTAAAATCATCCAACAATTAATTCATGTCATCGGTGAAAACCTCGGTAAACCTCGGAAAACATAACTTGATATATTCATAAGCGTAACCACACACCTTCTTATTGCAGATTCGAATACACAATCAAGTATGAAGAGAGAGAATATCCAAGCAATCAAACAATGTGCATAGAAAGCCCTGAAATAAAAGTACAAGTTTACTTTTATTAATATTTATCCAATTTCATCATGTCCCTTAGGGTTTCTATCCAATTTTAGGGTTTTCTTGAAGATTAGGGTTTTTCCTTCATTTTTAATTATTATGAACCCTAATTCATCAAAATTACTTAAAACCTTTAAATTCTCTCCTTTTAATAATTCCTAACAGTTTTAGGATCATTATTTAGCAATTTACTTCTTTAATGCAAAATAATCATGATTTTCTTCTTCTTTTACCCTAAATTAGGGTTTCTATATACATCACTCTCCACTTATAGACATAAACCCTAATTTAGCCATCTTTATGTTCACAATAAAATAAAACTTCATATTATTAATTACCAGGTTAATATTCCTCATTTTAACCCATTAAGTTGCAAAGAATCACCCTTTATATTCAAATAGGGTTTCTAATTAACTTTGTAATACATTTTTCTAACAAAACAAGGCACTTTTGCAAAAAGAAATAGATACAGGTTCTTTAATCATTTTATCAGATTCCTTGCATTTTTCTACCCAACTTTCATATATAAAGTTTCTTTATTCGAGATTCCTAGCTATTACTATGATTTTAGCAAGGAAAATCTAATATTTGCAATTTTGATTCAGAGAAAGGTATTTTACCATATTTTGGTAGCCGTTTGATCTGTGGACCGGTGGTCCACTTCTCGGATCCGATGGTTCCTCTTGCGTGCGCCTATCTATCGCCTCTCTCACGCAGGAGCGTTAGATCAGACTTGAGTCCACTGTGGACCGCGATCGGAGGGTGGGCACCTCATCGTCTACCTCCGCTCTGAGCAAAGTCTCGCGGTCAACTCGCTAGTTGACCTTGAGCTCTAGGCCACCCGCAGAACAACTGAGGAGCCTCGAAGATTCTCCGGTGATTCTTGAACTTGCTGCTTCAATCAATTGTGTACTTCCACCCGACCTTCACCCTTAACACGTTGCCGAAAGGTTGTCTCTGAGTTGCAGGCCGTGGAGGTGGTGTATTAGGTTAGAATCCCAAATTGGAAGTATCGTTCTACTTGTCTTCGCACTCTGCAGCAAAGGGGACAGTTTATAGGGACGATGGTACCCTCGCGATGCTCCCCCTTATATAGTGTTAGGACCTAGGAGTCTAGAGTTTGGGGGTTTTCTCCCTGACAATGATTGCCCCTAAAACTTGGGTCTAAAGTAATCGCAGAGATCTCCCGGACCCTATGGGACTGTTATCTCATTAATTCGTTGCCACAAATCTGAGAAAAAGGAAGAGGAAAATTCCTCTTGAACCAGCGAGAGTCCTTGTCCTACTGGGATCTAGACGATGATCCGAGTCAGTTGGATTAAGATCCAACGGCCACCAACATCCGCGTTAAAACAGAAAAAGGAAAGATTTCCCAAATATTCGTATTATTTCCCAAGATAAAGGTTAACTTGAAAATTTGATAACTCCCAATTTTTAACTCTGTTTTATTTCAAATTTTGAGGAAAGCTCATTCAAGCCTTTATCTTTCATTATGTAAAAATTGGAGTCATTATCCAAAGGAAACGAGCCCTTTTCTTTAGTTTCAAGTTATCCCTTATTTAATTGTATTTTCCACATATTTTTTATTTCCTTTGCCATTATCTAATTATCCTGAGTTCCTTGAACCCCAAGGAACCTTTATAACTCAAAAACTTATTTTGGGAAAATATCTTTTAGTCTTTTAATCATCCTTTATTCCTTTTCTTAAATATTCCATTTTCCCATTGTAATTCTTTAATGGAATTCCTTTTTCATTTCTTTTTATTTTTCTTTCAGTTGGGCTTAATGGCCAATAAGGCCCATCAAGATAGCATGCAAGGCTATTATTCACGAAATTCATTCAAATCAAACCATGAAATCAAACATTGATCTTATTTATACATTTTAGAGAGATTTACAAATCTCATTACATGTATTGGAAAATGAGGTTATAACAGTATGCAAAGTTTTATTTTATACCAGATTTCAGTTTAGTTTAGTAGAATTTCATAATTATTACTAATCAATTATTGAACCTTTGATCCTGTTAATTGGGATAATGGCTCTGACCTCTTGGTCTCCCTTAATTGGGGGTTACTGGGAGGCGGGGTCGTTACAGGTTGGATAGTATTCATCTTAGATGGTGAAAAGGAGAGATTTGTGAGGGAACTGGAAAGGAAGTATCTATGAAGTAAGTGCTTTGTGAAGTGGCAGTGAATGAAAATGTGCTTAGTAGTCTCAATGGAAGCGCGACATAGATATCATATGGTAGGTCCCTAGAAACCCCACTTGGTAAGGTTGTGATTAGTTAGAATCTTATTTTTTCAGATAAGCCAATAGAAAATTTTGTATTTTTGTGTCCATTTCATATTCCAAATAGTATCTGGCTTAGAAGTGTGTCCTCTATATGTAAGATGATAATAGGCTTTTTTTGAATAGTATTTGTGACCCCATTTCCATTAAATGTTGTTTTATGTGTTGAATTCAAGATCGTGGATGATGTCTAACATAGTGTCAGGGCTTAGGCGTTGGGGAAGGTGTGATTTGAGAGAGTTTTGCATGTTGCTGGTTAGAAGTTGAAGAGCTTTGGTTGTGCTTTGTTTCAAGGGTTTTGGTATAGTAAAGTTGTATTTGAAGTTTTGATCGTGTTGTTGTAGAACCAAGGGTCAGAGCAAAAGTTTATGTTTGTAAAGGCATGTGGTGGGGTGTTGATCATGTTTATAATGGTGACTAGGTTTTTGTTGATAAATTTTCAAAGGGGTGAGGATATGCTCTTCTTAGTTTTGTTCCATGGGTTTGATTTTTTTAATACTTTTGTATAATGAGAGGTTTCCAAATTTTTGTAGTATTGGTGGTGAGGGTGTTTATAATTTTTGTGATGATACAAATAGTGTGCACATTGATGTTTTTGATGCCCCATCCCCCGTAGTTTATAGAAGCGTAGATGGTGTCCTAGTTAACCAAATGAAGCCTGGATTTATTGGAGTTATCAATGTGGTGGTTCCATAGAAATTCTTTTCTAAGAGAGTCAATGTGTTTCTTGGTTTTCACAGGTAGGGGCATACAACTAACTAACTAAGGTAGTGAGTGGTGATAGGTGTTATGGTGCTATTGAGGAGAGTGAGTGGGTCGGCCAGGTTGAGGAATTTGTTTGTCTAGGATGTAAGTTTGTTGTGGATTTTTTCTATGACGGGAATCCATAGGTTGTGCTTAGTGGGGTGAGGGGTGATGGGAAAGCCTAGGTACATGACAGGGAAATTCTCTATTTTGCATTTGAGAAGGGTTTGGTATCTGAGAATGGTGTCATCAGAAGGGTTAATACCAATGATGGAATATTTTTGTAGGTTAATCTTGAGTCCCAAGATATAGGAGAAGATACCAAGAATATATATGGTGTTGAGGATGGTGTCATCTTTAGGTTTAACTAAAATCATGGTATCAACTACATATTGGATGATGTTTTCACAACATTCAATAGGTGAGGCTATAAGTCCATGAGAGGTTCCCATTTTAAACATGTGGTGAGAAATGAAGTGACTACGATAAAAATGTAAGGAGAAAGGGGGTCTCCTTGCCTAAGGCCATTAGTGTTGTGGAAGTGTCTGAAAGGTGTGCCATTAATGATGGTAGAGATGGTGTTAGTAGATATGCAAGCATGAATCCAGTTGATCCATTTATCTGGGAAGCCATAGCCCATCATAACTTTGAGGAGGCAGTTCTAGTTGACATAGTCAAAATATTTCTTGAAATCTAGTTTGATAGCTAACATAGGTTTTTTTGTTTTTGTAGCAAAGATTAAGAGTTTTGTTGACCATGATGTAAGCATCATGAATGTTTCTGTTTTTCAAGGAAGCATTTTGGTTATGAGCTATGATGTCTTCTAGCGGTGTTTTAATTTAATTGCTCAGGATTTTGGATAAGACTTTGTATGAAGTGTTGATGAGGTTGATGGGTCTGAATTTTGATATCAATTCGGGATGTTCCACTTTTTTTATAAGGGCTATGTTGGTGTGGTTTAGGACTTTGATGTGTTTGTGGAAATCAAATTGTTTTGGAAGGAGATAAGAAAGTGCATAAAGTCTTCTTTGATGTGTCCCCACATGAAGAGGTAGAATTATATATTGAGACCGTCAAGTCCTAGAGATTCATTCTTACCTAATGATGTGATTGTGTATTTGAGTTCTTTGTGGGTGAAGTCACAAATAGTGTTGTTTGGGGAGGGGATGCCTTTTTTGTATATAAACTTTCATATTATGGAGTGCAAGAAGGTAAGCTCATGATCGATATTGAATATGTTATGGAAGTTTTGCACTATATTTTTTGTGATGATGTATTTGTTTGAGGTGATAGTTCTATTGATGTTTAGTTTGCAAATGGCGTTCACATGGGCATTGTGGTTGCAACACTTGTGGAAATTTTTTGCATTTTGTTACCTACAATGGACCACTTGATTTTTTTCTCTTTGCTTCCATATGGTGTCAATGGAGTTTTGGATGTGATCCATTTATTCTTTAATGGTAAGAATGAGACCAGGGTCGACATCAAGGTCACTGTGTACAAAGAGTAATTGTTGTTTTAGATCTGCCAGTTTGTGCAAAATATTACTGTATTTATGTTTTTGCCAAACCTTAAGGGAAGCTCTAATCTTTTTGGTGTTGTTGTAAATGTGGTATCCTAGTTCTGGTGTGAAAGGACTGGTGGACCAGTTCAGTTTGCAGATGTCTAGATTGGAAGGGTCTAGTAACCATAAATTCTCAATTCTAAAAGGTTTGTGCCCCATTTGATCGGTCTGGTGTCCATAATAATGGGGAAATGGTCCGAGATAGGTTTGTGAGCAACTGAGACCAATGAATGAGGGTAGAGGTCTTCCCAAGAAGGTGAACAGATGAAGTGATCAATTCTGGCCCGAGAGTCGTTTCTATTCCAGGTGTAGTTTGGGTTAGATGGAATGATGTTTGATCATTTTATGTTGGATGATGAGGTTGTGGAATTTCTTACCAAAAATGGATAGGTTTCCTATCTGGTGAAGTAGTTTGCACCTATCATATGGTTGGGCGATGAGGTTGAAATTACCATTCATAAGCCAAGACTTAAGCACATACATTCTAAGGATATATTCAAACTCCTCGATGAAGTGGATTTTGTGAGAACTAGGTTTGAAATAAAGACTAGTGAATATCCATTCATGCACATCAAAAGTATTGGTGACGTGCAATGTGATGGAGTATGCACGATGTTTGACTAGTGAGATATTAAACATATGCCTATTGATTCCTATAGTGATGCCTCCTTTAAAATCTACAGGGGGTATTTGGTACCAAGTGTTGATATGTTTTCCTCCTATAGTTTTTAGTGTGAAGGGGGTGAGGGAAGTTTTAGATTCCTAAATGGTGATGATGTTGATATTGTTTCTGTAAATGTGGCATCTGATAACATTTCTCCAGTTGAGGCTAGACGCACCACATACGTTCCATGATGAGATCTTCATTAGTAATGAAAGATGACAGGATGTGGGTAGCTGGCACAATCTAAGATGATATATGAAGATTTTCTAGGCCTGTGTAGGTGTCGTGTATCTGTTTGTGATTTCTCCATTGCATAATTTTTTTAATATTATCTAGTGTTGTGTGGCTACTTCCTCAGAGTAAAAAACAATACCTAGTTTGTCAGCAAACTGAGAGAAAAATTGTATGTCTAGCCAGGACACAATATCTTCTATGTTGTCAATATGATTATCTTGGTTGCGAACTTCAACATTATAAGAAATAGATGAACATATATTAAAATGAGATTTTTGGTGGAGCTCAAAGAGTTTACCTGGTTGTTCTGAAAAAAAATAGCTTTCCTTTATAAGCCCTTCTGGTGTTGTATCTAGAGAGTTGATGGCCGAGACGGTGATAGGGGTCTTCACTTTGCTCTTCTATTTTGGGCTCTGGGAAATTTTGATCTTTTTGATGATAGCAGTTTTGAGCTTCTGGATAGTACTAGAGTCGAGGCTGGTGGTATTCTCTTGGTTGTTGTGGAATGGGAAGGGTTTGAAGGAGTCAAGGAAAGAATTTTTGATGCTATCCGCAGATGGTGAGGATACCCAAGGTCTTTTGTTCTATGTGGTCTACTTGGTATCAGATTGTGATAGTGAGGTGGTGTTCTTCCTCTCCCACACCATTTTCCTATAAATAGGTTTTCTGATGGCAAAAAATGATTTTTTTAGTCGATAGGACAGTACCATGAAGGTGGGTGAAGGGTGATGTCAAAGAAGGTGGTGGCTACTGAAGTAGGGTTTTCAGTAGTGAGCTTGATTTTATAGATTTTTTTCACCTAGCTTGATCTTAATAGAGGCTAGAACAATGATGGCTTGTTTGAAAAAAAAAGACACAAAATGCCTTGATGTAGTGAGTGGGGTGTTGTGTTGTGGCTAACGAATTGGAATGTAGTTCCAATGGAATGGTCAATGGCTTGGAAGACTTCAACTTCCCATAATTGTGGAGGAAGGTCAGAGATGAAAACCTATCATGAACCTCCTGAGCCAGCAAGGGTAGACCCATGTTTAGGGGTCCATTTGGTGATGTTAGCTTGGACAAAACTAGTACCTCAAGGGATGGTCATGACCTATCCAAACAGATTATCAAGCTATGTTCCTTCAGGAACCGAGTACAAAATTTGGGATGGGGAAAGGATCTTGGGTTTGAGGACCGTGTGTTTGGGTAGAAGCAAGACAATAGCTCTCGTGACGTCTAGGATGTTTATTGTGTTGTTGTCGATATTGTTAGTGATAATGACGAGAATACTTTGACCGGTATGGAGTTGGCCAGTAAATCGATATGGAATTCTTTCTTAAGGTGGATCGGGTAAGCCATGGTGAAAGGAGTGAATCTAGGTGTAGTATTGTAAAGAGAGGTTTTGGATGTGGGTAGTGGTATGTGAGCAGGTTGTGTCGACTTGGTATATAAGGGTGAGGTGGTTGTGTCTTGTTGGGTGGTTTTCATGGGGAACAATGTGAGACTAGGAAGAAGTAGAAGGAGGAGATGTAAGGTGATTAGGAAAGAAAAGGGGTTGTAATTTTCATGTATAGTCTGATTGGTTTGTGGTTTCTTTTCAGATTTGACAACACTTTTATAACATTGTGATCTATTGATAATCACATGTTTTGCATGAAAAGAGTATTTGCTCAAGGTTTGAGGACCCTGACGCCCTAGGGAATGATATCATTTGTAAGGTAAGTGGTATGAGAGATGGCCAAACTTGTAGTAGATGAAGCAACGAGGGGGGGTTCTACATCCAGACTTTGAATGTCCTCTATTGTGACTTCTAAGGCATAGCTGGGATCAGGTCTTTGGTTTTCATTTGTAGGTGACAAGCTTCCATTCATTTGGATTGTTGTCATTCATTAAGGATTCTATGGTTAAGTTCGTAGTAGAAACCATCTGGAGAGGTGGGAAATTTGTGTCGTATCCAAGTTATTTCATACCAGATGCAAAAGGTGTTGAATGCTATGTTTTGTAACCCTAAGAGATGAAAGATGGGATTCGATAGGTATGTTAGATGGTACATACCTTTCTATCATGGAGTTATTATGCTAAACTGATGTAGTGGTGTCTTCTTCATCAGATAGAAATAGTGTTTTTGGTCCTGATGTGATCTCCATAGGGTTTGCAAATGTCCCCAAGTTTAGTTGATGCTTCTTCGGGACAAAGAGTTGGTCCACTGAGTCAGTGTATTCAGAGTCTATGTCTCCCAACATTCTGAAAAGGGATCTAAGCTTAGATGGAGTCTCAGTAAAGAAGTCAGTGACCCAAGCCATGAGAGTGCGATCTGCAACATGCCCAGAGGAAGATGATCCAATCTCTCTTGAGCTTTAGTTCCTTGATCATCCCTGCCCAACCTTCCACAATATGCAAGTTAGATTTATTTTCATTGATGATAGTAACCTCAAACTCCCTATTTCCGATCTTCACTCTGTTCTTTCCCTGAATGATGTCGAACTGGTGATATTGCCATTCTCTGGGAAGCATCACTAATCTAAGATTATCTAGTTCACCCAAGAGGTGGTCCTTGTATGGAAATCTAGGAACCATCTTTAGGTTTTTGGTAGAGTGGGTGCTATGTTTTTTCTTCTGGTTATTTTCGGTGTTGGTTCTACTTTTATATCCTCTTCTGATGTAGAGTGGTATGTCTACTCTGAGATGTTTCTTATTTCTCAAGGTAATATTGATATGTCCTCCTTTCCTCATGGTGGGAAGCAATGATGTGTCAGATAGATGGAAACGAAGTGACAATCGTGTTGACTTAGTGGTTTGAAGTACCTTTGATGTTTTTGAGAGTAGATGGCTAGAGCATTGTTGTATTAAAAGTATTGTTGTAGTCAGACACCTGCTGGTGGAGCAAGCAAGCTAGTAGAACTCTCTAGTAGATCTAGCAGCCGAGAGGATGTTGTAGTACTAGATAGTAAATACTACTGGTGGTCTAGTGTGGCAGTACTAGGGGACCAGGATTGGAAAGTCGTTGCCTGGTGAAGAAAGTAGGACGGCGAGGCATCTAGAGAGAAAGGTGATGTGTAGTGGAAAGGAGGAAGTACTCTCCGATGTGGTCTGGAGAGGGGTGATGTTTCTAGAGAGAAGTTGGAGCTTTATCTCACTATCCTTGCTTCCGTGATCTCTTCGGGCATGACCATATAAAAAAGAAAGTTAATAACTCTAGATACCATTCCCTGGATCTATCAAAATAGAGCATATCATAAAAAAAAAACTACTTCTAGACCAAGAGATAATGTAGGAACAAAGATCTAATAGAACTAGTTAAAGGACAAATATAAAAATACCATGTTTTTCATAAAACTTACACTAGCCACACACATATATCTACAATACATTCATGCAATTGCAATGGAGTGATATCTCAAAACAAAAAGGAGATTATACACACCATTGCATCCCATTTTAAATATATACTACCACAGTTGTATTTTTTCCCAAACACATAAATATTTTTTGGGATCACCTTTGTGAAAACAAGATTACAAAAATATTATATCACAAATGACTTCACTCTGGATGAATATAATAAGGAGTTTTTGATCTGGGCATTGACAAATGGACTGGTCCTAATGAATTTGACATGTCCTCTGTCAAGGCAATTGTGTGACCTGATAATTAATATGTTTAGCAATTGAGAGGTTGAGAGGTAATTGTTCTATGTTTGTATTATGAATAGGGATAGCCTTATCTAGGAACAAGGGTGCCTTCCCATAGCCCATATACATGGTGTGGGGCTAATACCAACATAGAAGGATAAATGCATATGGGAAGAGTTATCTAACACTCCTCCTCAAACTAATGCATATATATCATAAGGAACAAGTTTATTACACAAGAGTTTGACTCAACACCCACTTAAGGTTAGGGAATAAATTGAAAGCTAGACCTATAAGAGGATTAGAGTGAGTTTGATCAACTTTCCTAGTAACTTTTCTCGAGCAAAGTGGCAATCAATTTCTATGAGCTTAATTCTTTCATGAAAGACACATTTGGATGTGATACGTGCTACTACTTGATTTCACATTGTACGTCCATTTTTTTTGGAACAAATACCAATTCTTACATGAAGTTCTTTACCCATAACAACTCATATGTTGCATGTATCATAGCTTATATTATAACTAATCACTATAATGTCTGTTTTCTCCTTACTTTTTAGGGAGAAAGATTGGTTGTTGCACACACAATAACCAATCTCATATCACTATTTTATGATAGAGCTTGCCCAATCTACATCTCACAAGCAATGCACCTTCATATGATATTGAAAAGAATAGAGAACTCCTTCTCCTAGAGTTCTTTTCAAATAGTGAAGAACTCAAATAACTACATCCTAGTGACCTTCACGTGCTTTGTCCATATACTAACTAGACACACTAGCAGTAAAAGAAATATCTAATCCAGTTACTATCAGATAGTTCAGTTTTCCAACCAATAACCTAAATTTTTATGAATTTTCAAGAGGCTCCCTCTATTCTTTATCTAGCTTGACTTTGGCGATCACAAGCGAGTCTACAAGTTTTGATGTGATATTTTAATGCACATAAAATTCAACTAACAAATTAATTCTAGATTTTCTTACATATTATATGTGCAATAGTTACCACTAGCCAGTGGATGGATCTTAATACTATATATATTAGGATCTAACCATAGGCAAAATATTCTTAAGAAATCATTTTTTGAACCCCAAGTAAGTTGAGATCAGCATTTTAAAAAGTTTGGTGGATATAATTATTAACTACTTTCAAAGAAAATAATAGACGATAAAATTGGATTGAATTCAATCAGAGGAGTGCATTGGAAAATATTGGGTTTCACCATTGCCCCATGTGTATATTTTCTCCCTCATTACATTTCTCATTTTTATGGATATTTAGATTGGGGTTGAGGAAATTGGTCCTTTCAGAGTGTGTATCTCACATGGATAGATTTCCCTATAGACTCAAGGTATCATTACCTATAGATCCTCCATCGCCTAAGAGAACGCCCTTTTGTGATATCAACCTCGGTTCAACGACATAATTTTGGATTATGATCCTAGATTTCAATGTCTCTATGTCTAGTATTGTAACATTCACAAATATTAGGTGATAAAATTAACAAGCATGCATTCAATCAAATTATAACCAATCAACATAATAATTAAAGTAGAGGTTTATAATGTAAGATACAAGAGGATTATCCTTGCACACCAACAGAAGAGTCTACTTGATCATGGTACAGAACGTAACAAAAGACTAGAGTAGGGGAAGATAATCCATGTCACAAAAGTGAAGGGGGCATAGTCTTAGTATCTGGAAAATAATGTGTACACCGACAACATTGGCAGTTGGATGAGGTCCTAGGTGGAATCCATCATCCTTTCTCCTCTCTATCCTCGGCCTCTAGTGGTCATGATGGGATACCAAGGGGTCGAACCCACATTCATTAGGCAAATCCTCACTTATACGGGCGCTTGTTGGGTCCATCAATTGAGTCAATAATTGGTCTGATCACACTTTTATTTTTTGTATTTGAATCCTTCTAGTCAGTCAATGGCATGGACAAATGGGAAACTATTGGTCAGGGTTTGTGAAGGAAGGTACCCCATAAGGTTGAATGTTTGATGGGTCAATTGACTAGATGGGGGAGATAAATTCCTAGAGTTAAGGATCATTTAGAGTCACTGACTCACTAGGCTAACTGAGTGATCATGCACTAACAAACTACTGTGAAGACAATACTAATCGATCACCCCTATTAGGGAACTGACATGTAGCTTGGAATGTCTCAATTGGCCATTCAATCGATTGGAAATTGAGCTGTCTGATTGAACATTAAAAGTTATTGACCTTCCTTGATGAATTTATTCTAGTTAATGAATTTACCAATTGACAGGACCAACCTATTGATTTATTTGTCTTGGATTTCTTCTCTTTGCCTTCAACCCAACATGTTGACTGGGAGATCTCACTCAATCAAAATGCCCTATGAGAGCTAATCTTCTTAAGTTTGTCCTAGATCAACTTCTGATGCATGCATATGGGGGATATTGACCTAAATCAATGCCTTTAAGTCCTCGATTCTTATTTTATTTCATGTGATAAACAAGAATTTCTCATTAGGATCCCTAAAAAGCAAGAATGATATAATTAAAACCTAATTAAATTGAAACAAAGGGTAAAACATGTAGAATACATGGAATCTAATCTAAAATATGATATGAAATGAAGATAAATATGCGCTCATCAAACAACTTTGGACTTGAATGTTTCTCATCCTTAAGTAACACAAAATAAGAGACAATCATCAAATAATAGTAGCAACCCAATTTTTTCCTCTCTATTTTAATAATGATTAATCCCTACCACAAAGCATGAATGCAACTTTTTTTACCCATTTCCCAATTTTGATTCGCGAGCTCACTTCACTGTCAAAATTCCCAATATCATGCATAAATAGGGAATTCATGAAAAGTGGAAATTCCCACAATCTATGAGAATAGAATACATGTAGCATCGGGGTATGGAAAATGGGGCAATGGAAAATGTTATCCACACTAGGGGGAAACTAGAGGTAAAGGAGGTCTGAAAGGAAGATCACAGTTCTATCCTCTTTTCCACTCAAGATTGCATATTTTTTTACAAATACATATTGCAGATTTTATTTTTATATGGTGCACATTGGCATCTTTTCTTCATTTATGGTGGTACACCCCTACTACATAGGAGGGGTAAGAAAAAGCATATATAGAGAGACAGGACTAGTGTGCCACCCTAAATTTAGGGGTTGGCACATCATGGATTTTTATTTTATTTTTAATAAATGCATGATATGTAGATGGAAGAAGAAGAAGTGTAGAGAGCAGTTTGGATATCAGCATCTATTTTATTGAGTTTTAGTGCATCGGGTTGATCTTCTCAATCACTTCATTCAAATTGATACAAAATAGGGAAGAGAAAAGACTCCACAAGAAAACTACACTAATTGCTAAAGGTGCATTGCATTTGATCCTTATCAGTTCCATATAAATTCCCATCATTTATAGGGAGCATAACAATTAAAATCATTGGAAATATGGGGTGAGTTCTAAGCATTGGAAATTTCTCATAGTTGAGCATACAACAAGGATTTACATCATTCAAAGGGATTGTAAGATGATATCAAGATGCATGTATGCAAGGTTAAGAAAACTAATATGACTAGGTATTGGCTTCATTACACTAAGAAATTTTTTAAATTTCATGCTAAATGTGACTAAATTGATGTGATGAATGAATGATCATGAATTAGATCCTAGAATAGTTTAATCGATTAAATGGAGGATGGGTGATGGTTGAGTAAACTATGCACCACCAACACTCCACCCCTATACCACCCACACTCCACCAAAAACTTAGAAAATTTCTCCTCCCCAAGTAAATACTAAATTTAAAATGGATAGAAAGAACAAAGCTATCTTAACCACCAACTTCCATGGTCACCCTTAGGTGGGGGCTCCTATTGTTGTTATTGAGCGAACTAGTTTTAGGTAAGAAGGTTTGTCATAGTGGTTTCCCTAGTCCTGGTGGCTTGAGGAGTAAGGGGCTCATATTAAGTGGGAGGATTTGCATTATAGCACCTCTAGTAAGTAGAAGCGTTACTAGGGTAGGTGTGGTGTGCGAAAAATCCTCGTAGTGAGGGTGCATGTCTAGATAATTGCCAAGTTGAGCATGTCATTGGTGATGGGCAAGCTACATTAGGTACATGTGGTTCAGTTGATGCCCCTATCATTTCTACTATCACACCATGTGGGTCTATGTGCTCTTGATGTACCCCAGTTTCTAATGCATGTCAATGAAGTTATATGAGCGATAAAGTATGATTCAGTCAGGAACTCATCGCTTTGTGCAACATCCAATAGTAGATGTAGAAGGGCCAAACTCCTCATCATGTGCCTCCATAGAGGCATTGCATCACCTACTAAGAGTATTGGGTATCTCTCCTTTAGTGGGTGGATGCCCTCACATGTAGCATTGTATCTATACATGCAATTCCGTAAGAACATACGAGAGGTTGACTACCGCAATGAGGGCTTGAGAGCAAAGGGCAAGTTGTGTTGGGACATCTTTGAAAAAAGGAAAGAAATTTAATTCTCTAATGAGTCACAAGGAAAAGTAGAACTAAGACTTCATATAAATAAAGGCTCCACCCTTCCAGGTCACTACCTCATATGGCATCTGAGTGTAGCTCAAATATGTAGTAATGACAGTGATAAACCTTAACATGAAATGGAAATTGGTGTTACATATGACCAAGAGGTGAAGATGTTAAATCAAAGTGTTTACAAATTGAAACATCTTAATTCAAAATACACCAAAAGCCACATATATTGATGTATGTGACCACCCCTTGTGTACCGCCCTTGATAAAAATTGTACAAGAAAGAATGGGTGAATTTACCTCATAATAGGGTTGTGAATGCAAGAGTCATGGTATCCTTTGAGGAGATAGGGCATGATCCTAGAATTTCTACCCAAAACATTCCAATAGCAAGTTTCTCACTATAGTGGAAGTGATTGTTACTTTCACATCCGTCTAGCCAAGCTTCATCAACGTCAAGGATGAGTGTGGTGATATCTTCATCGATTAGTCTATGTTCCTCCCTAAACATCCTAAAGGTAATATATAGTGGTTCTCTTTAGTCACATGCCTCTTGTAGGTGGCAAGGAACTTAATAATGAGATATGTGTAGACCAAGATGACCCTAAAAGTAAAAGTAGAGATGTGAGAGTAATAGAGCTTATATTCAATCGATTTGCTGATCTCAAGCTTTGAAAGTGTGTTGTTGCATGTCCATTGAGGTAAAAACAACCCAACACTCTCCATGGACTTATAACGCTTCTTCTAGTTTAGAATTATTATGGGATTTACATATTGGATGAGGGAAATCTAAGAAAGGTGAGTGGGTGGGCATAGTTGAGGTGTGACCTCAGGAAGAGCTTAGAATTGCAATTGTTTTAAAGTGTTTTGCTTCAAATAATAGCTAATTTTGTTTGTCTATCTCGATGACCATTTGGACACATGATTCTACATCAAGCGAAGTTGCATCATCAGATTGGGACTCATAGCTCCCATAATTTCCATAATGAATCATCAAAAGCTCTCCTCTCTTGGATTCTAATTCCTCCTAGTTCAATTTTATGAGTTGATTGTGAATGAGAGAGTTACAAGAGCTTCTCTTTATCCTTCTTCCCAAAGGGATTTAGCTTCTAAACCATGCCCCTACTGGAGTGATCGTTAGACCTCCTTGGTTCCTCACCATTGTTGTTGGAGAAGAGGATTAACTATAGTGTTGATGGAACTAATTATTAAATCAACTGGTGAGGTCACACGACCGGTTGGGAGATTGAGTCAGATGACTGTATGGGTAATCCTTTGCCTACTTAGTTTGCAAGGATGGTGATGACCAATCACCTAGTTTGTGAGTTGAGTCAGTCGTCTAGAAGCAGTGATGGGGAGTCAAATTCAAGTGGTCAACCATCTGGTGATGCGTAAAAAACCTGATTGATGGAGGTTTATAGGTGGATGGAGGCACCAGGTCACTTGACTGAAGACAAAGAAGGACTTGGTGTCATTTGCAGATTGGGAAACTACCAAGGCATGGAATGATATATTGGAATGGACAAAGAATTACTTTGTTGTGGTGGAGTCAATCAGTCAAAAAAGCTAATTGGTTGACTGGCTAGAGGTGGTGGCACTCCTATTCATCTCACACTAGGTTAGGTTAAATCAAGAGAGAGAGAAGGATGGAATGAGGTAGAGTGGTTAATGATTGAGAGGTCAAAGGTATTGACGTCACTCAATTGGTTAGTTGGAAGTAACAAGGAGGAGGTTGACAACCAATCAATCACTTGATTGGTGTTACATATGTGCAAAATGTGGGTAAGGGTGTGTTGTCTCAATGTCAACCCCTTGCACTAAATGAAAGAGATTTTCTTTCAACATAGATAAGTTGACCAGTATGCTCAGTCGAATCAATCAATCAATGTTGGGGTATTATTTTGGCACTCCCATGTGAACTAAACAATTGAGAAACTAATGGTCATTTTTCTAGAATTGAGGGACTCTATGATTTTTTTTCAACCTTGCCATAAATGCTTTGTTGAATGAGTCTATCAACTGATCTAGGAGTTGTGGTTCTATCCACCCCAAAATTGACCATTTGAGTAATTGATAGGTTGACTTGCTAGAGTTAAGAAAATTTACTTTCAAATTCCCTTTTCCCCAACTGGATGACTGGTGAGGTGCATTGGGCAGTTGGGAGCTATAGGTGAGTTGATTAACTAAGAGTCTAGTTTTTAAGTTCAATTCTAGAGAGACTTGTAAAGATTTTCGATCTTCCAGTCTGTTGATTGGCTTGACCAATCGATCGACTAGAAATGCCCAGATTGATGTTTATAGCTTGGGTGATTTGTCCTCCTCCAAGAGTCAAGTTAACTAAGATTAAGGATCTAAAAACATGAAAAAAATATGGTAAGAAGCAATATGATGTTATGCAATGGTTAAATGCTAAAGTGGACTAACAAAGATGTGCAATTTTAAAATCTAGAAGAAGCAGATGTCCAATTACCTCCCCATAGGCACCTTATTTAATGTCATCAGGTTGACAGTTGTAGATCAAGTTGCTCTTGGATCATTGAGAGGAAGTGGGATGGCTTGCATGAACTTCAAATCCTCCATGGTATTTGTGGATTTGAAGTTCCACGAGATGGCATCCATTCACTAGAAACTCCCTTTTATACTTATCCCATGAGATGAAGTATATGTGGGGGAAGCCATGCTTTATAAGGTTTGGCCCATGCTAGCATGAGAGCATCTCTCCTGGGATGAGTTAGAGTCATGAATTTTAAACTAGATCTTGATCTCCAACTTGAATATCCTTCCGCTTCATGTGTTCCTTGTGCCACATCTTTGTCCACTCCTTATAGGAACACACATTTTCACATGTGATTAATATGATTTCTTCTAACTCTTATTGTTGAAAGAATCACTTCTCACTGGCTATAGGAAGGTCAAAGTTAAGACATTTGATTACTCACTAGGCATTGTGCTCCATTTATGTAGGTATATGGTATGATTCCAGTAGATCATTTAAAACAACATGATACCTAAGGGAATGTTGAATGAAGTTTGGTAGGCCCACAAATATTCATTGAACTCATTGCCCTATGCTTCTTGGTATGGTCGATGGTCTTTTGTAAGATAGACTTGATTTGTATATTCAAGTCTCCACTTCCCACTTGTTTTCTAGTCATATGGAGTCGATGATGCACCCTATATACCTTTGAAAAAGGTTCAAAATTGTGCTCCAAGCCAATAAATCATTCAACGCCTCGTTAGTCTCTCAGTCTACAGACTACACCATGTCCCACCACATATTCAATCCAATGACCTAGCCCATCTAGTCGGCTGATCCACCTCCATCGATCGGCTGCTTCACACCTTACTAGCCGATCGACTGCTCAAATATGACTCCCCATCAGTATCACTAGTCGACCGACTCAATTCACCAATTGGGTAATTAGTCATTGCCAACCTGACCTTTCAACCAAGTCACTGAGTGACCACCCACCCAATCAGCAGACTCAATCTCCAAACCATATGACTAACATCACCAATTGATCAATTTCATATCTGTAACACCACTACATTTCATCCTCTTCTCTAGAAATAATGGTAAGGTAGTGTGAAGGTTATAACAATCACTCTAGTGGTCTAATTGGAATAATGAAGAAGCTAAATCACATTGGCAATAATAAGAATAATGAGAATCTTTTTGCTTACTCATTCACAATAAAATCACCCAATCGAATCATGAGGAAGAATCAAGAGAGGTGAGATTATGGTGATTCAACTACGAAAATTCTACAAATCCTAATATGATGATGCACCTATTCCTAACTCAGAATCATGTGACCTGATGAACATTGAGATAGATGATTGGTGATGGTTATTCCTGAAAAAGGATCTTCTTTGCAATAGCACACTCCCCCATCGCCATAGTCATGAGATCTTCTTGAGGCCACCCCTCAACACCCTACTCAAATTTCCCTAGATGAACAAATTCAAGCCCACAATCACCACATATCATAAGAAGAGTTGTAATAACATGAAGATTGTTCTGGTGTAATTACCTCAATGGGCATGAACTGACACACCTTATCATCTTGTGATTAGTCAAAATTTTTCAACACAAGTGATCATCCTCAGACGCGGGTCCAGAGAGTGGAGACGTGTCTAAGTCATCGCACTTTTATAATTTATAATACCTGAATGCCTGAGACACCTGCAACTAGCACAGGGTCAAAGTAGTTCGCGGTCGAACATAGGGATAGGAAGAACGGTGCTTCAAACTCAAGTTTCACTTGTCTAAGAACATCAAATAGGTAAAAGGAGGGGTTTGGTTGTAACAATAAAACACCACAAAGGAATTAAACTAAAAGACTATCTCCAACTGGAGTTACCAAAAAGATTATGATTTTAGGGTTTAGCCATTTTTATGGGGGTTTGTATATCAGAAGCTAAGAGAATACCACTATCGTCGAGATAAAGCATGAAGGAAGAAAACTTAGGCATAACAAGTGTCCACGGGAAGCTTCTAGCATACTCTTCTCTCAAAGAGGATGCCCCCAACTGAGCACCAATCCCCTCTCTCAAGGGCAGTGGGCATAGGTCAGAGTGAAAGACAATCGGGGCAGCCCTGATCTTAGGTACTCTCGTACGCCCGGATCAGTCCAAACTCTAGAGTTATGACAACCCTCTCTCAAGGGAGTCAGAACGGGAAACACGATTCGATAGCTAGTAAAAAACGAGATTCAAAAGAAGAGACTAGAGTTCAGATGCTATAAAGAAATCATCCAACAAAAAGGAGCCTTACACAGAACAATATGAGGTAAGCTCCATAGATTCCAATAAGCTTAAGGAGAGTAAAAGGTTTAGTTACAATGCATAGGGAAATTAAAGTAAAATGCAGTAAAAAGGGGAAGATAAGTACCACTATCCTTGATTTAGGAGGTCGATAAATAGCAACAGACCCCTAAGGTTCCCCCAACCCGATATTGGGCAGGAGCTCTGCCTGATACGCCTGTGTCAGGCTCGTGACCGTGTTGGGTTCTGAGCCGTGATGGATAGGGTATATCGGGAGGGACTCCCTTCCCGATACGGTCGTGTCGGGTTGCCAGCCTTGTTGGGTGACACACCTTGACAGTAGGTCTGTATCGGGCTCGGTATCGTATCAGGTTAGGGAACACTTAGGCTCTCAGGTTCTTTATATCAGGTGTAGAGGAGAGAGCCATCTCGGGTTGCAACCCATCTAGGAACCCAACACATTGAGGTGGCCTTCTTGGTCGTATCGTGCTGCTGTGGCTATCGGGATGGGTTCTAAGTGAACTCCTCCCGCCCCTCTCGGGTTGGGGGTTTGCTCATCTAGTGTCGCCCGACACGCTTGGGAACTCGACGCACTAGCTCCGCTTCCAAAGTTAGCTTTTGTTGGGTTCTGACCCATCCCATCAGAGTCCTATAGCTTCTATTTATAGGCAGTAGCTGGTAGAGGTTGCGGTTCTCGTGGGGCCACATATCCATTATCAGCTCCGTTCATGTGGCTTCAGAGGAGGGTCGACACATCTATCGCCCGGCACGGCTGGCGTCACGTGCCGGGTTGCAAGCAAACTATGCTTGACCGTGTCGGGATAATGACCCTGGCGGCCAGCTACTTCAATGAGTGGCTTCATCCTATGACAGACTCCATCGGGTTGATGAGTCGTGGCGGGCAAAGCTCCATGTCGGGTAGATAGCATACCGCTCGTTAGGGCTCCTCGCGCGACATGTCCGTATCAGGTTGTTGTCATGTCAGGCAGTGACCGTGATGGGTAAATGGGTGTGTCGCATGGCTAGTAGAAGGGTCGGTGCAAGTGCTCATTGTATATGGGTCAGGATGGGCCCTTTTGTGGACTTTGGGTAGAAAAATGAGGGAAATCTCTACAAAAGACGGGAAAAGAGTCAGGAGCATAGTGTGGGTTACTTCTATGCAATAACAGGATAAAATGGAGAGGAAAATAGTTTAGAAGGAAGGTTTGACAACTAAATATGGGCCCTAAATAGCCATAAAATGGGTGTTATCAACTCCCCCAAACTTAGCATTTTGATTGTCCTCAATCAATTTGTATCTACTTTAAAACTTTATTTGTGATACTTCTTCAAATCCAGGCATAGTCTTCGGACAAGGGGTTTAAAGGAATTTTTTAGATGCCCCTGGGAAAATTACGTCTGACTACGGACAACGGACTTTATTTTTCCTGCCTTATTTAAGTAAAAAAATTCTCTTCAACCTCAGCGAGACTTTTGGTGCATGGTTTCGAAGTTAGCTTTCACACCAAATAGCTTGGGAGTAGGAAGTTGGGTTTTTTTAGTAGGCTTAAGGCTTTTTGGGTTTTTCTTGTTTCCCATCAGTCCATCCAGGTATGGGTCCGTTTATCGACAAGTGGTCTATGCAGTCCAATCCAGTTGGCTTTAGAGCAGTGATTTCACATCCTACGTACCACTTCCCCAGATCTACCATGCCTAAAGATGGGTACTTTTGGAGAGACAAGTGTTTTTTTGGCACAACTCTCATGCTTTTATTCACTCTCATAAGGCTTTTCTCTCTTTTTGGGATTTTTGGTGGGTAGGGAAAAAGATGAGTTTGTTTTTTGGGCAACTTTTTCCTTCATATGCACATCTCTTAGCTGTTGCGAGATTATTTTTCCAAATTGGTGTAGAAAAGTTGTAGTCCTTGTCGTTTGAGACTGCGTTTTCAAAAGGAACATAATAAAAGCATGCACTGCCTTAGACACAGAGAAGACAAACTGGAAGAAGTTGTATCAGATTTTTACTGTAAAGTGTATTTTTACAGTTGTTGAGAGGCAAGCAGTTGTATATATGTTATTTTGTATCACACATGTATGTATATGTACACATGATATGGGAGAAAAGAAAGACAAGAAGGGGAAGAAATTTTTAGGTACCTCCCTCACTGATATAGTACCCCCCCCCAAACTTACCCCACACTCTGTCCCCAGAGTTGTGAGATAAGTAGGAAAGGGTAGACATAGGTCAGCGAGGGTTTTAGTTGGTGTCTGTGCCTTCGTCAGATAGAAGCTCTAACACAGACTCTCCGTGTTTGCTGTGGTAGTCGATGTGGTGGAGCTTGTCAGGTGTTTATTGTAGCATCACCAAGCTAGAGATCCATTCTAGCACATAGATGTCACAGTCGTTTGATTGTGGAGTTTGTTGTGGACTGCTGTGGCAGAATTGGAGCTCGTGCCATTTGTTCTCCGTGTTCTCCAGGAACGGTTGGATCAACGTTGCCACCTCGATGTAGTATTTCCTTACTAAGCGCTCGAGGGGTGTCAACAGAGTTGATGTACACTGCACAGGATGATCTTTGTTGCTATCAGAGCTATTGTAGAATGTTGCTGCTCACAGGCGAGTGTACACCATTAGGAGCGTCCAATGGTTGTAATGCAACATTGGAAAGAATATGATACGTGGCATGCTGTGTTGTATCTCAGCTAGAAACAGTTGTTTCGCTCCTGATTCATCAGCTAGGCAGATATCATTGAACACCATTGGGTGGGCGATGTAGGTGTGTTCAAACTTCTTCTGTAAAATCTGGATGTAAACTGACACCACCGATAGCGCTAGACATCCTCCTATCTTTACTAACTCCCGAAGGTCATCGAGAGGGATTATGACGTTGTCTATCACATAAATGACGTCTGCGGGGGTAGAATCAGCTAGCCTGAGGAGGATTTTATTGACATTTTCCTGAGTAAGTGAAGCACATGTGGAACGGTCAAAATTGTTGATCATCATTTCTGAAGCAGTAGGCGAAGCAGAGTCTTCATTGGTGAGTATCTCTCATAGAACGTCCATCTGCTTGCCTACCCTATAGACGTCCGTGGCCATCTGGGCTTCTTCTCCTGGAGGGTTGTTGGGTTGTGATGATTCAGTTTCTTGGTCACTGTCTAGCAGCTTCTCAGGTACGCCTGTGTCTAGGAAATAGCATATGTCCTTGATCAGCAGCAGCACGTATGTGCTTCTGAGCTGATAGAAATTTTGGCCTTGGAGGTGTCTTATATATCCGAAGATGTGGAGCAGCTCCATGGCGCGTAGGACTATGAATGTGCTATTTCTGCTTCCTGACTCTTCTTGAATGGGGAAGTCTCCCAAGGAGAAGAAGTTCCAAACGCCATTGTGGCATTGGACTCCTTGCTTGATGGCGCGAAGAAGATGCAGTGGAAGAAGCCTGAGATGCTTGTCTTCTGGGCGTATGAATATGTGTCCTGAGTGTGGGACCTCTTCGGTGCAGCAGCTGAGGAGCTGGACATCGTGGTTTTAGAGGTCTACCACGCAGAGGAACCAGTTTCTTCTATGCTTGTAGGGGGGCAACAACAAGTTTGGGTTGTGCTCTTCGATGTATTGTAGCATGTTGGCCACCTGGATGGAGTCATACGCCCCTTTCATTAATCTTCTTGCCAAGGCCGGGGTGGCATTGTAAATTGGTTGTCGGCCTATCCTACTGCCTATATTCTCGATCATAGCACCTTACAGGACCCAGAAAAGGATCTTCCCTACTACGGCTGGGGAGCGAAACATGCTTTTCAGCACTTCCCGTTGTACAGAAAAGTAACTGTCTCTCCAGACGACGTCCTCTCCATCTTTCTGCGACCTCAGGACCACGTTCAGAAGCTACTGGTCTCTGATCGTTAGGTAGTCGATGCCTCGTCTATCAAATTCACCATATCGAAGGAGGGAATCTCTGACGGTGCACAAAACACGTCTGTCGTCGAACTCCTTGCTCTAGGGGGTGCTTGTCATTGGTGAAATATATGTCTCCGTCTTCTCCCTCAGATTCATCAAAAGAGCCCTCCGCTAGGAAGATGGATACGTTTGCATCTTCAACTTCATCTAGGGAGGGCGAGGGAGCAGCTATTTCGACGTTGCAGGTGATCTCCTATCCTCTTGGAGCCCCGTCGGTGGTCTTCTTCGTTTTTTCTTCCTCAGGCGTTGTGGAGGGCCCACTGGAGGAGGAAGAAGATGATGTTCCTAAAGAGGACGCCGAAGACAAGGGCTGAAAGCCGAGGCCTGGAGGCAATGGGGACCTCCTAGGATGCCTTGAGCGGGGGAGGTCATCCCTCTGATTCAACCTCTCTTCAATATTGTCGAGGCGTTGGAGTGCCATTTGCATCGTGTTATTCAGTGCCTCTAGTTGGCCAGGAAGGCCAACTAGGGTTAGCAGTTGATGCTCCTGCTCGTTGAGCCTCCTCTGGAAAACATTGAACTTGTGGGTTAGGGAAGCAAATGTAGTTGAGTGATTGCTTGTTACCTCCTGCAAGTTGTTAAACTCCTGATCGAGGGCCTACCCCAGTGATGGGGTGGTTGTAGTTGATCGGCCTCTCATCCTCGTAATGCTCCTCACGTGAGAAGTTCAGCATGAAGAGTGTGTGTCTTCAAGCGGGGTCGAGTCTATCTGAATCATCCGCGAGGGCGTTGTTTCAGGGTGGGGCGTCGGCACCTTTGTGGATGCCTTCGCCTCGTCAGTCTGGGGTGATGGAGAAGGGCACAGAGAGGGTGGATGTTGATCTACCATATGACTCTCAACATCCTCCCCCACATCAACTACCATCGTCGTTGGCGGTGGCGTCAGTGTGGGCTACACAGCCCTGAGCTCTACCTCCAGGAGCTCAACGAACGCGTCATTGCTGGCACCCGGTTGTATTGCTGCCTCTGCCATTGAAGGCACAATTGAAGCTTCAGGAGTTGCAGTTGTCTCTTCTGTGGTAGAATCCTCATGGGCTATCACCATTATTTCTGCCCCGGTGGTATCGACGACCTCCACGACCGTCATTATCTCTTCAGTGGCCACGGTAGGTGTTGTTGTGGTGGTCGTGGCTAGTTCGGTGGTGGCATGAGCGGTGGACATCTCGGCGGTGGCAGTGATAGGCAAGTCGACAGTGATGACCACTGATGACTTGTCCCGCCGAGCATCGAGGGGGATTGGTCTTCTTGTGGGTGTTTCCCCTTGGGGGACGCTTCTGGTGGCAGCATAAGCAGCTTCTGCCATCTCATATGGCAAAGCTTGTATCTCTGCTGGTGTGAAGACTAGCTTTTCTGCATCATAGTTAATGCAAAGCGAGAGGGGCAGGAGGGTGGCAGTTCTTGCAAACTTGTAGAAGTAGCGGCGACCCTCCTTTTTGATGATGTTTGCTCATGCCAATAACTTCATGTTTATCCTATCCTCACCTTGTGTCCTTGATAGGCTGCGCGGCTCCTTAGGGTACCCTAGCCCTACCGTGATTAAGTTGATGATCCCTCCCATGAAGTACTCCTTGGTGGCATCTTTTATTAGATGCATCCGGCTTAGCAGAAAGTGCCCCAAGTTAATCACCTTCCCCTCCATCATGTACCACATGAGATGGAGTTCTTCGGTGTATAGATTTCTCATTTTATATTTGCTGAAAAGGAGGCTCGCCATGATCTTATGGATGATTCTCCAAAAATAGGAGTGGATTGCCACCACCTTGCTCCCCAACTTGAACGATAATTCGCCGGTTAGCTTCTTCCAGAGATCGACTGGGTTGAAGCTGTCATTTTCAGTGATTCTAAAATTGTTGTTTAGGAGCTCCTTCTCAGCTTCATTAGAAGAGAAGATCGTGTTGAGCAGCTTCTTCGAGATGTCGTGCTCAACGTTGTACAAGTTCCCTTGC
This sequence comes from Alisma plantago-aquatica, assembly GCA_963693085.1. NCBI lineage: Eukaryota > Viridiplantae > Streptophyta > Magnoliopsida > Alismatales > Alismataceae > Alisma > Alisma plantago-aquatica. Next base: position 330,509,089 of record OY856414.1, read on the forward strand.
ATTCTATCCACCCCACCAAATCTTTCAACTTTTTCTGGTGTATTCGTCACCCGGCAGAGGGATGACATGAACTCTTTTGTGAGTTCAGTGTATGAGGCGGTGTAGTTGAAGCATATCTTCCTCAGCCTGGTAGCTTGTAGGACATTTTCGAGCCTGTTGAAAATGTCGAGCTGATGGAAGGATGATTGGTGGCAGAAAAGGGTTGGCCGGTAGACTTTGGTCACCAACTCCGTATACTGTTGCTGGTGCTCCACGTCTCTATGCACGAACCGGCCTGGAGAGTGGGCCAGGGGTTCTGGTCCTGCCATTGTCGTTGGGGATGCTCCCACTTCTATTTTGGGCTGCTTCTCGGCCTCAGACGGTCTCATTTTATCGGGGTTTGGGTGCTTCTGCCCAGTTGAGGTTGCTTCGGTTGTGGCCTCAAGATTGATCCTTTGGCCATGCTCGTCGACTTAGATGACGGTTTGCTTGGTGCGGGCCATTTTTGCAACATTTAAACAAGAATGGGGTAAGTAATAGGATTACTGACTTGATCACCTTACTCAATATTGGGCGACCAACCAAAAGAGTCGTGTCGCCCGACACAAGATAGACGATGCTTGAAAAAATGATAATGAGTCAGAGTCTACATCAAAATAATCTCGTGTGATACGAGAACACCCGGTACCACAAGTCGATATCCGACAGAGATAAAACGCATCTTGTTGCTCGATATGTTATCTAGCTGATAGGGTGGGCCGATATTGGGTCGCATTAATAAAACAAGGCTTGTCCGATATGGATGCCCTGATAAGGCTCAGTGTGATACTCGTCTCACCCGGTAGGGGGTGAAAGCCGATACGATCACAGAGCAGTAGAGTAAAACACAAGCTTATCACACGATAAGCAAAGCACGATACGAACAAGGGTCCATCCCGACACGGGTTCGTAAGAAAAAGGTGACGCCTGATACTATAAAGTGTCAGGTAATATGAGTCAAAGCAACTTTATAAAACAATATTGGGCGATATGAGTCTTGCTCGGTATGCTTCGTATCGTTCGTATGCGTGTATCGCGCGTCAAGCGTGTCGTGCGATATGATCAAAAGACCGATGCTGAAAACTCGATAGGCAAAAACCCAGCACAAAGCCAAGGTTGTTGCCTGATAAAGTATCATGTAGAGGGTGTCACGCGACACACGCTTTGCCCAACGTGAGCTGGGAGATATGCAAACTTGATAAGAAACAAAGGCCCTTGCCCGACACGGGTCTCACTCGAGGAAATACATCATGTGATAAGATTTACCTGATACGTTTTGCATGACACGATTGATTGAATTAGTTGATAAGGCGTATCGGGTTATACCTATATCGGGCAAGATTGCTGGTGCACGACACGGGTATCGCGGGAGAGAAAGGCTGACACGGGAGCTGAAGTAAAGGCAAGATGCATGATATGACAGTAGGTGAAAAGTAAATGTCGGTGATCGACACGGTTAAACTCAAGTTACTATATATAGCCGTGGCGAGCGTGGGTAAATCGGGTAAGACGGGGACACGTGTCGTGCGAGGAGGTGAAACTTCTCACGAGACATAGTAAAATCAGTCTAAACCATCACATCAGGGGGGGATTTGTCTTCCTAAGAAAGCTTCGTGTCGTGCGGCACGCGTGTCACGAGGGATTGGCGTGTTGCACGATACGGTCTGCTTGATATGTTTTCTACCCTTCTTGTCGCCTACATGTTGCACTGGCCGATATGGCCTGGGCATGTCGGGTGATAGTGTAGTCTGCCCGACACACTGCTTCAAGGAGGTTAGGGTGTCTCCCTAAAGAGATGAAGACAGTCTAGCCAACAACGCGTGTCACGCAAGGCGAGAAGAAAAGAAAAAGGTTGAAACATGCCCTATAAGATCTGAAGAAGAGTAAAAACTAGAAACAAAACAAGGGTATAAAATTGAAATTAGAGAGCGTTGATGGGTAAAACATCATTGGTAAGAAAGAATTTAGGAAAGAAAGTAACATCCTATGCTAGGAAAGTAAAAATTTAGGCTGCCTCCCGAAGAGCGTTGTGGTTTGCATCATCAGCTCGACAACTTCAAATCCTTTTACTTCGCTCTGGTGGTTGTTGTTCCAGCTTCTTGTAGGGACACCTCTGATCTCCTCACAAAAGCTTTGTCTTCCTAAAATCTTTTTACTCTATGTCCGTTAACTAGAAAAACTTTCGCCGGATCTTCTTTGTCATAGAGCTCCATCATTCTGGACGGATGGATCTTTACGACGATGAAAGGTTTGGACCATTGGGTTTGCATCTTTCCTAGAAAGAGGCGGATAGAATATTTAAATAATAAAACCTTGTCACCTTCGTTGACGTCCCTTGCTCACAGATGGGAATCATGCCATTTTTGTAGTCTCATGTCCCCATGGATTGGCTTCAGTGTTGGAGGGGAAACGCCCCACTTGATGATTGATAGCTTGGGCGAGACTCGCAAGCTACTGATCGGTCTGTTTATTATGTTGCTGGAGCTCTCCAATCTGGATTGAAAATCCCCCATCTGCTATTGCATCAGCTTCAACATCACCGTACTATCCACTGAACTTTTGTGCATCTTCTCATTCAGTTCATTTTGCCTTTTTACAAAAGACATCAACTATGTCATCATAGACAGTCTCTGCTGCTGATTTGGCTAGAAAGTCCGCTGCTGCAGGAACCCCGTCTGGCGTTGTTGACTTGGTGGTCCTCCAGAGGGATTTTTGCCCGCCAACTGGTGGGAGTTCTCAGCAGCACTGGTGTTCCCATAAGAGAAACTAGGATGGTCAGGTCTTTGGTACTGGACATAACTTACATTCTCTATATTAATCTCATCAAAATCTTCTTGGGGTGTCGTGTGCGGGCAGAAATCAGACGGGTGGTCTAGATCTCCATAGGTGAAACAACTTTTTACGACTTCCTATCGAACTTTCCTTTTGTATCCTTGCTCTTTGAGGGTCTGGACATCGGTCACAATCTTATCAAGCTTGGCTGCGAGGGCCTCCATAGCCTTAGATTCACCTGGAGTGGTGTGGTTTGTCAACTCCCGATCGTAATCGCCATCTTGTTGATTCGTGGCCATGTTTTCAATGATTTCCCTGGCCCTTTGAGCACTGAGTCCCAAGAAGCCATTGCCAGCTCCAGCATTCAAAGACTTCCTCTCTGTGGGACACACTCCATTGTAAAATGTGGTGATTAGCTTGGGTTCAGAAAAACCATGATGAGGGCATTCACGCTGATAGCTCATAAACCTCTCCCAAGTTTCATGAATATTTTCCGATGGCTTCTGAGAGTACCTCATAATTTTGTTCTGTCATTTAATTGTCCTGTCAATAGGAAAGAACTTGGAAATAAAAGCATTAGCAAGGTGCTCCCAGTCGGGGAGGCTTCCATCTTGAAGATTGGTGTACCATTCCAGTGCCTTATCCCTTAGTGAGAACGTGAAGCACTGATGTAGATATGCGTCAACGGGACTGTTGATCTTGAAGGTGTTGCACAAACTCTTGAAGGTCATTAGATGGTTGTACAGGTTCTCGTAGAGGGTGTTCTCACCAAACCTATTGTGTTGGAGGAGCTATAGGAAAGAAGGCTTCAACTCGAAGTTGGTGATGTTGAGGGGCTACGTAACAACGAGATTCCTTTCCTCATTTTCCCGTACTTAGAAAAATGAGCATAGGGAGCGGGCTTTGGGAGGTCGGTCAGCCATTACTTGCTAAAGGCGAGGATGACCTAGCGAAAGGAAGAAAATTACCTGGAAAGGAAGAAAAATGTAAAAGGTATCAGTGTGTTGCATAAATATTATGTGCAGTAAATACTATGTGCAGTAAATATTTACAGTGTTATATGCATATGTACAGGGTTTTTGGTAAAGTGCAAGCAAAACTCAAGTTCATAGAATGTTTTTCATTACCTATCCCCAACAATGGTGCCAAAAAGTTGATCAGCCTCAGACGCGGGTCCAGAGAGTGGAGACGTGTCTAAGTCATTGGACTTTTATAATTTATAATACCTGAATGCCTGAGATGCCTGCAACTAGCACATGGTCGAAGTAGTTTGGGGTCGAACGTAGGGATAGGAAGAATGGTGCTTCGGAACTCAAGTTTCACTTGTCTAAGAACATCAAACATGTAAAAGGAGGGGTTTGGTTGTAATAAGAAAACACCACAAAGGAATTAAACTGAAAGACTATCTCCAACTGGAGTTACCAGAAAGATTATGATTTTAAAGTTTAGTAATTTTTATGGGGGTTTGTATATCAGAAGCCAAGAGAATACAACTATCGTCGAGATAAGGCATGAAGGAAGAAAACTTAGGCATAACAAGCAGCCACAGGAAGCTTCCAGCATACTCTTCTCTCAAAGAGGATGCCCCCAACTGAGCACCAATCCCCTCTCTCAAGGGAAGTGGGCATAGGTTAGAGTGAAAGACAATCGGGGCAGCCCTGATCTTGGATACTCTCGTACTCCTGGATCAGTCCAAACTCTAGAGTTATGAAAACCCTCACTCAAGGGAGTCCGAACGGGAAACACAATTCGATAGCTAGTCAAAAGCGTGATCCAAAAGAAGAGACTAGAGTTCAGATGCTATAAAGAAATCATCCAACAAAAAGGAGCCATACACAGAACAATATGAGGTAAACTCCATAGATTCCAATAAGATTAAGGAGAGCAAAAGGTTTAGTTACAATGCATAAGGAAATGAAAGTAAAATGTCGTAAAAAGGGGAAGATAAGTATCAGTCTCCTTGATTTAGGAGGTCGATAAACAACAGTGGACCCCTAAGGTTCCCCCAACCCGATACTGGGTAGGAGCTCTGCCCGATACACCTGTGTCGGGCTCGTGATCGTGTCGGGTTCTGATCTGTGACGGTTAGGGTATGCCGGGAGGGACTCCCTTCCCGATACGATCGTGTTGGGTTACCATCCTTGTCGAGCGACACACCTTGACGGTAGGTCCATATCGGGCTCGGTATCATATCGGGATAGGGAACACTTAGGCTCTCGGGTTCTTTGTATCAGATGTAGAGGGGAGAGTCGTCTCAGGTTGCAGCCCATCTAGGAACTCGGCACATTGAGGTGGCCTTCTTGGTCGTATCGTGCTGTTGCGGCTACCGGGATGGGTTCTAAGTGAACTCATCCCACCCCTCTCGGGTTGGGGGTGTGCTCACCTAGTGTCGCCCAGCACGCCTGGGAACTTGACGAACTAGCTCTGCTTCCAAAGTTAGCTTTTGTTGGGTTCTAACCCATCCCATCGAAGTCATGTAGTTGCTATTTATAGGCAGCGGCTGGTAGAGGTTGCGGTTCTCGTGGGGTCACGTATCCATTATCGGCTTCGTTCACACGGCTTCAGAGGAGGGTCGACACATCTGTCACCCGGCATGGCTGGCATCGTGTGCCGGGTTGTGAGAAAACTATGCTTGACCGTGTCGGGATAATGACCCTGGCGGGCAGCTTCTCTGATGAGTGGCTTCATCCCACAACAGACTCCATCGGGTTGATGAGTTGTGGTGGGCAAAGCTCTTTATCGGGTAGATAGTGTACCGCTCTTTAGGGCTCCTCACGCGACATGCCTGTATCGGATTGCTGTCGTGTCAGGCAGCGACTGCGACGGGTAAATGGGTGTGTCGTGCAACTAGTAGAAGGGCCGGTGCAAGTGCTCGTTGTAGATGGGCTGGGACGGGCCTTTTGCAGACTTTGGGTGGAAAATGAGGGAAATATCTGCAAAAGATGGGAAAAGAGTTAGGAGCATAGTGTGGGTTACTTCTGAGCAATAACAGGATAAAATGGAGAGGAAAATAGTTTAGAAGGAAGGTTTGACAACTAAATATGGGCCCTAAATAGCGATAAAATGGGTGTTATCAACAAGCTCTACCACTCTTGTGTTTCTAGATTTATTTCTAGAGTATGCTCGGTCTATAAAAACCTCATCCTTCAGTTCCTTGCCACCTACACAGGGCATGTAAATAAAGAGAACCACTAAAAATGTCCCTTTAGGATGTTTAGGGAAGAACATAGTCTAAATGATAGAGATATAAAATCACTCATCCTTGATATTTATACAGCTCAGTTAGATGGATGCAACAATGACAATCATTTCCACTACAATGAGAAATTCATCATCCAAAAAATTTGGGTAGAAATCTATAGGTGCATTCCCTCTTTCCCCAATGGATCCAAGGCCTCTTACATCCACAACCATGTGATAAGGTTTATACATTATATTCTTTCTCACACAATTTTCAACATGGGCGGTATGCAAGCGGTGGTCACATACACCAATATCATTGTCTTGTGGTGAATTTTCAATGAAGAACCTTTCAATTGGAGAAGCACTATGAATAAACATCTTCACCTTGTGATCAACACCAGATCCCAGTCATCCATGGTGCGTTAATTATTTCCATTTCTACATATTTGTTCGACAGTCACATACCATATGAGGCAATGACCCAAATGATGGAGCCTTGATTAATATGAAGTACTTATAGGATTCCACTTTTGTTTGTGCCTCATTAAGAGGTATATTTCCTTTTTTCCAAAGACAGACCCAAGACATCATGTTCTTCCCACTCCCCCAATTTGCACTAGCCAACCTCGCACATGATCTTATAGACTTTTTTGCACAAACATAATGATACATGTGAGAGCATCCACCCACGAAAGGTTAGATACATGAGACCCTTTATAGGATATGTAGTTCCTCTATGGAAGAAAATGATGAGGAGACTCGTCCTCTGACATCCCCTATTGGACACAGCACAAAGTGATGAGTTCCAAATAGCTCCATATTGAATGGCCCATATAACTTTCTCAACATGCATAAATAAATTGGATATATCAAAAGTGTGCAAAACCGCATGGAGTAGGAACATCAATGATAGGGACATCATATAAACCACATGTACCTATTGCAGAGTGCTCATCACTAGTGGCATGATCAACATTAAGATTATCTAGATGTGAACCCACACTACAAGGAATGTTGAGGCACTTCATACCTAACCTGGTGATGCTTCCACTTATTGGGGGCGCTATTATTTTGATTCTTCCACTCAATATGAGTCACATTACTAGGTGAGACACTAGTACTAGGGTGACCAACATGCCTCAACCACAACAAAAGGATCCCTATTGGAAGGTGATCATGGCACATGGTGGCCATGGTAGCTTTTTTATTCCCTCCATTTCGAATTTAGTGTTTGCTTGGGGACGAGAAAATTTCTTTGTTTGGGTTGGAGGGTGGGTAGTATGTACACCTCACTGACACCTATCTTTCATTATGCCATTTTAACTGTTGTATGATCCAATTGATGATCATGAATTCATATCACTACAATTTAGTCATGTTAGCATAAGATTTTAAAATTTTTGCAGTATAATGAAGCCAATACCTACCTGGTCGAGGTTGTTTAGGCTTGCATATATGCATCTTAATTTCATCTTATGATCCCTTTGAATGATGTAAATATGTGTTGTATGGTCAACAAGTATAAATGGTTGATGCTTATAACTCACTCCAAATATTGATGACAAGTCATACAAAATTGACAAGTCTCAAAGTAATGCACCTTTTACCATTAGTATAGCTTGCTTGTGGAATTTTCATTATTCCCTATTTTGTATAATTCAAATGAAGTGATCGAGAATATCAACCCAATAAAATAAAAACAACTTAACGAGATGTTCATATCCAAACCCTCTTCCACACTTCTTTTTTCATATTTGTTCCCTCCATCCACTAGAAACAAAATAAAAGCCAAGATGTGTCCACCCCTAAGTTCAGGGTGGAAAACCAATCATCTCTCTCTATATACACTTCTTCCATACCCCTCCTACATAGTAGGGGCATTCCACCATAAATGAATAAAATGCCAACTTGTAAAAAATGAAAAATAGAAATTGCTACAAAAGAGGAATTTGCACAAAATAATGCAATCTAAGTGGAAAAGAGGTGAAATTTACATTCTTCCCTTCATACCTCCCTTCACTTTAGTTTCCACCTAGGGTAAATCATGATGTTCCATTGACCCCTTATCTATACCATAGTGTTGGATTATGTTTATTATCATGGATCGTTCAACAATATTCAAATTTCATGAATTTCTTATTTATGTATGATGTCGGGAATTTTGACAAGGAGGCAATCTAGTGAACTGAATGGGGGTAAAGAAAGATGCATTCCGTGTTCCTTCAAAGTTAAGTTTTCTTTTCCATGCTTAGTGGTAGGGATTAAGCATATTTGAGAGAGAGAGAGAGAGGAAAGAATCTAATTATTAGTATAATTTGACTATTATCTCTTGTTTTGTGTTACCCGAGGATGAACAAAGTATAAGTTTAGGGTTGTTTGATGAATTCATATTCATACTAGTTTAATCACATATTTTATATCACATTCCATGTATTATACATCTTTTACTCCTTATTTCAGCATAACTAGGTTTTAATTGTGTTGTTCTTGCATTTTAATGAGAAATTTTTATCATATAAGATAACATAAGAATCAATTCAAGGAATCTGAGGTAGTGATTTGGCTCAAATTCCTTCATTTATATGCATTGGGAGATGATCAAGAACAAACACAAGAAGATAATCTCTCACAAAGAAATCCAATCGGTTGACTCGTTCACCTAGTGAGTCGATTGGATGAAGGAAAAGAGAAGAATTCCACCCAAGTGAATCATCTAGTTGGTCTTACAATAAAAACAATTGATTAAATGGAAGAAATTCACCAAGTAAGTTCAAGAAATTCGTGAATTGACCATTCACCTGATTCAATTCTCGATGATTGATGTGTCGATAGGAGAAAATCCAAGATACATCTTAGTCACCCAATTTTCTAGCTCAGTCGATTGATTGGGAATGTCTTCATAGTGGCCTTTCAGTAGCTAACGTGATGACTTGGAATGTTCCTCCTTTCTTCAAGAATTCGACTTCCCCAGTTGGTCAACTAACCCATAAGTGACTAGCCTAACTAGGGGACCTTTTTGGAGAGCCCCAACCCCTATTCACCCAACTGGCCAACCAATCGACCGACTATCATGATTCTAGTGCATAGAATAAGAGCACAATTGTGCCAATTGTTGAATTAATTGGTCGTTCTAGAAAAGCCCTTAGAAAAGATTTTTTTCCTAAACTAATGATAGATCGACCCCCTAGAATTCCACCACAACTTTTAGATTCTAGGGATATGGAGGAGAAGTGAAGGATGCCGACTTTTACCCTGGAAATCACTTGACTTCCATTGTCGTCGAAATGCAGATCACTTTCCAGAAACTACAGTTGTGACCCCTTTCACTTTTGTGATATGGATTATCTTCCCATTCCCTACTCCTATCAGAAATCCTTACCATGAAAGAGTCAAGGATTAGCGCCAATGATCGTATCTTGTATATTACAATATAAATCTTTATTTTATGGTTAATATGATTGATTGTCATTTGATTGAATACTTCTTGTTAGTTTGATCTCCAAATATTCTTGAATTTTATAATACTAGACATAGACACCTTGAAATCTAGGATTAGAATATCAAGCAATGTCATTGAACCCCAAATGAGACTGAGGAAGGGCTTTCTCTAAGATTATGGATTAAGAGTTTGACGTAAAATGAACTTCAACCTGCGGGAAAATATATTCCTATGAGATTCATTCTTGTGAAGGATATGAATTTCTCAACTCCATTCTAAATATCCATAATATTGAAAGATGTAATGTGGGACTAAGGATAAACAAGTAGAAATGGCAAAACTCGGACTATCCTAGTTCTTTCCCTTTATAGAATTAAATCAATATTATTTTCTATTATAGTATTTGAAATTGGTTAATAATGAAATCTACCTAAATGTTTCTAAATATTGATCTTAGCTTACTTGGATTCAATGAACAATTTCTTAAAAATTTTGTCTCTATGGTTCAATCCTAATATATACTGTCGTAAGATCCATCCTCTTGAGGGTGGTAATGATTTCATGTTTATAATAGGTAAAAAAACCTAGGATTAGATCTTAGGTGAATTTCTTGTGCACTAAACATCACATAAAATTTGTATGATCCTTCATCATATATTAATGTTTGTAAAACACTGAACCTTGTAAAAATAATTTATATGAACAACTTGATGACCAGTTTAGAATCACTGATCTTTGTGGGAATCTCCTAATCTACTTGGATACATAATCAACAAAAACTAAGATATACAAGAACCCACAAGAAGAGGGGAACATACCCATGTATTCCATTAAGTATATGCCATTTTTTCCATGAGGTTAGAGACATATGATCTCTCTTTGATATGCTACTTGTCCGCTGACATTGATCACATACTATAATGATAAGTGTAATTAAAAATCATAGGTAAATAAAAACTGCACTTAAGAACTTTAATGTCAGTCTTTTTTGGAACTCATGCAACCTCTCACGAGGCAAGAATGACATTGCTCTAGAATTTGAGGAGCCTCTTCTTCAGTGATGCTCCTATGGTACAAGACATATGCGTATAGTGGGAAAACATATGTCTAGTACCAATAGTAATGTATAGCATTATGCATAAATTTCTTCTTGGACTTGCCTATGGACTCAGGATGTAGGACATATACAATAAGGTAATTAAGATATTCTACAAACCAAGGAATGAAGGTAGACACCTTCATCAAGTGGTTGTTTGGCAGCTAGTCATTAATGGGAACAATGTCAGTGTCAGTGATGTGAAGGAAACTTGGTTGATTAGCCATGGAATTCTCACTACCCTTCTTGTCTTGGATTTCAAGATCAAATTCTTATAAGGGTAGAATAGACATGATCAAATGTGGCTTCACATCTTTCTTCATCAAAAACTAATAGATGGTTGTATGGTCAATGTGCACTATGACATGTGACCCTACAAGGTAACACTAAAACTTGTCAAATGCATAGATAATGGTATATGTCTCCTTCTCTATGATGACATTGTACTTCTGAGACACATAAAGTGGTTTATAAGCATAATGTATCAAACATTGGTTCTTGTCTGTATGTTGCCCATGTACAAATCCCACTACATAATCGCTAGCATCACACATTATCTCAAATAGTTGAGACCAGTCTTATTCCTGAATAATAAGAGTTGTAATTAGGGAAGCCTTCATATATCAAAACCTCTCATGCATGTGGAATCAAATATAAATTTTGAATCATTCAAAAGCATATTAGTGAGAGGCTTTGCAATCTTTGAAAAGTCCTTGATGAATATGCAATAGAACCTTGTGTGGCCTACGAAGGCCCTGACTTCTTTGGTTGTGTGGTGGAAGAGCTAATTTGGAAATAGATTCAATCTTCACCTTATCCATTTCAACCCCCTAATTACTCAGTCTATGTCCAAGTATGCCCTCTTTCACCATTAACAGGCATTTTCCCCAGTTAAGTACAAAGTGTGCTTCTTCGCATATGGAAAGAACAAGTGACAGATGATGGAAGCAAGAATCAAATGAATCTTCATAGACGAAGAAATCATCCATGAAAACTTTCATCATGGTCTTTATCAATCAAGAAAAAATGGCTATCATGATGCATTGAAATATCATCAGTGCATTACACAAGAAAAATGGCATCATCCTAAATATGTATGTGTCAAAAGGACATATAAACATGTTCATCTCTTGGATGTCTGACTAAATGGAAACCTAATAGAAGCCATAATACCCTTTAATGTAGAAGAAAAACTCTTGGTGAGCCAGCCACTCTAGGACCTGATTCAGGAAAGGGAGAGGGAAATGATCCTTTCTAGTGGCCTTGTTCAACTTTATGTAATCTATGGGCATTCACTAGCTTGTGATTGTCCATATTAGGGATTAATTCATGCTTTTCATTTAGCACCACAATGGCGCTTCATTTATTTGGAACCATATATATTAGACTCATCCATGGGGAGTCAAAAATGAGGTACATGATCTCAAAAACATACTTTAATCAATTCCATACGAAATACCTCTTTCATGTTGTGATTCAACCTTCTTTATAGATTTTCAAAGGGTTTTGAATCTTATGCCATAGGTATTTTATGTATGTGAATAGACTCAATAACTCTTATAAGATCTATCATCTTTCAACTCAAAGCTTCCTTCATCTTCCTTAGCTCTATCAGTAGCTTGTCCTCTTGCTCAGTGGTGAGATTCGAGTTAATAATTATGGGGCAAACCTATTGCTCATAAAGAAAAATGTATTTCAACCCTTTAGGTAAGGATTTCATCTTAGATGCCTTAGGGAGTGTGACATGTTATAAAACAATAGATATAGCCTTGACTTCTTCCATTTCAGACAATGGGCCTTCTTGAAAGGTGTTAAGATGTAGAGGGCATTGTTCAACTTGCACACTAGCATACTCAGATTCCTTGGGATCAATATGTGTCATTTCTAATGGATCTTCAAAATTTGGGGCATCTTGTTTGAGTTGAGAAATCTTCTCAATGCACTCGAGCTGGAAGACTTCTTCATGTATGGTGGGTCCTTTCAAACTATCAAAAACTTTGAATTCTAATGTCCCCTTGCCAAACCTTGAAAGTAATGTACCTACTAGACATCTATCAAGGCATGTGCCATAACTAGGAAGGGTTGCCAAATACCAATGGAACTTTAGGTGGTCATTCATTTTCATGACAAAAAAAACCATACAACACATAGGAGTGCTTACCAACTCTCACTAAGACTTCCTCAATGATTGCCATAGGTTTTGTCATGGAGAATGAGTCTACAATCAAAATTATCATAGTTGTTGATAGTAGATCTATGAATCCCAGTATCTAACATAGACTTTTGTGAATGACAAAAGGATGGATCCAAGATTGACCAATCCTTCCTTACCAACCTTGCCTCCAATTTAATTTCCAATCCTAAAGGATCCTAGGTCCTTCTATTTCTTTGACATATTATTTTAAAAAATGACACAGGTAGTGTGGTCTAGCTTGATTGTGTCATACTCTTCAATCATGTACATTATAGTGAGGAGCATATTCATATACTTGGATTGTACATGTATTTTAGCTAGGGCCTTAAGAAAAGGGATATTGACATGGAGCTTCTTTATAACATCCTTGAATTTCATGAACATAACATGTAATCTTGTCTATTTCAAGTGGTTCTGATAAGGAGATATTGGATTATATACTGGAATATCTAGGTCAAATGCCTCCACTTGTGCTTTCATCTTATCATTGAATTTAGTTGTCTCTACACATCACTTTTTTATTATACCTTGATCCTCTGTGGTAATAAAAAAAAGCCTCGTCAACGTCAACCACTAATGGTATTATAGGTGTAATCTATGGCTCTAAATAAGTTTCCCTAAACATGTGACAATGACCTTCAATCACTTTAAGTGATTAGGGTTGTTTTCAGGCTACCCAGCAAAGTATCCTAAAGGATGTCACATGGTAGTAGTAAGTTGAGTAAAGTGAGACCCTAAGGGCTCATTATGAGCATGTGGATTGCAAAACATGGTCTACTGAGATTGAAGTATATTCTCAATGGATGAAAGTCTATCTTGGTATAAGGAGGGTATATTCCCTTACCACATCTCTAATTGATGTTGTGGGCATGGTTGGGAATCTAAAACGGATACCCTTGATTATTGCTTTTGTGTAGAAATTGCATGTGTAGTTGCTTTAGTTGGAGTTCCCTTGGAATGTAAGTTCTATTGGTTTCTATTTTTGGAACCTAGAAGACCCCAATGCTGACTAGTATCCTATACTTGTCGGATATGAGAAGCATTTACAACACTTGATGGGTTATTGTATTGAAATCTGACATGATTCTTAGCCTAGTTCAAATGACCGCATCCATGTAATGGTATGTTTGTGGATGGAATTCATTTCTTCAACCTAATTATCTATGAATTAGTCATCATATGTGAGATCTTATGCATTGTTTGCCATTACATCATACAAATAATGATAGTCAAGTGTGTTATGGTTAGTTCCCTTGCATGCATTGTAGAATTATGTGGTAGCCTTGACTTGTTGATGTTGTGGTAGTCTCCTCCTCTCATATGCATTGAAGGAGGTTTGTGAGTTATCCTTCTTGAGTGTCAAGGCTTTAATAGATTCTACAATATATTTCATCTCTAATATATATTTATCCATTGCCACTTTTCACACACCTTTTCTAGTGGACGTACTCCAATTAGCCTTCTTTTTCATTCCCAGCCTCACCACCTTCCATGTATTGTCATAGCTCTGACACATGAACTTTCCTCCAAATGAGGAATCTAAGATCTTTTTAATGTCAACATCCACATGATAAATGTCTATGAATTATGTTTATTTATTGTATGTAGATTTTGGTTTGCACATTTTTCTTGCATTTCACTTGAGATTTCACTTCTTTTAGCTTTTTTGTAGTTTATGAAATTTATTTGGTATCTAATTGGTTTATATTTAATTCTTAGGTTGGTGTAAGGAGAAGATGAGGATTCATTAACTCTCTATTGAATTTCCAATAAAGAACTCATAGACGTGATGCAATGAGAAGAGCGTAAGTCATTAACACTCTACGCATTCCAATTAATTAAGCTAAAATATCAAATCCTTGCTCGCCAACTCCATGGATTGGAGAGAGGATCATTCAAAGCACACCCAATCAATAACATTGCTCCAGATTCCACATATGGAATCAAAATTGGGCAATTCACAAGGCTTGAATGTAATTAAATTATCTACATGATGAGTGTAATCTTTTTCTTACAATATGAATGTATCCACTGACCAATTCCATCCAAAGGATGGGACCTTAATTCGCTCATTTTTGCGTATTTGTGAATCTATAACAAACTACTCACAATTGTTGGCTTATCTTAGATCAATTTGGGGCATGCTATTGAAGCACCAAAGGGACATCCATAGAGGATATATCATTTCATACACCCCATCCCAAACCATAGTAAGATATCCAGAGACAAAGTCAATGACTTGACATGGAGATGCGTTCAACCAAAGGACATGATTGGAGATTGCAGATGGTGTTTGGAGGGTGTTTTTGCAAACCACAGAGCTTCTCTTCTACATCACTTCCTTCCCATGAGCTTCTTCTTATCTTTTTCATCTTGTATCTTCAATATGTGTAAAGAGTATTTCATCAGGTTGTGGCATGCAGATTATCCCTACTTCCTGCATGTGTAATCTTGCATTGTGAACCACTACTTATTTGAACTATTACATTTTGAACTAATTTTTTAATGCATATTTTAATGAATTAGATATCCATCTTCTATGTCTATTGCAATCGTAGGCGTAGAGACATTATAGCCTAAGATTAGAATAACCATTAATCATAGTTGAACCACAAATACGACCGTGGAAGGGTGCTCTCTGGGGCAATGGATTTTAGATCCATAGGTAACAAGACCTCAAGTCTATGGAAAATATGTCCATGTGAGATTCTAAAATCCAAAATGATATAGAATTTCCTTGACTCCAATTTGATAATCATACCAATGTATTATGTAATGCAAGCCAACAAATATGTAGGTAGTGGTAGTGAAACCCTTTGACTTAGTAATCTTATACTTGTTCAAAATCAATTCTAGCTTAGTTTAATATATCTTTTTGCTTCATTAATTTACTTAATTAAGCAAACCTTCAAACTATAAGAAATGTTAATTCATTTTTCTTAATTAGGCTAGAAATCCATTTTATTCTTAATAATATTGTCCTTTGGGTTTGATCCTAAAGTTATACTACACTCAGATCTGTCTGCTTTTGGGTGGTGATTATTACACATTAGTTTAGGTAAAACTTAAGGACTTTCCCTAGGTGAATTTGTTAGTGTAATAATTTCCACATCAAATTTTAGCATTGTTTTCAGGGACAATGGGGCATTTTGGATTTTTAAGTCTATTAAAATAAAGTTTGGAATTTTCTTTCTTAGTTTTTTAGATTCATTTAATCCTTAGTTCATTTTAGTAGTTATTACTTTAATTTTGCAATTTTCCATTTCTATCTATAATTTATTTTAGCTTCCTTAGATTTCTCTAGTTGTCTTTTATCTTTTAGATTTTGATAATTTCTTACTTTACATTCTATTAAAAAAATCAATTGTCTATCTACATTCATCATGAATTCTTTTTTATTTGATCTTAATAGTAGAAAATTAATTTCATACATCACATTAATGGAGTGGTCGGTACTGCAAAACATTTAATGTCGAGTTTGTGCATACTCCAAACATCATGTGTGGAACTGTCCCAACTCACCTCCACAAATTTATTCAGTGCTACATGGAATTGTCATCGAGCAAGATTTCATGCCCTCTTATTACTGTAGATATGAAGTTGACTTCAATCCACAATATTCTGAAGGTTTCCATGAGGAACCATGTCATGTACATGATTATGCAGTCGAGGCAAACTACAATCATCACGATTTTGGGAGTTATGGCGAAGAGACTTACTATATAGATCAGTCTTCACCCAAGATGAGTGAGAGGATGGAACCCCTTTATAAGATGCAAGGTTATCAAGAAGAAATGATAGTCGAACTAGAAGTCCAACATAAAATAAGGCAGCCACTACCAGATCAAATAATAGTTTATCTCTCCCAAGAAGCCAAGGAGTTTGAGGGTCCACCAGGAAGTTACCCAGAGAAGCAGGAGCAACTAACGATAATGATCATTATAGAGGATGATATCAATGTCATCACAAATAGAATGACACATGATATACTGGCACATGTTGCAGAACTAGAGTCAGAGGTTGATATGTACACTTGCATTCCATCATTCTCTACATTAGGGGAGTTGAAATGTGACTATAAAAGGCATCAACCGGATAGTGACTGTGGAACCATAGCAAAACCTAAAGATCCATCATCCTTCCCTATTGTGGTCCCAGACCTAGTCATTTATAATGATCAACCAACCTTGGTTGAGTCTATTGTGGAAGATGAACAACCAAATTCTGTTTCATATGTAGTGTTTCAATGATGGGGTACTGCTAACCCATGAGGTATACATGTCACTGCCTCTTCATTTTTCTATCTCTTTTCATATCCCTGGCCCTATTGAATTCCTTACATTATTTGAGTGTGTTTCATGAGGAGGATATAGAGCCCAATGTTGATATTGTGAATGATTCCACTATAGTTGATGTTGATGTCAATGTTGATTTTATGGTATTCCAAGAAGATGCACAAATACATGAGAATACTTTACCATTCTAGTTTTATAGATGAGGAGGTTCCTCCTATTCCAATACCATATTTTCTCTATGTAGATTTAGGTGATGAGAAGAAGCCAGAGCCAGATCATCCACCTGGTTTAGCACAATTGGAAGCACCAGTTGCATATATGTTACATATTACATTTACCACAAGAGAAGATAGTCCACCTCTAGTTTTCACATATGATCAGATCTTGATACCACCATAGAGGCACCACTCCTTGTTTGTGCCACATCCTGCAGATCCACACACTGCTACTACAATACCTCTACTAATGGTAGAGTATTAGTGGATCATACTGGATGGATTGTGCGGTGAAATACAATACTAGTTTAAGAATCTTGATAGTACCTTTGATCTACCACTACTACCTAATAATATATTTCACCATGGATATCCCATATTCAAAATGTTGGCCCTTGTTCATATTCTTTTCAGATAGACCTTCTTTCAGTTTCCAGGGCCACCTGGATGAGCATCGATGATTCTTCCCTTCCATCTTGGATCTAGTATTTACTTGGTGATTAACAAATTTCTAATGTCGGGTGGAGGTTGGGTGGTATATACTCTTTTTCACACAAACCTATCTATATTTTTTCAACATATTAGACTTGCATGTAAATTTTTAAACTATTCTCATTTTAGTTCTTAGCTCATAATTTGTTAGTTGAAGCAAGTATCTAGTTACCTTAATTTACATTCATGCTTGCATATAGAATTTGTTATACAAACCCTTGTTCAAAGTAATTTCTTGATGTTAACTATATTTTTGAAAACATGACAATGGTTAGAAATCACCCTTTGTAGCCAATGAATATAAACATCATGTTCTTTGGAAAGGATGGAACATGTTAGAGGAACTGATAGAGATCAAATGTGACATTCCTCCTACTAATTATTGAATCATATCTATGGAATTTTCATGCATCCCCTTATCATATAATTCTTTTGTATGTAGTGAATTCGAGGAATAACTTGACATATTAAATCATATAAACAAGTATCGAACATGATCCAAACCCTATTCTACACTTTTTATTCCATATTCTTTCCTTTCGTCTACAAGAAAATACATAAAGTGTGCCAAACTCTAAGCTCGAGGTGGCACACTTTCCTTCTCTATAACTTTTTACATATCCCTCTCTATATAATAGGGGCATATGACAAAATAATCAAGAAAAGATGCCAATATGCATAAAAAACAGTTTAATGTTTGTATTTGCACAAATAAAATGGAATCCCAAGAAGAATAGAGGAGAAATGTGCATTCTTCATTCCATACCTCCATTCATTCAATTTTCCACCTAGGGGCTTATTATATGCTCCATTGATATCTATTTAAATATAACCCAATGTGGGATTGCGTGCAAACCTATGATCTTTTTTGAATTCCTCAATTTTTCATGAAATCCTCATACATGTGTGGTATTGGGGATGGTGATTAGGAAGTGGTGCTGTGAAGCAAACTCAGAAATAGGGATATGGCAAGTTGTGTTTTGTGGTCTCAGGAGGATCGATTGTGTAACGTCCTAGGATTTGATCTCTCGAATCAAATGACCTTAATAGGAATGGATCATATTATCCATATCACCAAACGACACCTCCTTTTTAGGGAGCCCATAACTAAAGAACTCTATGGCTAAGCATGCTCAACCTAGAATAGTACTAGGATGGGTGGCCATATGAAAAGTTTATTCTGGCTTGTGTGTTAGTGAGGAAAGCACGCAGTTAAGTCTAGTAGTGGTATGTGGGGTCAGTCATCATTCCTGAAACATTACTAGAGCCTTGGGATGTGGGCTGGGGCATTACAAATGGTATCAAAGTCAAAAACCTCCAATTTGTGTGACCCACATGGGCATGTGGCATGCCAGTATTGAGTTGTCTTGTCCAGGCATGTTGGAAAGGGTTTTCCATGGTGATGTAGCCACCCTTACGTTGGTATTCCATGATCGGGAATTGGATGTCCATGGGCCTTTATGGGTCTACACTGAAATGAAGAATTATTATGAGGTCATATAGTTGAGACATGATGAGGATGTCCAGAGTCTAAGCGGGGAAGATTGTTACATCCCAAGATTTGAGACCTTAGATAAAATGATCTTATAAGGAATGATTGGACTATCTATATCACCAAGTTGGACCTCCTTTTTAGGGATCCCATCAATAAAGAACTCTATGGTAAAGTGTGCTAAACCCAAAATAGACTAGGATGGGTGACCAATCAGGAAGTTTATCCTAACTTGCGTGTGAGTGAGGACAAAAGTGCACAATTAAGGACAGTGGTGGTCTGTGGGGCCAGACGTCGTTCTTGAAACTCTACTACAGCCTTGGGTAGTGGTCTCTGGAATTACATGTTGTTTTTCCATATTGGAGGTAGGGATTCAAACATGATGTAAGTATGAGGCATGTACATTGGTTGAAAGTATTTATTTGGAGAGTGTTTTGGATTTTGTGTTACTTGAGGACAAGCAACATTTAATCTTGAGGTTGTGATGAATGTCTATTCATCATGTTTCTTTGTTATATTTAAGATTAGTTTTGCATATTTTAATTTTGAATAACTTGAGATATCATTGTTTTAGATTTATAGTAATTTATGAAATTTATATGGTATTTATGTAGATTTTATTTTTAATTTGTAGGTTGATGCAAGGATAAAATGAGAAGTCATAAAAATATCTATTAAATTTTAAACAATAAGTCAAATAATTGATAAAATGAGAAGAAGAAAAGTCATAAACACACTATGCATTCCCATTAAATAAGCCAAATGTTAAATCATCACTCCCCTACTCCAATTGGAGAGTCGATTGTTAAAGCATACCCAGTTAGTAAAATGGCTCCAGATTTCACATACATTATTGGAATTTGGAAATTAAAATACCATTGGATGCATAATTATATTATCTATAGAATGAGTATATTCACTAACCACTTTTAGCTAGAGGATGGTTCCCTAGGTCACTTGTTTTGCCATATTTTGTAAATATATAAGAAATTACTCAACCATTGGATTATGTTAGATCAATGTAAAAGCTATGGACATATTGTTATAGCACCACATAGGCATCGAGAGAGGACATATCATTTCATACATCCCCCACACCAAAACCAAGCCATCACGGGAAAAGCTTAAGACAAATTGACATCTTGATGTAGAGACACACTCCACCAATGGAGATTGCAATTGTTGTTTAGAGGGTAGTTTTCAAGCTACAGATCTTCTCTTCTACATCACTACCTTTTTCATGAGATTCTTATTCTCTCTTTTATCTTGCATCTTGAACATGTGTAGAGAGCGGTCCATCTTATTGGGGCATCAGGATTAGCCTCACTTCATGTATGTGTAGTCTTGCATTGTGAACCATTACTTGTTTGAACTATTATATTTTTTATTCATTGGTGAATGCATGTTTTATGGATTTGATATCAATCTTTTGTTTCTATTGCAATCATATGTGTAGAGACATAAAAGTCTAGGATTAGAATACCAATTAATCATAATTTAATCACAGATATGATCATGGAAGGGTGTTATCTGGGGAAATGGATTTTAGATCCATAGGTAACGAGACCTCGATCCTATGAGAAAATCTGCCATTGTGAGATTCTATAATATGAAAGGATATCAAATTTCATTATCACCACTCAAATAACCATGTGAGTGATTTATGCAATGTGAAAGAGCAGATATGTAGGTAGTGCAGGTGAAACTGTTTGTCTCGATAATTTTATCATTGTTAAAAATTAGTTCTTTCTTAGTTTTATATATCTTTCAAGATTCATTAATTTAGCTAATTAAACAAAACTTCAAGCAATCATATTTTTAATAATTGTTTCTTAACTAGACTAGAAATCTATTTTGTAGTTAATAATATTGTCCTTTGAGTTTGATCCTAAAGCTGTTCAACAATAAGATATTTCCACTTGTGGGTTGTGATTATTACATGTTAGTTTAGGTTAAAACTTAGGGACTTTTCCATGGGTATATTTGTTAGTGCAGTAGTTTCCACATCATATGAATGTCTATGAATCCTACCTCTATAGAAAATTGAATGGGCTGATTTACTGGTATGCCATTATAAGGAAACTTGTGAAAGAGATCGATGTACCTCTCTGATGCTTTATATAGAGATTCCCTAGAGTGTGTGAAATCTAAGTAATTTGACCCCATATGGTTTATGTGAGGGAGGGAGGACAAAAAATTCCAAGAATATGTTATGAAGTTGGTCCCTTGTAGCAATAGGTTATCTTGATAATAAGTTGTGCCAACTTCTAGCCCTACCTATAATAGAACACTTGAAGAATCCTAGCTTGATAGTGTCATCAGAAACTCCTTTCTATTTTCTCATAGCGTAGATGTCTACAAACTTTAGAATGTATTATTGGTAAATCTCCCATGTCCTACCTGAAATACACTTTTTGCAGCAAGGTCGCCCAATGTGCTCCAATCTTGAGTCGAGTGACTATAATAGTTGGTTGTGTTTGGTTGGAGCACAAAATTAGCTTTAGGGATAGAAAAATCCTTAATATATTTAACTCTTTCTAGATCCATTATAATGGCTTTAGTTTCACATTGTTCAACTTGTATAAATTACATAGATTCATGCATGGTTCTTTCTTGTTGCTTTGTCATAAACCTATCTACCATGTGTTGTCATCCATTATGGATCTATGTTCTGTATTTGACATACACAACATCCTTTCAATATCATGATCAAGAAGATTAGCCAAAACTAGTCAAACTTTGTATGCACTAAGTCACATTACTAAAATGTAGGAATAGCCAAGAGTTCAAGTGGAAATAGCAAGGTAAGATTTAAATGGATAAGAATTAAAATAAAAGTAAACGAAAAATCCTAAATCAATATAAAATGAATATGATTCAATAGTCTATTCCATTTTCCCCAAAAATTGCTAAAATTTGATGGGATATTTTAATGCACATGAAATTCACCTATGAAATTAATCCTAGGTTTTTTACCCATTCTACATGCAATCTTTACCACCAGCAAGCTTACAAACCTTACTGTAATATAGCTTGGGACTGAAACCTAGAACAACATTTTAATAATTTGTTTGTGGAATCCAAGTAATTTAAGATCAATATTTCGAAACAATTTCATTGATCTAATTATTAACTAGTTACAAATAAAGTAATAGGGAATAAAATTGGATTGAATTCAATCAAGGGAAAGCACCGGGATTGATTGGGTTTTATCATATCCTCCTATGTATCCTTTCTCCCACATTACATCTCTCACTCATATAGATTTAGATTGGGGCTGAGGAAATTCATTTCCTTTAGTATATGAATCTCATACAAATAGATTTCCCCATAGGTTTTATGTCTTGTTTCCTAAGGATCCTTAATCCATCACTCTAAAGAACTCCCATATGTAGTAACATATGAGGTTCAACGACATTGTTTTGTATTCCAATCTTAAATTCGAAGGTCTCTACGCCTAGGATTATAACATTCACATAGAATAGGTGATCAAACTATCAAGCATGCATCCAATCAAATGATAGTCAATCACCATAACCATAAAAAATAGAGATTCATAATGAAAGATGCAAGATGCAGATAATAGGGATGATCCCCTCATGTAACGAAAGATTTTACTTGTTCAAGTAAGGAATGTACCACATGTGTACATAAGGGGAAGAGCATCCATGTAATAGAAGTAAGGGGCATGCAACTACGGTCCCTAACAAGTGATCTGCACTCTGATGGGAATAACAGTCCAGTGAGGTCCAAGGTGAAAGTCATCGTACTTCTCTTCTCATGTATGTCCTTGGCCTCTAAAAGTCATGATGGGACTGTTGGGGATCAAACCATGATTCATTAAGGTTGATCCTCTTAACATGTGTTTTTAGGCCCACCAACTAAGTAAATAATTGGCATAGTTGCACTCTCATTTTGTCTAGAATTACTCCAATCAATTGACTGGTTTGTGGGATGATTTGCGATTGGGGTTTGCAAATGAAGGTCCCCCGACTGGGCGACTTGCTAATGGGCTAATTGGTTTGTTGGAGGAATGAAATTATTGAAGAGAAGAGAATCACTATGAGTCATCTATCTCATTGGGATAAATGACGGTCGACTACAAACAAGCTGGTCTGACATTCCCAATTGGTTGACCTAGTTTGAGAATAGGGAAACTGGCCAGTAGCTTGAAATTGCTCCAATCATCCAATCAACTGAGTGAGAATTGAATCATTCGATTGGCCACTTTGTGAATTTACTAACCTTGCTTGATGGTTTTCTTCCATTTAACAGACCAACCAAGTGGCTAGACCAATCAATCAATTTACTTGGCATGGATTTCTTCTCTTTGCCTTCAACCCAACCAGGCAATTTGGTGGTCAACTCACCTAATTGGAATGCTCTATGAGAGTAGATCTTCTTAAGTTCATCTTGGATCATGTCCCAATGAGTGGAAATGGGAGAGATTGACCTGAATCACTGACTTGAAGTCCTTGAACTGATTCTTGTGTAATTTCCTAAGATAAGCTAGATTTTCTCGTTGAAATCCCAAAAAAGCAAGAAAAGCACAATTAAAACCAAGTTAGTCTAAAGGAAGTAGTAAAATATTTAGAATGCATGGAATCTAATCAAAAATATGCAAATAAACTAGGATGAATATGCATTCATCAATTTTGACCCTAACATAACTATTTCTTCAAGCAAGTCAAGCACATACTTTCACTAAGAGAGAATGATTCCACCCTTAGACCTCACTACTTAAATACCTAGAAAGTATTTTAGACAACTTTGTTGTTTCATTTGGAAGTTTCCTTGATGATGATTAAAACTCATAATACCTTGGATGTCATCATCATTAACAAAAATACCATAAATAGGCAACAAGGGGATAATGACCTATAGATCCATGCTAATGGAATATAGAGTAATATTAGTTTCAGTGAATTAAAAAGTGGGTGAAGCAGCCGCTTAAGTGCCTAAGCACATGTCCTATTATAATTTCAGTTGAAATGGGCCTTACAGAATTTTGGAGTGAAGCAACCACTTCTGCCCGCTTTTTGCCGCTGAATGCTTTAGGATGCTTTTTCAACCCTGTTTAAGTGGCCGCTTCAAGGCACTTCACAACAAGTATTGCAGAGTGGCTCAATCACATGCAAAATCTATAGAAAAATGAAAGCACTACTTTTGAAAGATGTGATGCTCCAATTTTTGTATTTCAAAAGGTGTAAGAAAGTTTTGTAATCAACATTTATTATTTACTTTGTTACTATTATTTGCACACTCTCTATAGCTAGACTAGTACTTTATACTATCAAGTTTGTATATGATATTATCATGTATGTCAAATGTTGTTTATTATTGTTGATAGTCTAATAGTTTGATATTTTTATACTTACACAAAACCTTTGCACAACCATCTGTAGATTGTAACAAATGATGTTGTAAAATATTGTTATATTGTTAGTTATGTATTATGTGCGGTAGCTTATTACTCTTTATGATTACTATGTATGATATTCACATGTATGTTTAATTTGGTTTGTTACCATTGATAGATGAATATTCAGCCATTCTCTATACTTGTACAAAAACATTGCACAAGCATATGTATATTGTAAATAAATAAGGTCGTAAAATTTGTTATATTGTCTATTATGTACTACATCTAGTAGTTTATTTCTATTTATGATTTAATAGGTAATGTCTAATTATCTTTATTCTATGATATTTTCATGTATTTCTCTTTAATACTTTTTAGATGTGCAATCTATTTATATTATGTTAAAGACTACCTTACTTAGTCAACAATATTTGTACAAAGTACTAGTATCTAACTACTACCTATTAATTTTTTTACTAAATGATAATTTCTAATCGCAGCCATTAAAATAATATTAAGTACATAGTACTAGTATGATACTTGATTGTTGAGCTAGAATTATGGGTTTTTATGATGTTTGAGTGTTTTTAGCTTGTAACAATTTATTTTTGTAATTATGACCATGTTTAATCTGTGAAAGTCCTTCTAATGCAATGAAATGTCATTTAGAATGTTTGATTGTTGGGTACTATTTCTTTATGTTAGCAACAGGGTAAACACTAATTTTTTCTACATTTTATAAAACAATGCAGATCGCTTTTTCAAAATGTGTCTGCTTTAGAAGTTGCTTTCCACTTCCCGTTTCAAGGGGGTCCATTTACACACTTCCCACTTTGTGCTTTCTGTAACCTAGATTATGCTTGATTTTTATAGCCCAAACTCATGGAAAAACTAGTTTAACTTACCAAACAATGCTCGAGTTGACTACATAAGATCATAGAGCAAGTTTTGGGCGTTAGGCATATGGTGTTAAGGAAAGGATAAGGAAGAGGGTCTCATAGGAGGAGATATGTAAGGCCCCTAACATTACTTAACCTTTAAATATAATTTATTTGTCATAATTAGATGCTTAGTTTCAAAAACTTAACTTTGGACTCTGGTTTTATATCAATTAATAAATCTATGTCTAAAATTTGGTTCAATTTTGACTTCGTATGCTCAAGTTATGCAATTTGATACATTTTTGTACTTATGTGCAATTTACCCATTTCAAGGTTGTAGATATAATTTCTAGTAATGTTCTTAATGATATTGAAATTTTATATGTCCTTTGAATACTTTTGAGCCTTGCTTTCTTGGGGTTTATATGAGCTTTATGAGGTAGTATAGTAGGGTTTCCATAGTTACCCGATGTGGTTGTCTGGATTCTTGATGGTTGCTTGGATTTGTTGTGGTCTCTTGGATCTTGAACAACTTGTTCGCTTGGCTTTTTGAATTCTTGGTGGTCACGACTTCCTAAACATCTTACTCACTTGTTCGCCTGGATTCTCAGTGGTCGCGCCTAGATTCTCAGTGGTCACCTGGATTCTTGGTGTTCGCTTGGATTTCTAAACAGCAACAAACTTCCACCCACCTTTAAATACTCCTCTCCTTCTCTCTCTTTTTCTCTCTTCTCATATTTGGTGATCTCAGTTCTTCTTTTCAAAGGTCAATGAGAACCCATCTAGGTCGGTGATCACAAACTTTTCCCGGATGCATGTGCAAAAATTGAGGCTCCTTAGATTGATCTAGAGTCCTTGGTCAATTTTTCTCATTTATTTCTAGTAAGATCTCTACTCTTTCACTAGTTTTCTTATTGTTCTTCACCCTCCTTCCTCATATATCTGAGTTTCTTGGTGTTCCTGCTGGAACCCCACATATGTGGGCTTGAGAACTCTCTTTCTCTCTCTCTTCTTGCTCTAATTCTTTGTTCGTGGAAGGAGGATGCCTTCTTAGAGATTTGGTGGACCAATGTTTTGTTACTGATTTTGAAGCTTTTCATCTTAGATTTCAGAGTTCTTCTTCTCTATCTTCAATTCCCTCTATAACCACACAAGTTATTTAACTTTGAATGCATTTCTTGCCTAGTGCATGTCTTTAATCTGACTTTAGAACTCATAATATGAGAAAAGATGGCATTTTTGTGTACCATTTGACATAAAAATGATGATAAATGGGTTCTTACACCCTACTTAGACCTTATGAACATTTTTCTTATGTAAAATGAGCTTTTTAATAGTAATGCAAGGTTTGAAATTTGGAATATAGGTGTAATGACTTCTATAAATGCCATATATGTGTTGTTTTGGTACCCAATTCTTAGATGTCTGACCCACACTTTAAATCTTACTATATGATGGTTATAATACTTTTAATTACTACTTTGGTTTTGATATGATAGTTAGACGAAACCATAATGTTGAAAGTAGCTCATCCATGCTAGGTGTTGGTCACATAAATGCTTAGTCCTTGTAAAATGCCATAACTCTTACATATGATGGACTTTTATCCAAAAATTTTGGGTGATATCTTATTTTTGACTTGTTAAACTCTCTGCAAAATTTCATACACAAATGATACCCCTACATGAAGTTATTTTTGTTTTAGTCAAAATGGCTTTTTGGGTTGTTTTGCACCCTAGTCGGAGGTTTAGTCTGCTTTATGGATAACAATGGACAAGTATACCATGATGAAATAACATGGATCTGATTTCATATGTTTACATATTTGGAAATTATATGCTACAAATTAGTTTGTGAGCATACTATAGGATCTTGTATGTTAAGTGAGACCTTAATCATGTAGTGCGCTGAGTCCATAGAACTATTCCAGTGTCAGGGTTTGCTAGATAGTGAAACAAGTATTTCAAAAGGAACTTAAGTCGTATATTGTTGAGTATATGTTGGTACAGAGAGGGTATATCCTTGTGATCCTGATTCTAAGATTCTTGGAGAACGGTCGAGGTCATTTCTCATATGTAAATGTAATTGAGGGTGACTACGGTCGTAAATCAGATTTGAGGGTTGAGATCCCTAGTTTCTAGTGCCTCATCCTGTGTAGTGAGGGCGGACTAGGCCATTTTGTAGTTAGACTAATATGCCACTACGGAGGACTCGTACTGACTGAGGGGAAGAAATTTTAGGGTTCCACTCATCCTAGATCCTATACAGGGATGATTGTGACCTCACAGTGGTTATCTAGTGGTTGAGTGGTATGCCTCAAACTACTTAAGGATTACTAGATTATCTAATACAACTGCGTAGCATATATTTTAGGGTTACTTGGCAACTCAAATTGTATGATGATCTTTGATTTACTTCTTGTAAATTGTAGATGATTTATAATGTAGTAAGATAAATCAATTCTACTTATGATTCTAGCTCTACCGGATCTTTTGTGTAAACTATATTAATCTTTCAACCCTATAATATTATTTGTTTTAAGGTTTAATATACATATCTCTGCTAAGCAATACATGTTTCTGGAGTTATATCTCTCTCACTGGGTCATGGGTCTCACCTCGTGTGTCACCACATCTTTTTAGATGTTTGACAATAGCATATGTTGTAGAGTGACAAGGAGGAGGAGTTTGAAGATCAGTAGAGTCAAAAGGTTGATTGGGTTCTGTAGAGTCCTAGAGTCATTCTTGTACTCTCAGGTTTAGGTAGGGTTTTTTCACATCATGTATATCGACTCAAGGTTTTGATTGTAATCCTTGGTTCATGCTTTATGTAAATGTTGTAATTATGTGCACAACATCTTTTGTATACAATTTGTGGCTGAGGCCACAAAACTCGTGTAAAGTTACCTAGCATGAAAATCTGTGAAAGTTGGACCTTTGTGCAAATGTTTTTTGAGATGTATGGAAATTTATTTGATTTTAATTATGTACCTTTTTGGTAATATGATTAGTCAGTCTCTGATCGAAATTTTGATTTTGGGTAATCTTGTTTAGCTTGGCGGGTTGCTACACTTAGGTATCAGATCTTTAGGTTCTCTGAGTGTAAAGGGAAATAGGATTTAGGTTGTTGTGTTTGTTCTTACATAATCCAACGTATCTGACCATAGTTTATGGTTATGCAGGTATGTCTGAGGAATGTGAAGAACATGCAGAGATTAGGTTTGTGGCACTAAGAGGTGATGGTAGGAGATGGGTACATGAAGGAAGAGTACCTAAGGCAGAGCCATAACAACCCATAGTACCTCCATATGACCCTTTGACCATGGTTGATCCAACCTTTCAATCCATATTTGGCCAGCTGATGGCAACGATTACGCATCTGGAGGATAGAGCACATGCACCCCAACCAAGGGTGCCTATCCCAAATATGGAATCTCAGGGTCTAAGGAAGACCTTTGAGAGGTTGAAGCGCATGGGAGCCACAGATTATGCAGGTACAACATGCTCAAAAGATGCTTACATGTGGTTGATGGAGTTGGAGAAGGCATTCAGGATTCTGAACATCTATGAGTAGGACAAGGTAAAGCACGTGATATACCTTCTAAAGTGTAGTGCTACCATTGGTGGGCCATAGAGGAGGAAAAAATACTGAGTGAGGTGGTAGGTTGGCAAGATTTTTGGCGGGAGTTTATGAGTCATTACTTTCTAGAGACGTATCTAGAAAAGAAGATGACTCAGTTTGAGCGGTTGCGCCAGGGACCGTGGTCTATGAATGACTACAAGGTGAAGTTCATGTGTTTGTTGAGGTTCTGTCCTCACATGGAAGCTACCAAGAAGGAGAGGATTATAAGGTTTGA
Organism: Alisma plantago-aquatica; assembly: GCA_963693085.1. Taxonomy (NCBI): domain Eukaryota; kingdom Viridiplantae; phylum Streptophyta; class Magnoliopsida; order Alismatales; family Alismataceae; genus Alisma; species Alisma plantago-aquatica. Next base: position 330,538,384 of record OY856414.1, read on the forward strand.
GAAGGGCTTGAATGTTGAGTTGGCTAGGACGACGTCAGCTTTGGAGTCCCATTAGAAGTTTTCCACCTTTGTAAAATCTTTGAGGAGGATAGTTGTGGAGTAGCAAGAAGCCAATTCTAGAAAGAGGTATGCTTAGTTTCATGGATCACCATATGGTAGTTTCAAGAAGTCAAGATTTTCTACACTACCTTACCAATGGTCACAACATAGGTCAACCTTTTATGAGCCATCATTGCTCACAACAACAACAATAGTTTCGTAGTGGTGGTAGCAAGGGTCATGGACAAACATCACAGACAAGGTATTTAAGACCAGCTAATAGAGGTCGAGGATGACAATAGGAAACAACTAGGTACTATGATATGAGCCATGCAGAAGGAGTGTTCAACCTACATGTTATAATAGGTCAGATGGAACTTTTTCATTTTAACTTATCTACATATACATATGTATATGTTTTAGTTGACTCAAGTGAAACACGCTCTTTTATCTCCAAAGAGGTGATAAATAGTTGTATCTTGCTTGTTTGTAGTAGAGATGATAGCCTCTTGTTAGGAACCCCTTTGCTTGTTCCTCTGTGTTGAGGGAAATGTGTCCATATTGCGTTCTTTCCTTCTCAGGATGTAACATTCAAGTGGATCTTATTCCACTTAATATGCATATATTTGATGTGATCCTAGGGATGGATACCTTGGAGAAGTATAAGGTTTTTTTGGACTGTGGTTCCAAAATTGTGACGTTTTGTGATGGTGATGTCTCTTGTACTTTCCAAGGAGATAGGAACATTCTTCCTACATGTCTGGCGTCAGTTGTGATAGCACATAAGTTGATGAGACAGTAATGTAAATATTTCTTAGCACATGTGGTGGATACCAAGGTGAGGAGTCCTAGTAACCAAGATGTACCGATAGTGTGTGAATTCGAGGATGTTTTCCCCAATGAGTTTCTGAGTGTTCCATCCCCTAGAGATATTGATTTTGAAATCAATCTAGTTCCTGGTAGGCAACCCATAGTACGGTCATCTTATAGGATGGCTCTAGATGAGATGAAGGAGTTGAATAAATAGTTATAGGAGTTTTTGGAAAAGGGTTTCATACATCCAAGCACTTCCCTTTGAGGTGCTCCAATGTTGTTTGTGAAGAAGGATGGTTCTATGAGGCTTTGCATAGATTATTAGCAGTTGAACAAGGTTATAATGAAGAACAAGTACATGTTTTCGAGGATAGATGATCTGTTTGATCAATTAGGAGATACCACAGTGTTTTCTAACATAAATTTGAGATCAGTATACCATCATTTAAGGATCAAGTCAGATGACATTCCTAAGACTGCTTTTAGGACTAGGTATGGTCATCATGAATTCGTGGTTATGTTGTTTGGGCTAACAAATGAACCAGAAACTTCAATGAACCTGATGAATAAAGTGTTCAGACTGTACCCAAAATAGTTTGTGGTGGTGTTCATAGATGACATATTGATATATTGTAGAGACAGTCATCAGCATGATCAACATCTTCTTCGGGCTTGGAGTTGTTGAGGCAGCATACGCTTTATACCAAGTTCAGTAAGTGTGAGTTTTGGTTGGCTGAGGTGTCCTTTCTTGGACATGTCATCTTTGCCAAGGGTTTTTATGAAGACCCTAAGAAAGTGGATCTAGTGTTAGAGTGGGAGCGGCCTAGGACACCAAAGGAGGTTTGAAGCTTCCCAGGTTTGGTTGGTTACTACATGAGGTTCATCAAGAAATTCAGTGCGGTAGCTTTATATTTGACCAAGCTAACTAGGAAGGGTGTTCCTTTTGTTTTGGATCAAGTGTCATCATTCTTTTTAGTTGTGGAAGGAGAATTTTATGAGTTCTCCCGTGTTCATGTTTCCAGAGCATGAGAAAGGCTACATCATTTTATGTGATGCTTTGAAGAATGGGTTGGGATGTTATTTATGCAAGACAAGAACATGATTTCTTTTACCTCTCGACAGCTTAAGAAACACGAGGAGAACTATCTGACTCATGACTTGGAGTTAGTTGTTGTGGTTCTCACCTTGAATATTTGGAGGCACTATCTATATGGAGAGAAGTGCCAAATATTCACATATCAAAGAATTTACAGTAAATCTTTTCAAAGCAAGAGATGAACATGAGACAGAGGAGATGAATGGATTTGATCAAGGACTAAACTGTATAATAGATTATCATCCTAGAAAGGAGAACATAGTGGCTAGTGCATTAAGAAGAAAGTCATCTTCGTCTTCATAATCGCCTACAGATAAAGCATAGTTTCATTCCATGGCATGTCACAAGCGGGACATGCTAGTGTCGCTTCAGCAAATGAATGTATAGATGGAGGTTTCCTTGTTGGTAGGTTTGTTGGCATAGTTACATGCCAAGAGGATGTTGGGACAGTATACTAGAGATGCACATAGGGGTGGTACTATGATACAAAACATCAAATTAGAGTTTGGCAGTGGAAAGCATGATGGGTTTCATGAGATAGATGATGGGACATTATGTTTTCACAAAAGAGCAGTGGTTCCTAATGTTGGCAGTCTAAGGGAGATGGTTCTTGAGGAAGTTCATTCCTCAATGTATGTGATGCATCCAGGAAGTGCAAAGATGTATCATAACCTCAAAGTCTTGTATATGTGGCCAGGTCTGAAGTGTGATGTGGTAAAGTTTGTGGCCAAGTATCTAATGTGTCAGTAGGTCAAAGTAGAGCATCAATAGCCTATAGGGATGTTAAACCCTTACCAATTCATCAGTTGAAATGTGATCACATAACTATGGACTTTGTGATTAGTCTTCCAAGGACAACTAAAGGTCATGATTTCATTTGGGTGACCGTTGATCAGTTGACAAAGTCAGCTCACTTTTCTTGATCAAGACTACCTACACAACAGAGAAGTTGGCATAGATATACATGGATGAGATATTTTTTATGCATGGCATACTAGTTATCGTAGTGCATGACAGAGGTCCTCAGTTTACGAGTAGGTTATGGGAGCGTCTACGTACATATTTGTGCACACAATTGAGGTTTATTACAGCCTTTCACCCATAGACATATGGTCAGTCTGAGAGGAGCATATAGACATTAGAGGATCTTTTGAGAACATGTGTTCTTCAGTTTCTTGACAGTTGGGATATTCACTTTAGCCTAATTGCATTTTCCCACAACAACAGTTACCAAAGGACTATAGACATGGCACCATATGAGGATTTGTAAGGTAGGTATTGTAGGTCGCCTCTTTGTTGGTATGAAGTAGGTGATATAGCTTTTGGGTCTTGAGTTAGTACAACAGACTACATAGAACATCAAAGTGATCCCACAATAGTTAGAGGCAGCTCATAACAGAAGCATATGCAGATGACAGACGTAGACCTTTGGAGTTTCAAGTTGGAGACCTTATGTACCTCAAAGTTTCCCCTTGGAAAGGTGCTCTAAGGTTTGGTAAGAAGGGTAAGTTGATGCCTAAATTTATAGGATCTTACCCTATCATAGCTCAGGTTGTGAAGGTAGCATACTTGTTGGAGTTGCCACCTTAGTTGCACCGGTTTACAACATTTTTCATGTTTTGATGTTGAAAATGCCATCCTGGCACAGAGCAGACAATATAGACAGTAGAAGTAGAGTTAGAGGAAGACGTTACATATGTTAAGGGCCCTTTGTTAATCTTAGATATGCGTGTGAAGAAGCTTAGGAAGAACAACATAACCTTAGTGAAGGTGTTGTGGGATAATTTTGGTGTAGAGGAAGCCACGTGGGAGTTAGAGGATGAGATTTATAGGAAGTACCCATCCTTTTTTGCTTAGGATTTGGGGGGTGAATCCTTGTTAGGAGTTTATGGTTGTAAGGCCCCTAGCCTTGCTTAACCTTAAAATATATTATTTATCCTAACTGTATGCTTTGTTTCAAAAAATAAACTTTGGTTTATGGTTTTATATCAGTTGACAAATCTGTGTCAAACATTTGGTTCAATTCCAACTTCGTATGGTCAAGATATGCAATTTTATACATTTTGTGGAATTATGTGCAATTTACCCATTTCAAGGGTGTAAATACAATTTTTATTACTTGCTTAATATCTTTATAATGTACTTAATGACATTGAAATTTTACATATCTTTTGAATGCTTTTGAGCCTTGCTTTTTTGGGGTTTAAATGAGCTTTATGAGGTAGTAGAGTAGTGCTTCCATTGGTGCCCGATGGATTCTTAGTGGTCACATGGATTCTTGGTGGTCGCTTGGATTCTCGATGGTCACATGGATTCTCAGTGGTCGCCTAGTTTTTTGGTGGTCACTTGGATTCACAAATAGCTTGCTCGCTTAGATTATTGAATTCTTGGTGGTCGCCTAGATTCTCGGTGGTCATTGGAATTCTTGGTGGTCACTTGGATTCCTAAACAACTTGATCATTTAGATTTTTGAATTCTTGATGGTCACCTACATTCTAGATGGTCTCCTAGATTTTTCATGGTTGCTTGGATTTTTAAGCAGTAGCAAACTTCCACCCACCTTTATATATCCCTCTCTTTCTCTCTCTCTCTCTTATCATCTTTGGTGATATTAGTGTTGCTTTCCACAAGTTGACGAGAACCCACTGAGGTCGATGATTATAGAATTTTTACAGATGCATGTGTGAAAATAAGGCCCCTTAGACTGATCTAGATCCGTTGATTATTTTTCCTTGATTCTTTAATGTGAGATCTCGAGTCTTTCACTCATTTTCTTATTGTTCTTCACCTTCCTTCCTTTTATGGCAGAGTTTCTTGGTGTTCTTCCTAGAACCTGATGCATGTGAGCTTGATAACTCTCTTTCTCTCTATTCTTACTCTAGTCATGGAAGGAAGAGGCATTCTTGGAGCTTTGGTGGATCGAGATTGATATTTCTTTATTGATTTTGTAATTTTCTGTAACGACCCGCCTCCCGGTAACCCCCACTTAAGGGAGACCAAGAGGTCAGAGTCGTCATCCCAATAAACGGATCAAAGGTTCGACAAATAATCAATAATAATTATGAAATTCTACTATCTAAACTAAAATCTGGTATTAAAATAAAACTTTGCATACCTTTTTAAAAACTTTGGAAATCTATCTATCCACAGCTTGAATCTACTCTATCTAATCCTCCTTGCACTTTATTTCTTATTTTCACAATGTGTCACTTTAGTGTTTGTTCATTTCAGGGTTGTACCTAAAACGCCGACAAACAAAAACTCGATCAGCATACGAAGATATGCTGGTATGTGGGGACAACCAAAAGTTCACAAATAAGGCTAACAATTTAATTATCACAATCAGGGTAATTTAGCAAACCAATTTACATTTTCAATGTGTCATTCTCCACCGCTTTTGCCCTAACCCTGGAATACCCCTCTAGGGTTTCTCTTTTGCCATTGACTTAAGGCTACCTTCTCAATCCCAAGCTTGGTGCCTGGGGGTCACCTCTCATGGTGCCCCATAGTCATTCAACATAGACCACCTTCTCGTTCCTAAGCTTGGTGTCTGGGGTCACCTCTCATGGTGCCCATTGGTCTACCCTCTTGGGCCTGACCTTTATGGCATCTTCCATCAGGGTGGCATGTAGGTGTGATATTACACATGTGTTTATAATTGTGATAACCATAGTGACTTTATAAATGTAGTATGAACATCCAAACTGTCTAGTTTCAATCAATGTGATTAACCATCCGGGAAACCTTCGGGAAAACTAATGTGATTAATCATAATTAACCACATACCTGTCAAGTTGTCTTGAATGCAGAATGAATCCAAGCAATCAAGTAATACAGAATCAAGCAAGCAAGCACAATTCAGTCCTGAAATAAACATCCAATATTTTATTATCATGGATCATGGTATCCAAGTCTAATAGACCTAATTGTGCCCTAGGATTACTAGCCCTTTTTAGGGTTTCAACCATAATTAGGGTTTCATTTCCTTTTTACCACTTTTATTTTACTTTATCAAAATATCCATCAAACCCTAATTATCTTGTCTTATTTTCCATTAAGATCCTTAAGATCAGGTTTGGACCACAAAAACCCTAATTTTCGGATTACTATATCTTTTCTTCCCTTTTTCCTCACTTTAGGGTTTCTAAGGGTACTAATTACTTTATTAGGTTTAAAACCCTAAACTTTGCAATTTCATCATTAAAATAGGTTAAAATCTAACTTTATCATTAAACAAGTTAACCATGCTTGAATTAACCTAATTGCGGTATTAAATTTGTCCTTGATTAACAATTAGGGTTTCTAACCACAAATTAATACCTTTTCCATCCAAATTAGATACTTTTGCAAAAAGAGAGATTTAGGACTTCAAAATATTTTTTATGTATTCCTCGTATTTTTCTGATCACTTTTCATGTATTAACTTTCCTCATCCTAATTTTCTATCAAAAGATATGATTTTAACAAGAAAATTCCTTTTTATTGATTTACTTACTATTTTTAGAAAAATCAGGATCGCCTGATCCATGGTCTGCGGGTCCACTGAGGATCCAACGGTCGTGGATGCGCACACCCTTTATTTGTGATTAGAAATAGGCGAAAGACTGTACTAACCTCAACACGATTGCAGGAGGCGAGGGGCACTTTGGTAAAAGCCTGTGATGTCTTCTTCTTCCTCCCGTTGAGGTACATCAAGCCCATGATGGTCAACCTTGGAGTTGACTTGGAGCTTTTGGCCATCAGTGAGTGCACCAAACTTCCAGGAAGCTCCACCTCCCTCAGATGAACTTGATCACAGGCTCAATTTCAGCTACAATCACGTCGTGAATCTCCCCTTCTCGTCGAACTTCGGCCAGGTTCGTGGTAATGACGAGGGTGAAGGTTAGGATGAAAAGACCAATTGGACGCACGGAAACGTTCCTCACAACAAACCGCAGCAATTGGGATAGCAAATAGAGGTGTTGGTTCCCTCTTCATCCCTCCCTATATATAGGGTTGGGCAAGTCCCTGCCAGATTGGGAACTTTCCCAATCGGCAACCACTCCTCGTCAAACCAGGGATGTTTCCCTTCAGTTTCTTTCCCTGAGTCCAACGAAACCATCAGCCAACTTGTACATTCAGTGGATCATGAGGAATCCAAGAGGGAAAGTCCCTCTGTAAATGGCATAGTCCCAGTCCCAGTGGGACTTAGATGATGACCATCCCACATTGGATCAAGATCCAACGGCCTTCATTGCACACGATCAAACATAAGAAAATGCCTTTATTCTATTTGTCAAATTAATGCCTTAATTTGGTGATAACTTGAGAAATTGATATCTCCCAAACCATAACTCCTTTTTGTCTCAAATTTTAAGGGAACGTTTGTCTTTACATTATCAAGCTATGTACGAAATTTGGAAAACAAATTATAATGGATGAGAAGGTTTCCTTCCCTCCTAAGTTATCCATTAATTAATTCAAAATTAATTAGCAATTATTTTCCCTTTACCATTATCTTGTTATCTTGGGTCCCTTGGACCTCAAGAAATCATAAAGGCATGGATTCCCATATTGGAGAATGTCTATTTGCCTTTATCCTCTTTTAATTGTTTATTTCTCATATTTCCCTTTTATTAATTCAACCCTTTTCCTTTTTATTTCTCTTTTCATTTCAATTGGGCTCAATGGCCAACAAGGCCCATTATCAATCAATCAAGGCCATTTCACACAAAATCCATCACAAAACAAATAAATATATTTCTTTTATTCTTTAAAAGAGAATTACATCTTTTTACTACATTTTTAGAAATTGAGGTTATAACATCCTCCCCTCCTTATAGGAATTTTGCCCTCAAAATTCAAGCAATCAAACAAACAATTCAGTGTATGCTTTCTCCATGTCCGCCTTCAGCTCCCATGTTGCCTCATCCTCTCCATGGTGCATCCAAAGAACCTTTACCATCTCTATTTTCTTGCATCTAAGCTCTTTCACCTTGGTATCTAGAATCTGCAAAGGTGTCTCAGGATAAGTCAGCTTCCCTTGAAGCTCAATAGGTTCAACGCTCAGCACATGGCTTGGATCTTGCACATATCGCTTCAGGTTGGACACGTGAAACACATCATGCATCATGCTATACTGAGGGGGTAACGCCAAATGATATGCAGCTTCACCAATCCGTTCTCACACCTCAAATTGACCCACGTATCGGGGACTCAGCTTTCCTCTGCTCTTAGCTATAGCTCAGAGCGGTCGGATTTTCAAAAACACATGCTCTCCCACACTGAAATGCACATCAGTCTGCTTTGCATCAGCATACGACTTCTGTTGATCTTGGACTCTCTTCAGCCTTTGCTTGATCAAAGAAACTTTATCAGCATACACTTGGAGCTTATCTGACCTCAACAGGGTCCTCTCGCCCACATCATCCCAGTGAAGTGGGGACCGACACGGTCTCCCGTACAAAGCTTCATACGGAGGCATCCTTATACTGGCTTGGTAGATGTTATTATTGTCAAACTCAGCTAAAGGTAAGTACTGCTCCCATGAGCCACCCCAATCGAGCACACAAGCTCTCAACAGATCTTCTAACGTTTGGATTGTCCTTTCTGACTGACCATCCATCTGGGGGTTGTAAGTTGTACTAAACTTCAACCTGGTACCCAGTTCTTCGTAAACTTGCTTCCACAACTTAGAAGTAAACTTTGGGTCTCTATCATAGATGATCAATCCGGGTACACCATGCAAACGCACCCTCTCTCTGATATACAACTCAGCTAGGTCTGACACCTTAGTAGTGGTCTTTAAGGCAAGGAAGTGTGCTGACTTGGTAAGACGATCTACCACGACCCATATCGCATCATGACCTTTCTTGGTCTGGGGTAGACCCACCACGAAATCCATGGTGATCTGCTCCCATTTCCACTCTGGAATCTCTATTGACTGTAACAGTCCGCCGAGTCGTTGGTGTTCAGCCTTCACCATCTGGCATGTAAGACAGCTAGCCACACATGCTGCAATGGCTTTCTTCATTCCTGGCCACCAGAAAAACCTCTGCAAGTCCTTGAACATCTTAGTAGTTCCTGGGTGTACTGTGTATTTGGATCCATGAGCTTCTTGCAAGATATGTTTCTTTATTGATGAATCCGCTGGAACCCATATGCAATTCTCAAACCTGATTCCTCCGTCTACTCTCATGGATAGACGAGTTTATGGCTTCATCATTAAACCTTTCATCTTATCTAGCTCTTCACTTATCAACTATGTTGCTATGATCTCACTCAACAACTCAGATTGGATCTAGATATTAACCAAACGAACTCGATCTTCTAGCGGTTGTGGAGTCCACTCTACCAGCTCCTCCAAACTCTTCCACTGACTAGACAAAACAATTGCACACTTAAGTTGTTTCCGACTCAAAGCATCTGCTACGACATTCGCCTTACCAGGATGGTGGGCAATGGTAAAGTTGTAATCCTTCATATACTCCATCCATCGTCAATGTCGTAGGTTCAGGTCTCTCTGTGTCAGTAGGTATTTTAAGCTCTTATGGTCGGTGAAGATCTCGAAGGTAGCACCGTACAGGTAATGCCACCATATCTTCAAAACATGGATAATAGCAGCTAGATCTAGGTCATGAGTCAGATAATTCACCTCATTGGGCTTGAGCTGTCGAGAAGCATATGCAACCACATGTCGATTTTGTTCCAACACACAGTCAAGTCCCATCTTGGAAGCATAAGTGAATATCATGAAACCCTCATTGCCAGAAGGTAGAGTCAACACAGAGGCGGTGGTCAGCTTCTCCTTCAACTCCTGGAAGTGAGCTTCACATATGTCAGACCTCATGAACTTCACATCCTTCTGGGTTAACATGGTTAATTAGTGGCAAAGCAGTATTTGAGAAATCCTTGATGAAGCGACGGTAGTATCCGGCCAATCCCAAGAAGCTACAAATCTCAGAGGGGTTCTTTGGTGTCGGCCAGTGTCGAACTGCCGATACTTTGGTTGGATCTATGACAATCATTCCTCCTGAGATGATGTGTCTAAGAAACATGACTTGGTCTCACCAAAACTCACATTACGAGAACTTTCCGAAAAACTTATGCTTTCTCAGGATATCAAGGACTCTACCCAGGTGGTCACGGTGTTGGTCTAGGTCATCTGAGTACACCAAAATGTCATCTATGAACACTATCAAAAAAGAGTCAAGGAAAGTTTGGAACACACTGTTCATGAGGTTCATGAAGACACTAGGTGCATTGGATAATCCAAACGGCATGACCACAAACTCATAGTGACCATATCGGGTTCGAAAAGTCATTTTAGGTATATCCTCACTCCTTACTCTCACCTGGTGGTATCCTGACCTCAAATCGATCTTGGAGAAGACTCGAGCTGATTTGAGTTGGTCAAACAAGTCATCTATCCTAGGTAAAGGATACTTATTCTTAATGGTTGCCCAGTTGATCATCCGATAGTCAATACACATCTGAAGGGACCCATCCTTCTTTTTCACAAAGACGATTGGTGCTCCTCAAGGTGATGTACTGGGCCAGATGAAGCCTTTATCCAACAACTCTTGCAACTAGGTTTTTAGCTCAACCAACTCTACATGGGCCATTCTATAGGGTGCCTTAGATATAGGGTTAGTCCCAGGAGCTAGCTCAATAGAGAAATCTACCTCCCTCTTAGGGTGAATTCCCGGTAGATCATCTGGAAATACATCCGCATACTCCCGGACCACCTCTATCTCCTGTAAGGATCATCCCTTAACTTTAGGTGTGGTAACTATGGCTAGGTAGGCTCGACAACCCTTGGATAGCATCTGTTCTGCTTTCAAAGCAGATACATAAAGGTTGGTTGTCGCATCCTTCCTTCCTCGAATGGTGAAGTTTGATTAGCCAATCTTCCTAATAAGAATCTTCTTCTCTCTACAGTCAATCTGGGCTCTGTAGGTGGAAAGCCAATCCATACCGATGATTACGTCAAAATCATTCATATCGAGGAGGATGAAGTCAGTGGGAAGCTCATGGTTCAGGCACTTAACTGGAAAAATAGGGGTTTTCAAAAGAGAGGTATAAATACGACCACTCGAGGTTGTAACATCCACAACATAACCCAAATCCTTAATATCCAAACCAAGCATAATTGCCAGATTTCTTGAAATAAAAGTATTAGTAGAACCAGAATCAAAGAGTGCTTTTACATTTTTTTTCCCATGACTTTCAACATGCCTGCATAGTTATACCACATCAGAAAACTATTACATGATCTACTGAACCAAAAGGAAAACATCTAAGGGTTATTACCCTCGATCAGCCTATTAGCATTTTTCTGAGCTTCTTCATTGTTGATGGTGAACACTCTAGCTTGTCTCCTTTCTGGAGGTGCTCCGGCGGGAGGTGCTGCAGCTAATGGTTGTGCTGCCACATGTTGAGACCCCAAAGGTCCTCTTGGGTCGGGCTGAGGGCAATTGGCGATGAAGTATCCTTCTTGCTGACATCTGAAACACACCTTCTTCTCAAAATGACACTTCCCAGGATGTGTCCGCCCACAGGTGCAACACTGCTGGAGGCGACCACGGGGCTTGCCTTTGTGCCCATGCTTGCTTTTTTTGTGGATGCGTCCTTGTCCCTTCTTGTGTTCATTCCTCTGCCCTTGAGCTCCTTCAGTGAAACCCAGGTATCCTTTGGAGGGATTCTGTGCAGGCATCACCGTCCTTTCCATGTCTAAGGCGGTGTTGTAGGCTTCAGAAAAGGTCTTTGGCTTACTAGACATCACATGTGGCTTGATGGCAGGGTGCAGACGCTCTATGAAGTGGTCCACCCTTCTTTCTTCATCCATCATGTGTCTGAAGCGTTCCAGGATGCGGAACTTGCGACCAAAGTCCGCAACTGACGAGCTTCCTTGAGTCATGATGGTGAACTCTCTTTCCTTCTCCTTCTTGGCTGAGATGGGGATAAATCTGGCAGTGAAGATGGTCTTGAAATCGGTCCACGCCATCGGTTCTTCACTTAGGTCTCTTCCTGTGATATGGTTGTCCCACCATATCTTGGTTGCACCTTCCAAAAGGTGAGTAGCAAATAGAACCTTCTTGTTTGGCTGTACTTCCAGCATACAGAATCTGTTCTCAACTACAAGCAGCCAATCTTCCACCTTGTCGACCGCTTCAGACTTATCTTCTCCCCAAAACTTCTCAACGTTTAGCTTGACGAAGTCTAAGATGGTGGCTCCTAGTCGAGGACGAACATGTAGTGGCTCACCATTCTCATCTCTAGCTATGTCCATGAGGGTTAAGGCATGGATAGCCTCAGTCAGACGTTTCTGCTACTCCATCCATTCTATAGTGTGAACTACCATGGTCGGTTCCTGACCTCCAGGCTGGCCCTCCTCCATCTGGGTGACTTCCTCATACTCATATTGTTCCTCATATCCTGGTCCTTCCTCTTGCTCAAGGTTGATGAAGGGTATCGGGTCAGGGTTGGGGGCCTCATGTGTAATTCCTTCAGGTCTCTTTCTTTTCTTTGAGGTTTCACCACCATGGTTCCGCTTTCTTTTCTTAGAAGACCCACTCTTTTTTTGGGGAGGTTCACCACCGTTGGTAACAACTGGAAAGGCCACCGTATTTGTACGAGCCATCTACATAAGCACACAGACCTTTAGTCTATATTTAACAAATTATACTTATGTCGATGACATCTTAATTATGTATCTTTTATTACTTTAGTGGAGGATTCCTTAAACCTTATCAACCTTACCCATACCTCAAGAGGGTGAGGGAGAGAGATAAAATCCTAATCCTTGAAATCCTTAATAGAATTTGAGTTGAGAAGGGGTGAATCAAGATGAGAGAGTCCTAAAGGTATCTTATTTCGAGTCAAATCCTAGGACATTGGCCAGGAAGTCACACAATCCGAGAGTCCTCGTATTCTGACTAGCGGTGCGAAGGAAAATATTGCCAACCCCCTGAAGTGATCCTTTTCTAGACACCTCAGTCTTTCGGAAAATCCTCTAATAACTCCCTTGGTTCTAAGGAAATTGTAAAATCTAATAATTATTAAAGATTAAATAAGGAACCTATACTCTGATACCAATTGTAACGAGCCCGCCTCCCAGTAACCCCCAGTTAAGGGAGACCAAGAGGTCAGAGCCATCATCCCAATAAACGGATCAAAGGTTCGACAAATAATCAATAATAATTATGAAATTCTACTATCTAAACTGAAATCTGGTATTAAAATAAAACTTTGCATACCTTTTAAAAAACTTTGGAAATCTATCTATCCACAACTTGAATCTACTCTATCTAATCCTCCTTGCACTTTATTTCTTGTTTTCACAATTTGTCACTTTACTATTTGTTCATTTCAGGGTTGTACCTAAAACGCCAACAAACAAAAACTTGATCAACATACAGAGATATGCTAGTATGTGGGGACAACCAAAAGTTCACAAATAAGGCTAACAATTTAATTATCACAATCAGGGTAATTTAGCAAACCAATTTACATTTTCAATGTGTCATTCTCCACCGCTTTTGCCCTAACCCTGGAATACCCCTCTAGGGTTTCTCTTTTGCCATTGACTTAATGCCACCTTCTCAATCCCGAGCTTGGTGCTTGGGGGTCACCTCTCATGGTGCCCCATAGTCATTCAACATAGACCACCTTCTCATTCCTAAGCTTGGTGTCTGGGGTCACCTCTCATGGTGCCCATTGGTCTACCCTCTTGGGCCTGACCTTTATGGCATCTTCCATCAGGGTGGCATGTAGGTGCGAGAATACACGTGTGTTTATAATTGTGATAACCATAGTGACTTTGTAATTGCAGTATGAACATCCAAATTGTCTAGTTTCAATCAATGTGATTAACCATCCGGGAAACCTTCGGGAAAACTAATGTGATTAATCATAATTAACCACATACATGTCAAGTTGTCTTCATTGCAGAATGAATCCAAACAATCAAGTAATCCAGAATCAAGCAAGAAAGCACAATTTTGTCCTGAAATAAACATCCAATATTTTCTTATCATGGATCATGGTATCCAAGTCTAATAGACCTAATCGTGCCCTAGGGTTACTAGCCCTTTTTAAGGTTTTGACCATAATTAGGGTTTCATTTCCTTTTTACCACTTTTATTTTACTTTTATCAAAATATCCATCAAACCCTAATTATCTTGTCTTATTTTCCATTAAGATCCTTAAGATCAAGTTTGGACCACAAAAACCCTAATTTTTGGATTACTATATCTTTTATTCCCTTTTTCCTCACTTTAGGGTTTCTAAGGGTACTAATTACTTTATTAGGTTTAAAACCCTAAACTTTGCAATTCTGTCATCAAAATAGGTTAAAATCTAACTTTATCTTTAAACAAGTTAACCGTGCTTGAATTAACCTAATTGCAGTATTAAATCTATCCTTGATTAACAATTAGGGTTTCTAACAACAAATTAATACCTTTTCCATCCAAATTAGATACTTTTGCAAAAAGAGAAAGATTTAGGCCTTCAAACTATTTTTTATGTATTCCTCGTATTTTTCTGATCACTTTTCATGATTAACTTTCCTCATCCGAGTTTTCTATCAAAAGATATGATTTTAACAAGAAAATTCCTTTTTATTGATTTACTTGCTATTTTCAGAAAAATCAGGATCGCCAGATCCATGGTCCGTGGGTCCACTGAGGATCCAACGACCGTGGATGCGCGCGCCCTTTATTTGTGATTAGAAACATGTGAAAGACCAGACTAACCTCAACACGGTTGCAGGAGGCGAGGGGCACTTTGGTAAAAGACCATGAGGTCTTCTTCTTCCTCGCGCCGAGGTACAACAAGCCCACGATGGTCAACCTTGGGGTTGACTTGGAGCCTTTGGCCATCAACGAGCGCGCCAAACTTCTAGGAAGCTCTACCTCCCTCGGACAAACTTGATCACAGGCTCAATTGCAGCCACAATCACGTCATGAATCTCCCCTTCTCGCCGGACTCCGACGAGGTTCGTGGTGGTGACGAGGGTGAAGGTTAGGATGAAAAGACCAATTGGACGCACGGAAACGTTCCTCACAACAAACCACAGCGATTGGGATAGCAAAGAGAGGTGTTGGTTCCCTCTTCATCCCTCCCTATATATAGGGTCGGGCAAGTCCCTGCCGGATTGGGAACTTTCCCAATCGGCAACCACTCCTCATCAAACTGGGGATGTTTCCCTTCAGTTTCTTTCCCCGAGTCCAATGAAACCATCAGCCAACTTGTACATTCAGTGGATCGTGAGGAATCCAAGAGGGAAAGTCCCTCTGTAAACGGCAGAGTTCTAGTCCCAGTGGGACTTAGACGATGACCATACCACATTGGATCAAGATCCAACGGCCTTCGTTGCACGCGAACAAACAAAATAAAATGCCTTTTTTCTATTTGTCAAATTAATGCCTTAATTTGGAGATAACTTGAGAAATTGATATCTCCCAAACCATAACTCCTCTTTGTCTCAAATTTTAAGGGAACGTTTGTCTTTACATTATCAAGCTATGTACGAAATTTGGAAAACAAATTACAATGGATGGGAAGGTTTCCTTCCCTCCTAAGTTATCCATTAATTAATTCAAAATTAATTAGTAATTCTTTTCCCTTTACCATTATCTTGTTATCTTGGGTCCCTTGGACCTCAAGAAATCCTAAAGGCATGGATTTCCATATTGGAGAATGTCTATTTGCCTTTATCCTCTTTTAATTGTCTATTTCTCATATTTCCCTTTTATTAATTCAACCATTTTCCTTTTTATTTCTCTTTTCTTTTCAATTGGGCTCAATGGCCAACAAGGCCCATTATCAATCAATCAAGGCCATTTCACATGAAATCCATCACAAAACAAATAAATATATTTCTTTTATTCTTTAAAAGAGAATTACATCTTTTTACTACATTCTTTAGAAATTGAGGTTATAACATCCTCCCCTCCTTATAGGAATTTTGCCCTCAAAATTCAAGCAATCAAACAAACAATTCATTGTATGCTTTCTCCATGTCCGCCTTCAGCTCCCATGTGACCTCATCCTCTCCATGGTGCTTCCAAAGAACCTTTACCATCTCTGTTTTCTTGCATCTAAGCTCTTTCACCTTGGTATCTAGAATCTGCAAAGGTGTCTCAGGATAAGTCAGCTTCCCTTGAAGCTCAATAGGTTCAATGCTCAGCACATGGCTCAGATCTTGCACATATCGCTTCAGGTTTGACACGTGAAACACATCATGCATCATGCTATACTGAGGGGGTAATGCCAAATGATATGCAGCTTCACCCATCCGTTCTAACACCTCAATTAGACCCACGTATCGGGGACTCATCTTTCCTCTGTTCTTAGCTATAGCTCAGAGCGATCGGATTTTCAAAAACACATGCTCTCCCACAGTGAAATGCACATCAGTCCGCTTTACATCAGCATACGAATTCTGTCGATCCTGGGCTCTCTTCAGCCTTTGCTTGATCAAAGCGACTTTATCAGCATACACTTGGAGCTCATCTGACCTCAACAGGGTCCTCTCGCCCACATATCCCAGTGAAGTGGGGACCAACACGGTCTCCCATACAACGCTTCATACGGAGGCATCCCAATACTGGCTTGGTAGTTGTTGTTGTAGGCAAACTCAGCTAAAGGTAAGTACTGCTCCCATGAGCCACCCCAATCGAGCACACAAGCTCTCAATAGATCTTCTAACGTCTGGATTGTCCTTTCTAACTGACCATCCATATGGGGGTGGTAAGTTGTACTAAACTTCAACCTAGTACCTAGTTCTTCTTGAACTTGCTTCCACAACTTAGAAGTAAACTTTGGGTCTCTATCAGAGATGATCGATCCGGGTACACCATGCAAACACACTATCTCTCTGATATACAACTCAGCTAGGTCTGACACCTTAGCAGTGGTCTTTAAGGCAAGGAAGTGTGCTGACTTGGTAAGACGATCTACCACAACCCATATCGCATCATGACCTTTCTTGGTCCGGGGTAGACCCACCACGAAATCCATGGTGATCTGCTCCCATTTCCACTCTAGAATCTCTATTGACTGTAACAGCCCGCTGGGTCGTTGGTGTTCAGCCTTCACCATCCGGCACGTAAGACAGCTGGCCACACATGCTGCAATGTCTTTCTTCATTCCTGGCCACTAGAAAAACCTCTGCAAGTCCTTGAACATCTTAGTAGTTCCTGGGTGTACTGTGTATTTGGATCCATGAGCTTCTTGCAAAATATGTTTCTTTAACGATGAATCCGCTGGAACCCATATGAGATTCTCAAACCTGATTCCTCCATCTACTCCCACGGATAGACGAGTTTGTGGCTTCATCATTAAACCTTTCATCTTATCTAGCTCTTTACTTGTCAACTGTGCTTCTATGATCTCACTCAACAACTCAGATTGGATCTGGATATTAGCCAAACAAACTCGATCTTCTAGCGGTTGTGGAGTCCACTCTACCAGCTCCTCCAAACTCTTCCACTTACTGGACAAAACAGCTGCAAACTTAAGTTGTTTCTGACTCAAAAAATCTTCTACGACATTCACCTTACAAGGATGGTAGGTAATGGTGAAGTCACAATCCTTCATATACTCCATCCATTTTTGTTGTCGTAGGTTCAGCTCTCTCTGTGTCAGCAAGTATTTTAAGCTCTTATGGTCGGTGAAGATCTCGAAGGTAGCTCCGTACAGGTAATGCCGACATATCTTCAAAGCATGGATAATAGCATCTAGTTGTAGGTCATGAGTCGGATAATTCACCTCATTGGGCTTGAGCTGTCGGGAAGCATATGCAACCACATGTCGATTTTGTTCCAACACATAGCCAAGTCCCATCTTGGAAGCATCAGTGAATATCATGAAACCCTCATTTCCAGAAGGTAGAGTCAACACAGAGGTGGTGGTCAGCTTCTCCTTCAACTCCTAGAAGCGAGCTTCACATATGTCAGACCACACAAACTTCACATCCTTCTGGGTTAACATGGTTAGCGGCAAAGCAGTTTTTGAGAAATCCTTGATGAAGTGATGGTAGTATCCGGCCAATCCCAAGAAGTTACGAATCTCAGAGGGGTTCTTCAGTGCCCGCCAGTCTCGAACTGGTGATACTTTGGTTGGATCTACGGCAATCGTTCCTTCTGAGATGATGTGTCCAAGAAACATGACTCGGTCTAACCAAAACTCACATTTCAAGAACTTTCTGAAAAACTTATGCTTTCTCAGGATATCAAGGACTCTACCCAGGTGGTCACGGTGTTGGGCTAGGTCATCTGAGTACACCAAAATGTCATCTATGAACACTATCACAAAAGAGTCAAGGAAAGTTTGGAACACACTATTCATGAGGTTCATGAAGACACTAGGTGCATTGGATAATCCAAACGACATGACCACAAACTCATAGTGACCATATCGGGTTTGAAAAGCTGTTTTAGGTATATCCTCACTCCTTACTCTCACCTGGTGGTATCCTGACCTCAAATCGGTCTTGGAGAAGACTCGAGCTGATTTGAGTTGGTCAAACAAGTCATCTATCCTAGTTAAAGGATACTTATTCTTAATGGTTGCCCGGTTGATCATCTGATAGTCAATACACATCTGAAGCGACCCATCCTTCTTATTCACAAATAGGACTGGTGCTCCCCAAGGTGATGTACTGGGTCGGATGAAGCCTTTATCCAACAACTCTTGCAACTGGGTTTTTAGCTCAAGCAACTCTATAGGGGTCATTCTATAGGGTTCCTTAGATATAGGGTTAGTCCTAGGAGCTAGCTCAATAGAGAAATCTACCTCCCTCTTAGGGGAATTCCCAGTAGATCATCTAGAAACACATCCGCATACTCCCGGGCCACCTCTATCTCCTCTAAGGATCGTCCCTTAACTTCAGGTGCGGTAACTATGGCTAGGTAGGCTCGACAACCCTTGGATAGCATCTGTTCTACTTTTAAAGCAGACACATAAAGGCTGGTTGTCGCATCCTTCCTTCCTCGAATGGTGAAGTTTGGATGGTCGGTTTTCCTAATAAGAATCTTCTTCTCTCTACAATCAATATGGGCTTTGTAGGTGGAAAGCCAATCCATACCGATTATTACGTCAAAATCATTCATATCGAGGAGGATGAAGTCAGTGGGAAGCTCATGGTTCAGGCACTTAACTGGCAAAATAGGGGTTTTCAAAAGAGAGGTATAAATACAACCACTCGAGGTTGTGACATCCAGAACATAACCCAAATCCTTGATATCCAAACTAAGCATAGTTACCAGATTTCTTGAAATAAAAGTATTAGTAGAACCAGAATCAAAGAGTGCTTTTACATTTTGTCCCATGACTTCCAACATGCCTACATAGTTATACCACATCAGAAAACTATTACGTGATCTACTGAATCAAAAGGAAAACATCTAAGGGTTATTACCCTCGATCATCCTATTAGCATTTTCCTGAGCTTCTTCATTGTTGATGGCGAACACTCTAGCTTGTCTCCTTTCTGGAGGTGCTCCGACGGGAGGTGCTGCAACTATTGGTTGTGCTGCCACAGGCTGAGACCCCAAAGGTCCTCTTAGGTCGGGATGAGGGAAATTGGCGATGAAGTGTCCTTCTTGCTGACATCTGAAACACACCTTCTTCTCAAAACGGCACTTCCCAGGATGTGTCCGTCCGCAGGTGCGACACTGCTGGAGGCGACCATGGGGCTTGCCTTTGTGCCCATGCTTGATTTTTTTTGTGGTTGCGTCCTTGTCCCTTCTTGTGTTCATTCCTCTGCCCTTAAGCTCCTTCAGTGAAACCCAGGTATCCTTTGGAGGGATTCTGTGCAGGCATCATCGTCCTTTCCATGTCTAAGGTGGTGTTGTAGGCTTCAGAGAAGGTCTTTGGCTTACTATCCATCACATGTGGCTTGATGGCAGGGTGCAGACGCTCTGTGAAGTGGTCTACCCTTCTTTCTTCATCCATCATTTGTCTGAAGTGTTCCAGGATGCATAACTTATAACCAAAGTCCGCAACTGACGAGCTTCCTTGAGTCATGTTGGTGAACTCTCTTTCCTTCTCCTTCTTGGCTGAGACAGGGATGAATCTGGCGGTGAAGATGGTCTTAAAATCAGTCCATGCCATCGGTTCTTCGCTTAGGTCTCTTCCTGTGATATGGTTCTCCCACCATATCTTGGCTGCACCTTCCAAAAGGTGAGTAGCAAATAGAACCTTCTTATTTGGTTGTACTTCCAGCATACGGAATCCATTCTCGACTGCAAGCAGCCAAGCTTCCGCCTTGTTGACCACTTTAGACTTATCTTCTCCCCAGAACTTCTTGGCGTTCAGCTTGACGAAGTCTAAGATGGTGGATCCTATTCGAGAATGAATAGGCAGTGGCTCACCATTCTCATCTCTAGCTATGTCCCTGAGGGCTACGACATGGATAGCCTCGGTCAGCCATTTCTTCTGCTCCATCCATTCCATAGTGTGAACTACCATGGCTGGTTCCTAACCTCCAGGCTAGTCCTTCTCCATCTGGGTGACTTCCTCATACTCATATTGTTCCTCATATCCTGGTCCTTCCTCTTGCTCAAGGTTGATGAAGGGTATCAGGTCAGGGTTGGGGGCCTCATGTGCAGTTCCTTCAGGTCTCTTTCTCTTCTTTGAGGTTTCACCACCATGGTTCTGCTTTCTTTTCTCAGAAGACCCACTCTCTTTGTGGGGAGGTCCACCACCGTTGGTGGCAACTGGAAAGGCCACAGTCTTTGTACGAGCCATCTACATAAGCACACAAACAGACCTTTAGTCTATATTTAACAAATTATACTTATGTCGATGACATCTTAATTATGTATCTTTTATTACTTTGGTGGAGGATTCCTTAAACCTTATCAACCTTACCCATACCTCAAGAGGGTGAGGGAGAGAGATAAAATCCTAATCCTTGAAATCCTTAATAGAATTTGAGTTGAGAAGGGATGAATCAAGATGAGAGAGTCCTAAAGGTATCTAATTTCGAGTCAAATCCTAGGACATTGGCCAGGCAGTCACACATTCTGGGAGTCCTCATATTCTGACTAGTGGTGCGGAGGAAAATATTGCCAGCCCCCAGAAGTGATCCTTTTCTAGACACCTCAGTCTTTCGGCAAATCCTCTAATAACTCCCTCGGTTCTAAGGAATTTGTAAAATTTAATAATTATTAAAGATTAAATGAGGAACATATACTCTGATACCAATTGTAACGAGCATGCCTCCCGGTAACCCCCAGTTAAGGGAGACCAAGAGGTCAGAGTTGTCATCCCAATAAACGGATCAAAGGTTCGACAAATAATCAATAATAATTATGAAATTCTACTATCTAAACTGAAATCTGGTATTAAAAAAAAACTTTGCATACCTTTTTAAAAACTTTGGAAATCTATCTATCCACAACTTGAATCTACTCTATCTAATCCTCCTTGCACTTTATTTCTTATTTTTACAATGTGTCACTTTACTATTTGTTCATTTCAGGGTTGTACCTAAAACGTCGACAAACAAAAACTCGATCAACATATGGAGATATGCTGGTATGTGGGAACAACCAAAAGTTCACAAATAAGGCTAACAATTTAATTATCACAATCAGGGTAATTTAGCAAACCTATTTACATTTTCAATGTGTCATTCTCCACCGCTTTTGCCCTAACCCTGGAATACCCCTCTAGGGTTTCTCTTTTGCCATTGACTTAAGGCCACCTTCTCAATCCCGATCATGGTGCCTGGGGGTCACCTCTCATGGTGCCCCATAGTCATTCAACATAGACCACCTTGTCATTCCTGAGCTTGGTGTCTGGGGTCACCTCTCATGGTGCCCATTGGTCTACCCTCTTGGGCCTGACCTTTATGGCATCTTCCATCAGGGTGGCATGTAGGTGCGAGAATACATATGTGTTTATAATTGTGATAACCATAGTGACTTTATAATTGTAGTATCAACATCCAAACTATTTAGTTTCAATCAATGTGATTAACCATCCGGGAAACCTTCGGGAAAACCAATGCGATTAATCATAATTAACCACATACTTGTCAAGTTGTCTTGAATGCAGAATGAATCCAAATAATCAAGTAAACCAGAATCAAGCAAGCAAGCACAACTCAGTCCTGAAATAAACATCCAATATTTTCTTATCATGGATCATGGTATCCAAGTCTAATAGTCCTAATCGTGCCCTAGGGTTACTAGCCCTTTTTAAGGTTTCGACCATAATTAGGGTTTCATTTCCTTTTTACCACTTTTATTTTACTTTTATCAAAATATCCATCAAACCCTAATTATCTTCTTATTTTCCATTAAGATCCTTAAGATCAGGTTTGGACCACAAAAACCCTAATTTTCATATTACTATATATTTTCTTCCCTTTTTCCTCACTTTAGGGTTTCTAAGGGTACTAATTACTTTATTAGGTTTAAAACCCTAAAATTTGCAATTCCATCATCAAAATAGGTTAAAATCTAACTTTATCATTAAACAAGTTAACCATGCTTGAATTAACCTAATTGCAGTATTAAATCTATCCTTGATTAACAATTAGGGTTTCTAACCACAAATTAATACCTTTTCCATCCAAATTAGATACTTTTGCAAAAATAGACAGATTTATGCCTTCAAACTATTTTTTATGTATTCCTTGCATTTTTTGATCACTTTTCATGTATTAACTTTCCTCATCCGAGTTTTCTATCAAAATATATGATTTTAACAAGAAAATTCCTTTTTACTGATTTACTTGCTATTTTCAGAAAAATCAGGATCGCCCGATCCATGGTCCGCGGGTCCACTGAGGATCCAACAGCCGTGGATGGGCGCGCCCTTTATTTGTGATTAGAAATAGGCGAAAGACCTGACTAACCTCAACACGATTGTAGGAGGCGAGGGGCACTTTGGTAAAAGAATGTGAGGTCTTCTTCTTCCTCGCGTCGTGGTACAGCAAGCCCACGATGGTCAACCTTGGGGTTGACTTGGAGCTTTCGGCCACCAGCGAGCGTGCCAAACCTCCAGGAAGCGCCGCCTCCCTCAGACGAACTTGATCGCAGGATCAATTGTAGCCGAAATCACGTCGTGAATCTCCCCTTTTCGCCGGACTCCGGCCAGGTTCGTGGTGGTGACGAGGGTGAAGGTTAGGATGAAAAGACCAATTGGACGCACGGAAATGTTCCTCGCAACAAACCGCAACGATTGGTATAGCAAACAGAGATGTTGGTTCCCTCTTCATCCCTCCCTATATATAGGGTCGGGCAAGTCCCTACCGGATTGGGAACTTTCCCAATCGGCAACCACTCCTCGTCAAACCAGGGATGTTTCCCTTCGGGTTCTTTCCCTGAGTCCAACGAAACCATCAGCCAACTTGTACATTCAGTGGATCGCGAGGAATCCAAGAGGGAAAGTCCCTCTATAAACGGCAGAGTCCCAGTCCCAGTGGGACTTAGACGATGACCGTCCCACATTGAATCAAGATCCAACGGCCTTCGTTGCACGCGATCAAACAAAAGAAAATGCCTTTTTCTATTTGTCAAATTAATGCCTTAATTTGGAGATAACTTGAGAAATTGATATCTCCCAAACCATAACTCCTTTTTGTCTCAAATTTTAAGGGAACGTTTGTATTTACATTATATAGCTATGTACAAAATTTGGAAAACAAATTACAATGGATGAGAAGGTTTCCTTCCCTCCTAAGTTATCCATTAATTAATTCAAAATTAATTAGCAATTCTTTTCCCTTTGCCATTATCTTGTTATCTTGGGTCCCTTGGACCTCAAGAAATCCTAAAGGCACAGATTCCCATATTAGAGAATGTCTATTTGCCTTTATCCTCTTTTAATTGTCTATTTCTCATATTTCCCTTTTATTAATTCAACCCTTTTCCTTTTTATTTCTCTTTTCTTTTCAATTGGTCTCAATGGCCAACAATGCCCATTATCAATCAATCAAGGCCATTTCACACGAAATCCATCACAAAACAAATAAATAGATTTCTTTTATTCTTTAAAAGAGAATTACATCTTTTTACTACATTATTTAGAAATTGAGGTTATAACATTTTCCATCTTGGATTTCAAAGTTATTCTTCTCTATCTTTAGTTCCCTCTCTAACCAGGATAGTTATATAACTTTGAATGCATTTCTTGCCTACCTTTTAAGTGCATGTCTTTAATCTTACTTTAGAACTCATAATATGAGAAATGATGGCCTTTTTTGTACTATTTGACATGAAAATGATGATAAAATGGGTTCTTAGGTTTTCATTAAACCTTATGAACGTTTTTCTTCTATAAAATGAGCTTTTCTTTATGCATGCAAGGTCCAAAATTCGAAATATAGTTGTAATGACTGTTATACATGTCATATATGTGTTGTTTTGGTACCCAGTGCTTAGAGATTCAACCCACACTTCAAATCTTACTATATGGTGGTTAACTGGTGGTGGTTTTAATGCTTTTAATTACTATTTTGGTGTTGATATGATACATAGACGAAATCATAATGTTGAAAGTAGCTCATCCATGCTACATGTTGGTCACATAAATGCTTAGTCCTTGGAAAACACCATAACTCTTACATCTGATGGACTTTTATGCTAAAACTTGGGGTGATATCTTTTTGGACTTGTTAAACTCTCTTCAAAATTTTGGATGCAAATGATACCCCTACATGAAGTTATTGTTGTTTTGGTCAAAATGATTTTTTGGGCTATTTTGTTCCCTAGTTGGAGGATTAGTCCTATTTATGGATAATAATGGAAAAGTGTACCACAATGAAATAACATGGATCAGATTTAATATGTTTACATCTTTGGAAATTGTATCCTACAAATTTTTTTGTGAGCATACTATAGGGTCTTGTATGTAACTTGTTTGATGTAGTCCAAAAACACTCAACTATCTTAGTTAATCAAGTGAAACCTTAATCATGTAGTGCCCCGAGTCCGTAGAACTATTTCAGTGTTAGTACTTGTTGGATAGTGAAATAAATATTTTGAAATGAATTCGGGATCGTATACTATTGAGTATATACAGATGTAGGGAACACATATCCTTGTCATCTTGATTTCAAGGTTTTTGAAGAATGATCGAGGTCGTGTCTCTAATGTAAATGTAGTTGAGGGTAACTACGATCGTTACTCATATTGGAGGGTTAAGCATCATGGTTTCTAGTACCTCGGTCTGTGTACCCAGGGTGGACTAGGCTGTTTTTTAGTTGGACTAATATGTCACTATGGCAGACTCATAATTATTGAGGGGAATAGATCTTAGGCATCTGATCATCCTAGATCTTGTACGGGGCTGACTGTGATGTCGCAGTGGTCATCTAGTGGTTTGAGTGGTACGCCTCAAACTACCCAGGACTTAATAAAATATATAATCCATCCATGTAGCATATTTGTTAGGATTACTTGGCGACTCACATTGGATGATGATCCTTGCTTTGTTTCTTTTTATTGTAGATTTATATAATGTGGTAAGAGAAACCAATTACACTTATGAGTCCAGCTTCATATGATCTTTTATGTAAACAATATTAATCTTTTAGCCCTTTAAAATTATCTATTTTAAATGTTTAATATACATATCTCTAGCAATCAATAAATGTTTTTTGAGTCATATTTCTCATTGGGACATGGGGCTCACCTTGTGGGTCACCACATATTTTTAGGTGTTCGACAACAATGGATGTTGCAGAGTGATGAGGAGGAGTGGTTCAAAGATCAGTAGAGTCAAAATGTTGGTGGGGTTTTGTGGTCCTAGAGTCATCCCTATACTCTCGGGTCTGGGAAGGGTTTTTCATATCATATCTATTGACATGAGTTTTTGGTTTTAAGCCTTGGTTTGTGATTTATGTAAATGGTGTAATTATGTGGACAACATCTGTTATGACCCCACCTCCCGATAACCCCCAATTAAGGGAGACTGAGAGGTCGAAGCCGCACACATAATTTCCGAATCAAAGGTTCGACATTTAACCAAGAACAATTATTAAATTTTAACAGACTATACTAGAAAGCTGTAAGAAAAATAAACTTTTGCATACCTTTTGAAATTTTGGATCTCTAAACTTCTGTCCACATATGAATTTCTACTCTAACTAATCATCCTTGTATTTCAATTCATGTATTTCTCAATGTGACGATTTACTGTTTGTCCTTTTGGCTTTGTACCTAAAACGCCGACAAACAAAACGTCGGTCAGCTGAAGCTGGTATGTGGGGGAAACAATAATCGTGCAATTATTTATAACAATGTATTGCAGCCAATTACCATTTAACAAACAATTATACATTTTAATTATAACTGCACGATCCATGCATTCCCTATCCTCTGCGTTGTCCCTACAGTGGACCTAGATGTTATTTTCCATATAGTAGATCCCCATTAAACCCCTCATGGTCCCACCTATAGGTGAACCAGTCTCTAGGGTTGAGTCACATGGCACTACCCATAAGTAGCCCACTCCTTAACTCATGGCACTACACTTGGTAGCCCAGTTTCTTACCCACGATAACCTAGACCTTACTCTAGGTTACCCCTTTTTAGCCTTTACAAGCCACAGAGGTGGATTCAGATTGAATCCAGTTATATATACATTCATAGTGATAATCATAGTCACTTTATAGTTGCATGAAATAAAATGCATCCAACAGTTATTTTCAAGCAACCGATAGAATCATTCGGGAATCACCGTGAAACTAAAGCGATTATTCATAGACATAACCACATACCTGTTGAGTAGATTTCTCAAGCTAATATCAATTCCAACCCAGAAAGCAATCCAAGCAAGTAATTCAACCACATCATCAAGAATCCTGAAAAACACATGTACTCTATTTACTACACACTTTATCAAGAATCTACTTTATTGACTTGGATTCACCTTCTAGGGTTTCTAATCTGAATTAAGGTTTCATTCATATTCATTAGGGTTTCTGAGATCAATTTATAAAACTTTATCCCTTTTAGGTCAACAAACCCTACAATACCTTTTTCTACTCATATAAACCCTAATTGCTCAAATTATCCATTTTAATGGTCTTTTATACTCAAATTGACTTAGGATCATCATATCTCTATTTCTTCATGGATTTGAACAATTAAAACAATTAAAAGACATATCCACCTAAATTAGGGTTTTCAAGCTCATTAATGCATATTCATGCACGAAACCCTAAATTAAGCCATTCATATAAAAAGATCATCTTTTTAGATCCTATTTTCACTTTTATTAACAAAAGGTTAATAATGGCTTGA
The DNA here is from genome assembly GCA_963693085.1 of Alisma plantago-aquatica. NCBI lineage: Eukaryota > Viridiplantae > Streptophyta > Magnoliopsida > Alismatales > Alismataceae > Alisma > Alisma plantago-aquatica. The sequence continues at coordinate 330,565,583 of OY856414.1, forward strand.
ATTATCTAAAGAACATCATTAAATCCATCTATCATCAAATCTAAGGGTTTCTCATTAATTAAATTATTAAAGATGATAACTTTATGTACTTTTCAAATTTCAAGCATATTTATGTACATAATCTCTAAATTAAACTAATTACGTGCAAAGTTCATCCTTTTTATCTTAATGTACCTTTTTACAATTAATAGGTTAATATCAACTTTAATCACCTATTAAACTCTACTAATTTCATTAATCATCTCAAAGTAGATTTTCTTAATCTTTTATTCATTAAAGTTGATAACTTACACTAGTTTTTGAATTGTAGGAGGAATTAGCTTCTAAACATATTTTTATTGAATTCCTCTCATTTTTCTGAGCAAAATGCATATATTATTTGTACTCATCCAAGCTACCGATTATTAGATATAATTTTTGCAATAAATCACTTACTTTGGCCAATCAGGGGGCGCCATGTGTCCATTCCATGCAACGTTGGCGTGGCTTGGTTTGGGAAACATAACTGAATGTCAAAATTTCCCCCGGGTAAGTGAGCAGCACTCCATTCCGTGGAGGGGCAAACTTGTCCCACGCCATCTTGGTTCTTCTTCTTCCTTGGGTCGACGGCCTGCTGCCGTCCTAGCGGCCATGGCAGCACGTCGCAGGACACCCCCCATCATCTTCGTGCTCAGATCCAATCAGAACTCATCCCCTACCTCTGTCCTCCCCTCCCGCACTCAAACTGGTCGCAAACCCTGGCCGAAACAGCTAGTCCCATGGACTTCAAGCCAGCGATCCCTTGTGGGCTTACAGTCCTATTGCAGGTGTTGTGCGAGGACGAGAGAGAGGAGATGGTGGTGGATCCCTTCTTGGTAGTCGTGGGAGAGTCATGCATCTGACCAGACTACAAACAGACCTGTCATTGCTCTATGGACAACACTATGCCTTCGTTAGGGTTTCACGTGCAAGAAACCAGAAGGAGGGAGAGAGGGGTGCGTGGGTTTTCTCTGGACTCAGCCCTAGGTCGTACCCCTTATATAGGGGAAGGTAGATAGGCCCTAGGATGCTCATCCACCAGATCCAAGTCCTTATTCCAAAAGGAAACCAATTCCTTCAATGAGAAGAAACCATCTCTCTCTTCTTTAACTTTTTGATAATCCTTTTCCTTTGCATATTAGGATTTTGAAAATTACTTCATTTATATTCTTTGTACTTTCCCTTTGAATTTATTGACACGAAATTATATTTCCTTTTAGTAGAAAATACCCTTTCTTCATCAATACCCTGAAAATCATTAATTAAGCATCATATTATCTTCTTATTTGACTTTATTGGTATTTTCTCTTTCCTCTTTCTTCATTGGGACTCCTTGGATCCCAAGGAACTCTTAATATTTCGAAATTACTTTTTATGGATACTCATTATCCTTCTAGATGTATCTATATGCATTATTTCTCATTATCATGTTTATTTCTTATTAAAATATCTCTTTTTGAGGATTTCTCTTTTATTTTCCTCATTGCTTGTTCCTTTTAATGTTAGGAATCCTTGGTATATGAAATTCCACCAAGGATAACTCAATTATACCTCTTTTCACTTATTTCCAATATTTTATCATTATTTTCAATTTCTTTCTTAATAAAGAAATATTTAATTGATCTTTTCTTTTCTTATTGCATTCTCTTTGCAACTTTGGACTCCTTGGAACCCAAGGAACCCAAGAGGTACGAAATCCTCTTTGGATGTGCCTTCTAGAGGTTTCCATATTTTCCTCTTTTCAAATATTCAATTATTCATTTACTAATTGAATTTTCTTGTTATTTGGGCCCAATAGCCAATAAAGCCCATGACACAATCATCAAGGCTATTGTAAACGAAATTCATTTATTCGAAACAAATTATATCATTATTTGTTCAAATATCCTTAATATGAGAAATTACATTTCTCACCAAATGAACCCAAAAATTGGGGTTGTAACATCCTTCCCCTCTTATAGGAATTTTGTCCTCAAATATCTATCAAGCAAATAAACAATTCAGGATAAGACTTTTCCATGTCCATCATTGGCCCCTATGTGGCTTTACCGTACTCATGGCGCTTCCAAAGAACCTTTATCATCACATATTCTTTTCTTTGAGTTCTTTCACTCTAGCATCTATAAACTGCACATGTGACTCAGGTCATTTTAGCCTCCCTTGGGGCTCACTAGGTTCATTTCTCAGCACATGGTCGGGTACCTCACATAGTACTCTAAATTGAACACATGGAACTCATCACACATTACTTTATCCTGAGGGGTAAGGGTAACCCTCTCCACCAATCCATCTCAATGGACCCATGTATTGGGGACTCAGCTTTCTTATCTATAGCTCAGTGGGGTCGGATTTTCATGTCACATATTCTCCCACAGTGAACTGCATGTCAGTCTACTTTGCATCTGCTCATGACTTTCATCGTCTCTAGGCTCCTTTCAGCCATTGTACGATCAAAGCGACTTCATCTACACACACTGTGGTCCTTTTCTAACCATCATGTCGTCCTTTCACCAACATCACCTTACTGAAGTGGTGACCGACACAACCTCCCATACAGAGCTTTTTTAAATCCCGATACTGGCTATGGTGGTCATCATCACATATTTCATAGGACAAGAACTATCTCTAGCTATCACCCTGAATGAGCACATATGTTCTCATCAGACCCTTTAGTCTAGATCATACTAACCATTAGTTAGGGGTGATAAACTGTATTAACATCGAGTTCTTCATGTACTTACTTACACCTTTTATAAGGGAACCTTTAGGTCAAACTCAAGAACCTTTGAACTCGCATCATGTTGTAGCTGAACCATCTCTCTCATGGGTAGTTCAACCAAATTTGTCCCTTGACAGAACTCTTTCTTTCTTATGTCATCTAGGTAATGCGATCTACCATAACCCATATTGCATCTTGACCTTCCTTGGTCCAGGGGAGACTTACAACATCCATAGTGATGAACTCCCTTTCTCTTTTGGGGATTCTTTATCCTTTATATCAATGCATTGGGTTACCGGTGCTCATTCTTCTCCTTCTATCATGCATGGAAACATACCACATGTAGCTTCATCTTAAGCATCCAAAGTACTATTGTCATTTACTATCTTTGGAGTAACACGGTGTATGGTGACCTTCAATCATGATTTATTGTATTGCCATGATTCCTCAAGCTTGATACCTCGGAAACCCCAAACCACTCTAATCAGGGTTTCAACACCTTCCTATCCAAAGAGTGCATTTGAGGTTCTACAACCATCCTTTCATTATATTAAGGACTAGGTTGGCTAACCAAACAACCACTAACTTGTTTGAAAGATCTTGTTACATCTGAGTGTTAGCCAAACATATATTCTTTCCAAACTTAGGGTTAGCCTAACAACCTCTTCTAGTCTCTAGCCAAACTAGGCAGCTATATCTCAACTAGAGCATCCATTACCACTTCACATCCTTAGGTATTAGGTAAATTTGAAGACATACACTTTCATGTGTTCCACTTATCATCTCGTCTCAAACTCGAAGTCTATATTCATCAAGAACACTCTCTGATTTCATCATCATGGTGATCAAACACAACCTGGTATAACTTGTACGTTCCACATAGCTCATGATAAAACATTCTCAAAAGATGACTACCTCATTTCTCTTAGTGTTGGTAAACCATTCATGTATTGCTTACTCCACCAGGGTACGCTATCATCTTTGTCCTCATACCTTGTAGCAATGTTCCAACTCACATCATCTTTATCCGTGGTGTATGGCATGCGTTCTGTCCTATCTCTCACTCCCATAACAAGAGGAAATAAGCATTTTTCTACAGTCCAAATACATAGTTCTTCCTATTCCAAGAGTAGATATGGTACATCCCACCTTGCCAGTACACCTTCAAATCTAAGTTGCAACGTGCCACACATGTCTCAAATATCATGATATTAAAATCACTTTCATGGAAAACTGGTCTCGAACCTACTTGGGTCACTACACAATCCTTGATCATCACCTCTAGGTCTATAGGGTGCCAGCTCTTTTGGGGTCATCCCTCTTCCCTTATGCATTCCAGAGAGTGCCTTACTCATCTATCCTTTAGGTCTCATGAGTTCAGGAAGGTGATCAATCTCCTAACCCATGGCCCTCAAACAATGATAGTTGTTACCTCCCGACCCAATGGTCATGTGCAATTAGGGAATTAGGCAACTCCTACTTCCATCGGTATTATCCCTACCTGACCCTAGGATAGACTTAGGATTCCATTATAGTACATGTTCAACTTAGAACCTTACCCAAGCCTTCATCATCTCTCTCTGCATTCCTGGGATGACTTTCATCCTTTCATAAGGGTCATGGTGACCTACCTACCTTGGTCAGGCCCCATACCGGTTACCTCCATGGTAACACATCCACATGCACATAGAGATGGATATCTAGGGGTGTATAGGTTCATTCTCATACCATGTACTTCTTCACTTAGCTTCTCAAGATCCTATGAGACCTCTTTATGTTTCCTCAAAACCCACAAAATTGGGATACACCCTACCAAAGGGTCCCTCTCCCAGGATGGGAGGAAACTACGACTCTTGACAACAAGGTCACAAACATCCTTAGGGTTTACATCCATATAAGCATGCTTAACCCAACAGCTACTAAGGCACAAGTGGACCACCTACTAAACCATGTTAGGTCATACTTGTTCTCTTTCCTCTATATTGGATCAAGATCATACCTTCCCATGTCATCAACTTAGCTGAGAGGGGTTTTCCAAACATACCCTAAACGTAAGGGGCTTCCCTTTTCCTCTATACACAAGAAGTACCATGCTCGCATCTGTAGAAACTTAACTCTCATCATGAGCATTAGGTACACCACTTCCCATCTTAGGCCTAGGAACCCTAGGTTCACTTTTTGATGACCAACTGCATGCTCAATCTCTTAACCATGAATCAGGCATGTATAAGGTATGACACGCACTTCCTGTCATCCTTCTACTCGAGCAACACTTCAAAGTCGAGTCCTCTTTAAGGACAATAAGGTACAAGGCCTCACAACCTGTTACTAAACCTCTCTAGGTCTAAGGAACTCTTCTCCCTATCTTAGGAGGGTAACACCTATACTAAAGGCACAGAGGTATCAGCAGATTCATCCTCTCTCTAGGGTTTGGTTCCTCTCATGGCAACCAAGACATCATCAACCTCTAGGGATCAAGCATGTGGCGACCACTATCATCCACTTAGGTCGCATCATCCTCAACTGCCTACTTTTCCTCATATCTCAGAGTCTAGGATTCCAACCTTCTTGCTTGGTTTCCTGTTCTCTCTCTAGAGCTAACCCGACAACCAACCTCACCATTAGAGGTCCTCTCTTCATGAAGGATCAACATCAAAAGCATGTCCCTACCTGGATGAATCCTACGTTCAACTCATGTTCGCTCAAGGTTATCCATAGCCCCTTATGCTTATCACATAAGCTATCCATCAAACTCTCCCGGCCAGGGTTTCAACCTATTACTTGCACTACTGACACATTCTGGGTGCTTATTATGCCCATATAAGCTCATGGGGTTTCCATAGGTTCTTCTCTAACCTCATCCATGAAGGAGCTATCCTTCGCTCAAACATGCACGACCCATCCTAGGGTTGGGTTGCTAAAGGTGCTAGGTCATCCAACCTCTCATGGCTCGTATGGCAATCCAAAGGCATTTCCATCCAAACACCCTGTCAACCATGACATCTAACTCATCATGTCATCTCTCTCTCTAACCTCCACTTAGGGTTAGGGTTAACATCACCCTCAGAGGATGTTCCAGGTCTCTACTGGCAATGGAGACCTCTATCTCCAAGGCTAACTCTCTTTATCTATCCTTCTTACAAGAAGGTCTAGCCTCAGGTCTCTTCTGAGGGCATGAAAACTTATATCATACAACCTAAGCATGTATCTATCCTTTAGTTTGCACTTAATCTATTAAGCTTATGTCCATGACATCTTATTTACATACTTTTTCATTAATTTGGTGGAGGATTCCTTAGACCTTATTAACCTTACCCATACCTCAAGAGGGTGAGGAGAAGAGAGAAAACCCTAATCCTTAAGGTCCTTAACAGAATTTGAGTTGAGAGGGGATGAACAAGATGAGAGAGTCCTAAAGGTATCTTATTTCGAATCATACCCTAAGACTTTGGCCAGGCAGTCACACGGATCCAGGAGTCCTCATATTCCGACTAGCGGTGCGGAGGAAAATATTGCTAGCCCCCGGTCATGATCCTTTTCTAGACACCTCCGTCCTTTAGATGATCCTCTAATAACTCCCTTGGTTTCTATAGAGTTGGTAAAATTTAATAATTATTAATGGTTAAGTGAGGAACCTACGCTCTGATACCAAATGTAATGACCCCACCTCCTGATAACCCCCAATTAAGGGAGACTGAGAGGTCAAAGCCGCACACATAATTTCTGGATCAAAGGTTCAACATTTAACCAAGAACAATTATTAAATTTTAACAGACTATACTGGAAAGTTGTAAGAAAAATAAACTTTTGCATACCTTTTGAAATTTTAGATCTCTAAACTTCTGTCCACATATGAATTTCTACTCTAACTATTCCTCCTTGTATTTCAATTCATGTATTTCTCAATGTGACGATTTACTGTTTGTCCTTTTGTCTTTGTACCTAAAATGCCGACAAACAAAACGTCAGTTAGCCAAAGCTGGTATGTGGGGGAAACAATAATCATGCAATTATTTATAACAATGTATTGCAGCCAATTACCATTTAACAAACAATTTTACGTTTTAAATATAACTGTGTGATCCATGCATTCCCTATCCTCTGCGTTGTCCCTGCAGTGGACTTGGATGCTATTTTCCTTATAGTAGATCCCCATTAAACCCCTCATGGTCCCACCTATAGGTGAACCAATTTCTAGGGTTGAGTCACATGGCACTACCCGTAAGTAGCCCACTCCTTAACTCATGGCATGCTAAAGGGTCTCATGGCACTACACTTGGTAGCCCAGTTTCTAACCCATGGTAACCTAGACCTTACTCTAGGTTACCCCTTTTTAGCCTTTACAAGCCACAAAGGTGGATTCGGATCGAAGCCATTTATATATACATTCATAGTGATAATCATAGTCACTTTATAGTTGCATGAAATAAAATGCATCCAACAGTTATTTTCAAGCAACTGATAGAATCGTTCGGGAATCGATGTGAAACTAAAGTGATTATTCATAGACATAACCACATACCTGTTCAGTAGATTTCTCAAGCTAATATCAATTCCAACCCAGAAAGCAATCCAAGCAAGTAATTTAACCACATCATCAAGAATCCTGAAAAACACGTGTACTCTATTTACTACACACTTTATCAAGAATCTACTTTATTGACTTGGATTCATCTTCTAGGGTTTCTAATCCGAATTAAGGTTTCATTTGTATTCATTAGGGTTTCTGAGATCAATTTCTCAAACTTTATCCCTTTTAGGTCAACAAACCCTACAATACCTTTTTTTACTCATATAAACCCTAATTGCTCAAATTATCCATTTTAATGGTCTTTTATACTCAAATTGACTTAGGATCATCATATATCTATTTATTCATGGATTTGAACAATTAAAACAATTAAAAGACATATCCACCTAAATTAGGGTTTTCAAGCTCATTAATGCATATTCATGCACGAAACCCTAAATTAAGCCATTCATATAAAAAGATCATCTTTTTATCCTATTTTCACTTTTATTAACAACGGGTTAATATTGGCTTGAATTATCCAAAGAACATCATTAAATCCATCTATCATCAAATCTAAGGGTTTCTACTTAATTAAATCATTAAAGATGACAGCTTTATGTACTTTTAAAATTTCAAGCATATTTATGCACATAATCTCTAAATTAAACTAATTATGTGCAAAGTTTATCCTTTTCAATCTTAATGTATCTTTTTACAATTAACAGGTTAATATCAACTTTAATCACCCATTAAACTATACTAATTTCATTAATCATCTCAAAGTAGAGTTTCTTAATCTTTTATTCATTAAAGTTGATAACTTACATTACTTTTTGAATTGCAGGAGGATATGCTTCTAAACATATTTTTATTAAATTCCTCTCATTTTTCTGAGCAAAATGCATATATTATTCGTACTCATCCAAGCTACCGATTATTAGATATAATTTTTGCAATAAATCACTTACTTTGGCCAATCAGGGGGCGCCATGTGTCCATTCCCATGCAACGTTGGTGTGGCTTGGTTTGGGAAACATAACTGAATGTCGAATTTGCCCCCGCGTAAGTGAGCAGCACTCCAACCCATGGAGGGGGAAACTTGTCCGACGCCATCTTGGTTCTTCTTCTTCCTTGCGCCGATGGCCTGCTGCCGCCCTAGCGGCCATGGTAGCGCGTCGCAGGCCACCCCCCATCATCTCCGCACTCAGATCCAACCCGAACGCATCCCCTACCTCTGTCCTCCCCTCCCGCACTCAAATAGGTCGCAAACCCTGGCCGAAAAAGCTAGTCCCATGGACTTCAAGCCAACGATCCCTTGCGGTCTTATAGTACTATTGCAGGTGTTGTGCGAGGACGAGAGAGAAAAGATGGTAGAGGATCCCTTTTGGGTAGTCGTGGGAGCGTCCTGCATCCGACCAGACTACAAACAGACCTGTCGTTTCTCTATGGACATCACTATGCCTTCGTTAGGGTTTTACATGCAAGAAACAAGAAGGAGGGAGAGAGGGTGCGTGGGTTTTCTCTGGACTCGGCCCTAGGTCATACCCCTTATATAGGGGAGGGTAGATAGGCCCTAGGATGCTCATCCACTAGATCCAAGTCCTTATTCCAAAAGGAAACCAATTCCTTCAATGAGAAGAAACCTTCTCTCTCTTCTTTAACTTTTTGATAATCCTTTTCGTTTGCATATTAGGATTTCGAAAATTACTTCATTTATATTCTTTGTACTTGCCCTATGAATTTATTGGCATGAAATTATATTTCCTTTTAGTAGAAAATACCCTTTCTTCATCAATACCCTGAAAATCATTAATTAAGCATCATATTATCTTCTTATTTGACTTTATTGGTATTTTCTGTTTCCTCTTTCTTCATTGGGACTCCTTCCCAAGGAACTCTTAATATTTCGAAATTACTTTTTATGGATACTCATTATCCTTCTAGATGCATCTATATGCATTATTTCTCATTATCATGTTTATTTCTTATTAAAATATCTCTTTTTGAGGATTTCTCTTTATTTCTCTTTTATTTTCCTCATTGCTTGTTCCTTTTAATGTTAGGAATCCTTGGGATACGAAATTCCACCAAGGATAACTCAATTATACCTCTTTTCGCTTATTTCCAATATTTTATCATTATTTTCAATTTTCAATTTCTTTCTTAACAAAGAAATATTTAATTGATCTTTTCTTTTCTTATTGCATTCTCTATGCAACTTTGGACTCCTTGGAACCCAAGGAACCCAAGAGGCACGAAATCCTCTTTGGATGTGCCTTCTAGAGGTTTCCATATTTTCCTCTTCTCAAATATTCAATTATTCATTTACTAATTGAATTTTCTTGTTATTTGGGCCCAATAGCCAATAAAGCCCATGACACAATCATCAAGGCTATTGTAAACGAAATCCATTTATTCCAAACAAATTATATCATTATTTGTTCAAATATACTTAACATGAGAAATTACATTTCTCACCAAATGAACCCAAAAATTGGGGTTGTAACAACATCTTTTGCATATAGGTTGTGGTTGAGGCCACAAAACTCGTTTCAAGTTACATGGCATGAATATATGTGAAAGTTAGACCTTTGTGAAAATGTTCTTTGAAATGTTTGAAAGTTTTGTTTAGTTTTATTTTTTTTACCTTTTTGGTAATATTGTTAATTATTATATAATCTACATTTTGAATTTGAGTAATCTCATTTAGCGTGGCGGGTTACCACAAGATACAAAACATTCTATAGGCTATAGGAGCCCCAGAGAATCCAACTGCAAAAATGGTAGGAGCCCTCTGCCACTATAGGGAGGGAGGATGATTTTTTAAGATGGAAAACTAGTTGAGACTCTCCCCCAAGAAAAGATACTAGGTGGTTTATCCATATAAAACTTTGGAGAGATCTCCATGAACAAAGGCATTTTTGATGTCAAGATCATGCAAGGGCCAGGAGAAATGGGTGGAAAAAATATGAACAAATTGATCAAAATCGTGTTTCATGTTTTACGCTATGGAAGAGGTCTCACGGTAATCCTTTTCATATACATGTGCATGTCCTTTTGCCACAAAACTAGATTTTAGCATGTCCACAGTTCCATCTGGTTCAATTTTTATAGAAAACATCCATATGCATCCAACTATTGGTTTGTTTAAAGGAGTCGGCTCAAGACACTATGTATGATTTCCTGAGAGGGTCACCATTTCACCTTCCATATATTTTCATCGTATGGGTAACTTATGGAAATAGATACAATATGAAGTATAGGATTTGAAGATAGATTGGTAATTATGCAGCATAATAAGGTGATAAGAAATCATAAGAATCAAAATTGGGAATGGTATACGAAGTACATGACCACTTTTACTTATGTAAGGCAATGAGCCTATCATCTAAAACATGTTGAATTATATATCCCTAGAGTTAGCAAAAAATACTTAAGGATTGAGTTGAGATTCTTCTTCCTATACTTGTTCCAGAGTATCCATGCGACATGTAGGGTCAAGGTCATGATGATGGGTCCGAATCAGGAGGAATAGGAGACAGAGTATATATAGGATCAAAAATCATGGGAAAAGGAAGAAAATTTACAATTTCTTAATCCTCCCGGGACAAATTAGATGATTAATTAAAGTACAAATCTTCAAAAAGTTGACATTAGAAGACCCAAGAGACCGATGATCAATAGATTATAGGAGAAATAACCTTTTTGGTTTAATGATAATTGAGAAGAACACACTTCTTTGCTTGAGGACTGAGCTTGTTATGACCAACACCAAACTCATGAACAAAAGAAACATACCCAAAAATCACAGAAGGAGCCACATAGAATTGTCTATTAGGAAATAAATATAAAAAAGGGATTTTATCATCCAAAATAGATGACATCATGTGTGATCAAATATGTTAATGTAAGAACAACACCCCACCCCAAATCTTTGGGATTATGCATGTGGTATATAAGCATCCTAGTTGTTTCAATGATGTGTCAATCTACCCTCCAAAAAATGATGTGTCAATCTTTTTTAGTGAAGTTGAATCATTGAGGAATGTGAGAACATGATGATTGGCAAATGATCCCTTTGTTTGACAAAAAATAATAAATGAGAGCATTGTTAGGTCTCGTGGAGGTGGAAAGTAATCAACAACAACAAAATCAAATTCTCCATGAATCCTACAAGAAGATCTCATTGAAAACAATTTATTGGGAATGAGAAGGCACGAGGTATATCTTGTCATAGAGCAAGTCCATTGATGTCTTATTGTCTTATGGTGTGTGTTTCTCCTTGTGTGTACTGATGATCTTCATCGACGTCCTCCAAAACACAGCCGCTCATCACATGCATTTCTACGTAGTTCACATAGATGGACCGGAAGCTCCTCGTCAAGCTTCCTGAGTCAGTGGGAAGGAGCAGCCTCTTGTTTGGTGATATGCTAGTATTGTTGTTGCTCTCCTTCTCTATTTCTCTCTCAGAGTGATGACGGCTACTATTCACATACAAAAGTGTATCTTATGATCTGACCGTCATGCCCCTTTAAATAAGAGACGAAAGGATCCCAAAGATCTTAGGAAATGAAAGGCTGCAACTACATTTAAAGTGGGCCACTTGTGACTGCCAAATAGGCAACTACAATATTCTAGAATCACTTTATAAATTAATTAACCAATTCATCATATTAATAAATTAACTAATATTCTATCAGTCGAAAATAAATCAAGTTGATTGCTTGCGTTAGCTAGTTGACTAATCAGATAAGTCAGCAATTCAAATCTAATTCCTTGTCTTAAACATTTTAATCAATTAACTTAGACTATATTCCACTATTTATTCTAGTTTATTACCTACAAATTTTAGTAATCAATTTGATCTAGAACATTTCTAATCATGTCCACAATTATACTCCTATTCCAGTGCATCCTATGCATGTGACGCTATAGGCTCCAAATTATGTTGGTAGTGATGTTCATAATCAACTTAGGACTTTATAAGCAATGATTGGTATCTAGCAAGACTTCATTGTCACCCAAGTAATTGGAGAAGTTGGAGAACAACTTTCACCTAGTGGATTGACCAATGTTACAATCATTATATAATCCCTTTGTCTCTGATACCCATATTGAATATGAGGCATGGGAATGTTATCCTATTAATGTTCAATCTTTTCTCCTTGGTCTAGAGTAGACAATTTGAGATACACATGAGCTCCATATCATATATTGAATCACATGAGCATGGCCATGTATTTCATAGTCTCACTCATCAAGTGGTCAAGATATCACTCCAATGGTAGGGAAAAATTCCATCTACTTCACTCACAATAATCCTCATGTGTCACAATGCACTTAACACTACTTGTGTAGCAACCCTTTTCAAGGTCACTTTGAGTAGTGTTAAAGCACATTGAACAACATGCAATCATTGTAGTGACTTAAGGTCTAAGGACCACAAACACCATTGTCACATTTTAGATGTGATTATGACCGCCATTATTGGCTTCCATGTATCACACTAAAAGTGGGTCTATCAATTACACTTGCTCATAACAAGTACCTATGTTTTTTATTTGATGTCCAATATCATGACCAATGAGACGTAGTCATCAATCAACACACACATTGATCTTAATGTACTATTGTTTCCCTAATTTCCACAATAATATCTGAACAAGGAATAAGACAAGAATGAATATGCTTAACATACACATCATATAATACTCATGTCCTCAACTTTTGAATTCACATTTTATTGAGTCATACATTCTTAGGAAATCATTGTATTTATTCAATATCCCATATTGAAAAAAACATAATAATTGGAATTTCCTTTACTAATACTCAAATCAATTACAAGATGTGCCAGTACAATCATCATATAATTATCTCCCAGGGAATATCACCAACATGCATCACTAAAATATTTGTTAGCATTACATGTGCAAAGGATATAGACCTTTCATGACAACTTAGTTTCAATATCAAACACGAATCTTTGGACAACCCATAAGATTTCAGAACTATCATTAATTAAATATAACCAAATTGTCCTTTAACATTCACCAATCACATTAGAAAATAATGATATTTGTGTGTTGATGAGACCCTAATAGCCCCATGTACATCATCATGAACAATATGAAAGACAAATTCAACACATATACAACCTAAAGACATGTAAATGGATCTATAGTGATTTCCTAACTGAAAAGCTTCATAACCAAATTCAGATAATTTCAAATATAGAGAGTATAAAATACAATGTTTGTTAAGTGATAAATGACCTAAATGACTATGGATATGTACATAAGATGCCACTATGTAAACCCTTGCAGTCTTGCCTAGATAATAGAGATGAGCTTCCTCATACCCACCACCAATCATCGCTTGCATAGTGAGATCTTGTATAAAATAATGATCATGCTAAAAGTTATTCGATGCTTTAATTGCTCGAGCTAATTTACTAATAGACAATAAATTATAGAAAAAGATGGGACAATAAGGGTTGATGGTAAGGCAATGTATAGAAGAGGTGAAATACTTCCAGTGCCTTGAATGACAAATGAAGAGCCAAATTCACAATGGTGCCTTGGGATGCATTGAATTTATTGGTAGATAAGTTGGAGATGAAGCTATAATTATAATGTAACTTATTGAATATGAGTAAAGAAACCAACAAGACAAACATGTATTAGTAGATTAATATATGCAGGCTGACAATGAGCTCAAAGATTCAATTTTTTTAGTACAAGAGACAACATAGGAAGATGCATGTTGGGATACCTAGAACTAGATAATTTGATTGTACCCCTCATCACTCATCTTGGCCTAATGAGTGTATTGGTCAGAAGTTTCTTCAGCATAATGATGTTTCCAGAAGAATACTTGGGAGGGAATCCATGGATCTTATATCATGTTTCTTTGTAATGGCCTTTCTTACTATAGTGGTTAGGCTCAAATCAGCCCCTTACTCTAGATGAATATGTGCCCCCTTCAAACCATGAATACACCTTCACGTGGATGATGCATTGGTGATGTTTTGGGATACAAGAGTTGACCGATCTACTGCCACTTTTGTCAAAGAATCCTACTCAAGGAAGATGTGTTAGTATGCCTATGCCAGAGATGGAAGCTCTACGCCTGAGAGTATCAGGCTTCTAACTCCTTTCATACTCCTTACAAAGACCATCCCATTACTTGATGATTTCCATCTAATCTTTTGGTTTCTAAAGTTTGATTGTATCAATGGTTATTGGTAAAAGGTTATTCATATCATCTATGTTGCAAGTGACCTCCTCAAAATATCAATGCATACGTCTTTCCTCTTGGTGAAGATTGCACATCTTCATGGATTGTCATACATATGTGATATGTTTTTTGAGTACATAAGTTATGGATGATCCCATACTTTCTCAAACTCTCTAGATGATCAGTTACATCAATGATCTAGGACTCCACTTAGTTATATAAAGTAGAGAGGATGCTAGCATCATGTTTTTCCCATTGGGAGAGAGAATCATTAGTTGGAGGTCCTACATGAGGTGATTTCCCTTGACTCGTCCCTTGAAGAAAATGGTGAATTATTGAGTTCATTTCATGTAGTTTCATTCAATTTAGTTTGGCAGACATGATGCTGAAACTTTGGAGTAGAAGAGGATAGATTTGAGGTTTCTTTTATTCTTATACCAGTTGAAATGATTGTGGCATCACCAAACATGGAATACATGGTTAAACATACATCATGATTATCCTAATTTTTTGTAGGACTAAAGTATGTGTAGCATAATAGTATGTACTTTGGTCAACACAACATGTTGTTGATGGGATGACGTGGCTGGATCTGACTTGCAGTACAACATGTTTGAACAAGGCACGTCATATAGCCTATAGGTTTTGTAAAATCCTAATTGTAGTGGCATGGCGTGTCCCAAGGCAGACAATTCAAATACTCCACCTCCATTTGAGAATGCAGACTCTAAGCCTAGAAATCATCACACTACCAAGGTGAAAGTTTTATCAGGCCTAGCACATCATGTGTAGTGATTGACACATCATGTGTGAGCTCAATTGGAGTAAGTATTGATTGTCGCAGATGAGAAGGAGGCTTAGGTGATAAAAAATAAGGGAAAGAAAGTGAATTCAAAGACAGAGAGAAGACTCTTTTGAGGACTTGGAGGTGCTTCTTCTCCTTTGAAGGGAATGAATCCATCCATGAAGTATGAAGAAGACATTAGAGAGGATTATGCTTGGAGAGTATGAAGTAACATTCCCAAGAGAGAAAATATGATTCTCCTTGAGGCTTGACAATCTCTATGACACACTTTGTTTCCAATATTTTCATTAGTTATGTTTGCTTCTCTGCTTCCATGTAATTGATATGATGAAAGAATATTGTCGTGTGTTTAATTATGAATACTGTTGGACTTGCTGGATGGGGAAATGAGTATTCCTAAGAGAATCTCAAAGCACATACTATGGAGTATGGGGAGTGCTAGGAGTGTACATCCTTGACATCCTGATCCCAAGGTTTTGAGGATGGCTGCAGTCATACCTCGGTAGGAGAATGACTACGGTTGTATCTCAGATATTGTATATGTAATGTGAATGAGGACAACAATGATTGTACCTCAGATGATAGGGTTTTGTATACCCTAGTTACTGGTGTTGTGACCTATACCAAGGGCAGACTAGGTTGTTTTGTAGCTTGACCTTATGTGTCACTATGGCAGACCTGTACTGACTGAGGGAGGATTAAATCTTAGGATTCTGGATCTCCTAGATCTTGTACAGAACTAATTGCGACCAAGAGGTGGTTAGTTGGACTTTGAGTGGTATGACTCAAACTCCCCAAAGCTTAATAAAAGACATAATCCAACCGTGTTGTATATGTTAGGTTTATACGCAATGCTTCACATTGGATGATAACCCTTGGCTGCTCCTTTTACATATAGATGTTGTATAATGCAATATAGAAGGTAGCCATGGTCATGCTAATGTATGTATTCATGCTGATAGATATGCTTATGCTTCTAAACTTGCTTATGATGTTAGCTATGCTTATGCTGCTCGACTTGCTTATGATGTTAGCTATGCTTATATTGTTAGACTGCTTATAATGTTATCCATGCTTATTCCAATAGAAATGTATATGATGATAGCCAAGCTAATGATATATGCACCTTGTTAATCATGTCTGTTGATATGGTTATCTTTTTAATCGGCTTAACCTGCTTAGATGTTTAATCAAATATCTTGTTATAATTAATAACTGTTGTTGGGAGTTTTATCTCTCGATGGGACATGGGTCTCACCTCGTGGTCACCATATCTTTTTATGTGAACGATAGCAACAGTGGGAGACTCGTGTTAGTGATGAGGAGTTGTGGTGATGGACCTCAGTGAAGGTTGTTAGATTCCTAGTGTGTCCTAGATTCTTCCATGTACACTCAAGTCCGAGTAGGAAATATTATATGCGAAGTTTCAATCGAATCAAGCTTTCGGTAGCATTCAGATGCTTATATGTGTGGTATTTGTGGATAATGATCTTCTGTATGTATATGTTGTGGTTGAGGCCACAAAGCAGTTGTAAATTATACTTGGCATAATATAAATATAAGTAGGATGTTGGGCTTTTATGTAAATATTCTCTGGTCATGATTGGAATGTTGAATCTATTTTAATTTACCCTCTTTTCTGGTTATGTGGTTTATTAGTAGTCGATCGTGTTATGAGTTTTAAGTAAATTTGTTAGTGTGACATGTTCTTTTAGTTGGTGAAATTACATTCTTCAAGTTCGTCCATCGAGTTTGGACATGCTCCAATGTCATGCCATGACTTCTCACCCTATTTTTACATTCACGGAGTGTCTCCCTCCAAGCCTCTCTAGTAAATCGGCCATCTATACATCTACCTATATTATATTGCCTTCTCAATGCAACAACTAGAGCCTCATCAAACTCCCTCAACCATACAAAATAGAGCGTCATGTTTGCAGAAGCCATACTGGCAATGGTGTCGCAATATATTACAATTGTGAGGGCCTACAATTGGAACCTTGTAAACTTTGGTAAGTCATACACATTTATACAAATTAAGTAGGAATTCATTCAACGCCTGCTCCCTTAAACTGAACTAACTAGAAAGGTAGTTGGTTAAACCTGGGGTAGGATACTATTGGACCAAATGAAAACCAAACCCTACTATGGCTAGCTCTAACTCCATGTTGGTTCAGAGCCATGTCAAACAACATTACAAGTCTGTAAATTATAATGAAATAGAAATTTCTATGCAATCTGTCATAGGTCCATGAATAGGAATTGCTATGCAATTTGAAAAAATACATGGGGTACAAGTCCATCTGTGAGGGTTAGTCTTAACTAAGTTTAACATACATAAATTTAATATAGATCGCAACAAATCACACCAATGGCGGTTCACATCCATGAGGGTAAAATTAGAAAATTCCAATCCAGAAACAAAACAAAACCATAATTAATGATGAGCCTGGTGAGTAGAGTATCTATGCATTCTCTGCACAATTTTTAGACCCTACATAATTTCAGACCTTGTACATTTTTAGACCCGACACAATTTCCAAACACTACAAATTTTTAGCAGAGTATCTATGCACTCTCTACACATGATATCAGACATCTTCAAAGCGATGACATAAAATTGACAACAAAGAACAAAGAAAGGGAGGAAGCATATTAAATTAGAGCTAATGCCATCCAAATCGGTTTTAATATTTGACCACATAGAGGTGCAAGTATGTTTTTGGGTTTCTTGAATTGTCTAGTTGATTTCCTTATTCAAAGTATTTCCAACTTCTGTATTGATTGACTAATTGACAATAACTAATGAAATTATGTGCCACCCAACACAATGAATTAAGCTGGTTAAACTTGATATTCAATCAAAATTTATCCATTTAATGTGGATGGACCTGTAAATAATTCTGGACGTATGGATCTGTAACTAATTCTACATAAGTAATGGTCTCAAATCATTTAATTGAAACAATCACAACACAAAGATAGATAATTTAGGATGCCTGCACTGAAGGGGCACAAAGAAGAAGGTTTGGGAAATGGATGCTAAATGGATCTCATAGTGTTTTGATTAACCATGATATTTCTTTCCCATCAATTGATGTAATAATGAATTAGGCATAACAAATAAAACTATACAATCTCAACACCAATAAAGTCCCAAACATTTTTTAGAGAAGGAACATGAAAAAGAATATGCAAATTATTAGCAATATTGGTAGAGAATGAGGCAATAACTTGCCTACTAATGTTGATCATGTTCCTTAATTACTAATTTTTGTTGCATGTATAATAATAACTACTTCCTTGAGAAAATATATATGATCATTCAACTGCATAGGTGCAAGTATGTTTCTAGGTTTCCTATAATTGTATAAAGATTATAGTGACAATTCTAGTGGTTGGTATCATGTTGAACATTATTTTTTATGGACCAAACATGTAACTTATGCAATATTTACTTTTTGTAGTAGAACAATACCTCTTTTGATGTCATGACACGAATAAGATGAAACCTTAACATAATATGTGTATAAAATACAAAACCATTCATTATCTTAAAATGAAAAATGTCTGTCATGACATGAATAAGATGAATCTTTAACATAATTTCTCTAGATTGGGATCACTCATTAGGAAATCATTTGATTCTATCTATTGAGCATTGTTAGTAAGATTGTCCTCATCAAAGTCAATTTTGCTATCATGAACCGTTTGATGATGCTCATATTCTGAAACTTTATATACACTAGGGTTGAATGACTCAACTTGAATCATGAGGTTCACATGTCCCTCAACTCCCTTATTAGTGAATTGATCAAAAGTAGGCCCTTCCCACTAAGTCATATGTTTCAAGTGAACTTTGTGTTAATGTACATTGAGGTCTTCAACCAAACCTAAATCCAACAAGACCATAGGCACTTACCTATTTGACAAACATGAATGGATAATTTGTGTGCATATAAGATAGGGTGATTGAGTACTTAGTCTGACTTATGACAAGTGTATAATGAATATATGATTTTAGTTGTTCACATTGTTAATAATTGACATATGTATTGGTATAAAACAATGACTATAGTCTAAAACATCTGTAGAAAGTGACCTTCATTGTGTAAATTATGAGGTAGTAATGTACAAATGTATTATCATGTTAGATAATGTTTGTGTTCCCAAAAAGAATAAAATTAGCTACATTTTTTAATTATATAGGCAACAACTGGAAAAATCTTCATTTACTTTGTAAAATGATAATAGCAATAAACATAGGATCAAGTCTTAGCATGTGTGGGAGTGGGTTTGAGCTCTTACAAGAAAATTGGAATTGGTTTGATTATTAAACAAGTTTTCAGACCATTCATTTAGACCATGGCCAACATGTAATCAATTATGAAATCAACCCTTATCTAATATGACACATGGGTAATCTGACCATATAATAAATTGAATAGGAAACAATGGTCATATATGCACTAGACCTAATCTAGTCAATATGGAAAGAACAAATATCATAATAGTAGTGATGAGCCCTAGTGGGGTACATCCTCAAATACATAAACTTGAAACCATGCATTGTTCTGAAGAAACCATACAATTAGGGACCAAATCTAATGTGGTCATGACCAATTGAACTGACAGTTGGATTTGCCCTACCTATAAGGAGGGAATAACTACATAAGCTGATTTGAGAAGCCCCGATTAGGTGAGGGAATAACCACATGCCCTAATTTGGCTTAGTCCTAATCTAAATCAACCCTAATGTAAAAGGACTCGTGTACAATCCGACCACATAATAAAATATGGACAAGACACAATGGCCACCGGTGCATTAAACCTGATGTGTTCAATATGGAAAGCACACATATTATAATATTAATGATGAGTTGTAATGGGGTACAACCTAAAATGGAGGAGGATAATTTGTCAATTATCTAATTCCTTTGTCAAAATTGGATCATACATTGCATTTGATGTCCTCATGATCATTCTTAGAATGGAAATCGTGCTTTGAATGGAGTTGTTGAGAGAAAATATAGGCATGTGGTTGACATGAGATTACCAATGATTTTTTAAACTTGTGGTCGAAATAAGATTGCTAGTGATGTTTAGATCTCATGTTCAATGAAAAATGACATATGTATAATCTGATCATATACAAAAAAGTTATCACATCTACCCACATCACACCCTCAAAAAATCTTTCTAGTTTTATAAAATAATGCTAATTTTATAAGTCTAATTCATTGGAAGTGTTCATTGATGCCAAATTAAAAGCATGACAAGAATTGAGATGACCCACATTTGGGACGAAAAGCAACAATCGATCATCACAATGGTGTACATTGATAAAAGGAAAAACACACTTATCAATAATTCAGAAATCCACACAACTAGCTATACTAACACCAAATCCGTGTGTAAACAACAAAGAATACATTATTCACATCATCATGTTCATATTGAAATACAAATCATATGATTGTGTAATAGGCAAGAATCATTTTAACTACAAACAGACTACAAACCAAAGGAAAAGTTAATCGGGGTAAAATAGAAGGAGAACATGATGTCACAAAGAGTAAATGGTTGAACATGAGTGTGAGTAGGACTCAAAAACCAACATCGAATCAACAAACAACATCCACCACAAATGATCCACATAGATAAAGAAACAAAAAACGAAACATGGAAGACATGTAAGAAGAATGAAGGAATACATGGATTTAAATTGAGGAAATGCAATAAATAGAGGGTTGTGTACCTCTTCAAAAAGTTGCAAAGGGTGTCCCAAATTGGTTCACTGTCTACTTCCGCTGCTTAAGAGAAGATACGATGGAAGATGGGTAGCTGGAGCGCGACGAACTCAATGAAAAAATCAACCAATTCAAAGGCCCTAGAGAACACCTCGCCCAAGCTAGGGTTTTGTCAGGTTGCATTCATAGACAAGGCAGGATGATTGGTCAAATCAGAGACAAAATCAAGAAGATAAGAAGGGGCCTAACCGAACTTTTTGCCTCCTACAAGCAGTTGTTATCCTCATAATGGCAGGACAAATTGATTCCATCATGCATGCAGCAGTGCTGGAGTTAGTGTAACCTTTAAATCCTAGCACGATGCTTTCTTCCTCACCATCGATGGGAAAGGGAACAATGGAGTAGGTTTCTGATACATGCCTAGACCAGATGGCATCGGGTCCCACTCCAACGGCTGCCTACTCTACACCGCTCGGGACCTCCTACTCCACCACACATGCCATCTCGAGCATCGCGCTACCAGATTCCAATCGCTAGGCTAAAGTAGCCAGTCACCTTTAATTTGATTTCGTAGGCCACAAGCCACAGTTATCCCCACTGCTAGGTGTAACCCATATAGAGGGCACCCTGTCTATATATTTCAATTTCCCTAATGAAAATGATATGATTTTGATTGCCACTCAGTGATCTGAGACCTTCCTTGCTCTGGCATGTAACATCCCTAACTTGGTTATGCTTTAACCCTAGGTGTTTTGTTTAAGAAAGATAATTATATGCTTGATATTATCTTTTGAAAAGTAATTAAGGCTCAAGAGGAACTTACATTTCAATTTTAGTCCTTTTTGAATATTATTGAAATGATGCTTTGCTTGTGTTGGACTAAAGTGCAAATTACCCAAGTTGAGGGGTTAAATTGCAAATGTTACATGATAAGATGTTCCTAATGTGTTGAAGCATAATGATAATGAATATGATGTAGAGGTATGACTTGTGGTAGCCTGAGTACCAAGAAAGAGCTGATAAAGCAATGTTTGTGCAATAAAACCTAGTTTTGGTGTAATCTGCAAATTACCCAAAACCCAAGGTTCAATATGCAAATTACCACTTCAAAATAGTCCCTAATGTTTCTTGGTGTCATTTAAAGCAAAGAAAATGAGAGGTGCATCTCATTTGTACCTCTTTGAAGGAGAGAGAACCTTGATATTAAAATAATCAAGATTTAAGCATAATTGAAACTTTAATTCAATTTAATGCAAAAATAATTATATTAAATGGATTGCTCTCCAACCAAAATTTTAGAGGTTGAAATACACATATATGGACGTCCTTGTTCCTTGAAAAGGCAGTGGAAATATCTACGTGAGTGGAGAACCCACTCACATTAAGAAAATAAAAAGAAATATCCACTAACTTATGGATATTATTATTATAAGGGTTAAGGTGCTTAATTTACTTTCCTTTAATTCATGGATAATTGAGAGGGATAAGAGGAAAATGATATAGCCTCGTAACCAAGGAAGAGGAGGGGGAAAGTGGCAAGGAAATGGAGGAGTTATATTCTACTTTCTCTCTCTTAAACGAAATTTTAATAAAATGTATATATGCTCCTTTATCCATGAGTTGAAAGGGTAATTTCGAATCCACTTTCACTTCTTGCTTGAAAAATGACCGAGGGAGCTAGGGAGAAATAGGAGGAAGACCCCCAACCTTCTGGTAAGCTTCTTTACCTTCTTTCACCTTGATTTCATGGTGGAAATCACAAATCAATGCTTGATTTCTTCTTTTCTTCACTCAATCTTCAACTCTAGCCAATCCTCTTCACTCAAAAGCTTGAGGAACGAACCTTGTGGTTTGAGAAAGCTTATTCTGCCATTTTTGACATGAATCTCCAAGCTTTGAAGCTCATTTGAAAGGGGGTTATATAACTTTAACCCTTATTCATTGTTATTGAATTCAATTCTTCAATTCAATATGTTCAATTGTTCTTCTTGAAATTTCTTGATTAATTGATGAAACTATCATGGAAACGGTAGTATAATTTGAGGGGTTGAATCTTTATGATGATGAAATCATCTTAAGAACATATCTCAACATAATTTAGTTGCAAACGGTTTCATGAATCTGGGTCCAATCGGTTTCACCAAACCGTTTGGTGACCAAACAGTTTGCAAACCGTTTGGATGTTTGGGTTCCAAACCATTTGGAGTGGTTGACCGAATGGAGGGGGTTGACTGTTTGAGGAGGGTTTCTGATGTGTTGAATAATGATCTAATAGATTTAATTGATTGGCTTCTAAAGGTTCCATGATTGGATAAACTACCAATTGCAAACCCTAATCGGATTGAAGCACTTAAACCTTAATTGATTTGATTCAATTTCATGTTGGTTGATTAAACGGTTTCATCAAACCATTTGGTACTCAAACGGTTTTCAAACCATTTGAGGATCAAGGGTTGACCATTTGAGAAAGGTTGACCATTTGTAGGAAATGGTTTCAAAACCGTTTGATAGGGTTGACCGTTTGGTAAAGGTTGATCGTTTGAGATAAAACAGTTTCAAACTGTTTGAGAAGGGAAAGGTCTTCAAGACCGTTTGAAAGGAAATGGTTTCAAAACCGTTTAAGGGGATAAGGTACAAGACCATTTGAAGGTCTGAACCCAAGACCGTTTGAAGGTCTAACCCCCAGACCGTTTGAGGGTGTGACCTCAAGACCGTTTGAAGGTCATGATCAAAACCAAATGGAGGTATAAAGTGATCAAATCGTTTGGAGATTTAAGGTGATGATTGATGCATTGATCCAATGGTTGATAATAATGATTATCAAGGATATGTACAAAGGTTGAAACCCTAAAGTACCTATATGATCAATACCTTTAAAATGATTAACCCTAAAAGTTTATGAAAGCAATCATTCACTATGTCAACCATAGTTCTTTGTACTTGATGGAAAGGTTGATGTAACCTAATCAAGTTGAGAGGATGATAGAAAGGAATTCATACATGAGTATTAATCACGTGGTGATTAGGGTATGATCCTTAGTGAAGAAATCATAAAAACCCTAATCGAGAAGGTTAATGAACCCTAACCCTAATTCAGGGCAATTCTGAGTGAAACCCTAATCTAGGGTAATAGTGAAACCCTAATTGAGGGCGATGACATGAGTAGTCCTAAGTTAGGGTTATGAAATGTAAAACCCTAATTTAGATGAATAGTAAACCCTAACTATGAGTAATTAAATATGAAATCCTAATTGGGATGAATAATAAACCCTAATTGTGGGATTTTGAATGTGAACCCTAATCTAGGGTGATATTATGTGGAACCCTAATTTAGGGTGATGTTATGTAAAACCCTGGTATATTAATGTGACGTGGAACTCAAATCCAGGGTGATGCTATGTAATGCTATATGAAACCCTAATCTTGGGCAATATGGTGATAAACCATAACCCTGATCTAGGTAATGGGATGAACATCCCCAATTGACCTGAAATGGGAAACCCTAACCCTAGTGAGGGAATAGTGGTGTTACCCTTGAATAGTGATACTATATTTGTTTTGCATGGTGTTGATATCAAATTGATGTAACTGTTATCATCTGTACTAACCATGCAAGTATCATGAGATGATGAACATAGCCAGGTATGAGCTATGATGTTTTATTTTTTAAAATTGTTATTGGGCCTTATGTGCCATAATATGCCTTGTTTCCTAGTAAGAGGTAATAAGAGAATTAAAGGGCCTTAAGTGCCATGAGAGATGCTATTGTAACAAGTATCATGTTTTCCTTGGTCAGATGACCTGAAGGTGATAGTTATATGAAAAAGTGGTAACAATGCTCAGTGATGAGTTAAGGGTTTGAATACCCAGAACCATATGATTATGGCATTGATTTTGTGAAGGTATGAGTATTCCCAGTATTGAAATGAGGGACTGAGATCCCAATGTCTTATAAAGACTGAGAAGTAACTGATGAAAACAGTACATGTTTCTTTGTAGCATTTATTCTAATAAGTTATGTTTGAAAACTTGACTGGTGCTAAAAGAATATGATAATGCACTTAATTAATCAAGTGAAATATTTTCATGTAGTGCTCTGACCATAGATCCATCATCGTCAGTAGCTGGTGATGGTGAAACATGTTTTCCTACGAGATCTCCTGGAGTTCGCATATTTTTGAATATGTGGGGGTCGATGGGTGAAAATATATGTACGTCTTAATGGGAGAATTAATGGAAGGTAAACATTAAACCTCTCAATCCTTCATTATATGTGTCGGGATGGATGTATCACAAATCTCCCGACGATGTTAATGTCGGATCGATGGAGGTAAACATGAAATCTCTCGATTGTGAAGAGAGTACAACCGTCACTGTAACTCTATAGCGAAGATGTCACTATACCCTGGCAAGCTATGTAGCAGAGACACCAGATGTCCTGCATGTGATCTCGCACGGACCGAGATGGTAACGATTTCGACTTCGCAATGGTCGGTTGGAGTATGAGCGGTATATCTCATCTCCTCAGAGCTTAAGCATGTTTGTAAAATCTAATCAGTCGTGTAGCGTATTTTCATAAGATTGAAATACGAGAACCACTGGTTGATGTTATCTTGCTTAGCATGTCCTTGATACATACATGTTATTTATGTTCTTTATTTCCGTATTGAATAAGAGACATGCTACCTTATCAAGTTATAGCTGAAATACATGAATAGGAATGTTTCTCTAATATGCATACGTACTGATTTATCTGCTATTGAAATATATGATTCCACTGTTCAATTTATTTCTATTAAACTACAATAATATTGTTTTCGGCGAAGAGTTGTATCTCTCGCTGGGACAATTTTATAAGTTGTATCACCCCCCGTGGGATCCAACCTTTTAGGTAGACACAGACAAAGAGGCAGAAACTCTATAGCAGGGGAAGAACAATAGTAGCAGCAACAACAGGGACATCAATGATATCCCAGGTGGGGATACTGGCTGTCAAGCTTTATATATAAAGTCCTATGTGTCGTCTCTGTACTCTTAGGTCCTAGGAGTCAGTAGATAGTGTTTTTATATCAATATGAGATTTTGGTTTGAATGCCTCGAGGATTTTGTTATTTGTGTTTTTTAGCAAAGCAATGATGTATATATATTCCTCGAGAAGAGATAGTACAATGAATGTACTTTGTGAACCAGTATGTGAATATAATATTGTGGTTCTTGTTTAAAGAGTTTTCCTGATAATGGATCTCTTTGTAAATTGTTTTAATTTTTAGTGATTTTTAGTAATCTGCTGCTAACGAACGATTTCGCTTAAGTAAATTATGTTTTATTCGAACGGTGTATCACAATTAGTGGTATTAGAGCTCTAGGTTCGCTGAGTCTACAGAGACATAGGATTAAGGTTGTTGAGTCTGTTCTAGTGTCTTCTAGTTTATTTGATAGTGTCTTCTGCTCATATAGGAGGAGAAGAACTTGAAGATGTCTGGATCACATGATGAACATGTTGCTGAGAGCAGCGTTGCTGCACTAGGAGGAGGTGCAAGGGATCAAGCTAGGGAGGAACTCGTACCTGAGATTCCTCAACTTAATCAAGTTGCATTAGAAAATCCAGCTTTCCATGCTCTGTTCGGGCAGTTTATGGCGACTATGACGCATATGGCGGATAGGATGCCACCACCTGCACTGAGGGCACCAGCCCACAATGAAGGATAAGGAGATGGCAAGACATTTGAACGGATTCGCCGAGTGGGAGCCACAGACTATGCTGGTACAACTGACCCAGTTGATGCAGATTTGTGGTTGACGGAGCTGGAGAAAGCTTTTAGAATCCTCAACATCCCTGAAGCTGAGATGGTCAGACATGTTGTATACCTCCTAAAGGGGAGTGCTGGCCATTGGTGGACCAAAGAGGAAGGCAAAAGACCAGGTGTTGAAGTCGGATGGGATGAATTCTGACGTGAATTTGTTGCTAGATACTTTCCCAAGACATATCTATATGAGAAGATCTCTCAATTTGAGAGGTTGAGGCAAGGATAGATTAACATTAGCGAGTATGAAGCTAGGTTCATGGAGCTTTTGTAGTTTTGTCTGCATATGGTAGCTAATGATGAAGAAAGAATTTGGCGTTTCGAAAAAGGGTTGAACGTTGAATTGACCACTCTTGTGTCTGCTCTAGAGAATAGGGAGAGGTTTGCTACTTTTGTGGAGTCTGTGAGACGGATAGAGAGGTCTGTAATCGAGAAGCGGCAGACCACTGGTAAGAAAGAGTACACACAGTTTCAAGGACAAAGGTCTGAAAGATTTAAGAAGCTGAGGTTCTCTGCACCACCACCACCAAGGTTTAATACCCCGACGCAGTGGACGTCAAGTAGGGGTAGGGGTCATAGTTTTCCTCCAAGTAGATCCCCTAGTACAGCATCAGCATCAGTGACAGGACCACCCAGGCAGAGTTTGGGAAGCTACAACTGCTTCCAGTGTGGGAGGTTAGGATACTTGATGAGAGATTGTCCTGAGAAAGTCAGAACTGTAACTCAACCCCAGAGGCAGAGTCAGCAAGGCTCACAGAGGAGATGGTTTTCTAGTGGCACTAGAGGACGTGGACAAGCGTCACAAGGTGGATTGTCATCACCCAACAATCGAGCACAGGGTCAACAACAAGCAACAACTAGATTCTATGCTATGAATCAGCCCAAAGTAGTAGTCAACCCTCGGGTTGTGACAGGTCAGATGGAACTATTTTATTCTGATATGTCTTCGTCCTGCTTCATATCTATGCTAATTGATCTGGGTGCTATGCATTCCTTTATCACTCAAGAAGTGATTCATGACTACAACATGATTGTCAGTCATAGAGCAGATAGTTTGATGCTAGAAACCCCTTTGATGGGATCTACAATGTTGCGAGAGGTGTGTTCTCCCTACAATCTTTCCTTTTCTGATCATCGCATTCTGATGGATCTTATACCACTTGAAATGCATGGGTTTGATATAATCCTAGGGATGGACACCTTAGAGAAGTATAAGGTTGTCTTGGATTGTGGTTCCAAGCAGGTTGTGTTCACAGACAACGGTGACACATGGATCTTTCAGGGAGACAGAAAGATTCTTCCAACTTGTCTTGTGTCAGCTACGGTAGCTGAAAAGTTGATGAGACAGGGATGCTTTGCATTCTTGGCACATGTGGTAGATACCACAATGGAGAGCCCTCATCCTTCTGAAGTTCTGGTAGTCAGGGAATTTGAAGATGTATTCCCTGAAGAAATTCCAGGTGTTCCTCCGTCCGGAGAGATTGACTTTGAGATTAACTTAATACTGGGCACACAACCAATAGCACAAACACCGTATAGGATGGCACCTGCTGAGATGGCAGAACTCAAGAAACAACTGCAAGAATTGCTTGAGAAGGGTTTTATCTGACCAAGTACTTCACCATGGGGTGCTCCGGTCCTCTTTGTTAAGAAGAAGGATGGGTCTATGCGATTATGCATCGACTATAGACAGTTGAACAAAGTAACCATAAAGAACAAGTATCCCCTGTCAAGGATTGATGACTTGTTTGATCAGTTGCGTGGTGCAACTATCTTTTCTAAAATAGATATGAGGTCGGGATACCATCAGTTGCATATTAAGGAGAGTGACATACCTAAGTCTGCCTTTAGGACAAGGTATGGTCACTATGATTTTATAGTTATGTCGTTTGGACTAGCTAATGCACCAGTTGCATTCATGGAACTCATGAATAGGATCTTTCAACCTTTTCTTGATCAGTTCATAGTAGTCTTCATAGATGACATTTTGATCTACAGTAGAGATGCTCAACAGCATGAGCAGCACCACCGTCAGGCTTTGACTTTGCTAAGAAAGCATAAGCTATATGCCAAGTTTAGCAAATGTGAGTTCTGGCTACCAAAAGTTTCTTTTCTAGGACACGTAACATCTGCTTCAGGTATTCGTGTTGATCCTAAGAAGGTAGAATCTATCATGCAATGAGAATAGCCTAAGACATCAACAGAGATACGCAGTTTCCTAGGACTGGCAGGCTATTATAGGAGGTTCATTAAGAACTTCAGTTCTATAGCCTTACCCCTAACTAAGTTAATAAGGAAGGAGATTCCTTTTGCCTGGAATAACAAGTGTCGACATTCTTTCCAGCTGCTAAAAGAAAGGTTAACAAGTGCACCTGTGTTGGTGTTACCTGAGCAGGGAAAGGGATACATAGTTTTCTGTGATGCATCCAAGAACAGTCTAGGATGTGTGTTGATGCAGGATAAATAAGTGATTTCTTTTGCTTCTCGACAACTTAAGAAACACGAGGAGAATTATCTGACACATGATCTAGAGCTAGCTGTTGTGGTCCATGCTTTGAAGATCTGGAGACATTATCTCTATGGAGAGACATTCCAAATTTTCACAGACCATAAGAACCTAACGTATATCTTTTCACAGCATGAGCTGAACATGAGGCAACGCCGTTGGATGGAATTAATCAAGGACTACAAATGTACAATTGATTATCATCCAGGGAAGGCTAATGTGGTAGCTGATGCATTAAGTAGAAAATCATCACCACCAGCCCTCAATAAAACAGTTAAATTCCTTAGTGTGCTCTAAGAGAGATATGCTTATCTCCTTGAGGCAAAACAACGTACAGTTTAAGGTATCATTGTTAGCCGGGCTGTTAGCTGAAATGCAAGTGAAACCTACTCTGAGACAGCAGATTAAAAAAGCACAACAGGCTGATATTGTGATTCAGTAGATCAGGTCAGAGTACGGTAATGAGAAATAGGATGGCTTCCATGATTCAGATGATCAGGTAGTCTATTACCATGGTAGGATGGTAGTATCTGATGCTGGTAACTTAAGAAAGTTAGTTCTGGAAGAAGCTCATTCTTCAATGTATGCTATGCATCCAGGGAGCACCAAGATGTATCATAACTTAAAAGATATGTATTGGTGTCCTGGTTTGAAGAAATATGTAGCTGAGTTTGTTATGCGGTGTCCGGTGTGTCAGCATGTTAAAGCTGAACATCAGAAGCCCGTAGGAACAATGCAACCTCTGCCTATACCGCAGTGGAAATGGGATCACGTAACCATGGAATTTGTGGTTGGTTTGCCAAGAACAACCAAAAGTCATGATTCCATATGGGTGATAGTTGATAGGTTGACAAAGACAGCACATTTCTTACCTGTCAAAACAACCTACATTGCTGAGAAGCTTGCACAGATCTATATAGATGAAATAGTGCGGTTGCACGGGGTTCCAGCTACAATTGTTTCTAATAGAGGTCCCCAGTTCACGAGTCATTTTTGGGAGCGACTCCATAAAGCTTTGGGTACGCAATTAAGATTTAGTACAACCTTTCACCCACAGACAGACGGACAATCTGAAAGGACCATACAAACCTTGGAGGACTTGCTTAGAGCATGTGTCCTTTAATTTGTAGGAAGTTAGGATCTACACCTGAGCTTGATAGAATTTGCTTACAATAATAGCTATCAGCACAGTATTGATATGGCACCGTATGAGGCATTGTATGGTAGACGTTGTAGATCTCCTTTATGTTGGTATGAAATAGGAGAATATCAACTTTTTGGTCCTGAGCTAGTACAACAAAGAACTGAGAAGATTAAAGTAATACAACAACAGTTGAAAGCTGCACAAGATAAACAGAAATCTTATGCTGATAAGCATCGTAGACCCTTAGAATTCCAAGTTGGAGACAGAGTATACCTCAAGGTCTCACCTTGGAAAGGTATCCTTAGATTTGGAAAGAAGGGGGAGTTAGCTCCTAGATTTATGGGGCCTTATCCGATCATTGAAAGGATGGGAAAGGTAGCCTATAAGCTGGAGTTACCATCCGAGTTGCATAGATTGCACCCAGTGTTTCATATCTCTATGCTGAGAAAGTGTCATCCTGACACAGAGATAGTTCTGCAACCTGCGGAGGTAGAACTAAATGATGATATATCTTATGTTGAAGGACCTGTGTTGGTTCTTGACAAAAGAATTAAAAAGTTGAAAAAGAAAGACATATGTCTTATAAAAGTTCTCTGGCATCACAGTGACATTGAAGAAGCTACGTGGGAACTAGAGGAAGAAATGAGAAGGAAGTACCCTACTCTTTTCTCTTAACGATTTCGGGGATGAAATCCTTGTAAGGGGTGGATAACTTGTAACATCCCTGACCTGGGTTATGCTTTAACCCTAGGTGTTTTGTTTAAGAAAGATAATTATATGCTTGATATTATCTTTTGAAAAGTAATTAAGGCTCAAGACGAACTTACATTTCAATTTTATTCCTTTTTGAATAATGTTGAAATGATGTTTTGCTTGTGTTGGACTAAAGTGAAAATTACCCAAGTTAAGGGGTTAAATTGCAAATGTTACATTATAAGATGTTCCTCATGTGTTGAATCATCATGATAATGAAGATGATGCAGAGGTATGACTTGTGGTAGCCTGAGTACCAAGAAAGAGCTGATAAAACAATGTTTGTGCATTAAAACCTAGTTTTGGTGTAATGTGCAATTTACCCAAAACCCAAGGTTCAATATGCAAATTACCACTTCAAAATAGTCCCTAATGTTTCTTGGTATCATGTAAAGCAAAGAAAATGAGAGGGTCATCTCATTTGTACCTCTTTGAAGGAGAGAGAATCTTGATATTAAAATAATCAAGATTTAAGCATAATTGAAACTTTAATTCAATTTAATGCAAAAATAATTATATTAAATGGATTGCTCTCCAACCAAAATTGTAGAGTTTGAAATCCACATATATGTACGTCCTTGTGCCTTGCAAAGGCAATGGAAATATCTACGTGAGTGGAGAATCCACTCACATTAAGAAAATAAAAAGAAATATCCACTAATTTATGGATATTATTATTATAAAGGTTAAGGTGCATAATTTAC
This sequence comes from Alisma plantago-aquatica, assembly GCA_963693085.1. Taxonomy (NCBI): domain Eukaryota; kingdom Viridiplantae; phylum Streptophyta; class Magnoliopsida; order Alismatales; family Alismataceae; genus Alisma; species Alisma plantago-aquatica. The sequence goes on from OY856414.1 coordinate 330,597,538, forward strand.
TTTCCTTTAATTCATGGATAATTGAGAGGGATAAGAGGAAAAGGAGATATACTCGTAACCAAGTAAGAGGAGGGGGAAAGTGGCTAGGAAATGGAGGAGTTATCTTCTACTTTCTCTCTCTTAAATGAAATTTTAATAAAATGTATATATGCTCCTTTATCCATGAGTTGAAAGGGTAATTTCGAATCCACTTTCACTTCTTTACTTGCAAAACGACCAAGGGATCTAGGGAGAAATAGTAGGACGACCCCCAACCTGTTGGTAAGATTCTTTACCTTCTTTCACCTTGATTTCATGGTGGAAATCACAAATCAATGCTTGATTTCTTCTTTTCTTAACTCAATCTTCAACTCTAGCCAATCCTTTTCACTCAAAAGCTTGAGGAATGAACCTTGTGTTTTGAGAAATCTTCTTCCACCATTTTTGACGTGAATCTCCAAGATTTGAAGCTCATTTGAAGGCGGGTTATATAACTTGAACCCTTATTAATTGTTATTGAATTCAATTCTTCAATTCAATATGTTCAATTGTTCTTCTTGAAATTTATTGATTAATTGATGAAACTACCATGGAAATGGCAGCAGAATTCGAGGGGTTGAAGCTTGATTATGATGACATCATCTTAAGCACATGTCTCAACATAATTTAGTTGCAAACGGTTTCATGAATCTTGGTCCAATCGGTTTCACATTGCAAACCGTTTGGAGGTTTGGGTTCCAAACCGTTTGGAGTGGTTGACCGAATGGAGGGTGTTGATCGTTTGAGGAGGGTTGTTGATGTGTTGAATAATGATCTAATAGATTTAATTGATTGGCTTCTAAAGGTTCCATGATTGGATAAACTACCAATTGCAAACCCTAATCGGATTGAAGCACTTAAACCTTAATTGATTTGAATCGATTTCATGTTGGTTGAGTAAATGGTTTCATCAAACCATTTGGTGCTCAAACGGTCTTCAAACTGTTTGAGGATCAAGGGTTGACTGTTTGAGAAAGGTTGACCATTTGTAGGAAATGGTTTCAAAACCGTTTGATAGGGTTGACCGTTTGGTAAAGGTTGATCGTTTGAGATAAAACGGTTTCAAACCGTTTGAGAAGGGAAAGGTCTTCAAGACCGTTTGAAAGGAAACAGTTTCAAAACCGTTTAAGGGGCTAAAGGACAAGACCGTTTGAAGGTCTGAACCCAAGACCATTTGAAGGTCTAACCCCAAGACCGTTTGAGGGTGTGACCTCAAGACCATTTGAAGGTCATGATCAAAACCGAATGGAGGTCTAAAGTGATCAAATCGTTTGGAGATTTAAGGTGATGATTGATTCATTGATCCAATGGTTGATAATAATGATTATCAAGGATAGGTACAAAGGTTGAAACCCTAAAGTACCTCGATGATTAGTACCTTTAAAATGATTAACCCTAAAATTTTATGAAAGCAATCATTCACTATGTCAACCATAGTTCTTTGTACTTGATGGAAAGGTTGATGTAACCTAATCAAGTTGAGAGGATGATAGAAAGGAATTCATACATGAGTATTAATCATGTGGTGATTAGGGTATGATCCTTAGTGAAGAAATCATAAAAACCCTAATCGAGAAGGTTAATGAACCCTAACCCTAATTCAGGGCAATTCTGAGTGAAACCCTAATCTAGGGTAATAGTGAAACCCTAATTGAGGGCGATGACATGAGTAATCCTAAGTTAGGGTTATGAAATGTAAAACCCTAATTTATATGAATAGTAAACCCTAACTATGAGTAATTAAATATGAAACCCTAATTGGGATGAATAATAAACCCTAATTGTGGGATTTTGAATGTGAACCCTAATCTAGGGTGATATTATGTGGAACCCTAATTTAGGGTGATGTTATGTAAAACCTTGGTATATTAATGTGATGTGGAACTCAAATCTAGGGTGATGCTATGTAATGCTATATGAAACCCTAATCTTGGGCAATATGGTGATAAACCATAACCCTGATCTGGGTAATGGGATGAACATCCCCAATTGACCTAAAATTGGAAACCCTAACCCTAATGAGGGAATAGTGGTGTTACCCTTGAATAGTGATACTATATTTGTTTTGAATGGTGCTGATATGAAATTGATGTAACTGTTATCATCTGTACTAACCATGCAGGTATCATGAGATGATGAACATAGCCAGGTATGAGCTCTGATGTTTTATTTATTAAAATTGTTATTGGGCCTTATGTGCCATAATATGCCTTGTTGCCTAGTAAGAGGTAATAAGAGAATTAAAGGGCCTTAAGTGCCATGAGAGATGCTTGTGTAACAAGTATCATGTTTTCCTTGGTCAGATGACCTGAAGGTGATAGTTACCTGAAAAAGTGGTAATAATGCTCAGTGATGAGTTAAGGGTTTGAATACCCAGAACCATATGATTATGGCATTGGGTTTGTAAAGGTATGAGTATTCCCAGTATTGAAATGAGGGACTGAGATCCCAATGTCTTATAAAGACTGAGAAGTAACTGATGAAAACAGTACATGTTTCTTTGTAGCATTTATTCTAATAAGTTATGTTTGAAAACTTGACTGATGCTAAAAGAATATGATAATGTACTTAATTAATCAAGTGAAATCTTTTCATGTAGTGCTCTGACCATAGATTGATCATCGTCAGTAGCTGGTGATGGTGAAATAGGTTTTCCTATGGGATCTCATGGAGTTCGCATATTTTTGAATATGTGGGGGTCGATGGGCAAAAATATTCATACGTCCTAATGGGGGAATTGATGGAAGGTAAACATTAAACCTCTCAATCCTTCATTATATGTGTCGGGATGGATGTATCACGAATCTCCCGATGATGTTAATGTCGGATCGATGGAGGTAAACATGAAATCTCTCAATTGCGAAGAGAGTACATCCACCACTGTAACTCTATAGCGAAGATGCCACTATACCCTGGCAAGCTATGTAGCAGAGACACCAGATGTCCTGCATGTGATCTCGCACTGATCGAGATGTGGAAGGTCATGGAAGCCGACTCTTCCATTGACTTTGTATGGTACCAATTTCAACTTCGCAATGGTCGGTTGGAGTATGAGCGGTATATCTCATCTCCTCAGAGCTTAAGCATGTTTGTAAAATGTAATCAGCCGTGTAGCATATTTGCATAAGATTGAAATACGAGAACCACTGGTTGATGTTATCTTGCTTAGAATGTCCTTGATACATAAATGTTATTTATGTTCTTTATTTCCGTATTGAATAAGAGACATGGTACCTTATCAAGTTATAGCTAAAATACTTGAATAGGAATGTTGCTATAGTCTGCATAAGTACTGATTTATCTGCTATTGAAATATATGATTCCACTGTTCAGTTTATTTCTATTAAACTGCAATAAAATGTTTTCGGCAGAGAGTTATATCTCTCGTTGGGACAATTTTATAAGTTGTCTCACCCCATGGGATCCAACTTTTTAGGTAGACGTAGACAAAGAGGTAGAAACTCTATAGCAGGGGAAGAACAACAGTAGCAGCAACAACAGGGACAACCGTGATATCCCAGGTGGGGATACTGGCTGTCAAGCTTTAAATATAAAGTCATATGTGTCGTCTCTGTACTCTCAGTTCCTAGGAGTCAGTAGATAGTGTTTTTATATCAATCTGAAATTTTGGTTTGAATGCCTCGAGGATTTTGTTATTTGTGCTTTTTAGCAAAGCAGTGATGTATATATATTCCTCGAGAAGAGATAGTACAATGAATGTACTTTGTGAACCAATATGTGAATATAATATTGTGGTTCTTGTTTAAAGAGTTTTCCTGAGAATGGATCTTTTTGTAAATGGTTTTAATTTTTAGTGATTTTCAGTAATCCGCTGATAACGGACGCTTTTGCTTAAGTAAATTATGTTTTGTTCGAACGATGTATCACACGGCAAGACCTGGTGCTCCCGGGAGACCAACCCTCCAAGATAGGTCGTCGTCACAAACCCGCCGCCCGTTCCACGTTGCCACCGCAGGTTGGTATCAACGTGATATCAGAGTCGAGTTCACCACAACAACTTCCCACCCTCCCACCCTCGTCAAGTATGTCCAACCTCGATGGAATCCTCACCGGAATACAAGAGTTCCTCAACAAACAAGCCAAAATCAACAAGTCCCACGACAACCGGTTTGCGCTTCTACACAAAGAACTGCGCGACCTCAGTATCAAATTCGATGACAAGGGCAAGGGAAAAGAGAAGGACAACGACCAGTCGCCAGAACGCCATCGACAGAATGACAACTACGGCCGACACTGGAAAATTGATTTCCCCTTCTATGACGGGAGGACACCCCCAACCTGTGGCTCCAGAAGTGTGAGTATCACTTCGACCACGACAACGTCAAGACAGACGCCGCCAAACTCAAGCTAATCGTCCTTCATCTCGACACCGCAATGCTGGAATGGTACATGGCCTACAAGAAATCCATGGTGGAACCATCGTGGGAGGACTTCTGTGAAGACCTCACGCTTCGTTTTGGAAAGCCATCGGCGACCAACCCTCGAGGAGAATTATCTAAAGCCAGACAGACCGAAACGGTGGAGGAATTCAAAATTGAGTTCCAGCTACTCGCCAACCGCTGCCCCAGAGTATGGGATACCCAACTCTCAATGTACTTCTTCAGTGGTCTGAAAGAAGAGATCCGAGCAGAGCTTGAAGTGTGTGGCATAGAACCTCCGATGAATAGATACCTCATGGGTCATCGAGCAAAATGCATTGAAGATATCTTTGAGATGCAACGAAAGGTGAGATTCGGGGACGGCCATCAATACAATCACCACAACACCACCAAGCCTGCCAAAACATGGCACCGGTCTAATGCTTGTCCAAAGAAGAGATGGCAGAGCGCCGTGCCAAGGGCCTCTGTTTCAAGTGTCCCGAGAAGTTCGTTCCCAACCACCGATGCATAAACCCAGTCATGTTCCTCTGCGACACTGAGGAGGACGACGAAGATTACACTGTGCAATTTCCACCCCAGTCACCCAAATCCTCTACCGCCTCTACATCCGCCATTCCTCTCCACCTAGAACCACCACCAGACACACCCACAATCTCTACGATGGCCCTTACTGGTTCAACAAGAAATCGAACTATTAACATTTGGGGCACCATTGCGAATAAGTGCCTCCTCATCCTACTCGACTCTGACAGTTCACGGAACTTCATTGACCCAAAGGTCCTTCCACCGTAGATCTTAGCCACAACAAACAAGACGTCAGGTCCGATCCAGGTTGCCGGCGAGGGTATTATTCAGTACTCCGGAAAGGTGAAACAACTTCCAATCATGATTCAAAGCTACTCAGGTAAAGTGGATTTCCTACTCCTTCCAATTGGCACATATGATGCAGTACTGGGCATCGAGTGGCTTGAACCCTTGGACCCATCACTTTGGTCTTTCAAGAATACAACAGTCTCCTTCCCCAATGCAAATCCACCCTTCACCCTCTCTAGCATTCCGTCAAGCAAGGTCGACATCATCACTACGGAGGCTTCAGTACACCTTCTACGTGATGCACACGACGTCCTCTTCCTCATGTCAACTGAAAATGCTGCCGATGACAACACAACTCCTCCCACCGACGTCCAGATTCTCCTCTCCAAGTTTGCAGCTATATTCACCGAGCCAAAGAGTCTGCCGCCATCTAGAGAACAAGACCATCACATTCCTCTCATAGATGAATCCAAGGCGGTGGTAGGGTCTATATACCGCTACTCACATTTCCACAAAGTTGAACTTGAACGCCAGGTACATGACTTGTTGGATCAAGGCCTTATCCAATCAAGCTGCAGTCCTTTCTCATCACCCCCATTACTGGTTAAGAAATCAGATGGTAGATGGCACTTTTGTGTTGACTATAGATCACTCAACGCTAACACAATCAAGGGTATATTTCCAATCCCGGTCATTGATGAACTATTGGATGAACTGCATGGAGCCACTGTCTTCTCCAAACTCGACCTGCGTTCGGGTTACCACCAAATTTTGGTCTACCCACCCGACATACACAAAACAACCTTCTCCACCCATTCCGGCCACTATGAATACCTCGTCATGCCCTTTGGACTATCTAATGCTCCCTCCACCTTCCAAAACCTGATGAACGACCTCTTCCGGCCATTCCTACGCAAATTCATCCTCATTTTTTTATGACAATTTGGTTTATAGCAATTGTAGGTCATCCCATCTACACCACCTCTGACAGGTCCTACATGTTCTCATGAAGCACACCTGCACGCGAAGCCGTCCAAGTGCCACTTCGCCTTGGACAAAAAGCATACCTGGGGCACATCGTATCTGCCAAGGGAGTCCATGCCGACCCGCAAACGTTATTGGCTGTGCAACAATGGCCCAAGCTAGCAACACCGTGAGCTCTCCGTGGATTCCTTGGCCTTGCCGGGTACTATCAGAAATTCATCCGTGGCTTTGCCCAATTAACGACGCCACTGACATCAATTTTGAAGAAGGACACCTTTGCGTGGATGACGGAAGCTTTAGCAGCATTCGAAGCCACCAAATCAGCTCTCAGCCAACCTCCGGTCTTGGCCCTTCCTGACTATTCCATGCCCTTTGTCATTGAGTGCGACGCCTCAGACCATGAAATTAGAGGAGTCCTCATGCAGCAAGGACACCCAATAGCATTCTTTAGTGCAATCCTTTCCCCGGCTCAAGCAACAATTTCCACTTATGAGAAGGAGTTGATTGCCCTGACTGCTGCAGTAGGGAAGTGGCAGAAATACCTCATCGGTGCCCCATTCACCATCCGTACGGACCATCACAGTCTCAAATACCTCTTGGAACAGCGCTTACACCCCCCTCCCAACAACGTTGGCTTATCAAGTTAATGGGATTTGACTTCTTCGTGGAGTTTAAACCAGGCGCTGCAAATAGAGCAGCGAACACACTGTCCCATCAACACAAAGATGCCAGTTTATTTCCTATTACAACAATGACTCTGAATTGGATCTCCGTCCTCCAACACGAGGCGTCGTCCCTAGAGGAGGTCAAGAATCTTCACAGCGACCTGACGGCGGGTCGTTTGAACCCAGCCTACTACCGCAGCGAGCAAGGAGTACTATTTTACAAAGGGTGCATCTACATCGGCAGCACCTCCCGTCTCCTACTGGACATCCTGCATGACACTCACCATAGCCCAGTCGGAGGACACACAGGCTATGATAAGACATACTAGCGTATCCATCATGATTACTACTGGTCGGGAATGTGATCGAAAATTCGGCGATACATTAGAGACTGCGATGTGTGCCAACGCAACAAGACCGACAACACCGCCCCTGTCGGGCTCCTCCAGCCCCTACCGATACCAGCACAAATCTGGGAGGAGCTATCCATGGACTTCATCGACGGGCTACCACCTGTGAAAGGCACCTCGGTGATATTTGTAGTGGTTGACAGACTATCCAAATACACACACTTCATAACCCTTCGCCACCCATACACAACAACAATGGTGGCTGAGACGTTCGTCAACAACATCATCAAACTCCAAGGCACACTAAAATCGATTGTATGTGATCGCGATCCAGCATTCCAGTCGGGATTCTTCAAGGAGATGTTCAACAAGCTTGGCACCAAGCTAACCTTCTCCACTGCCTACCACCCCCAAATAGACGGCCAAACAGAGGTTGTCGATCGAGGCTTGGAGACATATCTCCGATGCTACTGCTCGGAATGCCCCAAAGATTGGCCGCGTTGGGTACCGTGGGCTGAGTACAGCTACAACACCAGCTGGCACTCCTCGACTAAATTCTCACCCTTTGAGATCGTCTACGGACGACCGCCACCATCCTTGATCAGCTATGTGAAAGGAACATCCCACCTACAGGCCGTTGATGATCTCCTTCGTGCCCGCTCTATCCAGCTAAATCTCCTTAAAGATCATATGAAAAGTGCTCAGCAAAGAATAAAGCAGCAGGCAGACCATCACCGCTTGGAGAAATACTATGACGTCAACGATTGGGTGTACCTCCGGCTTCGCCCCCATCGTCAGGTCTCGGTTGCAGCTCGCGTCAACAACAAACTAGCACCTCGCTTATTCAGGCCCTTCAAAATTACATAACGGATTGGCAAAGTTGCATACAGGCTCCAGCTGCCTGACCACTCCAAAATCCACCCGGTCTTCCATGTTAGCCTCTTGAAGAAACACATCGGGGACACACCAGCAGCACCCCCTCCATCCCTTCCGATGTACTGGCCGCAATCAGCGGATGAGTTCACCATTCCCTTTATGTGTGTCTAACATTTTCTTTGAGATTGTTTCAGTTCATTTGGTACACAAACCATTGAAATTCACAAACCCTTGTTTGTGAAATTATAAGTCAAAACAACACAACATTGAAGAGTAAGGAATCCATACAATTTCATATAGATTATTGTTGTAAATCATAAATGACCATTTAACTCGTAAAAGAAACTTAAATGATAATTATATTATTTTTTATGATTAATGCAATTTAACACAAAATGATCAACTACATTACAATGTGTTTCATCGGCCGAGCTTGCCTTGGTACACATCTCGATTGACGAGCTATTTGCTTGATTATGCATGATGATTGACCGAGAGTACTAACTGATAACTATCTTGGCCGATGACAATGTGAGACTTGTCTTTTAGTGTCAACAGTGAGATACCCTCCATGCATCTCGAACGATGGTAGTATAGATGTAAAGTGTAAATATTTGTTAAAGAGTGATATAAAGTGATTTATATCTATCGGAAATGAATATGTCTAAAAAGTTTAGAATTTGAACATGAATAGTCTACTGGATAGTGGGCACCCTCAACTATAAATATTGACCTTTGGACATCTTTCTAAGGTTGCCTTTCATGCTTATATGCTATAGTTGAGTGAAAAGTCTCTACAACCACCTACATCAGTTTAAAATTTGATTATAATATGTTTGCCATTGTGTGTGATCGAGGATTTTTGTAAGAGAACTACCTCATTGTAATTTTGTCAAGCTATCAACTTTTCATCCCAATCTCTCTCAAAGGCGGTGAATTGAAGATTTCTTCCTTGAAGAAGGAAGTGTAGGATACAAGACGGAAGAACTTCTTCAAGAGTGGGTAAGACCTTGTTGAAGGTTGAAGACTCTTTGTAGGTAGATGGGTAAGTCCTTGTAATGGTTATTGGATCCCTTGTCCTAGAAGGGAATCTAGTTTAGACCTTGATCTAGAAAATAATGGTCATATGCTGTAACTCTTATAGGGGAAATTACAGTGAAACATGGTTTAAAATTTTATAGATTGACCCCTCTAGGTATTATATGTAAATCTCCTAGTTTGGGTTAGAGCCATTATAAATTTCTATGTTCTTTGGTGGTTGTTCAACTTCTACCTCTCTTTATTTTATACTTACAATACTATCTTAGAAAATATGTTGAAGATCTAATGAATGTCGTTTAAGTAGTTTTAGCTCTATTCACCCCTCCTCTAGAGCATATTGATTCAACAACTTTACATTGTTGAAACTCTTGTATTAGGGTTTAGTTTTCCTTTTAGATGAACTATGTGTATTATTTTTTCTTTAAGAACATGATTTATGAATTTGTTTTGTATGCATGGTGGTTTATCTATATATTTGGTTTGATTATTATGAATGTGATTTTTGTTACCATGTTGTGTTTCATATATATTTGATTTAATTATCATTTCTGCGACATCTGCCAAGTAGTGGGACCCATGCTATGAACATCTTGTAGTCATGATTCATCTAGTGCTTAAAATCCCATGACAAATGAAGACCCCACACCACAATCAATGGGGAAAAACTAACAATGAGGTAAACAAATTCTATATATATGCTACACAATTTGGTGACAAAAGATATGACCAATGGGTGATTAATTGGCATATAACTGGGGTAAGATAATTTACCCCCACGAATCACAAGTATTCATTCCTAATGACAAATTACTATAAAGTTACACATCTAAGGAAATATTCCCATGTTACTCTTTTTATCTACTGGAGATAATACAACTAGAGATTGTAGTAGAGGAGTATTATGCCAGGAGATTAGTTGTTCTTCCTCGTAGATTGAATTGATACCAAAGAGGTATTTATGTTACTTAGAAACGGACTATATGTATCCATATTCCCTCTTCTATTATATTATTTTATATTCTTTATAAAATGAAGACATGTTTGCCTTTCTCTTTGGCTAAGTGAAAATCCATATAGGTTAGGGAGTGTCCTGGCTATTATGAAATATAACAACTTCATCATATACTACTTTTATATGATTATACTTTATTTTTCATGTGATTCTTATCCTATGTTGGAACATCTATTTATCTCACTATATGTTTGATAGTTTGGGTGTTAACCTAAAAGTGTAGGTGGAAGGAGGTCAGGAAATGATTTGCGGAAATTAGGAGAGTGTTCACGGGATTTGCTTTTCGTGTCCAAGGGGCCACTTAATACATATACAATCATTATATTGCGTAGATAAATTGGCAATGATATTTAGCATATTGATATATTGATTGCTTCCTAGGAAGGTTATCCATAAAGTTTCTTTGGATAGTAACTTATTTTGGTCAATGCATTTCTGTTTCACTCACCAAGTTTTATGTTTGTATTAGAAACCCCCCTGTTACATCATGCTACTTCATTCTCTGTGTTATAATTTGAAGACACATGGAAACAAATTACACGTGACTTGATGCCACATAAGGTTCATGCCAACGTATCTTGTAAATCTTTCCTCCATATAATGTTTTCAATAAGCTTTCCATTTCACCTTAATATCTATTATGACTAGCACGATCCTCATATTTGTTGATAATTAAAGCAAATGACCATCATACCAGCAACCCCCTAGACAAAAGTCCTACCTAAGGAGTCATCAACTTCTTCCCTCTGGGCTTGGGTTTCTCCACCAGGCTCCAATATAACTTCATTGAATTTTAGACAATAGTAATGTTTTATCAATATGGGACCTAATTTTACATTTTCATTTGAAAAGCTTTGATTATTAAAGTTGTATTATCAAGAATGAAGCATTATGATATTAAATACATGTAGTCTATCTCAAATAAGCCATCTCAATGTAACTAAGTTGAGTTCAATTGATCAAATAGCTTAGCAAAATTTTTTAACTAACAAAATGATTTCTAATTGAGATTTTTTTTTAATGAGAAAATCAGCGGAATTCCGACATTTGTCATTTTTATTATTTTCTACAACTTAAAATTTTGAATGAACAAATGTTACTTTTTTATATCTTCACATTTTTAGGTTGTCGTGCAATAACTAGTTACTATCTATCACTAGAAAATTGCACAAATTCGTATATCTAATTATTTTCATGTCTAAATATATGATAAACTATGCTCATGGATTGATGATGTAAAATTAACCAATTTGTATTTATAATTATCAAATAATGACAATGCTAATATGTTTCTAACATAAATGTTTTGGATTCAAGTTACATTTAGTTGTGTGATATTTAATTACTTCCTTGTGAACTAACATACCAGTGAAAAAAATTAGTATTTTGATGGGAAATCTAGATATAACTTTGCAAATTAATAAAGTAATTAATATTTACATAGCTACGCATTGTGGCCTCATTAAAACTTAATAGCCTAACATACTTTCGCCCCACTTAAATCGCTAAGATCACCCTAAACCCAAATTAGAGCTATAAAGTGAATGTAATTACTGAGATTATTTTTCTGGACAAAAGGTTGAAGCATGACTAGTATTCATGGAGATCCAAGATCAAATAAACCATGGTGTGTGTTCATTTATATCAGGGTAGGGGTTCTCCCCATTTTGGTTTCATGAATATTTGGTTGGCATGTAAGTATGTTCAAAATATTATGGATGCAATACCATCATTGTGTTGATAATGATGGTCATACAAGTTTGTGAATGCATTATTAGCTATAAGTTGTTTCTCATATCTTGTTACATAATATGTTATATATTTAGCATGGTACATGTATGACTAGTTGAGTTTATTGCCTTTTTTTTTATACTTTTATTATAGTTACAAAACATCAAGATACCATCTTTTCCAAAAAAAGATTTACCTCTTCGAAAAAGAAAGAAAAACATTAGGATGAGATGCCATTGTATAGCATACCTCAAGATAGTTTGTGGGTGCACCTCTTTCTTTCCTTATATAGAAGTTATTACATGTGGTAACTCCACTAGAATAGCATGCTTAAGGTATTAGGATGTCTATCCACCCACTACACCCAAGCTTGGAGCCCCAAGTCTGAAACATCATAGGATTGACAAGAACTAGTGAATGGTCTCATAAGGCAACAAACATATTTCCTACGTACTTATGTATCGTTCATATGCACTATCTAGGGAAGTTATTCATCCTAATGATTGGATTCCAAAAGGGTGTACAATTTTGATAAGGGTAACCCTGATAACTCCTTATAAAATTATCTTATCTAAGACCTTATTACAATATTTCAAATCATCATAGTTTCCCTCATTTAGACTCTTGATATTCTTATGAGTCAACTATATATTTCCTTACATCTTTTCCCCCTTCATTGCAAGCCCTTGGTGGCCCATGCATATGCAAGGTCCCATAAACTAGTAGTTATGCATATAATTTCATCATGTTTCTACTTATGGATAGCCCTTTCCACATACCTGGACTAGAAGGTTGAACCATTTCATATTTGGTTGTCGATAACCATTTACATATCACATAATATAAATCACAAATTTTGAATCATGAATACATGACATATATTCACGAGGTCCCAACACTTTAGAGGGAATATATCTTTGATAACATGTGTATGTACCACACCCCGTCTAGAACTGTGAGTATATGGCATGAAAAAAATCATAGGAAGTGATGATTTGGACAAAAGACAACATGTATCTGATTCTAAGTTATTTTCTCACTCACACACCCTCAAAAAGGCTTTTTAAGAGCTCGCTCATCTAAAAGTTTTCTCAAGTCACGCATAGTACAAGTTGAAGTTTCTAGCGGGGCTTCTTGATAAAGGAGATGGTCTAATTGATACTTCGATGGCATGTCTAAGACTTGGTTGTGCTTATCGTATTGCACATAGTCACTAAAGGATCGTGCAATATTTTAGTGCATTAAGTTGTAAATTTAACCAAAGTCAACTTATTGGATGCAACCCTAGTCAAACCTAAACTAAAATGTGTGATCCTACTTAAGTAAGATTAAGGTTAAATGATCCTTGGGTAGGTGACCAACTTTGTGCCTTCACTCACAACATATTGATCACCATTTGAATACTAGAATGCAATGTCCACATCTCTCAATCAACTCAACTTCCCAAAAAAATATAAAATAGCTTTTTCTTCATATGGAGAGAATCTCTACAAGATTACAGGAATCAAATGGTCTCCATGCAAAAATGTTTATGTCTCTGTTCACTAAGCATTGTCAAGGATACTTATGACACTCCATGACATAACTCAAAGCATGAGAGAAGTGAACCTTTGGATGTGTCAGAGTTGATAATAGCCTTGGCTTGCTTTAAGAGAATATCAACTCCCTCCATTCCATAAGCAATACTTGTGGGTAGGAGATGGGAAACAATCCCCCAAGGGTTTCTAGGAATTGCAAACACCTTGACTACCTTAACAATGGCAAAGCTAGGTTTTTAGCAAGTTTGGGTTCTATGAACATTACTAGTCCCTCGGCCTAGCTTTTTAGGTGACTATTGACATCTATGGATTCCAACTAGGCTAGCTCCCTAATTGTTCTCAAACCAAGGACAGGTACGATAGATAAATTTAAAAGTTGAGGGATCACTTCATATCAATTATTTGGCCTCAAGACAAGTCATGAGCAACAAGCAACTTTAGCATTGATCTTGTTAAAAGTGGAGTTCGGAGGATGTTGTGGAGGTCAAATTCAATGATGAGGTGGCTCATTTAAGGCTCATTTATGTCATAGGCATTTCAATGTGAATATTCACAGTTGCAACATGTAAAGGCTTGTGTGTGCCTTACAAGATCTAAATGACATCACAAGATGGAGCATTTGTCAACCTAATAGTAACGTATTAGGAGAATAGTGATGGTCACATAAAGAGGATGAAGCATTGCAAAGGTATTAGTTAAACTACTTGGTTTGATGGACTACTAGCAAGGACGTAGCACTCTATCGAAGTTTCAATCATATAATACTAGTTTTAAACCCAAATCCAAGTTTAAAAAAATAATATTATATAATTCAATCAAATTAATCAAATAGGCAATCCCTAACTTTGAATTCAAAAGAGAATCATAGTTAAATTGGACTGTGTTGACAATTTCACTAACTAAACCAAGATAAGTTTGTTATGAAGATACAGTTAAGATGAAATTCAAGTTTAAAAAAAAACTCCTGATAAAATAAACAAAAAGGAAGCTATTGTTTTGAAATGCCACATTCATCTCTTATTCAAACATTTAGGTTAGATAAAGATAATTCTGATAAGGCTTCAATTAGCATGCGCAATTCATATCATCAAGCAAACTCTCAATTATTCTCATATTTAGCAAAGGTCTCAATTAGAGCCATTGTTCCATTCAAATATTTAAACATACTATGTGTTTTGCAAATGGATTAAATCAAGCATACAACAAAAGATGTCTCTTCTGAGATGATGATTACTTACAACTTCCAGTTAATTGATGAACCATCTGGAGAAAATCATCCCCAAACCCAATGTCATAGATTTATTAAATAAACATAAGAATTTTACTTACTCTAATCTACACATTTAAATGTAGGAGGTCAATATATAAAAGTGCAAGCATGCAGATCAACTAGATTGCTCTCTTAAAATTTTCAACTAGAAAGAAAGAATTGTAATTATAGCTAACCTTTAAAGTACATATCTGAGAGAAAGGTGCCTCATATTTAATTTTGATGCATTTAGCAATATCATGTAATATGTTCTCTTTATGGCCATCTATATGTCCTTGGTTGATTGATGAAGCATTTGATCTACTCAAAATTTTCAACTAGAAAGAAAGAATTGTAATTGTAGCTAACCTACGAAGTACATATTTGAGAGAAAGGTGACCCATGTTTAATTTTGATGCGTTTAGTGATATCATGTAATATGTTATATAAAAGTAAAACATAAATTCTTACAGGGAGGGTAAGACCTTGCATGTCAATGCCCAAATAAGAGTATATCTTAATTCATTAATTGCATCCCACCTTGAGGCACTAGCGAGTCAAAGTTGTGACTGGTGCCACAACCAACAATAGAATCACCAATTAAGATAGCTAAGTACTATATGAAGCATTATTTCAACACTAATTGTTTACTTGCAAATTTTGTATTAAAATAAATCAAGAGAATATCTACACAATTTGAAATTTGAGTAAAACATGCTTCACATTCCATTTGCCTTGCCTTACGGTGCTTGTTTGTATCAAGTTTTATATCTACAAAGTGTGCTTACTAGTCAAAACTATAGTTATTAGAGCATACAAAAGCCTTCAACTTTGAAGACATTTCTGAAGTATGGTACTCACTTTAATATAATGAACGTTTGCACATAATAGAACTATATCATGTGTAGTTAATATAAATATATTAGTCAATTGTGGTAAACAAAAACGACTAACTGAACTCACCCATTATTGTAAAAGAGAATTAGTCTTCTTTACACAAGAATTTATTGGTGCCTCTGTAATAACTAATAAAGTCACTAAATGTATCCAAAAGTATCCTCTCAAAATAATTAGAGTACATTATGGTCATCACTTTGGCCCAAGGTAAACATTCTTTGCTAATTTCACTATACAGTTTTGAAAACGTTTCACCAAAGGGAGACGACTAGCAAAACTAGTAGCCATGAATGTTAAGAAAAGTCATAAGATAACATTAGTCATTGGGGGGACGGGGGGATTCCTCAAACTCCTTTTATGTATTTAGCACAAACATTGCACTTGTGGTCCATAAGAAGAAAGATAGGAAGCGAATACAAATAAAAGACAGAAAAGCATTTCCTAGGTCACCCAAAATATGAGTAAAATTATATTCTTTTTTTAATTCAGTGACTTGGATAAAATGTGTTAGTGTTAACAGGAAACTCCAAGTATCGCGTCTTGCATCATCATCACATGAGATGGAGCTTTGATGAGTAGCCGCTTCAATCCAACATAAGACATCATAATTTATTTTGAGGCTTTTGTGCTACAGAAACTAGCATCTCTAATGTCCAAAGATACTTTGCATATACACAACATTCATAACTAGATCTACACTGAAGTGTCCATTGGATAGCTGCCAAGTACCCGGAGAAAGGTTGCGAATTCCTGTAAAACATTTTATGAACATATCTAACGTCACCACAAAAGATGTACGTCCTAGGAAACAGAATATAAATAGAGGGAAAAAAACCAAGTAATGAAGAGAAACGTTCCTTGGATTAGGTTGTTTTAATTAAACAGGACAACAAGAAAAATGACAAAAAACACTGTGTTGTTTCATCTCAGTCCCCTTATAACAAGATAAAGTTCCCACATTCTCATGCAAACGTGTGCTATAGCAAAGAATCGTTATAGCAATTCAATTCTAACCCGCACGCCACCACGCCCCACCGCCAGAGGCCCCACACCAACCACAACTTTCTACTGTCATTCTGATCAGTTCCTTTACAGAAGACAAACTTCAGTCATAACTAGATACAGATTCAATTTGTTACCAGATCGACAAAAAGAAGTACAACGTCAGTACATGTACATATTTTATGTCATACCAAGAATAGGGTGTCAGCCCCCCTTACATGAAGCATTTCCGTGTATGTATATGTTACCATCTGGGCGGGCTAAACCTTCATAGCCTTCCTAGTTGACGTGGAGGACCTTGTCCTGATAATCTTCCAAGCAGTACTTAACATAATCGCAGTGTCAATCAATCAATGTCAGAATCAGGACTTTCCTAGCTTGAGGGACGAAATCAGACCCATGAAACTCCAGCATACCTCACTGGGGGATGAATTCGCCAATCGTTGTCCTTTATTAGGATGTTAGTCATATACATCAATGCCATACCCCGACTCTAGAAACATGGGTTGTCTAAGAATGTTCCTTAGCACAGCACCAGTTGGGACCATAATGGTTCAACCAGACTTAATGGGAAAGAACCCTGTGTCGGTGTACCAGTTTTCCATGACTGCATTTAGTCAAGTTGACTTGTCCATAGAGCCTGAAATTCACTTTTCATGAATCCATTTTACAGAATGAGAGTTTTCTTGTAAGCCCCAGTTAAGATGTTTTTTGCTAAACCTGCAGAATATGATCAGCCACCTTGTAGATACCCAGTCCACCTTCGGGTCTGAGACCCATGACACAGCATGCATCCCCCCCCCCCCAACACACACACCAATCACTCATAAGAAAGGTCTGCATATTCTTTCCGGGTCACCAATCACAGAGGCGGTGAAAGGGAAGGTAGATGTCCAGAAAAGATGATAAAGTCATAAAGTAGAAATGATGTGTCCAATATCCCAGCTCTATTGTTGTTTTAGTTCACTAATGAGACAGGAGCTAAGTTGAAGGAAGCTGGCCCGGAATCAAATTTAGTTCTTAAGAATGGGTTCCATCTTTTTGGACTTTTGACATAAATCGGTCTCTTATGAGGATTTTACTTCAGCCGAAATCTTGCCAAGCTTATCCAGGACCATGGTCATTCACAAATAATACATGAATTTATCATATGACGGATGCTATGCTGAATTTCACAAGAACGGATTATTCAAGAATATTATGAATAATTCCCAAATTTCATGAATTATTAATCTATGAAACGAGAACATGCCATATGATCCGGAATCTAGGAATAGAGAATTAATAAACAAATCATGTGTATGCAATATACAATCATAGATCAATGTATATATCTTGTGTATGTGTATATATATTTTATATTTGTACGCATATACACATATATTGTATTGCCTGAATTTTATCTGTTTTTACCCAAATATTTAACCCATACATCAAATCTTTGGCAATTACATCTAAACTTTCTGCATAAATCCCAAATGCTGAATTTTTCAACCTCGCAGAATGAATCCCGGATCTCAAAGCTGCGACTATATCCAGGACTCACAAAATGCATGTAGCATTTGAACCTTCCCCTACAACAAACAGCATCAGATACATCTACAAAGATTATATAACAAACTCCTGATACTCATACCCCTTTTCTCTGTCTAGTTGTAAGCCATTGCATACCCTATAACAAAGAGATTAGAAGTAAGGAGATCACTTAGCATCATCTCAGATGTCTAGAAGGGGCAGCAGGCTCTCCATTCACCAGAGTAAGTGTTTGGTCCTCAAAGTTCTTAGATCTATCGTATCCAGCGTGAAGGAAATTTCATTTCTCTACAGTACCAAGAGAAAAGGTTTTTTTCATTTAACTCATAAGCCTTCATAGATCAGCTTTCATGCACATGTGAGGATATTCCGCCTTTCTTAAAGAATCGTTCAGCCACTCCGTTGCTAAGAAACAGCATCAGAGGTGCATTCCTTCACAAAAACTCTGGTTTTCACTAATAATAGCACGGAGTATCTATGAAGTATGTTAATCATAACATATGAGATATGATCTTAAATAGGAAATAGCACAAGGCAACTGATCCATTAGTGTATTGCTTTGACCATATCATCCCCAACAATGTATCAAGTCGTTTCGTAGAAATGCACATTAAAACCAACTAATCAGTCACTTTACCACCATTTGGTTTTTTTTTCGCGGACATATTCAACTTCTTCACAAGTTATCTGCCTACAGATCCTTGTGGTTGACCTTGACTTAGATCCGGAAGCACTTACTCATCCGTCCATTCCACAAAATCACTATCTTTCTAGTCAAATGGGTTCTAAAAGTAACATCAGATGTGCTTTTAATCTGCGCCACATCATTGCACTGTGCTGATCGATCTGCAAGTGTTTCATCATACATTTATGTCAGTGTGTTTGCATAGATGCAGTATAAGAATTTAATGTTCCAATCACTGACTTTTGACCAGAAATTTCTCAATTTTGCCTATGTAATGAGTCGTTTACTTCAAATGTGTCAAGGGTTTCTTTTTTATTCACAGTTGCCAACTCATGCAATGTCAGCCTCTTGAAGGATCATCAAAGCTTCCGCCTCTTTTTTGCAAGCAGTCTGATAAGCCACCTACACATTTCCCGCTTCACTGTGTGAGAATCTTTGTTTGCTATTAGTTTTTGCATTGCACAGAACATCAGACATCTAGATACCACGCCTCATATACCACCTAGGAAGCATGGATACTTTCCCGGGGCAGCCGTGGCCATCCTAGACACGTGTCGGACATAGACACAGCTGGACACGCGGTGGACACGGCTTAGAAGTGTCCGACACGCCGTGGACAGCTTGAACACGGTTTGGACACGTTGTGGACACAGCAGGCCCAAATCAAGTCCCTATATAAAAGAAATATGAATTATGTACTCCTCCCTTCCTCTTATTCCAGCATAGTACCATTATGTCTCCTCCTCATCCTTCTCGTAATTGTTATTATATATTTATCTATTATACATCATACCTATAGATATAATTCATCATTCTTATAAAGAATGTTCTAGGAATTCGACATACAAATTCATTGTAATTCATCATTCTTCATTCATACTTGATTTAATATTGCAAATGTACTCTACATTAATTATTCTTCATTGATCATTTATAATCTCATAATGGAAACATACTAGTGGTTTCTTATAAGTCTGCTATAAATAAGTGAATAGAATTGTATTGGATGATTAAAAGATTTACAGTGCATTCTCTTATATAGAATAAGAGAGGAGATACAAAAACAGAGATGAGCAGTATGGGACTAAACCACACAAGTAAAAACATAAGTGAGGCACATGCTAGGCACATGACACTCAGTGAAACATAAACATATCTCTATACTCCCCCTCAAGCTGGAGTGTAGATGTCGAACATGCCCAACTTGTCTACTAGAGTCTGGAAGCGAGCCTTTAGAAGAATTTTGGTGAAGATGTCCACTACTTGTTGCTCAATGTTGAGATATGGATTACAAATACAACCAAAAAGAACAGTCTCGCGAACAAAGTGGCAATTGGCCTCTATATGTTTTGTCCTTTCATGAAATGTCGGGTTGCTCGCAATAAAAATAGAAGTCTTGTTGTCACAAAACATCGATATAGGACTGGAGTAGGATATGGCAAACTCCTTGAGAAGACTTTGAACCCACAGAAGTTCACATGTAGTGTGGGCCATGGCTCGATATTCTGCCTCTGCACTGGATCTTGCTACTACGGTCTGCTTTTTGCTTCGCCAAGTAACTAGATTGCCGCCCACAAATGTGCAATAGCCAGATGTAGATTTATGATCAGATCGACTTCCTGCATAGTCAGAACCTGAAAAACCTAAGAGGTTGCAATGGTCGTGCTTCTTATATAATAAGCCTTTGCCTGGAGAGCTTTTGAGATAACGCAGAATGTGACACACAACGTCCTAATGATACTGTTGTGATTTGTCAAGATACCTGCTTATGAAACCTACAACAGCAGTAAGGTCAGCTCTCGTGACAGTGAGATAAATAAGCTTGCCAACAAGTCTTCTAAATTGGTGGTGATCAACATAAGGAGAGGTTTCATCATCCCAATCCGTATTTGGGTCAAGAGGGGTGTTGGCTGGTTTACAACCAAGCATACTAGTTTCCTGCAAAAGGTCAAGGACATATTTTCGCTGGGAAAGGCACAATCTTACAGATGATCTAGATACCTCAATGCCTAAAAAATATCTCAGCTTCCGAGATCCTTAGTGACAGTGTTTTTCCAAGTAAGTTTTAGTAGCCTAAATGCCCAACAAATCACTGCCAGATAAGATAATATCATCAGCATATACAATAAGAATGACTAGCCCGGCCACAGTTTTGCGAATAAACACGGAATGATCTAAATGGAAATGATGAAAGCCTAAATTTACTAAGATCTGACTAAGCTTGTCGAACCAAGCACGAGTTTATTTTAGGTCGTAGATGGCCTTTCTCAGTTGACAATCTCACGACGAAGACTCCTCCTGAGCAAAAAATCTCGGTGGTTGCTCCATGTAAACTTTTTCCTGCAGGTCTCCATACAGAATCACATTTTTGACGTCTAACTGAAATAGGGGACAGTCTTTGTTGACAGCAACAGAAATGAGAATTCTAACAGAATTTAATCTTGCTACAGGAGAAAAGTTTCAAAGTAGTCCACAGTACCATAAGTTTGTGTGTAACCCTGTGCCACAAGACGAGCTTTCAGTCGCTCAATCGTACTGTCCGGTTGATATTTAATGGTGAAGACCCAGCGACATCCAATAGTAGAGCAAGAAGTAGGACGATCCGCAAGATCCCACGTCTTGCGATCAGAGAGTGCCTACATTTCATGTTTCATAGCTTGTTTCCATGCAAGAATAAGAAGAGCTTCTGCAGCAGTTTTGGGAATAGAGATAGTAGAAGAGAAGCACACAAAACTATCATTCAGATTGGAAGATGAGCAGAAATGACTAATAGGATGTTTAGTGCAGATACGAACATCCTTGCGCTGACTGATAGGTAGGTGTAAGTCAGAAGTTACCTCAGTGATTGTATGATCATTCGCAGAAGGAGGAATTGGTTGTGGAGGGGCCATGGAGGGAGTACTTCTCTTGTTTCTTCGCTTGTAAACTTACAGAGGTCGGTCTTCAAGTGGCAGCTCAGAAGAGGGTACAATCTCAACAACATCAGGCAGCGGCGTAGGTACCAACATATCACTGGAGAGTGATGCTCCGTCATCCGAGTAATATGGCATATGCTCAAAAAACACTACATCAACACTCACAAACCATTGCTTCATAATAGGATCAAAACAACGATATCCTTTCTGGGTTCTAGAATATCCCAAAAAGATACACTTGGAGCGAGGATCAAATTTTGCTAACCCCGGGCGTAGGTTTTTGACAAAATAGGTACACCCAAAAATGTGGGGAGGGACAGAAAAAAGTTGGGTATCAGGAAAAAGAATGTTGTAAGGAATTTGATTGTGTAAAATAGAAAATGGCATGCGATTGATAAGATAGCACACCGTCGAGACAGCCTCAAGCCAGAAACGTTGAGGAACTTTGTAATGAAGGAGTATAGTGCGAGCAACCTCTAACAAGTGACAATTTTTCCTTTCAGCAACTCCATTTTGTTGTGGAGTGTAGGGGCAGGTAGTTTGGTGTAGAGTGCCACGGACAGAACAAAAAGATGTCACCGATTTTTCCATAAATTCAAGGGCATTATCAGTGCGGAAAACTTTAATTAGTTTGCTGAATTGTGTTTGTACTTTTGAGAAAAAAGTGCTAATATTATCCAAACCGTGTTGCGATCTTTTAGTAAAAACAACCAAGTAGCACGAGAGTAATCATCAATGAAGGTCATAAAGTATTTAACTCCAGATGGCTAGGAATAGAACATGGACCCCAAATATCCGCATGAACAATGTCAAAAATGCCTTTAGAGCCAATAGCTTTCTTAGCAGGAAACATAGTACGAGTTTGTTTACCCAACTGACAAGATTCACAAGAAAATATTTGTAGATAATCAGGGTTTCAGAGAGCATAGGGTTGCACAAAGTGTGCACCCTCATATATATAACACTGTGACAATTACAGAGAGGTCCATACAGAATAAACAAATAACAAAATAAATAACAGAATATAGAAAACATATATTGTAACACTCCCCCTCAAGTTGGAGCATAGATATCAATCATGCCCAACTTGTCCACCAGTGTGCAGAAATGCTTCTTAGCCAGAAGTTTCGTGAAGACATCAGCAACTTGATCTTCAGATCTCGTGAAAGGAGTGCAGATTTTCCCAGCCAGAACAGACTCTCGAATAAAATGGCAATCCACCTCAATATGCTTGGTGCGCTCATGATAAACAGGATTATTGGCAATGAAAATAGCAGCTCGATTGTCGCAGTGCATCGGAATCGCATAAGAAGATTCAATCCCAAGTTCATGCAAAAGAGAGCGCACCCAGAGAAGTTCACAAGCAGTATGGGCCATAGCCCTGTATTCAGCTTCAGCACTGGAGCGAGCTACAACATTTTGTTTCTTGCTCCTCCAAGTCACCAAGTTACCCCCTACATAGGTACAGTAGCCAGAAGTGGATTTCCTATCAATCCTGCTGCCCGCATAATCTGAATCAGAATAGCCTTCAAGTTTACAGTGTCTAGATTTCTTATAATGCAAACCTTTGCCAGGAGCCCCTTTTAAGTATCTCAGAATGTGACATACAGCATCCCAATGACACTGTCTGGGCTTGTCTAAGTACCTGCTCAGAAGACCCACAGCAGTAGTAATATCAGGACGAGTAACAGTCAGATAAATCAATTTCCCAATAAGTCTCCTGTATTTCTTTGGCTCAGAAAACATAGGTGAATTATCATCGTCCCAATCAACATTGGGATCCATAGGAGTATCTGAAGGTCTTGCTCCCATCATACCAGTTTCCTGCAAGATATCAAGTACATATTTCCGCTGGGACAATACAAGAGCACTAGAATTCCTGGAAACCTCTATACCCAGAAAGTATCGTAATCTGCCCAAGTCTTTGGTAGCAAAATGCTTACCCAAATGAGTTTTTGTGGCCTGAACACCTGCAGAATCACTGCCTGAAATAATGATATCATCTACATAGACAATCAGAATAATAATCCCTGCAGATGTTTTCTTTGTGAAGACAGAATGATCCACTTGAGATCGTAGAAAGCCAAAATCAGAAAGAATCCTGCTTAATTTATCGAACCAGGCACGTGGACTTTGCTTAAGCCCATAAATAGATTTTTTAAGCCGACAAACTTTATGAGACTCCCCCTGAGCAACAAACCCAGGAGGTTGCTCCATGTAAACCTCTTCCTGCAGATCACCATATAAGAAAGCATTCTTCACATCAAGCTGTAGAAGAGGCCAGTCAGAATTTACAGCCACAGATAACAATATTCGAACAGAATTCAAGCGAGCAACAGGAGAAAACGTCTCAAAATAGTCAATGCCGTAGGTCTGAGTATATCCTTTGGCAACCAATCTAGCTTTCAACCGTTCAACAGTACCGTCCGGTTGATATTTGACAGTGTAAACCCAGCGACAACCAACAGGCTTACACTGAGGAGGAGGATCCACCAGCTCCCAAGTGTTTCTATCAGTCAAAGCTGTCATCTCATCCTGCATAGCAGAAGTCCATGCTGTACTCCGCAGAGCATCCTGAATAGACTTAGGAACAGTAATAGCAGATAAGGCATGTACAAAATCACGCGCCTGAGCAGTGAGGTGGTCAGTAGATACAAAATGAGCAATACTATGAGACGTGCAGGAACGAGTTCCTTTGCGAAGTGCAATAGGAATGTGTAAATCAGATTGTACCTCAGGAGTAGCAGAACCTTCTGGAGGTGAAGATTGGTCGGCTGGGGGGGGTACATGGGAAGAAGGTGCCTTGTTCCTGCGCTGATAAACACGGAGCTGGGGACGAACCGGTATCTCAGTATCAACAGTCTCAGGTACACAATCAGACAGAATCGGCAAAGGTGGTGCAATGATATCTGGTTGCAAATTCTCCCCCGCAGATGAATAAAAAGGAGTGTCCTCAAAAAACACCACATCACTACTGGTCAACCACTTTCTCGTAGTAGGATTATAACAGCGATAGCCTTTTTGAGTCCTCGAATACCCCAAGAAAATACATTTAGTTGCACGAGGCGAGAGCTTATCAGAAGACGGGCCAAGAAGACGGACAAAACACGTGCAACCAAAAATCCGTGGAGGAATAGAAAACAGGGGTGCCTCCGGATGTAAAACTTGGAATGGGATTTTGTTACCAATAACCGAGGAGGGCATACGATTAATAAGAAAACAAGCAGTCATAATCGCTTCTGGCCAATAAGAACGAGGAACATGTGAATGTAACATAATAGTGCGGGCCACCTCTAATAAATGACGATTCTTTCTTTCTGCAACACCATTCTGTTGTGGTGTATAGGCACAAGAGGTTTGATGTAAAGTTCCAACAGTTTTACAAAAACAGTCCACATCTTTTTGAACAAACTCCAAAGCATTATCAGTTCTAAAAATTTTAATAGGCACACCAAACTGAGTTTTAATTTCAGCAAAAAAGAACTTTATTGTGGATAGTACCTCGGATCTACTTTTCAACAGAAAAATCCAAGTAGTCCGTGAAAAATCATCAATGAACAAAATAAAGTATCTATAACCAGACACACTTGGTACATTACATGGTCCCCACACATCAGAATGGACAATATCAAAAATATGCCTGCTGCTCATAGAACTGCGCCGCGGATATACCGATCTAGTCTGTTTACCCAGTTGACAAGACTCACACTGAAGACTACAGCTACTCATATCAGGAAATAAATGGCGCAGTTTGTCAGAAGAAGGATGTCCCAGTCGGTAATGCCACTGTAAAGTAGAAACTGATGCAGATAGAGCTGAAGCTTTAGTAGACTTTGGCATCTCGTCCAAGTAGTAGAGACCGTCAGCACCTTCATACCCCCCACCAATCTTCATCCTCGTGAGAAGGTCCTGAAAAATACAAGAGCCAGGACGGAATGTCAGGCTACAGTTTAGATTCTTGACAAGTTTGCTCACAGATAATAAATTCATAGGAAAGTTAGGCACATATAAGGCAGATTTGATAAAAGACTGAGAAATAATGTCCCCAATGCCAGAAACAGAAGATCTAGATCCATCAGCAACCATAACTGTAGATTTATGAGCAGGTGTAGAGATAAACTTAAACAAAGCCCGATTTCCAGAAATATGGGAGGATGCACCAGAGTCAATCACCCATTTATTATTACCAGATGAAGGTGGCAAATGTGAACTCAAAAAAGCAGTATCATAACCGGTATGAGCAGCATGAGCTCCACTCGTGGATGCGTCAGAAGAGGAACCACCACGCTCCAAAAGAAGACGTTCGACTTCAGCCCGGATGTAGTCAGCAGTAGTAGTGTCCGCAGTGTCTAAAGTAGGAGGATGTGTAGCACCCTCAGAAGCAGCAGTGGAAGAATCAGTAACAGTGTTTGCCCATTCAGGCTTCCCATGCTTCTCCCAGCATTTTTCTTCAATGTGGTTCGTCCGACCACAGTAAGAACACAAACGGGATCCAGGCGAAGGTCTCGCAGCAGCAGTGGTAGCAGGAGGGGCCCCACGCCCAGCAGTAGTAGAACGACCACGCCCCGCACCAAGAGGAGGACGTCCCTCAGAAGAGCGGCCACGACCACGACCGCGACCACGGCCACGACCACCCCAGGCAGCTAAGGCAGTAGATTCCCCAACATCTGGTGTCGGGGAGGAAAGACGCAGAAGACGCTGGTAGGCACTCCGAAGGGAAGGCAGTGGATCACCAGCCAGAATCTGATCCACAACTCCAGTATAGGAGTCAGGCAAGCCACTCAAAAACTGAACCAGCTGTAGCTCATCGCGCTGTTTGCGCATAGTCGCCAAATCCGTGGACAAGGGATGATACGTCTCCAGTTCACCCCACAACCCGGTGAACGTAGAGAAGTAATCTGCGATATCAGTACCAGTGAAGGTGAGACGACTAAGCTGCTTGTTGATATCAAACACTTTCTTCGGATTCTGGCTGTGAGAGAAGGTGCCAGCAAGTTCATCCCACATCTTCTTCGCCGTAGGTAATCGGAGAAGAGTCACACTAATCTTCTCAACCGAGCTGTTGAGAATCCAAGTCATCACTGTTGAGTCATCACGGACCCAATCATCATAGGCTTTGACGTCCTTCAAATCAGCATCTTCAGCAGGCTGTGGTGGACCGGCCCGAATGAGATGGGAATATTTCCCTTGTGATTTAGCATAAATCACAAAGGAACAGACCCACAGCTGGTAGTTGCGCCCGTCAAGTTTGACCGTAGTAACTTGACGACGCAGATCATCAGTCGAGGACGCCATCATGAAGGCAGGCACAGCAGGCAGGCAGGACAGGCAGGTAGAAGATCACACGGGACCTCTCACATACAGACTACACCAAGGTGTAGTAGAAGACCCGGAGGCCGAAGCCTGCACGGGCAGGCAGGTACAAACAAACACGAACCGACGAAGGCTCTAGCCGAACAACGTACCGATCTCCCCCGGAAGACGAAACTAGGCCAGATCTACCAACCCGGCAGCGCACCTGCTGTGCGAACAACACCAACGGTTGCTCAAGCACTAGCGGAGCACCAAGCCAGGAGAGTAGACGGACCGGGACCCGGCGGGAGACGGTAGGCTAGGCCAGGGAGGGAGCCAGCCGGCGGGCTGACCTGCCCCGGCGGCGGCGGCGGAGACCGCCTCTACTGCCGGCGGCGGCGCCCGGTGCTGCTGCCCCCGGCGGCTGCGGCGCGGCTGCTGGCCTGTGCCTGCGGCGCGGCTGCTGGCCTGTGCCGGCGGCGGCGGCGCCTGGAGCTGCTGCCCCCGGCGGCGGCCGCCGCTGCTGGCCTGCCGGCGGCGGGCGCGGGGGGGGGGGGGGGGGGGGGGGGGGGGCGGCGCCGGAGAGGGAGGGAGGGAGAGAGAGGCCCTAGGTCGGGACCTGCTCTGATACCATGTAGATAATCAGGGTTTCAGAGAGCATAGGGTTGCACAAAGTGTGCACCCTCATATATATAACACTGTGACAATTACAGAGAGGTCCATACAGAATAAACAAATAACAAAATAAATAACAGAATATAGAAAACATATATTGTAACAATATTTTTTACAGATAAAGCAGGAAATAAATGTTTCAGTTTTACAGCAGAGGGGTGACCAAGCCGGTAGTGTCACTGGAGTCCCGTCACTGATGTCAACAGAAGAGCAGACGCCGCTGGTGGTCCATCCAGATAGTAGAGTCTGTCTGGTCCATCATGGTCTGAACCAATCCTCGTCTTCGTGCGGAGATCCTTCAAAACACTAGAAGGATCAAATTTAATGGAGCACTGAAAATTTTTCAATCTTACTGACAGAAAGTAGGTTAATAGAAAATTCTGGGATATATAAAATAGATTTCAGACGTAGTTTACGAGACCAGAGAACATTGCTAATGCCATGAATGGAAGTTTTTGAACCATCAACAACAGTAACAGGTGGAATTTGAGTAGTTTTAGTCAGAGTGGAAAATAAGTTGATACTTGATATCACCAGCCATATGAACCGATATACCAGAGTCAATGCACCATTTATTGTTACCAGCAGAAGGAGAGTCTAGCAAAACAGAAGATCCAACAACAGACGTAGATGAAAGCTGAGACATGCGTTCTTGAAAAAATTTCTCGAACTTAGAGCAAATCCACTCAGTTGAAGGCGTAGCAGGTGCTGGTCAGGTGCAGCAGTATCAGTCGAAGTCTCTGCAGATGCTTGGTTTGCCCAAGCAGGCTTACCATGCTTGATCCAACATCGGTCTTCATTGTGATTATCTCGTCCACAGAAGTTGCAAAAGCGAGGATCAACAGGTTGTCCTCGACCAGCAGTAGTAGAAGACGTGCGACCGTCGTTAGTAGGGAGACGACCTCCACGACCACGGCCTTGACCTCGTCCACGGTCGTAATCGGTGCAAACAACAAGAGTTGGATGTTCAACTGCATGATGGAGGTCATAGAGGGTAGCCTTTGAACACGTTTGAGGACGTCCCAAAGAGTGGGCAGTGGGTCACTCGACAGAATCTGGTCGATCACCGCAGAAAAAGAAGCTGGAAGGGCTGCCAAAAATTGGACTAGTTACAGTTCATTACGTTGCTTCTGGGCTTCTTTGATGTCGGCTGTCAAAGGGTGATAAATCTCGTATTCATTCCAGAGGGAAGAGCATTGATTATAGAAACCCTCAATATAAGTGTCAGATGAAAATTCCTTCTTGGCCAGAGATTTGAATATTTCAAAGACTCTCTTGGGATTTTGCTGATGAGAGTATACGTGAGATAATTGATCCCACATTGCCTTAGCATCATGAATACAAAGTAAAGGCTAGCTGATTCGTGGCTCGGTGCTATTAAGAATCCAAGACATAACACATGAGTCATCTTTGGACCATTGTGCATAAGTTTGCTTGGTTTTTTCATCCTTCGTAGCAGCAGGAGCGGCGGGAGGGTCAATGGTGAGATGAGAATGGCGGCCTTGTATTTTGACATACAAGATGAACGACGCCGACCAGAGATGATAATTGGAGCCGTCAAGTTCGACTATGGTAACACACAGGGAACGAGGAGGCTCAACGGAAGCCATGGCGGACAGGACTGAAGAAGTAGAGAAGACCGCCAGTGCAGCAGCAGCATAACCCATAAACAGAGATCAGCAAATCTGAAGAAACCCGCTATGGGGCAATAGAGAGCAGTTGCAGATCTGACATGTCAGATCAGAATAGACCCGCTACGGGCAGAAAAATTGATAAAGAACCTACGTCGTCATGAGGAGAATTAAGATCCCAGTCAAGGAACGAGGTATCCTATTTCGATACCGTTTCGACAGCATGGAAATCAAAATTTATGGAAATTTCGACAAAAATTTTGATAAATGCAATTGTGCCCGTTTCGACGCCAAAATGAATGAATTAATTTATGAAATTTTACAGGTGTGATCTCTACACCTAAATGCATCATTTTATGAATAAAATTTTATGTGGGGGTAGGTTAGGGAGGGGGTCCTTCATGTGGGAGGTAAGGGAACTGTCATGTTTCTTGAGGATTTCGATGACAAAATGTAGGAATTAAGTTATGCAATTTTGTAAGTATGAGCTATATACATGCATGTACTTGTTCGTGTTATAATATCAAATATTGGATATGTAGGGCATCCCACACATTTTACTTGGGTTCATAGTTTGCTGCTGATATTGACTCAATAGTCAACCATTTCATTGGTCCCAAGAATACTAGTGCAATGTTTCCAAGCTAAATCATCATTTGTTGGTGTGGTTGGCTTCCTAGCACCCTCATTGTCTAATAAATCACCACTAGGATACATGTCATCCACATTGCAGAAACTAAAATAGCATGCATCACATAAGTATTTAATAATTTGAATAGCAAATATTAGGGAAATGCAATGCAATTATGATATACTATAAGTATATACTATGTATGAGTACTTAATGGTGAAATGACCCCAATCCCCCTTTGCTCCTCTTCAAAAATCAACAATAACAACAAGGATTGCAATTATCGAAATTTGGCGAAATTCATCGAAATTTGGCGAAACTCATCGAAATCATCGAAATCGAAACAGTCGCAGGTTTCGGTACCAGATAGCATCGAAATCGAAATTTCGAGCAAAATTTCGATGATTTCGACGAAACCTCATTCCATGATCCCAGCATGAGGCATAGGCAGAAGAAGCCAAATATCCTGGAGAGACTCAACGTGCAATGATGATGGTTGTCCAGAGACGTAAAAGGAGAATAGATCTAGCAAGGAAGGGGGTTAGAAGGGAGATATTGTGGGTGATGGGATTGACGGGAGGTGGACAGGGGGGTTGGATCGGGGTGGTGGGGAAGGCAGCAGGGGGGAGGGCGGTGGTGGCGGCGATGGGTAGAGATAGTACGGGTGGTGGCGGGGTGGGAGGGGAGGAGTGGGGAGCCGGCGGTGGCGGGGAGCAGGCGGGGGGGGGGTTGCGGCGGGAGGGGCTGCGCGTGGGAGGGGAAGGAGGGGAGAGTAAGAGCAGTAGCGGTGGTAGGGGCTGCAGGCGGCGGGCGGGGAAGGGAGACGGCGGGCAGGGAAGGAGAGAGGAGGGGTGGCGACGGCCCAGGGGGGGGACTGCTAGGTCATGAGGGGCAGGGTTAGGGTGGGAACTTGCACGGAGGGAACCTGCTCTTGACACCATATAGATAAGTGAATAGAATTGTATTGGATGATTAAAAGGTTTACAGTGCATTCTCTTATATAGGATAAGAAAGGAGATACAAAAACAGAGATGAGGAATATGGGACTAAACCACACAAGCAAAAACATACGTGAGGCGCGGGCTAGGCACATGACACTCGGTGAAACATAAACATATCTCTATATATGCATTTATATCATAAGTGAATTTTGGGTTTGATTTTATGTTTCTTACAATTTTATTTCTTTAAATCTCATGTTATCAGTCACTTATGTATTTGGATACATGGATATTATATGCATTAACTCCATGTTATGTGTATGTATATGTATATTTGTGTACGTGTAAATGTATATGCATATATATATGTGTGTATATATGTATACTTATACACCTATTTATGTATATGTATATATGTATAAGTATATGTATATGCATATGTATATGTATGGGTATGTCGTGTCCAACGCCGTGTCCCGTGTCCGTGTCCTATATTTTTTAAAATCATCGTGTCCTGTGTCTGTGTCCATGTCGTGTCCCGTGCCCCTGTCTGTGCTTCCTAGTATACCACTCTATAAACTCAGAATTCAGCAGGCATTTATGAACCTATGGGAAGCCAATTTTAACTTAAATTCTTATAGATTCTAGACCAGCATTCTATGGTCACAAAAAATAGTTAACACAGTCTCCACCACAAATCTGGGAACATGTCCATCAAAAGAAAGTTGTCTAAAGCTCTGTATAGTTTGATCAAGGTGTGATCTCACTCTCTTGACAATTATCCTAACTATAAAATGGCCCCTTTTCTAGATATTTCTACTGGCTAGGCAGCTAAGATTAAAAAAAAGCTCAGCACCACCTTGATGCAAACCATGTTGCAAATAAAACTCAACTCATAACTCTGTTGGACAATACCCCTGGGCATAGTTTTATATAGATAAGGTGCCAGAAGCCTTAATCGGCTTATTTTCGCTCAAGACCCGACCAAAACAAGAATTAAAACCTAAATAAATAAGAACTTACTAATAAATCCCTATTGTTACATGTAGGTCCTAAAACTAAAACAATAACATGATTAAACCTTAAAATATGAAAACATAATAAAAAAACTAATTAGCCTAATATTACATCTGGCACTCAAATCTAGAAGTCAGACTTATTCTACATCACACCCCCACCGCCCGAATTCCCCACCTACCCCTAACCAAAGCACCCAAAATTCAATCTCACAACCCGAATGCACACAGGCAGCCCCAAATTGCCATTGGGCTAGAGTACTTGCCAAGAATGCTTAATTAGCATCAACCATTGACTTGTTGAAAGAATATATGACCAGCATCTCCTCTCTTTGCCAAACAGCACTGATATCACCACAATGACGGGAAAGGTACATCAATATGGTTGCTCAACTGAAGGAGAGCTTCCAAAAACCCCATCATTCTCATATGCACCATATCATCATCTAAGCCTCAATCTCAACCATGTTGGGGTTGGCTACATGGATCCTTCTTTTCCAATCAGCTTTGTTATGGGCCATACTTTGGTCAAGATGTAAAGATTCAAAATCTCACTTTATAAGTTCTTCCCAAGTTAATTTAGGTCTACCTCCACTTCTTTTCATTGTGCTTGACGCAATAACCTTTCTTCAAATAGGTGCATTTGTCGGTCGGCACTGCACGTGACCATACCATCTTAGACGGCCTTCATACAACTTGTCCTCGATGCTCACCACCCCCATTTGTTCCTGATATAGTCATTCCTCAAACAATCTTTTTCTCTTTCCACACATCCATCTCAGCATACGCATTTCCGTTACATTCATCTTGTTGAGACCTTGTTTCTTCATTGCCCAACATTCACTCCCATATAGCACGGCTGGCCATATAGTTGTTTTATAAAACTTGTTTTTTAATCTAAGTGGGATCTTCTGGTCACATACTACTCCTCTTGCATTCCTCCACTTCAACCATCCTTTGTGATCCTGTGACAAACATCATCTTGGATCTCACCTCCTTTTCAATAATAAAACCCAAGTAACGAAATTTATCACATATGGGGTACATCCAGTCCATCCCACTTGACTCCACCATTCACAATTCTAGATTGGCTAAATTTACAACGCATATATTCAGTTTTGCTTCTATTGATCATAAATCCGTTTGATTCCAATGCATTTCTCCATAGTTCAACTTTATCATTCAATGTTTCTTTTCTTTCATCAATCAACACAATATAATCAACAAATAGCATGCACCAAGGGATAATATCCTGAACATGCTTTGTCAACTCATCCATAACAAGAACAAATAGATATGGGCTGAGTGTCTGACGCAATTTTACTACGCGCTAAAAACGCAAGTGTACGCGTCGAGTAGTATAGGCCTTGTGAGGCCCGAGTCGAACACAGGGATACTCGGAAATGTTGGAGACTCCTACTAACTATTTGCGATCAGCTAAGCCGAATAACAAATTAGGGTTGTTGAACAAAATTAAAAGAAAATAAAAATAAAACAAAGCAAACAATCGATTAAAGGTTAATTTAATCAATTCAAAAGGGTATCTTTAGGATTGCGGTTTCACCACGGGTTTTCATTGTATTAGATTTTATATAATGCCTCAATCTTCTCTCTTTATCCGGGTAATGGCCTGAAAACAGAATTACCCGCTGTCGTGGTGCAATTCACTACTTAGGTTTAGGTCGGTTCCACCGTCGTAGTAACCTATCCCCTAAACTAAGTACATTACGAACGATCTCTCAGTATCCACCATTAATTTTACACCACCTTGGTCAAGGGATTTATCGATTAACGTAGATTTCGTCTCTTTTCAGTCGTTAATCCTTCTTTCAAAGTGATTAAGGGCATTAGGTTATTATTATGGTGATCAAGCATAACAATATATGGAGAAAACGAAACTATACCACGGATTTAAGAGAGAAAATATGAATTACTATTATAAAACTGTCATACAATGAATCCCCGGGTTACTCCCGGTCCTAAAGATGAAGGGGATTAGCCCCGCATGTTCATCTCAAACAAGTACAAGGTAGAGATAGGGGAAATCATGTGAAAAACGTGAATTGAGAGGGAAAACCCCTGAACGGAGAAGAACCGATTGATCCTTTGCGCAGAACATGTGCTCTCCCGCCTTTCGGTGGTGAAGTCCGTCTTCTTAGGCGTCCGGATCAACAAGTATGAGCTTCTAGCCTCCGTTCTCCTCTCTCTCGCTCCTCGTTACTCGTGCAATGGCTCCTCCCATCCTTTTTTCTCTGGCCGGCTGTCATTAGGTATAAGTCCCTAATTAGGTCGTTAATTAACTCCAGCCGTCCGATTGAGATCAATCTGAATCCAACGCATATCTGACGGCGTCGATACCATCGACGCGGGTCGATGGTATCGACCCCGTGTAGTAGCGGCAGCCCTTGATTTCTTTTCGTCCGAGAGCCTGTTGTAGTCTCGATACCATCGACATGGGTCGATGGTATCGACCTCCCTCTAGCGACGGCTTTGTCGTTTTGCGTCGCTGTAGCCTCCTTGTGTCGATGGTATCGACGGGGTGTCGATACTATCGACTGCTTCATCGCCAACACCCTGAAGGTGACTCGATACCATCGACATCCCTGTCGATAGTATCGACGCTTTGCTGCTCCTTTCGGCTGGCAACCTGTGACCATGTCGATGGTATCGACTTCCGTCGATGGTATCGACGGAAGCAAATACTCATTTGTCCTGAAATTCAAAGACAAGATCACATAACTTCACACAAATAATAATAATTTGACAATTAATGCTCAAAATGATGAAATAAAGGGGATTTGACATAAAATAGTGGCAAAGACCAAAATGGATGAATTATGCAATATTAACCATAAAAATGACTAATAAAAGCATAAAACACATATTAAACAGGCCTATAAATGCGACTCAAAATCATCGCATCAAACTCCCCTAAGCTTGAACATTGCTCGCCCTCGAGCAACTA
Organism: Alisma plantago-aquatica; assembly: GCA_963693085.1. Classification (NCBI taxonomy): domain Eukaryota; kingdom Viridiplantae; phylum Streptophyta; class Magnoliopsida; order Alismatales; family Alismataceae; genus Alisma; species Alisma plantago-aquatica. The sequence goes on from OY856414.1 coordinate 330,632,398, forward strand.
ATCCTTAGAATAGAATTGCAAATGTCAACTAAAAAACAACACACCAAACCAACATCCCATATGGCTCCCACCGGACATTCAGAAACCGGCCTTCTCTAACCACAGAACAGTAATTACCCTGACGGTGACAGTAATCATCAATAACAGAAATTGACCTCAAAACTAATGTACACTATCACATAAGGCAGTTAGCATAATAAAACTCGCCGGTTCAAACTTGGTGCATCTTGTGATCGCCTATACTACATTGCTCGCCCTAACTACCATCTACATGGAAGCAGTTCTCCTGATATTCATTAGTGAGGAGAAATTCACTGTGGCCTACCAATCCGAGCAACGGGTGGATGAAAATGGGTGGCTCATGGAAGAACGTGGAAGTATTGTACAGTTTCAACCTGCATAAAACAAAAATGTCCTATATGATGCAAATGCACATGAGAAATGCCCTAATGCCTAAAATTAGGTGGAATGATGCATGTCCTATCTATCCATCCATCTCAACACGAGACGGACATCTAATTAAGCTACATCATGTACTCAATTGTTCTTGAAATGCAGGTGATATCACATTCCTTTCTCCTTCTTATTCTAATTGCTTCCAAATAACTTTTTTTTAAGAGAGAAAATTTGCACTATTCAGAAGGTATGGAACAGTTTAGTTCACTATTTTAAGGAAAATTGAGATACATGATGTACTTTATGCATGAAAATTATGAATGCAACTACATGGCATGCACCTAAGGGTAATGTGCATGAATCACTATACTTTTTTTTTATATGCAAAACATATGGAAAGTTGCGATGCAAGTCCTATCTAGATGCTATGCAAACAAAAGGAATTAAAACTGCACTTTACTTCCAATTCTTGGGTGGATTATGGAAAAATGAAGTGGAACGATCACAAGACTAGATGACTGAACCTTAGAAAGATATTATGCGTCCCTCCTTACTGACCTGTGTAGTAGTTTATAGGGTTCTCTCTCTTACATCCAATTAAAGTCTCATTACCATTTGGTTAGTTTAGGCTCAAACAACCATTTCCGTCCACTTTCATGAATCATTAGGAGTACAGTTATGAAATGTTGTTTTAAAGTAGACAACCAATAAAACAAAACAAGCTATCCAAAGACACAAAAATTTCAAATTTCCCTTGAATTTCCCATGCACTATTAATTGAGATGACACAACTTTACGACATCCACAATTACACTAGATAGCATGTGGATCCTACAAAAACTAAAATTGCAAGAAACAAAATAATGTTAAAACTAAAAACAATAAAAGATAAAGTTGTTCCAACTACCCCCCTAAGCTTGAATTCGACTATGGCCTCATAGTCAAAAACAAACTTAAAGATTGGAACAGGGATACCAGATCAATCCTGTGGAGGTGGAGGCGGGTACTGCTGTGCAGTGGGGTCCCAAGACGGGAACTGGCCCTGGAAAGTCAGATCATACTGGGGCATCAGTGGAGGCTGTGGATACCCCCCAAAATAGTCCTGGCTCCAGTAGTGATCAAAAAATGGCTGTTGTTGCACCTCCATCCTGTGCAACCTATCATGGATATTCTGTTGATTCCCGAAGAGAAGGCGCTCATTCTCGAAGATCGCCTGCTGGTTGACAAATAGCCGGTTAGTAGTCTCTTGAATACCGGTAAATGTGGTTGTATGCTGCTGCTGTGTCTGGTGGATGTCCTGCAGCATATTGTACATGCCTTGCATGGAATAGGCATCCTCGCTGGGCTGCGAGGGTTGTGGTGATGGCGGCGTAGGCTGTGATGATGAAGACGCACCCGGATGCATCCGAGGACGCTTCCGGGGTGCTACTCGTGCTCGAAGAGGTGTAAGGGTCTCCTCTTCCTCCTCAGCCTCGTCGTCCTGTCCGTCGTCGCCGCCGTCATTGCCACCTTCTTCATCGGAGTCGGCGATGGCTATGATTGGCCATCGAAAATGTTGTGCTCCCTCGATGTTGAAAACCGGATCGGGCAGCGCGCACTCCTGGTACGCTTGATTTACGTGGCAATGCGCAAAAGCCACGCCAGCTCGGAGAAGAACGAGATTGGCTCGGTGTAGATGTTGCAAGTTGACCTTGCTTCTCGTAGAAAGAGGAGTCAGCTGATCGAGATTCAAGCCCAAGTAGAGGGCTATCTTGGTGACAAGCCCCCCAAATGAATCGGGGCTTTTCTCGTGCTCCTCTTCACCGCCAATACTCGTTGTAGAAAGAATGCACCTCAGTTGCATTCTTGGCGCTTCAGGAGCTGATATAAGAAGAAAAGATCCGTCTCCTGAAATTTGCTCAGCGCCAGATCACTTCGAGCAAAGATGGTGGAACTCAACATCCAGTGCAATACCCGAACAAACGGGTGCTCGAAGTCGGCTACCGCAGCGTTGTGGTAGCTCACCGACCTCCCTTGTGGCACAATCACCAACTCGGAGAAGAGAGCGTCGTAGTTGGTGCGGTTATCCGGCCGCCGGTGGTCGTACGGAGAATGATTCCAATTGAAGATCCTGTTGAATTGGCGAAGCGTGAGGGTATAGTCACGGTTGTACAGCCGGAAAGACACCCCGGCCCTTTATCCATTCACGGTCGGTGGCGACGACGTCGTTGGGCACGACGCAGACGTCAAGTGACGCCATGAACTCCGCCACCAACTCTTTGTAGGTTGGCCACTCGCCGAAAAACGGTTGGCCATCAGCATGGTACTGTAACTCATCGGGCCTCCTGCTTGTACGTTTCGCCTGCCCCTGCAGATAATAGGCCAAATCGGCCTCAAATCCGAGGTCTCGGATCATTTCCCGGTCCACATATCGGGTGGGTTCGATCTTCCTTTTTAAGATCTCATAGATCTTCTTCACCTCTGTGGAAGGATGCATCATGCGCGGCCGTGCAACTGACCCGGGAGGAGGTGGCACAAACTCCGGGATATCCTCCGGGTCCGCACGTGAAGAAGATGCTCCAGCGACGTGAACCATGTTGGCGACGAGAAAGGGATTAGAAAGAGAGCTCGGTGCAGAATGGAGATATGAATCTCCGCTCGGTGATGATCGTCGCTCGGTGATGCTGGTCTTTGCTCTTGGATGGCTCGGGGGAGTGCTCGGCGCAAAGGGAGGAGATCACTCTGAAGGTGTGACGTCAAATGACGTAATGATTCTCCTTAAATAGACTTGGCCGGGCACTGTTAGCTCGTCGATACCATCGACGCGAGTCGATGGTATCGACGCTGGTCGATGCTATCCGCCCCTCACATGGTATCGACGGTCGTCGATTGCTGGATCTTGAAACCCGGATCGCTGACGTGTCGATACCATCGACATGGGTCGATGGTATCGACGCTGCACCCGGATCGATGACGTGGAAGCCGCGATCGCCGTCGATATGTTTGCGCGGATCGGTGACATGGATGGTCGATACCATCGACTCGGGTCGATGGTATCGACTTTTCTTCATTGCAACACCGCCACTTTGCATTTCAACCTGTAACCATGTCGATACCATCGACATGGCTGTCGATGGTATCGAGTTGACTGAGACAAATCGGTCTGCACTTCTCCAGAGATCTCGATGGTATCGACTCCTGTGTCGATACTATCGACTTTTCCTTTTCGACCACCTGTAGGTATGTCGATACCATCGACGAGGCCGTCGATGGTATCGACTCAGAACAAAATCTGTAGTCGTCAACCTGTACCCTTGTCGATACCATCGACCAGTGTGTCGATGGTATCGACTCTGCCTCAGCCTGCACAATGAACAAACGGATCAAGGTATCTTCTTTACACTAAAAATCGAACAAAAATAAAGCAACCTACGATTATAAATAAACTATCATAATGTATCAATGGTTGGGTTGCCTCCCAACAAGCGCCCTTATTTAACGTCTTAGGCTAGACTGCTTCCGGGCATCTCAATCATCCAAAAGTGAAATGAGTTTGACCTCATTCACCTTCCTCTTGTAATTCTCCCCAAAATAGAGCTTCAGCCTTTGTCCATTCACCAAAAACGTGGTATCACCATCACGCACTAAGATCGCGCCGTGTGGTTTGACCTCTTCCACCACGAACGGTCCACTCCACCGGGATTTGAGCTTCCCGAGATGCAACTTGAGTCGTGAGTTGAACAACAAAACACTATCTCCCTTCTTGAACGTGCGCAACTCGATGTGGCGATCGTGGATCAGTTTGTGCGCTCCTTGTATATCTGTGTGTTCTCATACGCCGTCATCCTTAGCTCGTCCAACTCATTCAATTCAAGCATCATCTTTCTCCCCGCTTCATTGTAACTCAGATTTAGCCTTCTAAGCGCCCAATGGGCCTTGTGCTCCAACTCAACCGGCAAATGACAAGCCCGGCCATACGCCAACCTAAAAGGCGTGGTGCCTATAGGTGTTTTGTAAGCCGTCCTATATGCCCACAATGCATCCGGTAGTAGGGCACTCCAGTTCTTCCTCGTGGATGCCACCGTACGCTCTAGAATCTTCTTAATTTCACGGTTTGAGACCTCCACCTGCCCTTGGGTTTGTGGGTGATATGGGGTGCCTATATTGTGCTTGACCCCATATTTCTTCAATAATGTCGAAAACTTTTGATACCTAAAATGCATACCCCCATCACTGATTATCATTCGGGGTACCCCAAACCTGCAGAAAATATGTTCCTTCACGAATCTGCACACTACAGTGGAATCATTAGTCCTTGTGGGTATTGCTTCCACCCACTTCGACACATAATCAACTGCTAATAAAATGTATAAATTGGAGTTCGAGGACACAAAAGGTCCCACGAAATCTATGCCCCAAAGATCAAACACCTCCACTTCCTGAAACACATTCAGGGGCATCTCCTGTCGCTTTGAGATATTACCTGCACGCTGGCAAGAATCACATTGCCTCACAAAATCGTAGGCATCCCGAAACAAAGTTGGCCAATAGAGGCCACCTTCCAAAACCTTAGCTGTCGTGCGCGAGCTGGCGTGGTGTCCTCCCGTGGGTGATGCATGGCAATGTTGGAGAACGCTCTCGTACTCCATTTCAGGCACACACCTGCGCAAGATACCGTCCCTGCATTGCTTAAGAAGAAGTGGATCATCCCAAAAATAATATCTTAAAGAATGGAAAAATCTTTTCTTCTCCTGATATGACCAATCTTCCGGGATGATCCCGCAAGCCAAATAATTTACAATCTCAGCGAACCAAGGATTTTTAGAGTTAATTTTCAAAAGTTGTTCATCCGGAAACGTCTCGGTTATGGGTATATGTAAATCTTTTTCATCCACCCTTTCTAACCTAGACAAATGATCCGCAACAACATTTTCAATCCCAGATTTATCCTTGATTTCGATGTCAAATTCTTGTAAGAGCAAAATCCACCTAATGAGTCTTGGCTTTGCGTCTTTTTTCTCCATTAAGTATTTTATTGCGGCATGGTCAATCCATACAACTACTTTAGATCCAACTAAATACTGCCGGAATTTTTCAAAAGCGAAAACAACGGCGAGTAATTCTTTTTCCGTAGTTGTATAATTTAATTGGGCATCATTCAAGGTTTTTGAAGCGTAGAAAATCACAGCGGGCTTATTGTCAACCCGCTGCCCCAACACAGCTCCTACCGCAAAGTCCGAAGCGTCACACATTAGTTCAAAGGGTTTTGTCCAATCCGGTGTTTGAACAACCGGTGCAGAAATTAGCTTTTCTTTTAACACTTCGAACGCATGTAGACACTTATCATTGAAATCAAAAACTGCATCTTTCTCCAAAAGCTCGGATAGAGGTTTCACGATTTTAGAAAAATCCTTTATAAATCGTCGATAGAACCCGGCATGTCCCAAGAAACTTCTTACCCCTTTTACAGAATTTGGTGGGGGCAATTTGGAAATGACCTCAATTTTTACTGGATCGATCTCTAAACCTTTACTAGAAACCTTATGTCCTAGCACTATTCCCTCATTCACCATCATGTGACATTTTTCCCAATTGAGGACCAAATGTGTGTCCTCACAGCGCTGTAAAACTTTGTCTAGATTATAGAGACATTCATCAAACGATGCACCATGCACCGAAAAGTCATCCATAAAAACCTCGAGACAACGCTCTACCATGTCAGAAAATATGGCGAGCATACAGCGTTGAAACGTCGTCGGTGCATTGCATAAACCAAAAGGCATGCGGCGGTACGCGAAAGTCCCATAGGGACAAGTGAAAGTAGATTTCTCTTGATCCGAAGGATCAATCGAGATCTGGTTGTACCCCGAGTACCCGTCAAGAAAACAGAAATGTGATCTACCGGCAAGACGCTCTAAGATTTGATCAATGAACGGTAAAGGAAAGTGATCCTTTAGCGTGGCGGCATTCAAACGGCGGTAGTCAATGCAAACTCGCCACCCGGTTACCAATCGGGTGGTGACAGGTTCATTTACCAAATTTTTTGTGACAGTAATTCCCCCCTTCTTAGGGACTACCTGTATGGGACTCACCCATGTCGAGTCTGATATGGCGTAAATAATACCTGCAGCAAGAAGTTTAATGACCTCCTTCTTCACAACCTCCATCATGCTTGGATTGAGACGTCGTTGAGGTTGAATCACGGGCTTGGCTCCCTCCTCGAGCCGAATCTTGTGCTGACATAGAGTAGGGGAAATCCCCTTGATATCTGCAACGGACCACCCAAAAGCTCCCCGGTGGTTCTTCAGCACTATCAACAGTTGCTCCTCCTCATCCGCACTCAAATAGGCAGAAATGATCACTGGTAACTTATCTTCCTCAGCTAGGAAGACATATTTGAGATGCGGTGGCAGCGGCTTTAATTCAAGATCCGGCGGGCTGATCAAAGATGATTGAAGCGGCGGGGGAAGTTCACCTAAATCTTCATAGTGCCTCGCATAGAAGCATGGAAGCATCTGAAGCATTTTAGCGCACTCCTTGAGTGAATTGCTCCGCATCCAATCATGTGCAATGTTTAACAAACACGCCTCCAATGGTAATTCCGGAAATGCATCAGAAACAGAAATAGAAATCACATCATCCTCCAGAGAAAGGAGAATGTCCTCATTCTCATCATTCGGGAACCCCACAGCTTTGTACAAAGAAACTACTTTGGTCTGCTCCATGATATCTACAGCCAAAGTTCCATTGTCCACCTTGCTCATCACATGAGCCATGTCCAGAAATGGCTTCCCAAGACAGAATGAAATATTACTATCCAGATGTTTTACCATATTGCATTGTTCCTTTGCTTTAGATGACGCAGTACTAGAAGGCATGACCATCTCAAAGCGGTCATCAGCTATGCCTAAGGTTAAGCAACCTCTCCCCATCTCTAAGATCATGTCGGCTGTAGCTTGGAAAGGACGTCCAAGTAACAACTCGTTGCCATGTTCATCCTGCATCTCCATGACTACAAAATCTGCCGGAAAGACAAATCTATCCACCTTCACTAACACATCTTCACATATTCCATAAGGTTTTACCACAGAGTTATCCGCCAATTGAATCGTCATATTGCTTGGCCGTGACTCCTTCAATCCCGGCTTTTTAAATGTAGAAAGGGGCATCAAGTTGATGCTTGCCCCTGAGTCACATAATGCTTCACCGAATTTAAACTTCTCAATATAACAAGAAATGTTAAAGCACCCGGGATCTTGCCTCTTTGGCGGTAAAGTGCCCATGATGAAGGCACTCACTTGCTCCTTTAGCACGACAACCTCTGTATCCGGAATTTTCCTCTTTTTGGTTATGACATCCTTTAGAAACTTCCCGTATGAAGGAATTTGCTCAATAGCTTCCAGTAAAGGGATATTGACTGAAAGCTTCCTAAAAGTGTCTAAGAACTTCTTGAACTGCGCATCTGCCTTCCTCGCCTTAGCACTATTTGGATACGGGACCGGAACAGCTTGTGCCCTTTGATGAGGTGGCACATAAGGTGTCTTTTTCTGAGATTCCTCCTCTGCAACCTGTTCTTCAGTATCATCTACAGCTGTGTCCTCAACCTGCCCTGTGACTGGTATGGGCTGCTTCTCATTGGATTTACCTTCTTCTTCAGTTTGTGGTGTGCTTGTCTCCTCGGCCCTTGGATTCAACAATTTCTTGCCACTTCTTAGCAGAATAGCCTTCGCTTGCTGATTTCCCCCGGGAACATTGGTATTCCCCGGAAAACCTGGATGTGCCGCCTTCTTCAAACTGGCGATCTCGGCTGCCATCTGTGCCATAGATGTCTCAATGGTCCTCATTTGAGCCCCATGGCTCTGCAATGTTTGCCCAAATTGATTCATGAACTCTCCTTGCTGCTTGATTTGTTGGCCAAACGTATTCATTAGCTCTTGATTTTGCTTTATAACCTGATTGAGCAGCTCCGTGCTCTTATCTTCTGCTACTGGCGTGGGCTTGGCATCCGGATCCTGCAGAAAATTATTTGGATCCTTCTAAGAGAACTTTTTATCTTTTCTCCATGAATAGTCATTGTTCCTATATCCTTGCTGTTGTCTCATGTATTTGACTTGAGCCTCATCCTCGTACTCATTTTCCTCCTTTTGCAGTAGCTTCTTGGCGAGAAGATCCATCTTCTCATTCATCTCTTTCATTGCCTTGGACTCTCCTGCAACTCGAACTTGCTCTACCGGGCCTCTTTCTCTCTCACCCCAGGACTGCTTTCTAGCCATATTCTTGAGTATCTCCCAGCATCTGGTGTCTGTATTGTTCAGAAAGAAACCTGACCCAGCTGAATCCAAATTACTCCTATCATGCTCAGAGAGAGCAAAATAGAAGATCTTCACCTGCGTCTCTTTGTCCAACCCATGATGCGGGCACCTCCTCAGCATAACCTGAAATCTCTCCCAGGTCTCTGAATATGTCTCACCGGCCTGTTGGGTGAAGTTATGAATCTTCCGGATCATGTCGTTAGTCTTCTCAGGAGGGAAGAACCTCTCAAAAAAGACCTCCACCATATGGTCCCAGGACTCCACGAACTCATCGTCCAAATTATGCAGCCACTCTCGCGCGGCTCCCGCCAAAGAACTCGGGAAGAGCTTGAGATACAGTGCATCCTGTGGAAACCGATCGATTTTTACCATGTCACAGTTTTCAACAAACTGGCTGATATGCGCGACGGGGTCCTCATTCTTGAGCCCATGAAAAGCATTCGACTTGACCAGATTTATCAAAGCCGGATCAATCTTATATGTCGGTATGTTGATTGCCTGCTTCTTTATAGGCCCCTTGGAAGCTGATGCGGAAGAAGCCTTGATCTTCTCCCATATGGTCTGTGCGTCGGCCATCTCTTCTTGTACAAGTTCGGAATCTACCTCTTCTTGCTCTTGCTCTTGATAATCCTAGTCCTCAGATCCTTCCAGCGGAACCTCGGGTGTGGGATTCGCGTAGTCAGTACTGCGCGTTTGCACCATACACAGCACCTGAAATAAGAAAATTCAGTTCAGTACAGTGCTTTGACGAGTATAAAAATGAACGAACAATAGAAAGAAAATATTTGAAGTTGAATGAAAATTATAAAAAAAATGTGGCCTAGAGTGGCCGCTCGTAGCACTCGAAGTGCCAACAATTTCGCCGTATCCCCGGCAATGGCGCTAAAAACTTGACGTGTATTTTACTACGCGCTAAAAACGCAAGTGTACGCGTCGAGTAGTATAGGCCTTGTGAGGCCCGAGTCGAACACAGGGATACTCGGAAATGTTGGAGACTCCTACTAACTATTTGCGATCAGCTAAGCCGAATAACAAATTAGGGTTGTTGAACAAAATTAAAAGAAAATAAAAATAAAACAAAGCAAACAATCGATTAAAGGTTAATTTAATCAATTCAAAAGGGTATCTTTAGGATTGCGGTTTCACCGCGGGTTTTCATTGTTTTAGATTTTATATAATGCCTCAATCTTCTCTCTTTATCCGGGTAATGGCCTGAAAACAGAATTGCCCACTGTCGTGGTGCAATTCACTACTTAGGTTTAGGTCGGTTCCACCTTCGTAGTAACCTATCCCCTAAACTAAGTACATTACGAACGATCTCTCAGTATCCACCATTAATTTTACACCACCTTGGTCAAGGGATTTATCGATTAACGTAGATTTCGTCTCTTTTCAGCCGTTAATCCTTCTTTCAAAGTGATTAAGGGCATTAGGTTATTATTATGGTGATCAAGCATAACAATATATGGAGAAAACGAAACTATACCACGGATTTAAGAGAGAAAATATGAATTACTATTATAAAACTGTCATACAATGAATCCTCGGGTTACTCCCGGTCCTAAAGATGAAGGGGATTAGCCCCGCATGTTCATCTCAAACAAGTACAAGGTAGAGATAGGGGAAATCATGTGAAAAACGTGAATTGAGAGGGAAAACCCCTGAACGGAGAAGAACCGATTGATCCTTTGCGTAGAACACGTGCTCTCCCGCCTTTCGGTGGTGAAGTCCGTCTTCTTCGGCGTCCGGATCAACAAGTATGAGCTTCTAGCCTCCGTTCTCCTCTCTCTCGCTCCTCGGTACTCGTGTAATGGCTCCTCCCATCCTTTTTTCTCTGGCCGGCCGTCATTAGGTATAAGTCCCTAATTAGGTTGTTAATTAACTCCAGCCGTCCGATTGAGATCAATCTGAATCCAACGCATATCTGACGGCGTCGATACCATCGACGCAGGTCGATGGTATCGACCCCGTGTAGTAGCGGCAGCCCTTGATTTCTTTTCGTCCGAGAGCCTGTTGTAGTCTCGATACCATCGACTTGGGTCGATGGTATCGACCTCCCTCTAGCGACGGCTTTGTCGTTTTGCGTCGTTGTAGCCTCATTGTGTCGATGGTATCGACGGGGTGTCGATACTATCGACTGCTTCATCGCCAACACCCTGAAGGTGACTCGATACCATCGACATCCCTGTCGATAGTATCGACGCTTTGCTACTCCTTTCGGCTGGCAACCTGTGACCATGTCGATGGTATCAACTTCCGTCGATGGTATCGACGGAAGCAAATACTCATTTGTCCTGAAATTCAAAGACAAGATCACATAACTTCACACAAATAATAATAATTTGACAATTAATGCTCAAAATGATGAAATAAAAGGGATTTGACATAAAATAGTGGCAAAGACCAAAATGGATGAATTATGCAATATTAACCATAAAAATGACTAATAAAAGCATAAAACACATATCAAACAGGTCTATAAATGCGACTCAAAATCATCGCATCAGTGTCGATCCTTGATGTACCCCAACGGTGATATGAAAAGTATGTGTCTCTCCTCTAGGAGTCCTAACACCTGCAGTTGAGTCATCATGCATGTCTTTAACCAGGTCAATGTATTGAATAGGCACACCCTTATGATATATGTCTCATATGCACCATATATGGTTGTAAATATAACAAATAACATTTCTGATCATCCCGCAATGTACTAATTGATTTGCTTCCGACAACTTGTGCACCTGAATAGATGAGTCCTAGGCCACATATATTTGGTGGTTAGACATCCACTAAGCATCAAGCCAAATGAAGTTCATTACGTTGGCTAATGGCTACCTTAGTTACATTACATGAAGGCCACAATGAAGGCCATGTGTAACCTTACAAAAACTACTCACAGATCTTGTTTTGGTGTTCTACTCATAGCACCCCCTAACATTCCATGAGGTCATGTTATCATTCATTAGACTCCATAGCCAGAGATCTGTCGTGATCAGTGTCTGAATCATTTTCATCTATATTCAGAAGCTGCTGAAATCTATTTGGTAATAGACCTGTCCAATCTGTTGGGTTGACCAAGCTTGCTTTTTTCTGGTTTGGAAGTTTACTCAAAGCAACTTATTTCTAGATGGAAGAAGCCAGCGCTGCCTGCTGCATTGGAAGTTTGAGCTGTTGTGGCGGCATATTAATATCTTTTTGCTGACAAATTGTGGGCTTTCTCAGTATGAAACTCCATATACTGCAGCGTCATAAGATATAGTTGATGTTGAAAAGTCATCAACCCCTATAGTTAAACCATTGCATTCTAAAGAATCCAAACCACTTTCACGTACATGACTTGCGCTTTGTGCTGGAACTGATAGTTGATCAATTCTGGGTACCCATTCTAGCATAATAATGTCTTTCACAATCTAAGCATATAGTATTATTTTGATTTCTAGTATAATGTACAAAGGTTGTACATGTGATTCTATGTACATGATCTGTGTAAATTATCCCTCAGGTATTCTTGCTACAGATAAAGGTATTACGGGCATCATAAGGTATGATGATGACTCTTCCTGTATTATTGTATTACCCTCATGGTATCAAAGCATACGCTGAAGATCGACCACACCTGGCATCGGTAGCCAGCTCGCAGCCTCCAAGGTCTCTGTCTTCCAAGGTAACCATCTCCAAGTCCAAAGTTTCCTCCCTCCAGGGCCATCGTCCACCTCCAAGGTTTCCATCTCTCTTATGGCCGCCGGCTTTCACAGACAGCTTCTTCATGTTGCATGGACGACATCAATCCACTGGTCAGATTTCATGTGAATGACATTCACGCATCAAGAAAAAGTTTTCCATACACGGTGGTCGTTAGGCCAGGGTCGTTGTAGTGGACGAATCTGAGGCCATCTCTGTTGTCCAGCCGTATTTTCCTCTGCAAGGGTCCTGTGGATCACCCTCATCCTGGTGGGTCCATCACGGCTTGTTGTCCTAGGTTGCCCACTTTATAGACCGAGTCATTCCTAGCCTTGAATACATCCAGAAGGTGTGCCACATGCTACACGTATTACCACAGTCCAGTGGTCATGTATACATGGGATTCATCCAGTGATCCCACCTGATCAAGTCCTCCGCCCACCAGGGATTGATTCCATTGTCTACCATAAATCCTACTATTCAACATTGACGGCAGAAAGGAAACTAGTATCAACCCATCTTGAGATGCACTATTATTGTTCAAAAATAGATTATTACCAACTACAAGTTGAATGTGAAAAGTTTTGACCACCGGAGTCCAACTGTAAAGATCGTTTTTAAAGGGAAACGAATGTACAAACATCTTATGAATAGTCCCCCTGCTACTAAGGCTACTTCCACACAATGAGAGCAACAAAATACTAACCTCTTGTCCATGTTGTGGATGCAATGGCTCTTTAGGATGAAGAACATAGAGTCCGATCTGATTGTGTAGAATGGATGATGGCATACTTGAGATACATGGCAGTAAGAAGGGTATCTCCCCGAAACTCCTTTGGAACATGTATTAGAAAATATGACTAGCGATTTCGATGGTATGGATTTTTTCCTCTTTGCAACTTCATTCTATTGGGACATGTGTTTGCAAGAAGATTGATGGATATTACTTCGGGAAGACAGAAACTGGGTGAAATTTTGCTAAAATATTCCTTTTGCCATCGTCAGAACGCCAAACATGAATTTGTTTACCAAATTAAGTTCAACTTCCAAGCAAAAGACGTGGTAAAAAGAAAATAATTCAGATCTGTCATTCGTCAAAACACAGAAATATCATCAATAAGAGTAACAAAATTATCAATAGCTCAGTTTGGATGATACACGATGTAGACCCCACACATCAAAATGATTTAAATCAAAAACTGACCTTGTTATGCTTTTTAGACCGATATACTGATCCTTAGTGTTTATCCAGCTGGCATGACACATACTCTAAATTCATTCAATTTCAGAGGCACTAAATCATTCAGGGAGGCATGCTGCAATCAAGGAGATGTCTGCCTTACAACATGATGAAACATGATCTATAGTACACCTAGGAATTATATTGTAGGTTGCAGATGGGTGATATAGTGAAAGTTGGTACTGATGGCTCAGTTGAGAGACGGAAAGCGTGGCTAGTAGCTACAGGTTATACACATGTGTATGTGATCAATCTCGAGATGTTCTCTCTAGTAGCTTAGATGGCATTTGTGTGCATATTTCTCTCTTGATGCTACTTATTTATAGCCTCTCTGTATGAGCATGATCTTAGAATGCCACCTAAGATAGATTACTGTGCACATGTCGTGTTATGTGGCGAAACTGCAACAGAAAGCCCCAAAGATGCAATAGAACAATAGAGAAATCCTAATGGATCTCCACTAAGGCAAAGTAGGGATTGCAGATCCCTAATAGTAGCAGAGAAGTTTTTTTGCTATGATTTGGCATTAAATTTTATGGCGGCAGCTGCATGGATGGCAGTGAAGTAGATGGCATCGGCAGTGATGTGGATGGGGACAGCAATATAGATGGTGGTGGAGGCAAAAAAAAATAGAGGGTGGTGCGGCCTCCTCCAAGACAGCAAGCACGAAGTTGAAGCGTCAGAGGTAACTCCCTCCCTCCCTCCTCTTACGAAGTTGTTAACATACTAACAAATGCAGGAGTCCTGCATCCAAACCATCCTAGTATACATTGTAGTAAAACAAAAAGTAGGTTATTTGATGCTAGGCAAATACTACTACATGTAGGATAGGGGACAAACACAGGCTTCGACCCAAATCCTAACGGTTCAACAGACTTAATAGTTAATCCCACATAAAAAACACATAATAAATAAATTCAACTTTTTGATACCCTCTCAAGTTGGAGCATCGAAAAATCAGCCATGTTTTCTGAGGACACAATAGGATATACAGACTCAACAGAGAAAGCATATAGCATATATACCCAGCCCTAAACGTAACATATATGTCACTATGTGTAAGGGACCCAAAGCACTATATGTCAAGGTGCCACACAAGATAAAACGCTTGGGGTGCCTAGCTGCCCAGGTGCATGTAAATTAATTATTGTTAAAGTAATTCCAGTTTTCCCAAGGAAATTTGCCCCCCTTCATAAATCATCATCCTTAAGCTGCCACTCAACCCAACATTTAGTAGAGTACACAACAATATTACCGATAATCCATCACTTTCTTCAATCATTTAGACTACTGAAAAACAATAACTTGTGTAATAAATAATGAAATAAAACATCAGACCTGTAAGTGGGACAATGCATTTTGTGCACGTGGCTCAGCCATGGATGCCTCAAAATCAATAAAGAAAAGATAATCGAAGTACCTACATCAACCATATTCTATTCTGTAATTAGATTTATGTAAAATTTCCAATCACTGATTCTAAGGAGAAACTGAAATCTACCAAAATGACCTCAAATTCTCATTACAGAGTACTAATCAAAATCAGAAATTAGACATACTTGGCACACCCATTATTTGAATCATCAACAACTCTCAAAGGGCGCTTTCTTTCTGGTCTGCTTTCAATCTGCATAATAGTAAAAGACATCTGTGCAATTCATAAAATAGGCCAACGATCAACAGTTATGTCATTCATACCTTAGTCAGATTTATATCACGCAAAGCAAAAACAGCTAGAGCTTTGAATAACACCCCAGGACCTTCTTCTAGGGTAAATACGATGCTTGTCTAAGATTTCACAAAAGTCAGGTGTAAAGCAGAAGAAAAAAAATGGCAACACTGGGCAGATCAAAAATCCATTTACCTTGAAGGGCTTGTCTGTTCTTGGAATCATAGGTTCCCTTGATAATATCAAAAAACGTGTGACATTATTGTCATCATCCTGTCATGACAGTAAATGTAAGATCTATATGAAGAATCTTACCACTAGTAACTTTACAGACAATTGCCAAAGATCTAGGAAATACAAAGACTATAAAAACAAAATCCAATGTGGTCCCACCCGTGATTTCAGACCATTACCTCTAGTTGAGCAGGGATTGACTTTGTTTAGATTAGGTTAGGTTGAGCCAGACAGTTGAACATGCGGAACTAAAAATGAGGCCTGTGTGACAAGCATAATTAACAACTGGAAGAAAAGGTCCCTTGCTCAACAGGAAACCATTGGTTGGACAGTGAAATCCGTTTAGGTGTGTGTAAGATTGTCAAGACCAGACCGAATCAGCTGGTTAACTGGTGCAAACAAGGTTTGGTGTAAGTCACCCGCCATACCAATTTTGCCCTGCAAACTGGCAGAAACCAGTTAGCTAGTTGATCAAACTAGGTGCTGCTAAAAGTTTCTACTAAGCAATCTGCTCCTTTAGCCAAAAATTAACTTTTCCTCTAAAGTTTAAGTAAATACTGTGTAATATTTGCTATATCGAGCTGGGTTTAGATTGCTCATCATCATCATCATCTAAGCCTCAGTCTTAATTATGTTGGGTTCGGCTACATGGATCCCTCGTTTCCATTCCGCTCTATGATGGGTTATATTCTGGTTGAGATGTAGAGATTCAAAATCTCTCTTTATAAGCTCTTCCCATGTTAATTTAGGCCTTCCTATTCTTCTATTAATTGTGCTTGACTCAATAGCATTACTTCGTATAGGGGCAGGGTTTAGATTGCTGATTGCCATAATTATGAAATTGTAATATTTAACAGAAAATGCTTTTCCGTCGGCAACTTTTTACAAGTTATCAATTTAGTACAATTGTGACTCTATGAGTGCTAGCATATATATCAAAATTGTAGAGTACTTTGCTATTTAAATAGGTATTCCCTGTTTCTATCACTTCTTTGTTTTATCCATACTTCGAGCAACAATATATTCTTGGTGTCACTGGTAGGATCAGTAATCAGTTTTGCTCACCAGTTCGGACCTAACAACCTTGTACATGTGTGTGCTCCATGCAAATACTAATTTACGTATTCTATGCATTCAATATTTCAAAAATCATAAATGTTCACCTAGAACATCAACAAGTCCTACTATATCAAAAATCAGCTAATCTCATTTTCATAATGAAATATGTACATTGCATTTTGGCAATGGAAAAATTAATGTGCACCAAATCTTCTGAATGATTTATTGGCTAATTCAAAACAACATATATGGTGGTGTCATCCTGCCAGGTAAACAGTTGCCCTCTGTAGCAGTTATTGTTCATGCTATAATATAAGATTTTCATATCAAACATCTCAACAAATATAGACGAAAGATATATGCATTGAAGCTGCGTAAAGGCTCTTCTTGGCGAGAGGCTTGGATATGATATCGCCAACTCCATCATCAGAAGTATGGTGTAGACATGCACCTCCTCATAATAGCATCACACACAAAGTAGTACCCATCTTCAAGATGTTCTGTTCTGTTCTGTTCTGTTCTGTTCTGTTCTCTCATACAAAAATAGGTTACTTACGATAATGATAGGTTTTTGCCATAGAATATTTAAATAGAATCAGATACATGAATATGAAGGTCTGGGATTAGAGCCTTATCACATTTAAGTTCACAAGCGTAGTAATAATATTCTCTGACTTTCTTGTAAAATTTCATGTTTCAAACATTAATTTTCCTTGAAGAATGGTAAATCTGAATAAACCTAACCAATTGTATAGATATTTTCTAAATTATTCCCATAAAACAAACAGTTCGCGCTTTTAAAGATTAATCAGAATTTCTTCGATGAATCAACCCTGATATTGCATCATTTTATTTTTCACTCAATGCATTGTTTTTCTCTTCACAACCATGACAATATAGCAACATCTCGCACGCTTCAGGTTTGAATGGTCTCAATTATGGCTATATTAGCTATTAGGTTCCATGTTCTACTCTCATCACTAGTGGAACATTGTCCATGTTAATATATTTCGTCTTGTGATATGTCTAGTTATATTTTGTGTTATTTGTGCTTCTCCTTAAGTCTTTTATCCCATATTGTTTACTTCTATAATTAGTCATCTTCATTTATCCTATATAAAGGACTTGTATTTGTTTTAATCGTCTCAATAATATTCTATAATTCTACATGGTATCAGAGCGGCTTGAACCTCTCTAGGCGGCCCTAACCTTGCTTCCCCCCATCCATCCCTTGCTCAATCTAACCCCATGCCCATACCCTAACCCTACCACTTCCCTCTTCCTAGCCGCTGCCACCCCTCCCCTTCCCTAACTTTCTTGACCGCTGCCACCTATCTCCTTTCGTAATCTCTTTCCCCACTTGTCGTTGTTCCTCCCCTCTATTCCCCTTATGATGTTGTTGTCCCTCCCTTCTCCACTCTTATCACTACTTGTCGTTGCTCCTCCCCTCTATTCCCCTTATGATGTTGTTATCCTATATAAAGGACTTGTATTTGTTTTAATCGTCTCAATAATATTATATAATTCTACATGGTATCAGAGCGGCTTGAACCTCTCTAGGTGGCCCTAACCTTGCTTCCCCCCATCCATCCCTTGCTCCATCTAACCCCATGCCCATACCCTAACCCTACCACTTCCCTCTTCCTAGCTGCTACCACCCCTCCCCTTCCCTAACTTTCTTGACCGCTGCCACCTATCTCCTTTCGTAATCTCTTTCCCCACTTGTCGTTGCTCCTCCCCTCTATTCCCCTTATGATGTTGTTGTCCCTCCCTTCTCCACTCTTATCATTGCCGCCACACCACCCTTCATCCGCCGCCACTACACTACCCTCCAACCTCCCCCTCATATCCCTCACCTAGCCGCCACCGCCTCCCCTCTCCTATCCTTCACTCAACCGCCACCACCCCCCTTCTCCTTCCCTTCACCCAATCGTTGCCGCCCCTGATCATGTCCTTCACCCAACCGCCATTGCAACCCATATGCCACAACTTTGCCACCACCACCATTGCCGCCTACACCATTTGCCACTGCAACTCCCGCACTCTTCCTCCTCCACAACACTCCCTCCTTTATACATAACTTTTCTAGTTTCTCTTCTAACCTTCTCCATCACCATATCTTTTTTATAAACTACCAACCTTTAAATCGATTTCTCCTCTTTTCTTTTTTGTTAGAATAGTCTCATACCGCTAAGCTCTGGGGAGGTCTTGGAGCTTATAAGGTGTGTGGTTTCTTCACCCATTGCCAATTAGTTTTGGGTTGAACCCACACATCCTAATATGGTATCAGAGTTGACCCCGCGAGAAAAGTGTGAGGACTGCACCCTACCTAAAAAAAGAACAAGTGCAAGCACACAAAATTAGTTGCACTTGAGGGGGGATGTTAGAATAGTCTCATACCGCTGAGCTCTGGGGAGGTCTTGGAGCTTATAAGGTGTGTGGTTTCTTCACCCATTGCCAATTGGTTTTGGGTAGAACCCACACAACCTAATATTTGTTTTAGGGGCTTATCCCCTTACTACCTACATCACAATAACCCTATTGAAGACTGTTGTGGGGCCAAGCATGGAGAACCGACATGGGTTAATCAAGCCTCTGCTAAAGGCACTACATCCGACACACTTCCACCTTCAAGCTCTACTACCTCCACTAGATCCGATCTAAGTTCGAAAAGTTACTCCAAGAACGCCTCCCCACGTAGACTGTTGTTTCCCGACCAGATGGAGGTTTTGCTTTGTCTCCAGCTCCATATGGTAAAAACAGATGGGTCATCAACTTCGGTGTTTCTACTCATATTTCTGAGAATTCTACTCTATTCTCTGACCTTATTGCAACATTAGTCGTTCCTCCTATCACGGTAGTTGAAGGGCATCAATCCCCAATGCATGGCGTTGGGAATATTCGCATACCTAATAATCTTTTACTCAAATCTTCCCTCTTTGTTCCGTAATTTCCTTTAAATCTACTTTTTGCTAGCAAAACTATGAAACATCTTCAATGATCTATTACTTTTGACCATGATGATTGTGTTTTTCAAGATCTCTAAACGAAAATGAGGATTGGTTCGGGCCATGACGGGCCAGATGGTTTATATTATCTTGATACTCCACGTGATGCTATCATGCTACCACTGCTTTGTTGTCTTAGTTTATGGATTCCAGTGGCATTATACTTGGACGCCCACACCTGTCTGCTTCAAAGATAAAGGGTTTACTTCTTGTTGTATATGATATTGTTCACTGTAACGCACGCCAGCTTGGCAAACAAACTAGATATGTTTTTCCTAGTTAAAAGACTATTGCTTCTAAATTTGTGTTTAATATTGTTCATGTTGATAATTAGGGATATATCATGTGACCTATGAAGCACGGATACGGATACGGGTATGGATATGGGAATACAACAATTTCTAAAATACAGGACACGGGTACGTGGATACGACAATTTTTTTAATGTTTATTATATTAAAAAATTATTTATTCATAAAATGAAAATGCAAACAATCCAATTTCATTCACATAAACATAAAGAAAAGTGATCAAAGGGTTTATTAAAAGTCAAACTAAGTTTATATGTATATCATAACATTTTATTAACACTCTCTTGAGAGAGTTTACTGTAAGGGTTAGGCTGCACAATGTGTGTACCCCACATACTTATAAAAAGAACAATTACATATAGGTTCACATAGAATAGGAAAATAACAAGTGAATATAAAGAACTGAATAAGACACTATTTAACACCCTCCCTCAAGTTGGAGCATAGATATCAATCATGCCCAACTTGTCCACAAGAGAGCTGAAATGTTTCTTGGCCAACAGATTTGTTAAGATATCAACAACTTGACCTCTAAGCGAGTAAAAGGAGTGCAGATACGACCAGTCTGGATAGCTTCTCTGATGAAGTGGCAGTCAACTTCAATGTATTTGGTCCACTCATGAAAAATAAGATTATTTGCAATAAAGATAGTTGTTTTATTATCACAGGGCATGGGAATAGGAACAGTAGACCCCACACCAAATTCTTTTAGAAAAGATTGTACCCACAGGATTTCACAAGTTGTGTGAGCCATGGCCCGGTACTCGACCTCATCACTAGATTTAGCAACAACATTCTACTCTTTGCTCCTCCAGGTGACAAGATTTCCACCAACAAATGTGCAGTAACCAGAAGTAGATTTTCTATCTTACTTCGAGCATAGTCAGAATCAGAGTAGCCTTCAAGAGAGCAATGACCATATTTTCTATAGAAAAGGCCTTTACCAGGGGATTTCTTCAAATAGCTCAGGATATGACACAGTGCTTCCCAGTGCACTGTCTAGGCTTGCAAGATATCTGCTAACAAGGCCAACAGCAGTAGAAATATCAGCTCTAGTAACAGTTAAATAGATTAGTTTGCCAACCAGTCTCCTATATCTTATGTTGTCAGGATACATAGGAGAGTCATCATCATCCCAATTTACATTAGGATCTAGGGGAGTATCAATAGCCCGAGCTCCAAGCATCCCAGATTCTTGTAGAAGATCTAGAACATACTTCCTTTGAGATAAAACAAGAGCATTAGCAGTCCTGAAAACTTCAATTCCCAGAAAGTATCTCAGCTTTCCCAAATCTTTAGTGACAAAGTGCTTGCATAAGTAGGCTTTAGTAGCATGAATTTCAGAAAGATCAATGTCAGATAAAATAATATCATCAACATACACAATCAAAACAACAATACCAGAGGAAGTCTTCTTAATAAAGACAGAGTGATCAACATGAGATCTGAGAAAGCCATAAGTAGACAAAATCTTGTTCAGTTTATCAAACCAGACACGTAGACTCTGCTTCAGTCCTTAAATAGACTTTTTGAGGCAACAGACTTTGTATGACTCCCTCTGAGCAACAAACCCAGGTGGTTGCTCCATATAGACTTCCTCTTGGAGATCACCATAAAGAAAGGCATTCTTGACATCTAGCTGTATAAGGGGCCAATCCAGATTGATTGCAATAAAGAGAAGAACCCGCACAGAATTTAGCCTGGCAACAGGAGAAAAAGTTTCAAAATAATCAATACAATAGGTTTGAGTGTACCCTTTGGCCACTAGGCGGGCCTTCAAGCGTTCAACAGTCCCATCAGGTTGATACTTTACAGTGTACACCCAACGACATCCAACAGGGTTGCAATCAGATGGGGGATCCACCAAATCTCAAGTACCTCTGTCAGTAAGAGCAGTCATCTAACACACTTGTTAAATCATCTAATACACAATTGTCATTCTCTCTATATGGTATCAAGAGCAGGCCTGGTTCCCCGAGTTGTAAATTCCCACCCTGCCCCTATGCCCTAGCTCCTCCCCCCCCCCCCGCCGCTGCCTCCCCCCCGGCCGCCGTCACCCCCACCCTCCTCTTCCCGCCGCCGCCTTCACCCCACCAACCCGCCACCACCCCTCTCCCTCCCTAAGCCCGTCGCCGCCCACCTGCCCCTACCCACTCCTCCTGCTATCCTCCTCTCTTGCTTCCTCCCACTCATTTCCGTACATGCAATCTTCCGGACATCCATAGCCACCACACATTGAGAGTCTCTCGTCTCTTTGGGTTTCTCTGTCTGCACCTCATGACGGAATATTAATCTTCCTCATGACGGCGTAGGTTCCTTTATCAGTCTATCTGCCCCACACGGGTCTCTTCTGATCTGATGTGTCAGATCTCTGGTGTTGCTACTGCCCCATAGCGGGTTCCTTATCTATTAATTGTTGCTGATGCGCCGCCTACTTCACTGCTACTCTGTCTCTACTCATCATGGCTTCTGTTGAGCCTCCTTGTTCTCTGTGTGTTACCACCGTCAAGCTCGATGGCTCTAACTACCATCTTTGGTCGGCGTCCTTCGTCCTCTATGTCAAGGCACAAGGCCGGTACTCACATCTTACTACTAATCATCCTGCAGCTACTGCGGATGAAAAGAGCAAACAAACCTATGCACAATGGTCCAAAGACGACTCTGGTGTTATGTACTGGCTTCTTAATAGCACCGAGCCACGGATCAGTCAATCCTTGTTATGCCTTCATGATGCTAAGGCGATGTGGGACCAGCTCTCCCATGTCTATTCCCATCAACAAAATCCTAAACGTGTTTTTGAAATTTTCAAAAACCTAGCCAAGAAGGAGTTTTCTTCTGAGACTTCTATCGAGGACTTCTACAACCAATCCTCTGCTCTTGGAATGAGTACGAAATCTACCATCCCTTGACGACCAACATCAAAGAAGCCCAGAAGCAGCGCAATGACTACAACTGGTCCAGTTTTTGGCTGCCCTTCCTGCATCTTTCTCTGGTGTGGTCGATCAGATTCTATCTAGCGACCCCCTACCTACTCTTCGCGATGTTCTTAAGCGAGTTCAAAGACTTCCGTCAATGACCTCCAATCATGTTATCGAGCATCCTACTCTGGCTATTCGCACTACTGACTTTGGGTGTGGCCGCGGGCGAGGTCGTGGCCGTGGTGGACGTCTACCCCCTACTGGTGGACGCGGCTCCTCTACCGCTCCTGGTCGAGGCCAAGCTACTAGGCCTCGCTTCTACAACCAGTGTGGTCGTGATAATCACTACGAAGATAGGTGCTGGATCAAGCATGGTAAACCAGCCGGGGCTAACCAAGCATCAATAGAAACCTCAACTGATACTGCATCCGACCAACAATCTGCTTCGCCGTCTACTGAATGGCTTCGCTCGGAGTTTGAGAAGTTTTTCCAGGAGCGCATGACTCAGCTACCTTCGACATCTACTGTGGGTTCCTCTGCCATGCTTGCCTCTCCTTCTGCTGGTAACAATAAATGGTGTATTGATTTTGGTGTGTCTGTCCATATGGCTGGCGACATCCAATTATTTTCTACTCTGACTAAAACCACTAATATTCCATTTGTCATTGTTGCAAATGGCTCTAAAACTCCGGTTCATGGCATCGGCATTGTTCCTCTGTCTCGAAAGTTGCATCTCCAACCTGTTTTATACATACCACAATTTCCTGTTAATTTATTATTTGTCAGTAAAACTATAAAACAGCTTCAGTGCTCTATTAAATTTGATCCCTCTAGTTGTGTTTTGAAGGATCTTCGCACGAAGACGAGGATTGGTTCGGGCCATGAAGGACCAGACGGATTCTACTATTTGGATGGACCGCCTGCAACATCTGCTCTTCTTTCCACATCAGTTACAGGACTTCAGTGGCACTACCAGCTTGGTCATCCATCTGTAGCAAAGCTGAAACATTTATTTCCCGCATTATCTGAAAAACATTTTCTTGTGTATCTTTTGTTTTTGGAAAACAAACGTGGTTTGTATTTCCCGCTAAAAAAGAAATTGGTTCTAAGGCACTTTTTGATATTCTTCATGCGGACATCTGGGGTCCATGTTCAGTTCCTAGTCACTCTGGTGTTAAATACTTTCTGACTTTTATTGATATATTATTCCCGTGCTACTTGGATTTTTTTACTCAAAGATCGCAGCATTGTTTTGGACAATATGAGTATCTTCTTTTCTGAAATGCAAACCCAGTTCAATAAACCCATAAAGATTTTCCATACCGATAATGCCCAAGAATTTATGCAAAAATCTATCACATCTTTTTGTTCTGTTCGTGGCACCATCCATCAAACCACTTTTCCTTATACTCCACAACAGAATGGTGTTGTTGAACGAAAAAATCGCCACTTATTGGTGGTTGCTTGCACTCTTCTTCTTCATTATAAAGTCCCTCACCGGTTCTGGCCTGAGGCAGATTCTACGGCATGCTATCTTATAAACTGTATGCCATCCTATGTTTTACACAATCATATCCCTTACAACATTCTGTTTCCTGATGTACCTCTGTTCTCTATTCCTCATATTTTTGGGTGTACCTGCTTTGTCAAAAATTTACGCCCAGAGATGACGAAGCTTGATCCCTGATCCACTAAATGCATCTTTTTGCGACATTCTAGAACCCAGAAAGGTTATTGCTGCTTTGTTCCGGTTCTAAAGCAATGGTTTGTCAGTGTGGATGTGATCTTTTTTTAGTATATGCCCTATTTTTGTGATGATGGGGCAACACTCTCCAGTGATATGTTGGCACCCACGACTCTACCAGATGTTGTTGAGGATTTACCTTCTTCAGACCAGTCTGAAGGTCGCCCTTTGCAAGTGTACAAACAACGGCCAAAGACAAGCGCTCCTTCCATGGCCCCTCCACAACCAAACACTCTGTCTACGGATGATCATACAAACACTGAGGTAACTTCTGACTTGCACCTTCCTATCAGTCTGCGTAAAGGTGTTCGCTCCTGTACTAAACATCCTATTAGTCATTTCTGTTCTTTTGCTAATCTGCATAACAGTTTTGCATGCTTCACTTCTACAATTTCTGCCGTCACTATTCTAAAAACTGTTGCAGAAGCTCTAGTTATTCCTGCATGGAAACAAGCAATGAATCAGGAAATGCAGACACTATGTGATCGCAAGACATAGGAACTTGTGGATCGCCCTCCTTCGTGCCCTACCGTTGGCTGCCGCTGGGTCTTCACCATTAAGTATCAACCTGATGGAACAATTGAGCGTCTGAAAGCTCGGCTTGTGGCAAAAGGGTACACACAAACATATGGTGTCGACTATTTTGAGACCTTCTCTCATGTTGCACGGTTAAATTTTGTTCGAATTCTGATTTCTGTTACTGTTAACAAAGACTGGCCCATCTTTCAGTTAGATGTTAAAAATGCATTTCTTTATGGAGATCTACAGGAGGAAGTTTACATGGAGCAACCACCCGGTTTCGTTGCTCAGGGGGAGTCGCCTTAAAAGTCTGTAAACTGAAAAAGCCATCTACGGACTTGTGAAGCAACCTGCATCCCGGTAGATACTATCGACACTCTGTCGATAGTATCGAGATCAGTTCAGGTTCAAGTTGAAGCAATCGGCATCCCGGTCGATACTATCGACACACATGTCGATGGTATCGAGACTGATTCAGGTTCGAGATAATGTTCTGTCGATACCATCGACACTCATGTCGATGGTATCGACACCGGCGCAGCGGCGGCTCGGCAATCCAGCTGCGGTTCTATTTTAATTATAAAATTTATTTTTTATTCCTTTTCTCTTTTACCACATGTACTTACCCTAATATATAAATACAAGTGTGTAGGCTCAAGCCCTACTCACGTTTGCTGCATCTTACAGCCGACATGTGATCGGTGTTCCTGTCTTCTTCCCTTCTTCATTTCTTCTTACATGGTATCAGAGCGGAGATCGATCTAGGGCTTCTCCTTCCTCTCTCCGACGGATCTCTCCCTCTTCGGCGGCCGCCTGCTTCCCACCCATCAACTTGGCGTAATCCACCGGCTGTGTAGAACCACCGTCGGCTACTCTGGGTTTGCGGTAGATATCCAATTCTACCGTAGCCTCCATCACAAAGCGTTTGGGGATCTCCGGGTGATCCAACGATCATCTAAAAACACAACCGGAGGACTAGTTTCGTCTCAGCCATCATCTTAGTCACACCTCCTCCATGTGTGATTAGGAAGATCATTTGGAGGCTGTGAATGCGTCAGTAACGCATTTCTCCTTGTTTTTCTTCTGTGTGTGACGTGTATCTCTTCGTCACCACAATCTATTTGACGTGTATCAATCCGTCACATATTTCGTTCTACAATGGAGGATATCAAGACACCTACGATCTACAACGAGGTGTCACCTATCGCCTCCATCAAGCTCAACGGGAAAAATTATCTTCTATGGATGAATGCCATCCACACCGTCTTGGAGGCTCGTGACAGAGCGAGGCATGTTGACTCGGGTCCCAAGGCATTGACTGACGAAGGGTATGTTGAATGGAAGCGTCATGACAGTCTTGTGAAGACTTGGCTGTGGAATAGTATGGAACCTGCAATCGCCGCAAGGTTCATGTTCTACTCTACGGCCAAGGAAATATGGGACGCAGTGAAGCAACATTATTCTCAAGAGAAGAATGCTCTCCGTCAGTTTATGATCTATGATCGTTTGTTTGCTGAGAAATAGGGTGACCGATCTCTTGAGGAGTATTTTGAGGCAGTTCAGGCTCTTGCTCAAGAGCTAAGTTTTTATCATCCTGTGGTCGTTGCTGAACAGATAAAGGATAGAGATGATCTTGTTACAGCCAAATTCTTATCTGGGCTTAACTCAGCTTGTAGCTCCGCTCGGAGTGTTATTCTGGCTACTGATAAACTACCTAGTCTTGTGGAGGCTTATTCAAGGATCCAACAATCTCTATTTGAGTCTGCTTCCTTTGTTTCTGATATACCTTCTGGAGAATCTCATGCGTCTGTTGCTGCTGCGGTACGAGGAGGACAACCCGGTATGGGCAGAGGGCGTGGGACACGTCCTAAGTGTACCTTTTGTGACAGACCGGGACATACAGTAGAGAAGTGTTGGAAGAAACATAGAAGACCTGTTGCACCACCTGTGGGAGCAGCACATTGTGCCACCACTACAGGATCCTCATCCTTTACAACTGTGGGTACTACCTCTGGCACCGGCATCACTCTTACCCAAGAAGAATATGATCGGTTCATTCAGGCGACACAGCACATGAGTATGGGGTCATCATCTTCTTCATCGGAAAATCTGGCATCTACAGCTAGTAATCAGGCTACATCTCTCATAGCATCTGGCTCATCCTCATCTTAGGTGGTTGACTCTGGCGCCTCACAGCATATGACTGGTATGAGGAGATTGCTCCACACTATTGACTCATCTATTCCTCACCAATCTGTTACACTGGCAGATGGTTCAGTGAAAAGAGAGTTAGCTAGTGGATCTATCTCCCTAACACCCAAGATTGATCTTAAATCCGTTCACTTTGTGCCTGAATTTCCTTTTAATCTTCTTTTTGTTGCCAAATTGATTGACACTCTAAAATGTTGGGTAATATTTGGACCTTCTTGTTTCATATTACAGGATCTCAAGAGTATGAAGACAATTGGTGGGGGGCCTAGGAAAGGTGATCTCTACCTTTTCAACGGTGTCAGTCTACCTCGCCAAATGTCTTCTCCTGCTCCATCCATCTTGTTGAGTGGTTCCCCCTTACTATGGCATTGCAGATATGGACATCCTTCTTTGGAGAACCTGCGGAAGTTGGAACCAGAGTTGTCCCAATTATCTTCTTTAGAGTGTCAGTCATGTCAACTGGGAAAGCACCATAGGTTATCCTATCCCAGTCGAGTCAATAAGCGGGCTTCTTGTCTCTTTGAGTTAGTGCATAGTGATGTGTGGGGTCCTGTAAAAGACCAGAGTTATAATGGTTTTTGTTATTTTATCTCCTTTGTCGATGATTTCTCACGCATGACATGGATCTATCTTCTTAAAAGTAGAGAGTCTGTGTTGTTTATTGTGAAACATTTTCATACTGAAATTAAAGTCCAGTTTGATTGCAATATAAAAATTCTCCAGTCTGATAATGCTTTGGAGTATGTTCAAAAGGCTATGTCTGATTTTTGCAGCTCGGTTGGTATGATTCATCGCACATCTTGTCCTCACACCCCTCAGCAAAATGGGGTGGCAGAGAGGAAGAATCGCCATCTTCTTGATATTGCTCGATCAATTATGTTTCAATCCAATGTGCCCAAGAAGTTTTGGTCTGAAGCTCTTTTAACTGCTTGTTTCTTGATTAATAGGCAACCTTCTTCTGTTCTTCAAGGATAGACTCTGTTTTCTGTATTGCGTCCCATGGACTCCCCCTTTCTTGTTCCTCTTAGAGTGTTTGGTTGCACTTCCTTTGTCCATAACTTTGACCCTAAGGCCGACAAGCTGTCTCCTAGGTCCATTAAAACATTGTTCCTGGGTTACTCTAACACTAGCAAAGGATACAAGTGTTACTGTCCTAGTCTTCGCCGCATGTTTGCGTCTAGGGACGTCACCTTCCATGAGACCACTCCATATTTCTCCAATGCTATGAGCAAGGGGGAGCAGTTGAGAGAGGGAGAGCCACCAAAAATACAGAATGAGAGACTGGCACCATCGGTGCAGAGTGAGGGAGTGCCACCTATCATTCCGGATTTTACTTCTATTCCGGATGAACAAGCAGGAGATAGACCTCCCATTGAGCATTACACACATGTTTACCATAGGTGAGGCAGGCAAGATCCAGAAGAAGTAGCGACACCAGTCCCTGAGCCCTCATCATCGCCTTCTACTCAAGAGACTCCTACAGAGACATCAGACCTCGATCTTCCTATTGCTGTTCGGAAAGGTACTAGGTCTTGTACTATTAAACATCCTATTACAAATGTATGTTGTCCGTCTCATTTATCTAAGCAGGCCCGTGCATTCGCTATTGGGATTGATTTTGTGCCTATACCAAGAAATCATTATGATGCTATGAAGAACAGTGGCTGGAAACAGGCTATGCAACTTGAGATGTCAGCTCTCTTAAATAATGGTACTTGGGATCTTGTTGATCTTCCTGCAGGAAAGAAAGTAGTGGGCTGTAGATGGGTTTTCACTATCAAACACAATCTAGATGGGTCAGTTGAACGGTTGAAAGCCCGATTGGTCGCAAAGGGCTACACCCAAACCTATGGTGTTGACTTCTTTGAAACCTTTTCTCCTGTTGCTCGCCTGAATTCTGTGCGGATCATTATTTCTCTTGCTACTACCTTTGATTGGCCATTGTTTCAGCTGGATGTAAAAAATGCTTTTCTCCATGGTGATCTACAGGAAGAGGTATATATGGAGCAACCTCCTGGGTTTGTTGCTCAGGGGGAGTGTCAGAAAGTATGCAAATTAAAGAAAGCTATATATGGGCTGAAACAGTCACCTAGAGCTTGGTTTGACAAGTTCAGTGAAGTTATTCTTCAGATGGGTTTTTCTCGCTCCATGACTGATCATTCCTTATTTTACTCCAGCTCTTCTTGTGGATCCATTATTCTTATTGTATATGTTGATGACATAGTAATTACTGGCAGTGACACCATGGGAATATCTCGTGTCAAAGAAGGTTTGCAAAAACACTTCCATACAAAGGATCTGGGCAAACTAAGATACTTTCTAGGCATTGAAGTGCTTAGATCTCATACAGGTGTCAATTTATCTCAGAGGAAATATGTGCTTGATTTACTACAGGAGACAGGCATGGCTGAATCTAAACCGATATCTACACCAATGGATTATCACATCAAAGAGGTGGTTGATGATGCTGAGTATCAAGATCCAGGATATTACAGGAGAATAGTGGGCAAGTTAATATATCTAACAGTCACTCGACCTGATATTTCTTTTGTTGTGGGCGTGGTCAGCCAACATATGCACTCTCCGCGACAGTCACACTGGACAGCAGTCTGCAGAATTCTGAGGTATCTGAAAAGTGCTTCTGGTAAGGGTATCACATATTCTAGACCAAAGGCACCTCCATCTACTCTGTCTCTCACAGGATATTCAGATGTTGACTGGGCTGGTGATCATATTGATAGGAGATCTACATCAGGCTATTGTACCTTTCTAGGTGATCATCTTATCACATGGAAAAGTAAGAAGCAACATGTGGTTGCTAGGTTTGCACTGAGGCTGAATACCGTGCTATGGCCCATGCATGCTGTGAACTAAAATGGGTCAAATCTGTTCTATCTGAATTAAAAATTTCTCTTCTACCTTCTATGGAGCTCAAGTGTGACAATCAATCTGCTATGCACATTGCCAGGAATCCTATCTTTCATGAGCGTACAAAACACATAGAGGTTGATTGCCATTTTATTCGTGATCAAATAAAAGATGGCACTATTGTGACACCATATGTCAGATCTGAGGATCAACTTGCAGATATCCTGACAAAGCCTTTGGGTTCAACAATCTTTCAGAGACTCTGTGGCAAGCTGGGCATACACGATGTGTACTCTCCATCTTGAGGGGGAGTGTGAAGCAACCTGCATCCCGGTCGATAGTATCGAGATCAGTTCAGGTTCAAGTTGAAGCAATCGGCATCCCGGTCGATACTATCGACACACATGTTGATGGTATCGAGACTGATTCAGGTTCGAGATAATGTTCTGTCGATACCATCGACACCGGCGCAGCGGCGGCTCAGCAATCCAGCGGCGGTTCTATTTTAATTATAAAATTTATTTTTTATTCCTTTTCTCTCTTTGTACCTCATGTACTTACCCTAATATATAAATACAAGTGTGTAGGCTCAAGCCCTACTCACGTTTGCTGCATCTTGCAGCCGACATGTGATCGGTGTTCCTGTCTTCTTCCCTTCTTCATTTCTTCTTACAGGTCTCAAACAGAGCCCGCGTGCTTGGTTCGACAAACTCAGTCAGATCTTAGTCACTTTTGGCTTCCGTCGTTCCGACTCAGATCATTCAGTCTTTATCCGCAAAACAGTGGTTGGACTAGTCATTCTTATTGTTTATGTTGACGATATTTTTTTATCTGGCAGTGATACCTCGGGTATACAGGCAGCTAAAACCTACTTAGAAAAACACTTTGTCACTAAAGATCTCGGAAAGCTGAGGTATCTCTTAGGCATTGAGGTTTCCAGGTCATCTGCAGGGTTGTGTCTCTCTCAATGGAAATATGTACTTGATCTCTTGCAGGAAACTAGTATGCTTGGCTGTAAACCATCCAACACTCCCCTTGACCCAAATATGGATTGGGACTATGAAAATTCTCCTCCCTATGCTGATCATCACCAGTTCAGAAGGCAAGCTTATTTATCTGACGGTCACAAGAGCTGACCTCACTGTTGTCGAAGGATTCATCAGCAGGTATCTTGATAAACCTCGACAGTGTCATTGGGATGCTATATGTCACATTCTACGCTATCTTAAAAGCTCTCCAGGAAAAGGCTTGTTGTATAAGAAGCATGGCCACTGTAATCTCACTGGTTTTTCAGACTGTGACTATGCAGGAAGTCGCTCTGATCGTAAGTCAACGTCGGGCTATTGTACATTTGTGGGCGGAAATCTTGTTACCTAGCGAAGAAAAAAGCAGATTGTCGTAGCCAGATCCAGTGCAGAGGCAGAATACCGAGCCATGGCTCATACTGCATGTGAACTTCTATGGGTCCAGAGTCTCCTCTAGGAGTTCGACATATCCTATTCCATCCCTATACCGATGTTTTGTGACAACAAAGCCTCCATTTTTATTGCGAGCAACCCCACTTTTCATGGGAGGACAAAACATATTGAGGTCGACTGTCACTTTGTTCGAGAAACGGTTCTTTCTGGCTGGAGTCAACACTGAAAAGTAAGTAGCGGACATCTTCACTAAGATTCTTCCAAAAGCTCGTTTTCAGACTCTAGTGGACAAGTTGGGCATGTTCGACATCTACGCTCTAGCTTGAGGGGGAGTATAGAGATATGTTGTGTTTTGTTGAGTGTCATGTGCCTAGCATGTGCCTCACTTATGTTTTTTACTTCAGTAGTTTAGTCCCATATTGCTCATCTCTGCTTTAGTCTCTACTCTCTTCTGTTATATAAGAGGTTGTATTGTACACTTGTTAAATCATCTAATACACAATTCCCATTCTCTCTATAATCTCCTCAATCATTGCATGTGTCCAGGCCGTACTTTGTAAAGCATAATAAACATTTTTGGGGACAGAAACAGCAGAAAGTGCAGCAACAAAATTACTAACATGGACACTAAGATGTACAGTAGAAACATAGTTAGCAATACTATGAGAGGTACATGAGCGAGTGCCTTTCCTGAGAGCAATAGGTAAATCCATATCAGAAGTTACCCCGGTAGGTGCAGGACCTTCTGAAGGAGAAGATTGGTTTTCAGTGGGGGGTCTTGGGCAGGAGTAGACTGCGGCGGCCGATTCCTGCGTTAGTAAACAATAAGAGGAAGAGACGTAATCTCAACAGGCTACAAAGCAGAAGGGGAATCGCTGATAACAGGCAGAGGTGCTGAAAAATATCTGAACTCAAGGTGTTCCCTTTAGTAGAGTAGTAAGGAGTGTCCTCAAAGAAAATCACATCACTGCTCGTGAACCACTTCTTAGTAACAAGATTATAACAACAATATCCTTTCTGAGTACGTGAATATCCCAGAAAATTACATTTTTCAGCTCTAGGAGACATCTTTGACTGAGTCGGTCCAAGCAAACACACAAAACAAGTTGACCCAAAAATCCTTGGAGGGATAGAAAAAAGAGGAAGGTGGGGTTGTAGCACTTGGACAAGAAGTTTATTCCCAATAACAAACGAGGGCATGCGATTAATCAAAAAAAGGCAGTGAGAACCGCTTCCGGCCAAAAATGTTTTGGAACGTTAGAGTGCAGCATGATGGTTCTACTAACTTCAAGTAGATGCCTATTTTTCCTTTCAGCAGCTCCATTCTATGGGGGTGTGTAGGCACAGAATGTCTGATGAATGGTACCCACAGAACGAAAAAATAATTCAACATTTTTTTGAACAAATTCCAAGGCATTATCAGTGCGTAGAATTTTAATGGGCATAGAAAACTGTATTTTAATTTCAACAAAGAAGAACTTAATAGTAGGTAAGACTTATGACCTGTCTTTCATCAAAAACAACCAAGTAGCACGAGAGTAATCATCAATGAACAGAATAAAGTATTTATTGCCTGATAAACTTGGAAATGACAAGGACCCCATACATCAGCATGAACTAAATCAAATATGTTTAACTACCAATCTGAGATTTTTTAGGAAAGACAGTTTTGGATTGTTTGCCTAACTGATTGACCCTCACTGAAAATTGTACGTTCCTACACCAGAAATAACATGTTTTATTTTATCAGCCGATGGATGCCTAAGTCTATAGTGCCATTGTAATGCAGAAACAGAAAAAGACAATGTTGAAGCTAGAGTTGTAGTGTCGATCCTTTTCAAATCATCCGGATAGTAGAGTCCGTCAGGTCCTTCATGCCCCCCACCAACCTTCATCCCCGTGCGAAGGTCCTGAAAAACACAAGTACCCGGTACAAAGGTCAAACTACAGTTCAGATTACGTACAATTTTACTGACAGATAACAGATTTAGCAGAAAATTGGGCACATATAGAGCAGATCTCAGAAGAACTTGAGCATAAATGTCACCAATCCCATACACAGCAGATTTGGATCCGTCAGCAAGCATAACAGCAGATTTGGCACATGGTTTAGATAATTTAGAAAAAAGAGAACGATTGCCAGAGATATGTGAAGAAGCTCCAGAATCAATCACTCATTTGGTATTACCAGCACTAGAAAAGGAAGCACTCAGAAAGGCAGAATCACAACCTTTGTAAGTTGCAGCATGAGCTCCAGATTCAGCAGCAGTAGAAGAGGAAGTGTCGGTTTTCTCTAGCAGGAGTTGTTCCACTTCCGAGCAAATGATTCAGTAGTGAAGGAACTCAAAGTAGCAGCAGTAGGAGTCTGAGAAGCACCCTTAGACGCAGCATTGGCCCACGCAGGTGTGCCATGTTTCTTCCACCACCTGTCCTCCGTGTGGTTGGAGCGACCACAAAAGTCACAGTACCGCTGAGCCGCAGTACCTCCAGAGACATCAGCAGATGAACCACGGCCAAGGGACCCACGTCCTCTACCAGATCCAGGAGGACGGTTGTCCTGAGGCCGACCTTGACCCCTACCACGGCCTCGGCCAACCATAGCAGCAAGAGCAGTAGTATCACCAGTGTCAGAAGTCGGGTCAGATGAAGAAGGTGGTAGGCGTTGAAGACGTTGAAATGCACTCTCCGACGTCAATAGTGGATCACTGGCAAGGATCTGATCAACCACTCTAGCGTATGAGTCAGGAAGTCCGCATAAGAACTGAACAACCTGAAGTTCATGTCGTTGTCGCTGCATAGTGGCTAAGTCAGTAAAAAGGGGATGGAGATTCGCAAGTTCCGCCCAGAAGCCTTTGAAAGATAAAAAATAGTCAGCAATATCGGGCCCAAAAAAATGTAGACGGGTAAGTTGTTTGTTCAAGTCAAACACCTACTTCGGATTCTTGCTATGAGAGTAGGTACCGGCCAGTTGATCCCACATCTCCTTGGCAGTCGGGAGACGAAGAAGAGTAGCACTGATGCGTGTTTCACTGTTGTTTAGGATCCACGTCATCACAGTAGAATCATCTTTGACCCAATCATCGTAGACCTTTTTATCCTTGGACTCGGCAGTACTGGGCGGAGCAGGAGGCGGATCCTGAGTCAGATGGGAGTGCTTGCCTTGGGATTTTGCAAAAATCTTCATGGAGCAGACCCAGTGTTGATTAGTTGCGCCCATCTAACTTCACGGTAGTCACTTGACGACAGAAATCATAATGGGAGGAAGCCATGACAAAAACCGAGTCCAATAGCAGAAAATAGCAACAAAGAAAGAACCACCTAGATCCTCCTTCTAGACGGCAATAGCAGACAACAAGGGACTGGATGGACCAGTTTACATGAAGACTACGCTGAGGCGTAGCAGATAACCTGGCGGCTCAAAGGCCGACGCGGGCAGAGGAGAAGAAGGCTTCGAAGAACCTCAAGACAGGCGGTCGGTAGCGGCAAGCAGCCCGCGGCCCAACGCCGGCAGCGGCAGCCGCAGGGGGGTGGGGGAAGAGAAGGAGAGGGAGGGACGGGTGGGCGGCGGCGCAGGGGTTCAGCGGCGGCTAGGGAACCTGCTCTTGTACAATCTTGAGAGAGTTTACTGTAAGCATAGTCACAAATTCGGTATTCGGGATACGTACAACCAAGTTGAAAAATTCGGAAATCGGGAATCATGCGGAAAATGCGGATAAAAATCAGTCAACGTACGGTAAAAGTTCAGTCAACTATTCGGAAACAAGTCAGCAAAAAAAGGGATTATATATATATACACACATAAATACATACAAATATATATATACACCCACACATATAATGATTTAAAATGACTAAAAATCAAATTGATTACCCTAATATTGGAAGAAGGGGAAGAAGTGGGAGCAGCAAGCAGCAGACACAAATCAGGGAAGAAGGGGGGAGAATGGAGGAGGAAGATGGAGTGTACATGTAGAATGTCAAGAGTTACTCCTGGCTCAGGGTGTGTGGGGGATAGAGGAGGAAGGTTGGACGGTTTAGTGGAACCCTACTACAAGTAAAAAATGATGTGGAAACAACAAATGTGAAGCAAAAGTACAGAACTGTATAAAACGGCAAAAAAACGTATTGAACGTGTTTAAAACGCAATACGCAAATAAAACATGAATTAAACGCGTTTAAAACGTATTATTCGGTTTGGAGTTTAAAATGGCCGTCATATACAGCAGGTGAATAATACGCATTTTAAACGCATTTTTTTGAAGAAAAAAAATGGAGTATATTGTGACTATGTCTGTAAGGGTTAGGGTGCACAATGTGAGTACCCCGTATATTTATAAAAAGAACAATTACATATAGGTCCACATAGAATAGGAAAATAACAAGTGAATATAAAGAACTGAATAAGACACTATTTAACACACTCAAATTGATCAAGAATTTCAGTTTTAGTTTGAAATTATGTAGAGGAGCCATACTATTGTACATGTAGAACTGAAGGTCGACATTATATCAAAAACAATTCTCTAGAAGCATTCAGAATCTATATACAAGTGTATGTAAACATCAAGAGAGTAAGACAAGTTGATAGAATTAGAAAAACAGATGGTGTAAAAGACAAGGCTGAGGAGACCAAAGGGTGAGAATGCTTATCTTTAAAGAAGATGAAATGGATATTGTCAAGACAGAAATCCAAGATAAACCACAATGGAAGTAGTCATTAGAACAAGAGGTACATTAGCCAGCAGCCACAAAATGAAGCCTTACGGGGAATGTAAAGGACATCAATGTGCACAAAATGTGCAGCTCAACAAAGGAAAGCATCCACAAGTACGATGTAATGGTGAACGAATTGGTTTGCAATAAAGAACCATTTAAAATCTATGATTAGGTAAGGAAATTAAATCCCAAAAAATGGAGGTAGAAATAATAAAGAGAAGGAAGTTGGTGTTTAGCAAGGGGAATGGTGGCTATACGGCTAAACCTATATTGACTTAGGGGAGCAGCTGCGACAACATTGCTGCTAGTTGCTACAAAGTACAGAGGGTCGAGAGACACTTGTGCCTTGAGTGTTGTTTCTCTTTTCATTTTTTATCAACTGGATACGGCATGGATATGGCTTAGAAATATCCAGTATGTATCCATGGAGTATCGGTAGCCAATATGTATCCAATACAGGTATAGGACCTATTTCAAAGTATCGGTGCTTCATAGGCCGTGACTAGTTTCTCTGAATTCAGATAATTTTTTACTTTCACAAAAGATTCTTCTTGAGCTACTAGGTTATTTCTGCTTAAAGATGGGCACATATTTTTGATACATTGTTGTTTTTTGTGCTGAAATAAAAACACAATTTGATAAGCCCATAAAAATATTTCAAATTGATAATGCTCATGAATTCATGCAACATTCTGCAAGTAAGTTCTATAAAAATTTGGGCACCATTCATCAAACTTCATGTTCATACACACCACAGCAAAATGATGTCATTGAAAGGAAAAGTCGCATCTTCTGGAGGTCGCTTGAATGATTCTATTTCATTATCATGTTCGTAAGATCTTTTGCACTAACACAATTTCTATTACTTGTTTTCTGATAAACCGGATGCCTTCTTCTGTGTTGAATAACCAAGTACCATACAGTATTAGTACCAAGATGATTCCTCCCAGAATTTTTGGTAGTACATGCTTTGTTCAAAACCTTCATCATGGACTGACAAAGTTTGATCTACGCTCTACAAAATGTATCTTCTTGGGAACTCCCAAACTCATAAAAGGTATAGATGCTCTGACCTAACTAGGAAATAGTGATTTGTAAGAGTGGATGTGGCCTTTTTTGAAAATGTCCCTTTTTGCGACGAGCTCGTCTATCTACGGATCTGTTGGTTGATACTCCTGTGCTTGTTCCTGTTGAGGCAGATTCACATGACCATCCTATTGTTACTTCTCAACTGCTCAAGGTTATCAGTGTGGTGGGACATTAAAGCATACTTAAGATGTGGAACAGTACCGATGCATGCATTTGATAATTGTATTAGTTGACTTAAAGAGTAAAATTCATGCTTTAAATAAAAGGGAAAATTTACTTGAGCTTTCTGTCAGCTTCGCCCTTGAGTTTGATGTATAATTAGATTAAGATGGGTTAGCTTGAGGATTTATCCAGTGATTGAGCATAAATGTATAACCAAAAGGTTAGTCCTCACAATTTCAAAGCCTAAGATCTAACGCTAGATCTAGATCCCAGGAGCAATCCAGGAGATGGCCATAACCCTAGGCGTGGCCAATCCACCTATCCTCTGCCATCTATAATCCCAAACCCTAGGTTGGGATTAATGTCAACTCCCAAATTAAAAAAAAAATCTTCGTGTATTGTTATTGTATGTCGCCAATTTTCTTCTCTATCTTTTGATGCGAACTTCATATCATCTTCCACCTATCTATCCACCATGTAGGGTATGTCCTATGTATTTCATATCTTCTTTTCTTATTCTCCAGTCTTCTTTTTCTCCTATGTTCTTGTTGTATTTTGTTTATTGACACGTTCTATAGTGGATTAATGTAGCACCACAGTCTTAAGGGGGTTTCTAGCTTTGATTTGGGGTCCCCTCCAAATGGGCGCCACTTCTCTCCCTTGAGGCCCTAGCGCCAACATGGCAATGATTTGGCCTTCATCGAGCCCTACAGGGCAATAATGACCCCTTAGTTCACCGATGTTAGGGTGTTGACCTCCTGTCACTCCAAAGGCCAAGGAGAGCAATTAGGGGTATAGAATAGAAAAGGAGTTTATTAATGAATAATTTAACAAAATACAGAGGACTCTCTTTTATAGGACTCTCTTTTATTGTCTGAGAGAGGCAATATGGGATAAAACAAAAGGCTAGAGACAAGTCAAGTCTAAAGCCCATAACAAAGAAAATAACAATAAACATAAAGCAATAAAGCACATATACTAATATTCCCCCTCAAGCTGGAGCGCAAATATCATACCTAGCTTGTCAACCATGCTATGAAATTTGGCCTTGGGAAGAGATTTGGTGAAGATGTCAGCCACTTGATCATACGTATGAGTGTACGGAGTGGAGATAGCACCAGACAAAACCGCCTCTCTAACAAAATGACAATCCACCTCAATGTGTTTAGTCCACTCATGAAAGGTTGGATTGCTAGCAATAAAGATAGCATTTTATTATCACAATGCTTAGAAATAGGAGCAGAGTCAGAAATACCAGATTCTTTCAGAAGACCGCGGACCCATAAAAGTTCACATGCAGTATGAGCCATAGTTCTATACTCAGCTTCAGCACTGGATCGGGCAACAACAATTTGTTTTTTACTGCGCCAAGTAACACGGTTATCACCTATAAAGGTGCAGTAACCAGAAGTAGATTTGCAGTCTAAGCGGTTGCCTGCATAGTCAGAGTCAGAATACCTTGTGATTTTACAGTGTCCATGATTTTTATACAATAAGCCTTTGCCTGGAGAATTTTTCAGATATTTCAAAATGTGACACAGCATCCCAGTAGCACTATCGAGGTTTATCCAAATATTGACTAACTAAGCCAACCGCAGAAGTAATATCAGCTCATGTCACCATCAGATATATAAGTTTACCCACCAGTCGATGATATTTATGGTGGTCAGGATATGGACGATAAGTATCATCGTCCCAGTTTGTATTAGGATGTAAAGGAGTAGCAGTGGAGTTTGTATTAGGATGTAAAGGAGTAGCAGTGGGTTTTGCACCAAGTAGTCATGTGTCAGACAACAAATCCAAAACATATTTTTGTTGATAAGCACACACCGGGGGAAGACCAGGAAACTTCAATACCCAAAAAATATCTTAATTTACCCAGATCTTTAGTGACAAAGTGTTTTGCTAGATATTCCTTAGTTTCCTGAATGCCTGCATGATCACTCACAGATAAAATAATATCATCAACATATACAATTAAGATGACCAGGCCAGAATCAGCTTTCTTGATGAACACAAAGTGATCAGAATGAGAATGACGAAAGCTGAACTGTTGAAGGATATTACTGAACTTATCAAACCAGGCATGGGGACTCTGTTTCAGTCCATAGATGGCTTCACGCAGCCTGCACGCTTTGGAATTCTCCCCCTGAGTGACAAAACCAGGTGGATGTTCCATGTATACATCCTTATGTAACTCACCATACAAAAAAGCATTTTTAACATCTAGCTGAAACAGAGGCCAGTCACAATTAACTGCTACAGATATAAGAATACGAACAGAATTAAGACGTGTTATAGGAGAAAACGTCTCAAAATAGTCAATGCCATAAGTTTGGGTATATCCTTTAGCAACAAGGCGAGCTTTCAGATGTTCAACAAGGCCATCGGGATGGTATTTGACAGTAAAGACTCAAAGACAATCAATAAGAGAGCGGGAGACAGATGCATCAATTAAGTCCCATGTATGACGATTAGTAAGTGCATGTATTTCAGCTTCCATAGCTTGGCGCCATACAAGATGTTGTAGAGCCTGAGCAGCATTTTTGAGAATAGATACAGCTGATAAAGCAGAAGTAAAATTTGCAAAATTCATTCCCAGATTAGCAGTAGAACAAACATTGACAATAGGATGTTGAGTACAAGACTTGGTTCATTTTCTCAGGCTAATAGGGACATCTAAATCAGAAAATACCTGAGGCGGGGACGGATCTGCAGACGAGGATTGAGGAGCTGAAGATGGAGGGGCCATAGAGGGAGTTGGATTTCTCAGGCGTCGTTAGTACACCTTCAGTGGCTCAGGCGGGGCCACATCCGGAGGGGATAAGTCGTCTTCAATCGTCACAGGTAGAGGTGTATCAAGTAACAGATCAAATGTCAATTTTGAACCTACTGGAGAATAGTATGGAGATTCCTCAAAAAATACCACATCAGCACTGACAAACCATTTCTTCGTAGCAGGATCATAGTATTTATAACCTTTCTGGGTCACAGAATATCCCAAGAACACACATTTGGTAGACCGAGGGTCTAATTTAGTCAAACCAGGATGAAGGGCTTTGATAAAGCAGGTGATGCCAAAAATTTGAGGTACGTGAAAAAGAGGTGCATCTGGATAGAGAATTTGATAAGGGATTTGATTTCCAAGAACAGATGAGGGCATGCGATTAATCAGATAGCAAGAAGTGGAAATAGCTTCAGGCCAAAAGGTTTGGGTACATGATAATGAAAAAGGAGAGTGCGGGCAACTTCTAAGAGGTCGATTTTTGCGTTCGGCAACCCCATTCTATTGTGGAGTATAGGAACATGAAGTTTGATGAATACTACCCAATTTGTGACAAAACTGACTTACAAAAACTTGCACAAACTCTAAAGCATTATTAGTGTGGAGAATTTTGATGGTTTTATCAAACTGGGTACAAATCTCAGCAAAGAATGTCATGATAGTGTCAAGGATGTTGGATCGATCTTTTAACAAAAACAACCAGGTATTTCTAGAGAAATCATTAATAAAGCTAAGAAAATAGTGAAAAGCAGAAGTACTTGGCACAGAACACGAACCCCACACATCAGCATGTATAATATCAAATGGTGTTTTGGACCCAATACAGTTTTACTTAGAAAAGGTTGTACGAGTTTGTTTGCCCAAAGTACAAGTTTCACATTGAAAAATAGAATCTAAAATAGCAGGAATTCAATGCTTCAACTTTGCAGCAGAGAGATGGCCCAGTTTGTAATGCCATTGGAGCCCAGTAACAGAAGTAGTCAGTAGAGCCGTCAGCTTTGGCAGATCCAAATAATACATCTCGTATGGTCCCTCATGACCCAAACCAATCTTCATCCTCGTGCGCAGATCCTGAAACGTAACACCATCTGGGTCAAAAGTAATAGAGCAGCGAAGGTTCTTCACAGTTCTGCTAACAAGCAGTAATTTTAAAGGGAACTTAGGAACATAAAGAGCAGAACACAATAATAGTTTCCCAGGGGTGCAAATATTGCCAATGCCAATAATAGTTGATTGGAACCATCAGCAAGGGTAACAGGTAAAATAGATGACGTTTTTCTTAAAGTAGAGAATAAGGCAGAGTTGCCAGATATATGAGAGGTGGCGCTGGAATTAATCACCCAAGCATTTTTACTAGAAGGTACAAAAGATGCAAGGAGAACAGAACCTCCATCAATAGAGGCATCAGTAGTGGATGGCATAAGGCGGACCTAGAAAAGCATGTCAAACTCGACACGAATCTAGTCCGCAGAGAGATGAGATGAGGAAGAAGGTGCAAATTTAGACTGATCAGTAGTAACTTGATTTGCCCATGCAGGCTTACCATGTTTTATCCAGCAGCGATCCTCTGTATGATTGGTTTGTTTACAGAAGTTACAATAACGTGACTCAGAGGAGTCAGAGCTAGAAGCAGAGGAACGAAGACCAAATCCAAAAGTAGAACGGCCTCGAACACGACCGCGTGGGGTAAGCCAGCAAGAAATTACACAAGTTGCAATTCATTGTGTTGTCATTGTACCTCGGTAATATCAGCAGATAGTGGATGATAGACCTCAAATTCGTCCCAGAGAGCAGAACAGTGATTATAATAATCTTCCACAAATCATGTCGCAGAATACTCCTTGGCTAGTTGTTTGAAAATCTCAAACACCTTCTTAGGGTTTTACTGATGAGAGTAAACATGTGAGAGTTGGTCCCACATAGCTTTAGCAGTCTTCAGGCGCAGAAGAGATCGACTAATCTTGGGTTCAGAACTATTAACCGGTCAAGTCATTACACCAGAATCATCCTTGGACCAAAGACAACAAGCCTACTTGGTTTTAGCGTCAGCTCCTACAACGGGTATAGTTGGTCCTTCAGCGGTGAGATGTGAATAACGCCCTTGAGCTTTGACATAGAGCTCGAAGGTCGCAGACTATGTGTGGAAGTTGGAGCCATCCAACTTGACAATGGTGACACAAATTGTTCGTAGCAGATCGGTAGATGCCATCAGAGAAAATAAGCAGAAGATAGCAGGAAGTAGAATCAGGTCGGGGAAGCCTGCAGGTGCAGCAGGCAGTAGCAGAAATCAGCAGACAATAGAAGCAGTAGAAACCCAACACATGGACAGTAGAAATCCTCGATTCAGTAGAGCAGTAGAGACCCACACAGGGGCGGGAAACAGTAAAAGGGGATCTGAAGCATCAGATCCAAGAGACCCACAGAGGGGCAGTAGAGAGGAGAGAAAAACCTATGCCACCATGGAGAGAAAATTACTCAACCATGAGGCGTGGGCAGATAGCAAATGTAGGATGTTTAAAACGTCAACGTGTTATTTTAGAAAGTGGGCGCTCGTAGACGCATACAAAGAAGAAAGGGAGATGGTTGGGGAGACCAGATGAT
Source organism: Alisma plantago-aquatica (assembly GCA_963693085.1). Lineage (NCBI taxonomy): Eukaryota > Viridiplantae > Streptophyta > Magnoliopsida > Alismatales > Alismataceae > Alisma > Alisma plantago-aquatica. Next base: position 330,675,318 of record OY856414.1, read on the forward strand.
GGTAAGAATGATGGGGGATGAGTGGGAGAGGAAGAGGACAACAAAAGAAATAGACGGATGGAGGGAAGGTGGCGGCGGAGGGGGTGGTGGGAGGGACTTCGGCGGCAAGGTGAGGGGAAGCGAGCAGCGGCAGCGCTAGGGAGGGGTGGAGGGTGGTGGGAGCGAGGGAGAAAGGAGGAAAGGCGGGATGGGGAGGGGTAGAGGAGAGGGAAAGGAAGGGCGGTGGGGCGGGGTGGCTAGGGGAGGAGGGAGGACAAGCGGCGGCGGGAAAGGGGGGTGGCGGCGGCAACTAGAGGGGGTGGGTGACGGTGTCTAGGAGAGAAAGGGATGGCGGCTAGGACTGAGAAAGGGATGGGGTGGCTAGGGGTAATGGAGATAGGGTTAGGGTGGATCATAGTGCTCTGATACCATATAGAATAGAAAATCATTTTGTTATTGAATAATTTGACAAAATACAGAGGACTCTCCTTTATAGGATAAGAGAGTAGGCCTATTGTCAGAGATAGGCAATATGGAATAAAACAAAAGGCTAGAGACAAGTCAAGTCTAAAGCCCATAACAAAGAAAAGAACAATAAACATAAAGCAATAACGCATATATACTAATAAGGGGCAATGCGTCTTGCTCCTCTAGGGGCGCTAGGGTCTTCTCCAACAACAGTAAAAATTTGAGGACCAACCAAGGCGCCATGTTGGATCACCGAGCTCCACCATGAGTTGAACTTATATGATTTACTATCGCAACGAGTTTACATTAAGGCAATAGCAGTTGCAGCTTGGGGATTTTGCCCCAGATCCAATACTTTAGGTGATTTCCTTCTTCTCCATTTACTATCCACAACAATTGGAGTCGTTAGCAACTAACTAGGATTTTTGGGTACCACTTTGATTGCCATGAAATCTACACGCACCCGTCGATCCAGATTTTAAAAACTCTAGATTTTGCCCAAACTTCACAAACATGCACCAAAGTCAAGCACCATATCATGGTATTTTTGGATGCCACATCGGTCAATGTGTGAAATCCTCACGCACTCGTGACATTGGATTCCAAAATTCCACATTTGGTCCAAACTTTACTAATATTTACTCATAAGCAGAGTATCAGAAAGCGGGAAGCGGGAGGTGTGCGGACAGCACCCTGTAACCGATTAAGCAGTAGGCGGGCGATTAAGTGGGCGGTTTTTGAAAAAACGGGTGTCTAAATTTTATATATTTTTACACGAAATTACATGTATGTGTATATAAAAAATATATTTATAAGGAACTTCTATACATATCTAATCAGCAAATAAGTAATTAACTAAGTATTCATCAATACTTACTATTAATCAGTATCTCTAATTACTAAAATCAGCAAGCAGATCAGTAATTGTAAATAACAAACTATGAATTGTTGAATTAAAGTAATCACTAAAGTAATACTAACCAGTAGTACCAATCATTAATCACTGAAAGCATCAAGCAAATCAGTAAAACTAATCATGCATTACTAGTATAATAGAACAATAGGATATTTACTTAGATGCATTACAGCAGTACCCAATTATAACAGCTTACACACAAAGTATGCATTCTAAATTAGGATTAGCTATATCATAGAACATTTAATGTATACAAGTTTCATATATTATAGTCAACACTACTTGGACTATGTAATTAATTAATGTTAGATGCTTACATTAGGATTTTTAAACAAAAGCGGGAAAAAAGGGCAAAAAGCGGGAAAAAAGCGATAAAAAGCGGGTGAGGCGGGCAAAAAGCGCGCGATTATGTTCAAAACGATTAAGCGGGCGCTTGGGGGCTAAATTAGGCGGATGAGGGTCATGGCCGCTTAAGCGGCCCGCCTAGCCGTTTTTAAATTCACTGCTCATAAGTATCTTTGGAAGAACTAGTATATAATGGAGGCACCTACATTGCTGACTTTTACTGTTGGGTTCAACAGATTAAACATCAACAACATTTGTGAACTTCCCGTGAGACGCTCCTACTTTTTATCAAATAATTGTGAGGGTCAGCCATAGATTGGCACGACCGTGCATTTACGTGTCTCTACAGCTCTACTTGGGAAGATTTGAAGAATGTAGTGCATGATGGGTTCATGTTGTGACAGTTCCCCAATCTTGAACATGTGACTCCAATTACGCAACCATTAAAACCTCCATCGTTCTATCCTTGCTTGGTTGTAGTGAAGTTGGTGATCTGCTTAAAGCCCAAAACATTGTACATGGGATGAGAACGAGAACACCAACCATTAGATGCAACCTTACGTGTACCTACATATCCAATCGATCACTCATTTCCATAGCCAAAGTTGATATCAGGACATAGCATATATATGCAAATGCTGCTCTAGGTTCTCTACAACTCAAAGTGGTGCCACTAGCGTGCCATGATACATGGGATGAGAACGAGAACACCAACCATTAGATGCAACCTTACGTGTACCTACATATCCAATCGATCACTCATTTCCAGAGCCAAAGTTGATATCAGGACATAGCATGATATATATGCAAATGCTGCTCTAGGTTCTCTACAACTCAAAGTGGTGCCACTAGCGTGCCATGATACATGCTTCACATGGCTCATAGATACAGCTCATGAGTTAAAAGCATTGATTGGATTGATCGTTTGCAATGGAAGCATGATGTTTGTCCCACTAATCTTCTTTGCACAAGGACATGAATCGGGTCACATCATCAACTCTTAGTTTTGATCTTGGAACATGAGATTTCGCATTGGAAGCGATTAATGGAGGACAATTTTTACTCTTGGGTCCAGATGCCTAAGAAAGCTTCTAGCTAGGGTTTTAATTTGTTCTTAAGAAAATATTATGTGTTAGGCTTATTACGCAAACATTTCGGTATTATGAGTTATATATAATAGTTAGGGACTTATTTGAAACTTCTCAATTAATTAATGTAATATCTTAGTTTAGTTGGGTCATTAGCAAAAACAAAGCTAATTAGCGCTTTTCGTGAGTTATCTATATAACATGTGCCTTGGGGAATGGTTTAGTAACGTTCAGCTTGATGAATGATTTAAGTTTTGCAAATGTGGTTTGCACTTGGTCATCATTATAGGTCTATAGATGCAATAGAAAAATGCCTGGAGTGATTAAGAATGCAATTGTGTGAAGAAAAAACCACTAAACAAAAAAAGGCTTCAATTCTAAAAGCTAAACAATAAGAAAAGAATAATAGTAAGAGCATGCCCCACAAACCACTAGCATAACACAATCCTAATCACTTTCACAACTTAGATGTGATAGAAAGATTCATGGCAAATTCAGACTAAGGCATGATAAAACATATATAGTTGATCTTGTCATACGCATGTGCAAGCCCAAAAGAACTTGTGAAAAGAAATTATTATTATGAATCGATAGGTTTACAGAGAGTTATATATAGCCTTTTCTCAAGTTATAGTATACCGGAGACACAACATAACATAAACTAAACCAATGCTAGGCAACCCATTTAGCTATCACAGAGATAATAACTAACATAAAATACCACCAACACTCCCCCTCAAGTTGGAGAGGACACACATGTATTCCCTTGTGAGAAATATACGAGAAGGATGAAGGTGGAAGTGGTTTGGTGAAGATATCAACAGTCCGTTATCCAGTCTTCTCATATGGTGTAATGATCTTTTTGGTACAAATTAAATCTCTTACAAAGTGGCAGTCAACCTCAATGTGCTTGGTATGTTCATGAAAAACTGGATTATTAATTATATAGGAAGTTGCATGATTATCACATTTGAGAGTTGCAAATGATGAGAGAGGGAGACATAGTTATTGAAAAATGGATGCCACCTATTGAATTCCACAGCAAGCGTATGCATGTCGTGATATTCTGCTTCAATATTGGAACGACCCACATCAGACTGCATCTTACTCCGCCAACTGATGAGGTGGCCATCCAATAGAACACAGATAACAGAAATGAGTCTCCTATCATTCACATCTCCAGCCCAATCAACATCAGCATAGCAAGCCAAAGAGATATTTGGAGAAGGTGATTTCTTGTATAGAAGACCTCAGTCAGGTGCACTTTTTGCAGTACCTTACTCCAGTGGCGAACAAGGGGTTTGGCCATGTGCTGACTACCAATACTAACAGTAAAGGTTATGTAAGGTTGGGTAATCGTAAGATAGATGAGTTTCCCAACCGTGTGTCTATCTTGTTCAGGATCAAAAAATGACACCCCCTCAAACAGAACTTCGTTGTGATGGTCCATAGGTGAAGAAATAGGTTTAGATTTCAGCATACCGAATCCTTTAAGAGGTTGAGAACATATTTCCGTTGAGATAAATAAGTGCCATGACGACAGTGTAGCACATCAGTTCCCAAAAAAAGCAGCTAAGTTTTCCTAGATCCTTGGTATGAAAATGTAGATGGAGTGTCTGCTTCGATGTTGAAATCCCTTGAGCATCACTACCAGTGGCCATGATATTATCAACATAGACGACGAAGATAATACTTCCAGCTTGGGATGTAGAGAAGAAGAGGTTGGCATCACTTGAAAATCTGACAAAACCCAAGCTAGCAAGAACTCAACTGAGTTTTGTAAACCAGGCTCACAGTAATTTCTTGAGGTCATACAAAAAGCATTTGAGATGGTGGGCTCTTTGTGAAGACTCCCCCTGAGCACAAAATCTCAGAGGATGCCACATATAGGCTTCCTCCTCCATATCACCATGGATGAAGGCATTTTTATATCAAGCTAGAACAGAGGGCAGTTCATGTGAGTGGCAAGAGAGATCATGATTCTGACAAAAGCAATGTGCAGTGAGAAGGTTTCAAACAAATCCACAAAATGCATTTAGGTGAACCCTATGGAAAACAAGATGAGCTTTGAGACGTTCCACCGGCCCATCAATATTAAATTTGCTAGAGAAGACTCATCGAAAGTTGACAATATTTTTATCTGGGGAGGGGGACAAGATCTCAAGTCTCATTCTTATGTATTGTTGCCATTTCCTCAAACATCGCAGATTTCCAACCACGGTGATGAAGGGTCACCCAATAATTTTTCAAAAACTAGATAGAATCAAGTTGTTGTGCAATCGATTTAGCGGTATGGGAAATCTTGGAAAAGCAACATCCAGACATTGGATGAGGGAGAGTGCAAGAGTGTATACCTTTTCGGAGAGCCACAGGTAGTGATAGATGCTCAGAAGTGAATGATGGTTCCAGATCCTCTGCCAGTGGTAGAGGAATGACATGGGTGACTTGAGTCACAGGATGATGGGTGTTGGGTTTATGATCCACTAGGTAAAAAAGATAAAGCTTAAAAAACTCAGATGGGAGTTGAGGTTGAGGTGGAGAGGATGAGGAAGGGGAATCAAAAAACACATGACTCGTGGAACGTATTGTCAGAGGAGATGTACATACAACTGTTGCTTGGACTATAACAGTGATAACCTTTCTAAAAGGTAGAATAGACAAGGAAAACTGTTTTGTTAGAGCGGGAATCAAGTTAATCCGCTTGTGGACCAAAGTTATAAACAACAGCAGTACACCCAAATACACAAGGAGGTTAAAAGCCTTTTGATCGGGAAAAACAACCGAAAGGGTGTCTTGTTCTATAGAACAGAAGATGGTCGTCGATTGATAAGGTAGCAAGCAGTGAGAACGGCCTCGGGCCAATAGGACTTAGCCAATCTGGTGTGAAAGATAAGAGTGCGAGAAATGTCAAGTAAATGATGATTTTTACATTTTGCAGCCCCATTTTGTTGTGGGGTGTGAGAGCAAAAACATTGATGGATGGTTCCACTACTAGAGTAAAACAAAGACACATGTCCGAAGACATTCTAAAGCGTTGTCAGTCCGAAAGATGTTATTGGATTTATTAAATTGTGTTGAGATCATTTTATGGAAGCGCTAAAAGACATCAATCATCTTATCACGGGATTTCAACAAGTATAACAATGTCATGCGAGAGAAATCACCAACGAAGATAATGAAATAATGGAATCAATCAAAGCTAGTGGTTTGAAAAGGGCCACAAATGTCACTGCAGTTTTTTGAGGAAAAGAACTCATTGATGCCTCCCAAACTTACAAAAGTCACAAGGAAGACTTTTTAAACTAGATAAAGACAGTTCCAGGTGCTTCATTTTTTCAAGAGAGGTATGACTGTAGCGTTGATGAAGTTGGAGAGGTGTGCATACAAGAAGGGCAGATGAAGGGAAGCCATCAAAGTAGTATAAGTCACCGGCTCTAGAAACTGAACCAAACGTCATGAAAGTCTAAGGATCCTACATCACAAAACCATGACTTCCGAAGGTGCATTGCAAGTAAAGGCATCAACTAACTTAGCAACGAACGTCAAGCTAAAAGAGAAATAGGGAATATAGTGGACAAATTTAAGTTTAAGACTAGGTGAGAGATTAACACTTCAGATTGTTGAACGGTTTCAATGGACTCATCTGCCAGAGTGACAAATGAGGAAGGAATATAGGTTCAATGGAGGAGAGAAGATGTCTCATACATGCCATATGTTGGGTGGTTCTAGAGTCAACAATCTAGGAAGAATTGGATGCTAGCATGGAGGCCTCGATGTGACCTTGGTTGGAGGCCAGATGCGCCAAAGATGTCGTAGCGGGTTGCATGGTTATGGAATCCCCGGATCTTATAGGTTGTTGAGGAGCCTATTGAGAGACCTGAAAAAGTTGCTCATATTTGGCTGACGAGATGGTTACAGACGAATTGTATGTTCTTTGGACATGAGAAGTACCAGTGCCATGATTGCGCCTGCTAGTATGATAGTGTCTCTAATAACACTTATCCTAGTATCCCAACTTATTGCAATGAGTACAGTCTCGGAGGATGTCCACGACCACATGCATGGGCAACGACTGCAATTGCCAATTGCAAATCTAGTGTAAAAGACAAGAGCCAGACATCAGATTCTTGAAGACGAGAGAAGACATCTTCCAGAGTTGGAAAGTTGCCACTTGTTAGGATGATGTCGCGGACTTGAGCATAGGCCGGATTGAGGCCATTGAGAAATTTGATGGTGACGAGATTGGCACGCTTTTTAGTTTCTTCAGAGAAGACAGGCTAAAAGTAATCAAGATATTGAGGCAAGCTAACATTGGAGTCATAATATTCATCAACGTCTTATCTGCCTGATTTTCACCAAAAAGTTTATCCCAAATTTTATAGAGTCGTAGAGCAATCTTTTCCTACATGTAGTCACGACGAGCAGCGTCCACCAAATCTTTTACAGTTTTTAGATCATATTGTTGGAGGCTATAGACAGCTTCATACTATTCCAAAGTCAGTTTTTGACTTGACTATTTTCCCGTTTTAATTCAGGGGTATCCTCAGCATGCTTTTCTATGAACTTCACATTGTCACTGGATTCAAAAAAAATTAAACATAATTCATCCAGAGAAGGTAACGATTTCTATTTAAATTGATGATGGAGATAGGAGCATTGTCATTATAGACGACGGTATGAGGTAAATCTTTGCCTTCAGCTTATCTTCAAACAAGATGACGAATCAATTACACCGGTAGGACAACAGTGAAGATGGAAGATGACAAATTAGTCACACCGATAGAACAGTGGGGGAGATGGATGATGACAAATCAGTTACACTAGTAGTATAGCAGTGGAGATAGTCAATCACTAGTAAGATGCACAATGAGAAGAAAGATATAGCCAGAAAGAAATGTGATTGAAGTACTATCACAGGAATAATGCATTGTGCTACAAAAAATATAATTGATCCATAACCATTAACAGCGTTCACCCATGTACGTAGTATAATACATGGGGAGGACAGTAAAGAAAAGAGAGGTATGGAGGTTGTTATCAACTTGTTTATAAAATGATCTCTATCATGTCAAACTCAATACGCCACCGTCAGATCTAGTGGGTGACGGGAAAGGGGAGAACTATCAGTTGGATTCCCGTGGAGGTTGCTACGCCAGAAAGCACCCTGTCAAAGAGGCAACAGGTGCAACTCCTAAGGGGGCGGTGACATGTGACTCCCCTTCCGAAAGACCAACGGACTAGAGTAGAGAACTCCCAGCTAATTTAAAATTTCAGCTGTTAACGAGAGAGAAGGGAGACAAACAATGTTAGCGGCTGCTCGGTGTAGCTATTGTGTGTGAGGGCAATAGTCGTCTCACTCCTTTTTATATATTAGGGTAAGATACAAGGTGGTACAAAGGAGAAAATCCTATAAAAACAATAAAACAAATGGTATAATAAAAATCAAGACAAGAGGCAGATCGCCGGTTTCCGCCGCTAACATTCTGTCGATACCATCGACAGGTCTGTCGATGGTATCAACAAACTGTTGCCTGGTTGCTGTGATAATCTCGATACCATCGACCGCCTGTCGATGGTATCGACAGGGAAGCAGGTTGTTTCACACTACCCCTCAAGCTGGAGAGTACACATCGTGTATGCCCAGCTTGCCACATAATCTCTAAAAAGCTGCCAGGCCCAAAGACTTTGTCAAGATATCCGCCAGTTGATCTTCAGACTTGACGTATGGCGTCACAATAGAGCCATCTTTGATTTGATTACGAATAAAATGGCAATCAACTTCTATATGCTTTGTACGCTCATGAAAGATAGGATTCCTGGCAATGTGTATAGCAGACTGGTTGTCACACTTGAGCTCCATAGAAGACATAATAGTGATTTTTAACTCAGAAAGAACATATTTGACCCATTGCAGTTCACAACATGCATGAGCCATAGCACGGTATTCAGCCTCAGTGCTGGATCTAGCTACCACATGCTGCTTTTTGCTTTTCCAAGTAATCAAATGATCACCTAGGAAAGTACAATAGCCTGATGTAGACCTTCTATCAGTATGATCACCCGCCCAATCTGCATCTGAATACCCTATGAGAGTCAAAGTAGATGGAGACACCTTGGGTCTAGAATATGTGATCCCCTTACCAGGAGCACTCTACAGATATCTCAGAATCTGGCAAATTGTTGTCCGATGTGACTGTCGTGGTGAGTGCATATGCTGACTCACGACGCCTACAGCAAAAGAAATGTCAGGTCGTGTAATAGTCAGATATATTAGCTTGCCAACTATTCTCCTGTAATATCTTGGATCTAAGTATTCAACATCATCAACCGTCTCCTTGATGTGATAATCCATAGGAGTAGATACTGGTTTAGATTCAGTCATGCTTGTCTCCTTTATTAAGTCAAGCACATATTTCCTCTGAGATAGGTTGACACCTGCATGAGATCTAAGCACCTCAATGCCCAGAAAATATCTCAGTTTACCCAGATCCTTCGTTTGGAAGTGTCTCTGCAACTCTTCCTTCACACGAGATATGCCTATAGAATCACTGCTAGTAATCACTATGTCATCAACATACACAGCAATAATTATAGATCCACAGGAAGAAGTAGAATAAAATAACGAGTGATCAGTCACAGAATGAGAGAAGCCCATTTGCAGAACAACATCACTGAACTTGACAAACCAGGCTCTAGGAGATTGTTTCAGTCCATATATGGCCTTCTTCAGCTTACACACCTTCTGATACTCCCTCTGAGCAACAAAACCAGGAGGTTGCTCCATATAAACCTCATCCTGCAAATCATCATGAAGGAAGGCATTTTTTACGTCCAGCTGGAAAAGAGGCCAATCAAAAGTAGCAGCCAGAGAAATAATAATCCGCACAGAATTCAGACAAGCTACAGGGGAAAAAGTCTCAAAGAAGTCGACCCCATATGTCTGTGTATAGCCTTTAGCCACCAATCTGGCTTTCAACCTTTCAACTAAGCCATCTGGATTGTGTTTGATGGTGAATACCCATCTACATCCCACAGCCTTCTTACCTGCATGTAAGTCAACAAGATCCCAGGTGCCATTATGTAATAGGGCTGACATTTCAATTTGCATTGCCTGTTTCCAGCCATTGTCCTTCATAGCATCATGATGATTCCTCGGTAAATCCACAGAATCAATCCCAATAGCAAATGCGCGAGCCGGTTTAGATAATTTGGACAAACAACACACATCTGCAATAGGATGTCGAATAGTACAGGAACGAGTGTCTTTCCAGACAGCAATAGGAATGTCAAGATCGGATGCAGGAATCTCTGGAGTAGAAGACGATGGGGAAGGCATAGAGACTGGTGTCGCTACTTCTTCTAGATTCTGTCTACCTCGCCTGCTATAAACATGTGGATAATGCTCAATTACAGATTCATCTGCTACCTGCTTTTCCTGAATAATAGTATAATCAGGAATGATGGGTGGCACTCCCTCACTCTGCACAGATGGTGGCACTCTCTCACTCTGAAAAGATGGTGGCACTCCCTCACTCAGATGCTCCCCCTTACTCATGGCACCAGAAAAATATGGAGTAGTCTCATGGAAAGTAACATCCCTAGACACAAACATGCGGCGAAGACTAGGACAATAACACTTGTATCCTTTGCTAGTACCGAAGTACCCAAGGAACAAGGTTTTAATCGGTCTAGGGGATAACTTGTCAGCCTTAGGATCAAAGTTGTGGACAAAAGAGGTGCAACCAAACACTCTAAGGGGAATAGAAAAGGGTCGATCCGTGGGACGTAACACAGAAAAAGGAGTGCGCCCTTTGAGAACAGAGGAGGGTTGTCTATTAATTAAGAAGCAGGCAGTGAGAAGGGCCTCAGACCAGAATTTCTTGGGCACATTGGACTGAAACATGATAGACCTGGCAACATCAAGAAGGTGGCGATTTTTCCTCTCGGCCAACCCATTTTGTTGAGGGGTGTGAGGACAGGATGTATGATGAATCATGCCAACAGAACTGTAAAAGTCAGACATGGCTTTTTGAACATACTCTAAAGCATTATCAGATTGAAGAACTTTAATGTTGCAATCAAATTGAACCTGAATTTCTTTATGAAAATGTTTAACAATAGACAGCACAGACTCCCGACTTTTGAGTAAATAAATCCATGTCATATGGGAAAAATCATCCACAAAAGAAATAAAATAACGAAAACCATTATAACTCTGGTCTTTAACAGGACCCCATACATCACTATGAACAAACTCAAAGGGGGACGATGCCCGTTTATTGACACGACTGGGATAAAACAATTTATGATGCTTTCCCAACTGACACGACTGACACTCTAAAGATGGCACTGGGGACAACTCAGGTTTCAACTTCCGCAGGCTCTCTAAAGACGGATGTCCATATCTGCAGTGTCATAGTAAAGGGGAACCACTCAACAGGACGGCTGGAGCAGGATCAGATACTTGGCGAGGCAGACTATCACCATGGAAGAGGTAGAGATCACCTTTCCTAGGCCCCCCACCAATCGTCCTTATACTCTTGAGATCCTGTAAAACAAAACAAGAGGGCCCAAATGTTATTGTACATTTTACAGTGTCAAACAATTTTGCAACAGAAAGTAGATTGAAAGGAAACTCAGGCACAAAATGCACAGATTTAAGATCAATTTTAGGTGTTAGAGGAACAGATCCACTAGCTAACACCCTTCTTACTGAACCATCTGTCAGTGTAACAGATTGATGGGGAATATACGAGTCAATGGAGTGGAGCAATCTCCTCATACTAGTCATATGCTGTGATGCGCCAGAGTCAACCACCAAAGAAGTAGAACCAAAAGCTATAAGAGATGTAGCCTGATTACCCGCAGTAGATGCCAGGTTTGCTGAAGATGACGATCCCAGATTCATGTGTTGAGTGGCAAGAATAAAGCGGTCATACTCCTCCTGGGTGACAGTAATGCCTGAGGAGCTAGTGCTTACAGCTGGAGATGCAGAAGGCTCAGTAGTAGTGGCATAATTTGCTGCCCCCACTGGTGGTGCAGCAGGTCTCCCATGTTTCTTCCAATATTTCTCCACTGTGTCCTGGTTTGTCACAGAAAGCACACCTGGGACGTGTTCTGCGTCCTCTTCCCATACCAAGGCGTCCTCCTCGCATTGCAGCAGCTATGGATGCATGAGAATCCCCAGAAGATACAACCGGTGTAGGATCAACAGACTCAAAGTTGGATTGTTGAATCCTCGAGTAGGCTTCCTAAAAGTTGGGCAATTTATCAGAGGCAAGGATAACACTCCAGGCAGAGCTGCAGGAAGAGCTAAGTCCAGACAATAACTTGGCAGTAATCAAATCATCTATGTCTTTGACCTTCTCTGCAACTGTCACAGGATGATAATAACTCAACTCTTGAGCAATAGCCTGAATCGCTCCAAAATATTCTTCTAGTGACATGTCACCCTGTCTCTCTGCAAAAAGGCGATCATAGATCATAAACTGCCGAAGACCATTCTTTTCCTGAGAGTAATGCTTCTTCACTGCGTCCCATATCTCCTTGGCTGTGGAGTAAAACATGAATCTTACAGCAATCGCAGGTTCCATACTCCCCCACAACCAAGTCTTCACAAGACTGTCATGACGCTTCCACTCAGCATATTCTTTATCAGTAGCAGCAAGGGGAACAGAGTCAACATGCCTCGCCTTGTCACGAGACTCCAAAACCGTATGGACAGCATTCATCCATAGAAGATAATTTTTCCCATTCAACTTTATAGAGGGGATAGGAGACATCTCGTTGTAGATAGTAGACATCTTGGTATCCGCAATGATTTAATGGGACTTTGTGACGAACAGATACGCGTCACAGTGAAAGCTTGAGTGACGGAGAGATACACGTCACACCACAGAAAGGTGCGTTACTGACACATCAACAGCCTCCAATCAATTTTTCTAATCACACATGGAGGAGATGTGATTAGGACCACACTCTGGAGGTGACGAGTCCTTCGGTTTACGTTTTAGACACCCGTTGGATCAACCGAAAAACCCCAAACAGCAACTATGGTTGTGTCTCCGGGCTTAGACGGCTGGAACTACTCCAGCGGCGGCGGGAGGCTGTTGTCCCAGTGACGGCGGCGGCGCCGGCTGCTGCTGCTGGCGGCAGCTGCTACCAGCGACGGTTGCGGTCCCTGCTGTCGGCGGCGGTTGTGGCTACTGCTGCCAGCGGCGGCTGTTGTGGTCCCTGCTGCCGGCGGCGACGCCCGGAGCTGCTCCTGTTGGTGACGTGGCGTCTAGGGTAGAAGCGGATCGGACAGAGGCTTTGATACCATTTCGATTACCGTAACGGCTGCGTAGGGCAGCGTGAGATGGCTGAGAGCCATCTCCTCTTTATTTATATAAATGGGCAAATTACATAGAGGTACAGCAGTAATAAGAAAATGACAGAAATAAATAATACAGATAATAAAGAGATATGTTAACATAAGCGAACTGAAAACCCTAATGGGCCTCTTTATACAAAGGCACGTGTTATAGATAAAGGAAAGACTTAAACAGAAATACAATAAACAGTAAATACAATAATATATCTCCATACTCCCCCTTAAGTTGGAGCATAGATGTCAACCATGCCCAACTTGCAGCACAGTTCCTCAACTCACTTGCTAGCGAGAGGCTTGGTGAATATATCAGCAGTTTTCTCATTTGATGGCAAGAAGAGAGTGGCACTCTTCTTATCCAGTACAGCATCTCGAAGAAAATGACAGGCGACTTCAATGTGCTTGGTCCTCTCATGGAAAACAGGATTGCTAAAAAAAAAGTAGCAGCACGATTATCACAATACATCGGAATAGCTGAGGTGATAGGAAACCCAAAGTCTGCAAGAACATATTTAATCCATAATAGTTCACAGGTAGTATGTGCCATTGCACGATACTCAAATTCGGCACTAGATCTGGTAACTACATTTTGTTTCTTACTTCTCCAAGTAACCAGATTACCTCCTACGAAGGTACAATAACCAGAAGAGGATCTTCTGTCGGACTTGCATCCTGCATAATCAGCATCAGAATATCCAATAACATCAAGGTGACTATTTCTTTTATAAAATAACCCCTGACCAGGTGCATTCTTCAAGTATTTCAGGACACGACATGCAGCCTCCCAGTGACACTGTCAAGGGCAATCCATAAATTGACTAAGAACTCCCACAGCAAAACATATATCTAGTCTGGTAACGGTGAGATACAAAAGTTTGCCAACTAGTCGCTTGTAACAATATTTATCGTCTAAGAGAGAAGTGGATTCAGCCCATAGATCATGTGCATGATCCATAGGTGAGACAGCAGGACGACAACCCAACATTCTTGTTTCAGATAATAAGTCTAGGATATACTTCCTCTGTGAGAGAGATACTCCATTTTTGTTATATGCGACCTCAATACCAACAAAATACCGAAGACGTCCAAGGTCCTTGGTTACAAAATGTTGCATAAAGTATTTCTTTGTATCAATAATCCTTGTGATATCACTACCAGATATAATGATATCATCCACATATACAATAAGAATAATAGTGCCAGAAGTTGTGGTCTTGATAAAAATAGAATGATCAAATTGAGACCTTGTGAAATCAAATTGCTACAGTATAAGAGAAACTTTGTCAAACCATGCTCGAGGACTCTACTTAAGGCCATAAATAGCCTTCTTAAGAAGACAAACTTTTCCAGAATACTCCCCCTCAGCAATATAACCTGGAGGTTGGGATCATGGTTCTAAATGTCGTCGACATTGGGCGATGTGTCGCCGAAAGTGTCGATGTCGACAGTGGGCGACGTCGAATACATGTAAACATCTTTTTTCTACAGTGTCGTCGACATATTGGGCCGGTTTTACGACATGGGCCAAAAAGTTGTCGAAACAGGCCCGGCCCAATGCAAATATTCTAATAAGTCGCCGAACCGGGCGACACATTCGCCCGACGCTGCTGCGATTTTAACGACTACTGACTGAAGAAGAGGAAAAAGGAGTTGGAGCTTGGAGCAAGGTAATTTTGATATTTTTTTTGCTCAATCTTAGTTAATAATAGTAGATCTACCCTTTCTCTACTAGACCTACCCCTTCTGTACTAGATCTACCACAAATTTATCATAAATTCGTATTTTCTTCTAGTTTGCTTCCCAAATTCGTATTTTTTGAAATCTACTCACTATTATTAGTATTTAACAACTAAAATTGGTAAATCTACTCCCTCTCTACTAGATCTAACATATATTTACGAATTTTTTGTAGATCTACCACATTTTACTCTCCTACCCCTCCTAAACTCGTTTTTTTTTTATATTCACATGTTTTTTTGGGATTTTACATATAACATAATTTAAATTTATATAATTTACACTCTTATATAGTTATACACTACTAAAAAGGAAAAATATACTTAAAGTTGATTATAATCTACTGTTTACTACGGAATTTTGTATTAAATATTCATTAATAAGCTGAAATTTTATGAATAAATATTAAAAACTTATGAATAATTCTAATATGTATTAGAAAAATTAGTATAATAATTGCAGCATATATTAGCTTAATTTGAGATCTGATTTGTTTAGTAAATGTGAAATCTTTTGAACATAAAATTCTAATCGTGATATCACATACACATACTATGTTCATAACTTCATATTAAGTATATGGGTCATTAAATTAACAACTAATTCACTTATATAGGCCTGAAATTAAAGAAAAGTATATTTTCTGTTGCATTTGATGAATGTTTACTGTGAAAGGAGAGACGGCTGTGGTGTTGTTGCACGTAGGCAACGTGAGCTACCCAATAGGGTTCTCCTCTCTATTTATAGTAAAGGGAAAATTACATGTAGGTACAGCAGTAATATAAGAAAAGAAATAAACACAAAGTAAAGATATATTAACACTCCCCCTCAAGCTGGAGTGTACACACTGTGGATGCCCAGCTTGCCGCATAAATTCTGGAACACTGCTGGACCTAATGGCTTTGTCAAGATATCAGCTAATTGATCTTCAGACGTAACATATGGCGTCACCACATTGCCATTCTTTATCTGATCTCTGATGAAATGACAGTCAACCTCTATATGCTTTGTGCGCTCATGAAAGACAGGATTCCTGGCAATATGTATAGCAGATTGATTGTCACACTTGAGAATCATGGGAGTTTGAATCAAAATCTTCAACTCAGATAAGACAGATTTGACCCATTGTAATTCACAACATGCATGTGCCATAGCACGGTACTCAGCCTCAGTACTAGATCGTGCTACCACTTGTTGTTTCTTGCTCTTCCAAGTAATCAGATGATCACCAAGAAAGGTGCAGTAGCCAGATGTAGATCTTCTATCAACTTGATTACCAGCCCAATCTGCATCTGCATAACCTGTGAGAGTCAAAGAAGATAGAGGACTCTTGGGTTTATAATAAGTGATCCCCTTTCCAGGAGCACTTTTCAGATATCTCAGAATCCTGCATACAGCTGTCCAATGTGACTGTCGTGGTGTGCACATGTGTTGACTTACTACTCCAACAGCAAAAGAAATATCAGGTCTTGTGACAGTTAGGTAAATCAACTTCCCAACTATTCTCCTGTAATGACCTGGATCTGAATATGCAGTATCATCTTCCACCTTCTTGATGTGATAATCCATAGGAGTGGATACAGGCTTAGAATCAGTCATACCCGTTTCCTGTAGTAAGTCAAGCACATACTTTCTCTGGGAGAGATTTATACCTGCATGGGATCTAAGGACCTCAATCCCTAGAAAGTATCTCAGTTTCCCCAGGTCCTTTGTGTGAAAATGTTGTTGTAGTCCTTCTTTCACACGTGATATGCCTGTAGAATCACTGCCAGTAATCACAATATCATCAACATAGACAGCAATAATTATGGACCCACCAGAAGAATTTGAATAAAATAGAGAGTGATCAGTCATGGAACGAGAGAAGCCCATCTGTAAAACAACAGCACTGAACCTGTCAAACCAAGCCCGAGGAGATTGTTTTAACCCATAGATAGCCTTCTTCAATTTGCAGACTTGCTGACACTCCCCCTGAGCAACAAAACCTGGTGGTTGCTCCATATACACCTCTTCCTGAAGAACCCCGTGAAGAAAGGCGTTCTTGACATCCAGCTGGAAAAGAGGCCAATCAAAAGTAGTAGCCAGAGATATAAGGATCCGTACAGAATTGAGACGAGCAACTGGAGAAAAGGTCTCAAAGAAGTCCACTCCATATGTCTGTGTGTAGCCCTTGGCTACCAATCTGGCCTTCAACCGCTCAATCGAACCATCAGGATTGTGTTTGACTGTGAAGACCCATCTGCAGCCCACAACTTTCTTGCCCGCAGGTAAAGTAACAAGATCCCATGTGCCATTGTCAACCAGAGCAGAGATTTCCACCTGCATTGCCTGCTGCCAGCCACTGTCCTTCAGAGCCTCTAAGTGGTTCCTTGGTATCTTAACAGAGTCCATCCCAACAGCAAATGCACGAGCCTGTGTAGATAAGTGCGACAAACAACATACATTGGATATGGGATGTCGAATAGTACATGATCGTATACCTTTCCGGACAGCAATAGGAAGATCAAGATCAGAGGCCGCTGCAGGAATCTCTTGAGTAGAAGATGGTGAAGGAGGCTCATGGACCGGTGCCGCTACCTCATCTGGATCCTGTCTACCTCGCCTATGATAAACTTGGGTATAGGGTTGAATGGTAGGTGGATCATGCGGTAGGGCGTCAACAATGATAGGTGGCACTCCCTCACTTTGAATTGCGGGTGGCACTCCCTCACTCAATTGCTCCCCCTTGCTCATAGCATGTGCAAAATACGGACTGGTTTCATGAAAGGTGACATCCTTAGAAACAAACATACGACGCAAACTTGGGCAATAACACTTGTAACCTTTACTCGTACCAGAGTAACCAAGAAACAAGGTTTTCAAGGACCTAGGAGAGAGTTTGTCTTGTTTGGGATCAAAATTATGAACAAAGGATGTACAACCAAAAACCCGAAGCGGAACATGAAACGGTTTATCCATAGGGCGTAAGACAGAAAAGGGAGTGCGCCCATGCAAAACAGAAGAGGGCTGCCGATTAATCAAAAAACAGGCAGTGAGAAGAGCCTCAGACCAGAAACGTTTAGGCACATTGGATTCAAACATGATAGACCTAGTGATATCCAAAAGATGGCGATTCTTTCGCTCAGCAACACCATTCTGCATAGGAGTGTGAGGACAAGAGGTGTGATGAATCATACCAACCGAACTGCAAAACTCATGCATCGCTTTCTGAACATACTCAAGGGCATTATCAGATTGAAAAATTTTGATATTGCAGTTAAATTGAACTTGAATTTGTTTATGAAAATGTTTGATAATGGAAAGCACAGACTCACGACTTTTTAAAAGATAAATCCATGTCATGCGAGAGTAATCATCCACAAAAGAAATGAAATAACTAAAACCATTATAACTCTGGTTTTTAACAGGACCCCATACATCACTGTGAACTAACTCAAACGGGCTAGAAGCCCGATTATTGACACGAACAGGATAGGACAACCGATGATGTTTGCCCAACTGACAGGACTGACACTCTAAAGAGGACACATGAGCAAGATCGGGTTCCAATTTCTTCTAGCTGTCTAAGGAGGGATGGCCATATCTGCAATGCCACAGCAAGGGGGAACCACTCAGCATGGCGGAAGAAACTGGAGCAGGAGGTGGATGGCGAGGTAGATAATCACCAGGAAAGAGGTAGAGATCACCTTTCCTAGGCCCCCCACCAATCATCTTCAAACTCTTGAGATCCTGTAAGACAAAGCAAGAAGGCCCAAATGTTACTGTGCAGTTTACTGTGTCAATCAACTTGGCAACAGAAAGTAAATTGAAAGGAAATTCAGGCACAAAATGAACAGATTTCAGATCAATATCTGGAGTAAGGGACACAGAACCACTAGCGACCACCTTCCTCACAGAACCATCTGCCAAGGTAACAGATGGGTGAGGAATATATGAGTCAAATGTGCGGAGCAATCGCCTCATACCAGTCATGTGCTGGGAGGCACCAGAGTCAACCACCCAGGGAGTTGCGGATCCAGAAGCCATAAAGGATGTAGCCTGATTACCCGCGGTAGAGGCAAGATTTGCTGAAGAAGCGGAAGAGGCGCCCACACTCCAATGTTGAGTGGCCTGAATAAACCTGTCATACTCCTCCTGAGTAAGTGTGATGCCAGAGGAGCTCGAGCTCGCAGGTGTAGAGTCAGAAGTAGCACAGTTGGCAGCTCCAACAGGTGGGGCGGCAGGTCGCCCATGTTTCTTCCAGCATTTGTCAACAGTGTGTCCCGGTCTATCACAGAAAGTGCATCGAGGACGAGTCCCACGTCCTCTGCCCAAGCCAGGTCTGTCAGCTGTAGTAGAAGCAGGTCGTCCTCCGCGAACTGCTGCAGCAATGGAGGCATGAGAATCTCCAGAAGGAACAACAGGAGAAGGATCAACAGATTCAAAGGTGGACTGTTGAATCCTAGAGAAGGCCTCCGCAAGGCTTGGTAATTTGTCAGATGCAAGAATCACACTGCGTGCTGAACCAAAAGAGGAGCTAAGGCCGGATAGGAATTTGGCAGTGATAAGATCATCTCTGTCTTTAATCTGCTCCGCAACCTTCACGGGATGATAGTAGCTCAACTCCTGGGAAATAGCCTGAATCACACCAAAATACTCTTCAAGGGATCGATCACCCTGTTTCTCTGCAAACAGACGATCATAGATCATAAACTGGCGAAGAGCATTTTTCTCCTGAGCATAGTGCTGCTTAACGGCATCCCAAATCTCCTTAGCAGTGGAGTAGAACATGAACCTCGAAGCAATAGAAGGTTCCATGCTACCCCATAGCCAAGTCTTCACCAGGCTGTCAAGACGTTTCCACTCGGCATAGTCTTTGTCAGTGCTAGTGAGAGATGCAGAATCAACAAACTTTGCTCGATCGCGCGATTCCAAGACAGTATGAACCGCATTCATCCAAAGCAGAAAATTCTTCCCATTGAGCTTGATAGGAATAGGCGAGACCTCATAATAGGTCTTGTTCTCCATGATGCAACTGGGATATGGGTGACGGAGGGATACACGTCACGCAGAAGGCTGAGTGGACGGATAGATACACGTCCCGTGACGGAGAGATACACGTCACAACAGAAACTGAAAAGAGGATGCGTTACTGACGCATCGACAGCCTTCAAACGAGAAGTTCCTAATCACACATGAAGGAGATGTGATTAGGAAGTCACGCTGGAAGAGACGAGACCTCCGGGTAGGGCTTTAGAAGGCCGTTGTATCAACCGGAGATCCCCGAGCAGCAAGATCGGCGCCCGAAAAAGGAACCGAAAAAGGCTGAAAAAGAGACCGGAGACGTAGACGGAGCCTTTAGATCGGTGCGGCGGGATCTACGGCAGCATGCGAAGGACCACCGAAGATCAGCGGCGTCGCACGGAGGCCCCGCGCTCCTGCCGCACGCCGGCGGCAAGGAGCAGCAGTCGCTGCTGCTGGCGGCGGCGGCCGGCGGCTAGAGGGAAGCCGGCGGCGGCCGGCGGCTGTAGAGGAGGAGGGGCGGTGGGTGGGAGAGGAGGGAGGGGACGGCGGCGGAAAAGGGGGGGGCGGCGCCGGGCTGGGACGGAGGGCCGGCGGCTGCGGAAGCCTAACCTGCTCTTGATACCATGTGAAAGGAGAGACGGCTGTGGTGTTGTTGCACGTAGGCAACGTGAGCTACCCAATAGGGTTCTCCTCTCTATTTATAGTAAAGGGAAAATTACATGTAGGTACAGGAGTAATATAAGAAAAGAAATAAACACAAAGTAAAGATATATTAACATTTACTATTTACATGTATTTTGTAAAGTATTAAATATTAACCCTTGTATATGTCTTTTAATTTCAGGCTACGAAAGAGTGATTTAAGATGTCTACTTCATTCCCTAGTTCTGAATCTGAGGGTGGTAGGATTAGCCATGATGGGAGTGGGAGGGAGGAACGTGGTGGTGGTGGTGGTAGATTTAATATTGGGGGCAAAACTAATCCAAGATTGGAGCATTGCCAAATGGTTGATGGCATGGCACTAAGCAGAAGACAAAATGTAACTATTGCAACAAGGTGATTGGTAGTGGAGGTATTTCTAGGTTTAAAAAGCATCTGACAGGAGGGGACAAGAATGTGAAAGTCTGTGGGAGATGTCCCGATGAAGTGAAGAAATACTTTAAAGGTTTGGCAAATCAAAAGAATATGAAGAGAGCTGAAGACACAATTAGAGATAACAGATTCAAAGAAGTATTGTTTGGTCCTAGTGTCATCCATGTAGATGATAGTGACGATGATGATGATGATGATGACATTGTGTACCCTAGTGATATTGACACACCGACCAAAAGAAAAGCATGGAGGGCAATCATGAAAGAATCTGTGATGGAAAGGCATAAGAGAGATGACATTAGACAATTCATGGAATTGCTCCCAATGTGGCGTCTGGCCCATATATGCAACACATGATTGATGTATGTGCACAACATGGAAAGGGAACTGAGGCCCCAACTCTACATGAGTTGATGAACAAGTACTTACCTGTTGAGAAGAAGGAAATAGACGAGTGGATAGATGAGCAGAGAAAAAGACTTGACCTATCTTCGGTGTTACTCTGATGTGTGATGGTTGGACAAGTGGCACAAAGCGGCAAATTATAAATTTTATAGCATTTAATGAGGGAGTGACCTACTTTCTAAAGTTTGTTGATGCATCTGCACATATCAAGGACCACAAATATCTTGCCAAGTTAATGGAGAGTGCAATTGCAGATATAAGAAAAGAGTTTGTGGTTCAGATTGTAACGGACAATGGTGGCAATTTCAAGAAAGCTAGTAAACTTCTTGAAGATTCTAAAAAATATTCTCTTTATTAGACTCCTTGTGCAGCACATTACGTTGATCTGATTCTTAAAGACTTTGGGAAAACTATTTTATTCAACGAAGTAATGGTTAGTGTTAATATATTTCATAATTATTATATTTTGTAATTTCTATATCATGTTAGACCTCTATGTAAATTATCCAGTTTCTCTTATTAATAAAAAGGGAGAAGGCCTATGGCCTCTCTCAACACTGCATTGCACGTTGCATTGTGGCACCACATTTCACATGGTATCAGAGCAAGGTTCCTAACTTAACCCTACCCAGCCGTCACAACCCAGCGCCGCCGCTGGTCGGCCGACCGCTAGCCTTCCCCGGCCGCCAACGTGAACAGTATCTCCGGCGGTGAATAGTACGGCGGAGTGAACATTGATTCCTGCATGAACAGAGCACGTCGCTAGCCTTCCCCGGCCACCGCGCCGCGTCGCCGGCCCAAAGCGGGCGGAGCAGTTGTCTCCCGGGCCAGGCGTCGTAGCCGACGTCCCCCCTTCTCTTCTATCTCTGGATCGTCGGGTCCTTCGGTTGATCCAACGGATTTCTAAATCCCAAACCGGAGGGTCCGTCGGTACGTAAGAAATTCCTAATCACATCTCCTCCATGTCTGATTAGGGAATTTCAGTTGGGGGTTGTGGATGCGTCAGATACACATCTGATCTTGTGACGTGACGTGTATCTCCCCGTCACCCATATCTTCTTGTGACGTGTATTAATCTATCACTCGTCTTCTCATCAAATCATGGAGGACACCAAGGCATCTACCATCTACAGTGAGATGTCTCCTATCCCCTCCATCAAGCTGAACGGGAAGAATTATCTCTTATGGATGAATGTTGTCCATACTGTATTGGAATCACGCGACAAGGCGAGACACGTTGATTCTGATCCTCCTGCACTTACTGACAAAGGCTATGCTGAATGGAAGCGTCATAACAGGTTGGTGAAGACCTAGTTGTGGGGGAGCATGGAACCTGGGATTGCCTCGAGGTTCATGTTCTACACTACCGCCAAAGAGATCTGGGATGCAGTGAAGAAACATTATTCTCAAGAGAAGAATGTGCTTCGTCAGTTCATGATATATGATCGCCTGTTTGCAGAACGACAGGGAGACAGACCTTTAGAAGAATACTTTGGAGTGATTCAAGGTATTGCACAAGAGCTGAGTTTCTACCATCCAGTAACTGTCCAGGAGCAAGTCAAAGACAAAGATGACTTGATTACAGCAAAATTCTTGTCTGGTTTGAGTTCTTCTTGCATTTCAGCCCGCAGTGTTATCTTAGCTTCTGATAAACTTCCCAGCTTGGAAGAGGCCTATTCAAGGATTTTACAGGAAAATTTTGAACCTGTTGATCCTACCGTAGTCTCATCTCAGGGAGATTCTCATGCTTCTGTAGTTGCTGCAGTGAGAGGAGGACAAACAGGTATGGGTCGAGGACGTGGAACTCGCCCTAAATGCACTTTCTGTGACAAACTTGGACACACAGTTGAGAAATGTTGGAAGAAGCATGGTCGACCTGCTGCACCACCTGTGGGAGCAGCAAACTATGCTACCACTACTGAGTCTACTGAGCTTCCTGCTTCGAGTTCTGGTCCTTCTTGCATTACCCTCACCAAGGAGGAATATGATAGATTTATTCTGGCTACTAAGCATCTGAGCTTGGGATCATCATCTTCAGCCAACTTGGCGTCCACAACTGGTAATCAGGCTACCTCTTTATTGGCTTCTGGTTCTACTTCATCATGGGTCGTTGATTCTAGAGCGTCACAGCATATGACTGGTATGAGGAGACTTCTTCATTCCATTGACTTATATATTCCTCACAAATCTGTAACAATAACATATGGTTCGGTGAGGAAAGGTGATCTCTACCTCTTCCACGGTAACAGTTTACCTCGCCAAGTGTCTGCTCCTACTCCAGCTGTATTGTTGAGTGGCTCGCCCTTACTGTGGCACTACAGATATGGACATCCTACATTAGAGAGCCTGAGAAAGTTAGAACCAGAATTGTCTCAAGTATCGTCTCTAGAGTGTCAGTCCTATCAACTGGGAAACATCATGGAATGTCTTATCCCGGTCGTGTCAATAAACGGGTGTCATGTCCTTTTGAGTTGGTCCATAGTGATGTTTGGGGTCTTATAAAAGACCATAGTTATAATGGTTTTCGTTATTTTATCTCCTTTGTGGATGACTTCTCGCGTATGACTTGGATTTATTTGTTGAAAAGTCGAGAGTTTGTGCTATCTATTGTCAAACATTTTCATCAAGAAATAAAAGTTCAATTTGATTGCAATAATAAAGTTCTTCAATCTGATAATGCCTTGGAGTATGTTCAAAATGCTATGGCTGATTTTTGTAGTTCAGATGGGATGATACATCGTACATCCTGTCCTCACACCCCTCAGCAGAATGGGGTAGCAGAGAGGAAAAATCGTCATCTCCTTGATATTAGCAGGCCAATCATGTTTCAATCTAATGTTCTTAAGCGTTTTTAGTCTGACGCCCTTCTTACTGCTTGTTTTCTTATCAACAGGCAACCTTATTCTGTGCTTCAAGGACGTACTCCTTTCTCTGTCCTACGTCCTAAGGATCAACCTTTCCTTGTTCCTCTTAGAGTGTTTGGTTGTACTTCTTTTGTTCACAATTTTGATCATAAGGCTGATAAGTTATCTCCTAGGTCAATTAGGACTCTCTTACTTGGGTACTCCAACACTAGCAAAGGGTACAAGTGTTATTGTCCAAGTCTTCGTCGCATGTTTGTGTCTAGAGATGTGACTTTTCATGAATCCACTCCATATTTCTCTAGTGTTTCCAGTAAGGGGGAGCAATTATGTGAGAGAGTGCCACCATCAGATGCTAGTGAGAGAGTGCCACGACCACATCAGAGTGAGAGAGTGCCACCTATCATTCATGACTATACTATAATTCAGGAAGAGCAACCAGCAGATGGTCCACCAATTCAGTAATATTCACATGTTTATAGCAGACGAGGCAGACGAGATCCAGAGGAGGTAGCGACTCCAGTCTCTGAGCCCTCCCCATCTTCCTCTACTCAAGGGATTCCTGAAGAACCATCTGACCTTGATGTTCCCATTGTTGTTCGCAAAGGTACTCATTCTTGTACCATTCGGCATCCTATTACAAATGTGTGTTATTTATCCAAGTTATCTCAGCAGGCTCGCTCATTTGCTCTTGGGATTGATTATGTGGTCATTCCAAGAAATCATCTTGATGTTATGAAGGATATTGGCTGGAAACATGCTATGCCTGTTGAAATATCTGCTCTGTTACAGAACAACACCTGGGAACTTGTTGACTTACCTCCAGATAAAAATGTTGTGGGATGCGGATGGGTATTTACAATAAAACATAATCCAGATGGTTCTGTGGAAAGATTGAAAGCTAGACTGGTGGCAAAGGGGTACACTCAGACATATGGGGTTGATTTCTTTGATACCTTTTCACCAGTGGCTCGTCTGAATTTTGTGCGTATTCTTATTTCTTTGGCTACTACATTTGACTGGCCTCTATTTCAGCTCGATGTCAAGAATGCCTTTCTTCATGGTGATCTACAAGAGGAGGTGTACATGGAGCAACCACCTGGTTTTGTTGCTCAGGGGGAGTGTCAGAAGGTGTGTCGACTGAAGAAAGTCATCTATGGATTGAAACAATCTCCTAGAGCTTGGTTTGACAAGTTCAGTGATGTTGTGCTAAAGATGGGTTTTTCTCGTTCTGTTACTGATCACTCTTTATTTTATTCTACTTCTTCTGATGGATCTATTATTATTGTTGTGTATGTTGATGATTGTTATCACTGGTAGTGATTCCACAGGCATATCTCGTGTGAAAGTGGGCTTGCAGGGGCACTTTCACACAAAGGATCTGGGAAAATTGAGATATTTTTTGGGCATTGAAGTACTTAGATCTCATGCAGGTACCAATTTGTCTCAGAGAAAATATGTGCTGGATTTACTACAGGAAACTGGTATGAGTGAGTCCAAGCATGTGTCTACTCCTATGGACTATCATGTGAAGGAGATGACTGATGATATTGATTATCCAGATCCAGGATATTACAGGAAAATTGATATATTTGACAGTCACACGTCCTGACATTTCTTTTGTTGTAGGAGTGGTGAGTCAGCATATGAGCTCTCCAAAACAGTCTCATTGGACATCTGTCTGTCGTATTCTGAGATATCTGAAAGGTGCACCTGGTAAGGGAATCACCTATTATAGGTCGAAGATTCCTGTATCCACATTGCCTCTTACCTGGTTATGCAGATGCAGATTGGTCTGGTAATCTGAATGACGGGAGGTCTATGTCTGGATATTGCACATTTCGGGGGAATCACCTTATTACCTGGAAAAGCAAAAAGCAAAATGTTGTGGCAAGATCTAGCACGGAAGCTGAGTATAGAGCAATGGCACATGCATGTTGTGAGTTGCAGTGGGTTCAATCTGTACTTTCTGAATTAAAGATTCCTATTTTGTCTCCTATAGAACTCAGATGTGACAATCAAGCGGCCATCTACATTGCTAAGAATCCAGTCTTCCATGAACATACGAAGCACATTGAAGTTGACTGCCACTTTATCAGAGACCAGATCAAGAATGAAATTGTTGTGACTCCACATGTCAAGTCTGAAGATCAACTTGCAAATGTTCTTACGAAGCCATTGAGTCCAGCAGCTTTCCAGAGTTTTTGCAACAAGCTAGGTCTACACGATGTGTACACTCCAGCTTGAGGGGGAGTGTTAATATATTTCATATTCATTCTATTTTGTAATTTCTATATCCTGCTAGATCTCTATGTAAATTATCCAGTTTCTCTTATTAATAAAAAAGGAGAAGGCATATGACCTCTCTCAACGCTGCATTGCACGTTGCATTGCGGCACCACATTTCACAATTAATAATATACTTTATGATCTATAATTAATAGTATAGTTTATTAAATGTCAAATATTCTTATATGTATAAATAAATACTTAAATATATAACAAATATAACAAGTACATAGTCGTATGGTTAATGAGGAAAAATAAACTAGTATCTATAATTATTTGTATACTTTAAGGAATACCAAATACTTTATAAAGTATATATAAATAATTAAGTGTGTAACAAATATAGCAAGTACATAGGTATTGCGAAAATAAGAAACCAATATCTATAATTAATAATATACTCCATGGGATATCAAATAGTATGATATTATGTATAAATAACTAAATCTATAACAAATATAGCAACAACATAGTCCATAGGTTTATATGTTACGTGTGCAGATTTATTCCGACTCTTTTCTATTATGAGTGTAATGTATGTTAGGAAAAATAACGTCAAATGAAATATGATATTCTTAGTAGTACATGGTCTAATGATAAATTTACTAATAATATTTTAAAATATGTGTATTGTTTTGAATTTTATACATCAATAAATATTTGTTAAAATAATGTAATAGCATGTATCTTATGATATTAATTCTTAAAATTATACTTCTACTCGCAAGTTGTGCAAATATTGTTCCTCTAAATTATACATACTATTTCATCATGATGTCAAAGATAACAGAATTTTTATATTTACCTAATTTCCAACGCAAAATAGAAATAACAATCATAATAATTTAGTGAACAATATATTGTCACAACATCTATTGATTTATTAGGTAAAATTATAGTGTTGTTTAACACCATCATAACTATCTTTATTTAACAATAAATTGTTATAGTGTTGTCTTCTTGATTTTTAAATAATAATAGTAATTGCCACATGGTACTACTTATATATTCAGTTTTCTTAGCTTTATGTTACTTTTTAATTACTTGAGTTGTCAAACTCATCAAGTAGGAAATTATTTGTTTGATTTAAAAAATATATAATATTCCACACAGTCAATATTGAACAGTAAATTTATGTGGTTTTTTTCGAAACGACCTATATTTATGGAGAATAAATTTAATGAAATAGTTGGTCTTATAAAAAAAGATTAAATCTTTTCAATATCAGAAGTCACCATTTAGTACCCATCTTAGATGTAAAAAAATCATAAATGTATATAGCATATTATAATATACATATACAATAAACAATATACACAGATCTAAAATTAAGTACTCCACCAAGTGATGAGTTATGTCTTCAACCTCTTTTTTATTTACGTAAGATCTATCCATTTTCTTGTCTAGATCAAAGTAAATAGGTCGATTGAGACATGTTGACACTCAATATGAATTCCACATATGTACTTAATATTATTTTTATATGTGCTCCCCCTTTCATCAGGGGGCTGGCTCCACCACTGAAATTTAGTGTAACCATCTGAGGAGAAGCAAGATTAGATGTAGATTCTTCATCAACATCAGTAGTAGAGACTTGGTTTGCCCATTCAGGTTTTTCATGTTTCTTCCAGGATTTGTCCTCGGTATGGTTGGTCCGTTTACAGAAGTTGCGGTACCGAGGTTGAAGAGAAGACCCTCTTCCATACGGCTGAGAGGGAGGAGGCCCCCGTCCTCCAGTGTTAAGACCTCTGCCGCGTCCGTGAGTAGAGTGGACACGCCCTCATCCAGCAACAACTAGAGCAGCCGGCTCTTCTTTGGCAGCCGAAGACACCGAGCGAGATAGCCGAAGATACACATCATCCAGCATGGGTAATGGTTCTGATGCAAGGATTTGTTGACGAACTGCTTCATAGCTAGGTGGCAAGGATGCCAAAAACTGGCAAAGTTGAACTTCATCTTGTTGTTTTTGTAATTTAGTGAGATCAGTAGATATAGGATGATGGAGTTTGAGCTCTCCCCAAATACCTTTGAAGGTATCAAAGTGTGAAGCAAATGAGGTAGCGTCGTCAAGTCTGAGAGAATGCAAGCGTTTATAGAGCTCAAAAACTCGAGAGGCATTTCCTTTATTGGAATAGACTTGAGCAATATGATCCCAGGCCTCCTTGGCAGTGTTAGTAAATAGGAGATTGGTGGCTACGTGGGATTCACAGCTATTTAGAATCCAAGACAAAACTTCAGAATCACA
The DNA here is from genome assembly GCA_963693085.1 of Alisma plantago-aquatica. NCBI lineage: Eukaryota > Viridiplantae > Streptophyta > Magnoliopsida > Alismatales > Alismataceae > Alisma > Alisma plantago-aquatica. The sequence goes on from OY856414.1 coordinate 330,704,116, forward strand.
TTCTACCCATTTCTTACAGTTGGCTTTCTTTTTGTCAGACGTGTCATCTCTAGGAGGAGGCTCCTCGGTGAGATGCTCAAGCTTGCCCGATGAGTGAGCATAAATCTTAAAAGATTGTGCCCACAAAATGTAGTTGGATCCATTGAACTTGACAGACGTGACACATCTAGGATGTGTCTCCATGATCTCAAAGGAAGGTGAAGTCATAAAGCAAGAGCAGTGTTTTAAAAAGCGTCCTAGGCGGCCGCTTAATCGCCACAAGGTGATGGCCGATTAAAATGTGTCATAAGCGTCGCTTGGGTGGATTTGAGAAAAGCGGCCGTTTTTTGCCCGCTTTTTCCCGCTTTTTTCCCGCTTAAAAAATTGTTGTAAGCATATAACATTAAGTACATTATATGCCCAATTAGTATAGACTATAATATATTAAACTAGCATATATTAAATGTTCTATGATATACCTAGTTCTAATTTAGAATGCATACTTTGTATGTAAGTTGTAATGATATGGTACTTTTGTGATGTATCCAAGTATATTACAGGTAACTATTATCTAATTTAGAATGGCATACTTTGATTAAATTTACTGTTGTAATGTATGACTATTTGATGATGTGCAAATGTAACAACACGTTTGTGAGCTAGCTATGATAGGTTTATTGTATATTGTTTAACTATGTAAACATGTGACACAAAATTGTTGTTGCATCTTGTATATACACTTATTATTTTATGTGTAGGGTGCTTTATCTATGACAAGTATATTGTTTACTATATTATATAGATACAATCATTGTCGTATAGTTGTGTTATAAACTATTTGAGTGTTTTATATTGTCTTGTACAATGTTTAGATATGTACAAAAAATTCAAAAATATAGTATTTATATACATATGTATGTAATTTTGCATAAAAGTTTATAGGAATTGAAAATCCGCTTTTCTAAAAAGCGACCGCTTAATCACCCGCCTGGCGATTAATCGGCTACAAGGTCTCGTCTGCACGCTTCACGCTTCACGCTTTTTAAAACCTTGAGCAAGAGTGATATCCAAAGAACCTCCAGAAGCAGCAACACAGTAGAAAGTCCCTGGAATGGCACACGTCGTATCAAAGTGCAGTAAAAAGTTGTTTGGAATGTCACACAACGTGTCAAAAATAAGACATGGCGTGTTAGGTGATTCGCCGGATTGGGACACGGCGTGTCAAAGAGCAAGACAGCAGCAGATCAGAGAATTTGCCGGATTGAGACACGGCATGTCGAACAAAGACACGGCGTGTCAAATGTCGAGGTAGCAGCAACAGCGGCAGATCAAAGAATTCGCCAGATTGAGACACGGCGTGTCGAGTGTTGGGGCAGCAGCAAATTAGGAGCAGAAACAGAGAACCCGGCAGAATAAGGTCAAGGATGACCCAGAGTAAGTGGCAAATACTATGATTCACCAAGAAGAAAGGTGATATGTTGGATATACCCAATCTACCACTCATAAAGTGAGCAGAGCCCTAGAATAGGTGATCATGAATGACCACAGATCTGCCGAATGGTACTTCCAAATAACAATTCTTTCAGGGCATAAGAACCTTGGAAGGACCGTCGGCCATATCCCTAGATCCTCTTGTTAGAGAAGAGGATAGGGCTTAGAAAGAAGCTTAGATCTCCTTAGGAGTGATCAGCAACGGAAGTAGGATGTATACGGCGGCGGCGGCTGATGGAGGGAAAGAGAGAGAGGGAGAAGGCGGCGGTGACTGGTAGAGATCAGGCCTAGGTGACCCGCTCTGATACCATCTGAAAATGTGTCGTGTTTCTATATTCACAAAGGAGGAAACTCACTCCTATAAATAGGAGGAGGCTGTACAAGGAAGCGAACTGAAAACCCTAATGGGCCTCTTTATACAAAGGCCCATGTTACAGAATAAAGGAAAGACTTAAATAGAAATACAATAAACAGTAAATACAATAATATATCTCCATACTTCCCTCTCTACTGCTCATTTGAGAAAGATTTACAAATTGAGAAGTCCAAGCAAATAAGTAACTCGCTTTCTCAATCTAAGGAAAAGTAACTACCTGAAATGAAGTAATTCTGACGTAGACATGATTAACGAACATGAAAGACGTGAATCACTTACCTGTATCCTTACAGCAAGTTTATTAAGTCCATAAATCTTTGCGGCTCGGGCACTAGCAATGGCTCCAGTATCTCTCAAACCCATAGAGGCAATAATCTAGAAAATATCATAGCTTAAATCATCTCCATAACTACAGTAGAAGGTAAGCTCTTTCCTTTTTCTTAAATCCACAAAAGCCTTACCTGAGCAGCAGCAGCAGTATCTTCGACACTTTCCCTAATAACTCCTAGGGAACTCAATATAATCTCACATTGTGCAAGTGCCTACACAAAAATGACACAAACAATAAGGTATCAGAACTAAGCTTTTTTTACACTGACCTTTTGGAATAGTAGAATAGTAAAGGAATTGAATAACCTGTGGATGACTCAAAACACGGTTTAAATCTTCTTTCCTGACATCAGGCAATGCCAAAAGGCAATGGTGGATAACCAACTGTACCTCACCGACTATATGTAACCTGTGGCGAAGAAGTAAGTCATAGTTTCGATGGATGCTCCCACCTAATGAGTTCTCAATTGGGAGGACAGCTCTATCTACCAACCATAGTTCAACAGCCTTAGAGAAATGGCACATCAGAGATGGAATAATGAGACTTGATAACATTTGAGGTTCTTCGATACAGTTGACAAACAACTATACCTTAAATGCAGCCTCAAATTGATCACACGGAATTGCTTCACATTGAGGATATGCTTTGAGAGCAGCATCCTCGCTATATGCACCAGGTGATCCCTATAGTAGTTGCAGTGAGTGAGTTAGCAACCTAAGACCTGAACATTTTTTACAGAGGAAATTCTACCAAGGCTAGATATTTAAGAGCTCACCTGGTATGCAACTCGAATATTAGACCCGTGACTAGGAGAACCAGAGAGGTCAGCCACAGACAATGGTCCTTCAATTTGTAAACAAGTCAGTTAGAGAATAAATCATATAACAGATGCATACCATTACGTGAATAGAAACCGATATCATAAGCATTAGTAAAATCAGGTTAGATGTTAGACAGGAAGGAATGCTAAAAAAGAATGCCTGTTGAATTACACACACACAACATTTCCATGCCCAATTGAATAAGAAATGTGCATCTTTGTCCTTCACCGCAAAAACTAGTGACGGCATGATTTCAGAGACAAGCAGAACAAAGATATAGACCTTAAAGACACAAATATGTAGTCCAAACTCCAAAGAGATTTTTTTTCAATAGAACCGCCTCATTACCAGCAGTGACTGGTCTTTCTGTTTTGTGCAACCACCTCATGACTCAACAGTGACTAGTCTTTTGTTTTTGTGCACAAACGTTTCCATAGCAACTATCTCTTTCAGTGTTATCGTTAAAGGCATGTAACCGAATAAGTCCATTTGGTAATCAAGTGGACTGTGGACAAGCAACTACCACTGAGACAAACATTATAAACGGGGAAAAAGACTTATGAAGTATAATTAATAAGCTCTGAAACGGAATTTCTGACATGTGAATCATTCTTGTGAAATCTTGGGTATCGATGTGCACTAAAATCAGCACATACCAAATTCTGAATATATATTTTTGGTCAACAAATTCTGAATATTTTTATAGGACCAAAACTTGTATCTTGAGACGTTATGTGAACTACATGCAGATTTCCCCTGATATCGGTCCTTTAAGTGGGAAAAAGACGCATAGTTGATATGGTAAAAGCTACGAAGAATTGATTTTGTTCAAAGAAAGCTATGAAGCCACTTCCAAAAATCAACATTGAATTTGAGAACTTTGAAAGAAAAAACACTGCAGAAGAATAGATTTTGTTCAAAAAAAAGTGATTGTTGAAAAGACAAGTCTGTATTTTGTTTTCTTGAGTAGGGAGCCATGCCTATTCTTTGTTGCTTGGAAAGCGTGGAAAAACAAAATAAACAATGTAGGACTATACAGTACACAGGGACCTAGGAAGGTAAATACATAAAGAAGACAGCAAAAATACATATATCTCTCAATGTTCAAGAATCAGCTTGTGCAGGCGCATATGCGGTTTGACCTGTGGGCCGCTCCTCTTATAGCAAAGCAGACCAGGGTCGCATTATACAGTCGCACATCAGATTAAGTCATGAATTTTGAAAAGGCCCCCAAACTAATGTTTCAAAAAATTGAGAATCCCAGCTCACGACCCCAGATCCCAAACACTCTGACCTTAACCCCTTCTCTCGCGCGCGCGTCTGTTCTTCCAGATAGAGGTGATCGTCATGGAGCTACGGCTTGGCGAAGCAAGCAGATACCACACCGGTGCCACTGGTCCACGGCAGCAGTGGCGCAGGCGGCTTCTAGTACACAAGGCAGCAATGGTGGCGACCTCTCCCTCTTCCTCATCAGGGAAGAGGTTCTTCACTCAGCAGCATCTTCTTCTCCGGCGCGGCTTCCATAGTAAGGTTAACTTTATTTATCTTTTTTATTTTATTTATTTTTGTCGATCTTCTTGCCTACTTCCTCTTCTTCCTTCCACTACTTCCTCTTCTTCCTTCTGGTCCACTACTTCCTCCTCTTATGCTACGTTGGTACTCATCTTCTTCCCTACTTCCTCGTCTTCCTTTTATCTTTCTCCTCCCAACCAAACACTGACCATCACCTAGCCTTCTTCCACCTCCTTCCTTGCAATTCCAGCAAAATTTAAGCTGTGGATTGTTCTCCCTCTCCCCCTCTAGTAATTATTCTCCTTCAGCCATTCTCCCCCTCATACTACCCTCCTTTTCTTTCTTCTCACTTTCTTCGTGTATTCACTTCTTCATCCTTGTACCCCCTCCTCTCTTCTATTTCTTGTTCCACTTTCCTAATGCTTCAGCCCTTCTCCCTTGTTAAGGCACCTTGTGCCTACGTGGCTTTTCAAAATCAGAATTTAAGTGAATTTACCCATAAGCATACATAACTTTTATGATTTGTATGGACATTTCCCCCTTCATACATATTTGTCATAGTTATATTATATGTATATTTACATAAATTCTTTGTAAGATCTCTTCATACACATATATTTTATGGTAAGTAACATGATCAATTATGTTTCCAACCATTGAAACAAGAAGAAACTTATTCTAGACAATGTAAGAGAAATAGTAAATATATGAACAACAAAAGGTTTGGAGTTAAAACAGCAGCAAATTTTTAACCAAGCCCTTAAATTGAAAAGAGATGAAGTCAGCACAGACACAAAATTAGAGAAAACAATAAGCTTAAAATTAAAGTATAGATCAAAAATAAAAATATATATGGCACATAACAAGGACAATATATTATGTTTTCATTTTAACAAGAAAATTGATTGTTAAAATCCATTAACATGCACTAGGACCCACAAAATAAGTTAAGGCAGAAAATTAGGCAATGTGCGGGGCAAGACGCACATCCCCTAGGTGCCTTGCTTCCTAGGCAGTCGCCTAGGCACTTGCCTTAACAAAGTATGCCTACGGCTTCATTGCCCTTTTACAAAATTCTTCGTCCCCCTCTTCTTCTTTGTTATTCTCCCCTCCACTTCCCCCACCCCCCCTATATTTCCACATGTTCCTTCTCCTACTTATCCTTACAAGGTTTACTATCTTCGTCGTCCTCTATTCTCTTATTCCCACATATTCTTCCCCTTCCTCTAATTCCTTCTGACCCCTCCTACAATCATATAAATCATTTGGTTACTCTTTTTTGCCAATTTGGCAACATTAATAGGAGGGGGTTTACTTTTAATTGCCAATTTGGCAACATTAATAGGATTGTTTGGTAATCATATTTTGAGGTGAATTGTTGGTGATTAAATCATTTGCACTTCCCACATTCCCAATTTCCCATATGTTATAGTTGTTTGCTAATGATAAATTGAGATGGTTTATTGATTATTGTTAGTTTGTTACAATCAATTGTTATTGTTTATAAGGGTTTGCATATTTGATTGATAATTTGATAAGTGATTGTTGACTTAGTGTAGAATTTTTTTGTTCATTGACATTGACTAGGGTTTGACTGTTTGATTGTATCCCAGTTTCTCATATTATACTTGTTTGGTGTTCATTTATAATGTCTCCAGTGTAAATGGAGAGTATTAAATCAGCTCCTATTAGCACTATTAACACTCAATCAAAAGAAATGCTGCAATCACAGTGTATTCCACCCGCTTCCACAAATTATACAAGGAAGTATGGCTTCCTCAAGGATAAAATCAACTCAAGTTGTGTTGTTTGTTCACTGTATCGTAAAAAGGGTGGATTGAATCGGTTGAAACAGCACTTAGCTCACATTAAGGACAATATCTCATCATGTCCTGAAGTTGATAATGATACAGGAAGGAGATTGAGCAAAATATGGAGGAGATTTGGGAGGAAAAGAAAATCTGTAGCAAATGTTAGTGAAGAAGTTGGCATTGCTATGGCCAAGGTAAATGACATTGATGAATGGTATTGCACCACCACTCCTAGCTCGGATTCGTCAATGCGCCCAGTAGGGATAAAGGAGGTAATAGACAAGAACAAATAGAATCGGTGAGCATATATGTTGTTAGGTGTGTTTGCCGGTATCAAATTTTTTTTAATGCAATATGCAACAATCCCTTTTTTGTCAATGTGACATGTGATTGGGCAGTATGGAAAGAACTACAAGCCCCCATCTTATATGAAGTGAGTGAGTCTATCAAAAGTGGAGGTTGAGAAGACGATAATTGGTTTTCAACCTTATAGAGAGATGTGGAGGAGGTATGGGTACACCATCATGACAAATCTCTGGAGTGATAGAAGAAGGATGAGTCTAGTGAACTTGTTGGTTAATTGTGAATTGGGCACTTGCTAGGAAGCACGGACACGTCTAGATAGTCCACGTGTCCGTGTCGGACACTTTTTGGCCACAGACACGGGGAGGACGTGTCTAGCCCCTTTTGGTCCATTGCATCCCGTACACTGTTGGATACATCCTGGACACCTGGACACGACAGTGTGGCAGCAACTGCTCAAAAGAGTTATTTCAGAGTGTAATTGCAACTTAGACAGCACTGTTTAAGTTGGTGCTTTCTTTGAGAGATAATGCAAGGGTGAGATCTTATCAACAAGACAAATAAAATTTTAAAATATGGCTGAATTAAATAATTTGAGATGAATCAGATGGCATGATGAAATTCCAGTCGAGTAAATTTATTAACTGAATGGAATCTCATTTATTTATTCTAAAATGTATCATATGTAATGAAAAATAATATGTTGAGATTCTTTTATATCATTTCTAACTATACATGTATTTACATGCATGCATTTGTTTTTATTATATATAGAGACAATAAACATACAACTGCTGTACAGGGTTGTTTTGGATGGTAATTGCAGTTTAGACGGCACTATCTAAGTACATACTTTCTTTAAAGTATGTAATGCAACGCTGAGATCTTGTCATCACGAAAAACAAAATCTCTAAAATATAGCCTATATATATATATATATATATATTTGAGATAAATTTGATGTCATGAATTTGCATTCCAGTCTAGTAAAATCGACTAACAAAATAGGAACTCGTCAATTTATTCTGAAGTTTACTATACGTACTGTAAATAATGGGGTGTGTCAACTTTTATGTTGTTTCTACTATACACATTCACATTCATACATTGTTTATGTGTGTGTGTGTGTGTGTGTAGAAGTGTATACAATGATCTTGTGTTGTTGTATTAATATGTACACCCTTGTTCTATATATAGGAAAGAAGGCTATTACAAGGAAGCGGATTAACCCTAATGGGCCATGGGCAACAGGCCCATGTAGACAATAGACTAACAACCTATTAACTAAATAGGCTATATTCTAACACTCCCCCTCAAGCTGGAGCATGGGTGAACGCATGTCCAAGCTTGGAGTTACATGACTCGATTAAACGACAATAAATGAAAGATAGATGTCACTACCCATACAAAAATTGTTACTCCCCCTTAAACAAGACTTCCTAACTAAAAAGATATGATGACGCCTCTTTGAGATGTTTTCTACAGGATGAAGAAGCTCGAGCTTTGAAGAAGGTCTTTCTCTTGAAGTGCATCTGGAATGAAGAACATATGAAGCAGACAATCATAAATACCACGATAACGCCATCTTCACTGGAGAAGAATGTGGAGTGGAATAAGCGCACTCAACACATCCAACGTACATAACGCGGCACGAACGCGGAGGCACAGTGTTGATGTAGTGGAGATGTCTCTGAATTGTCTGAGAAGTATAGCCAACTGGAATTAGCTCAGAAGACCACCGACGTACATAATGTAGCATGAACATGTTGGGCGAGATGCTGAGGTGTCATCTCAACACGTCGAAGTAGCAGATGCAACTCGAAAAAGACGTGATGAAGATAGAAAAATTGGCACAGGCTTGAAGATGACGAGCTTCGAAGATGAAGAAGCAACCATCTGGAACACCATCAATGCAACATGGATGATCAACTGGAACGTCATCAAAACCAAAGGGACTAGAGGCCGGAATATGTGCAGCAAGCTCTTATCCTGACGTACATAATGCGGTACGAACGCGGGAGTCTTAGTGTCAATGTTGCAACTGTAAGATCCTTCAATGTTGTCTGAAAAGTAATGTGATGCTAAGTGGGAACGACGCGCCACAAAGACATCAAGAAACCAAATGTGTTGAACAATACAAAGCTCCATGAAGATAGCCTGGAATATCATCTCATCACATGTTTCTCTCCTCATATCCTCTCATATTCTCTCTCTCATATTCACCTCATACCCTCCTCTCTATCTCTCTCTCCTCTATTCCCCCCCCGCACACCAAATACGAGGAGAGTGAGTAGATGGTGTGGAAAAAAGGAAAATATGACCCCCCTACACGTGTAAAGATGCACATATGATGGATGGTTGGGAAAGGAAAAAGGTAAAACGAGAGGTGTAGTATGTAGAGAACAATAAAAGGACTACCGAAATGAAAGCGTCAGTAGAAAGAGGAGATACACTGCCGGAATTTTGCTCGGTAGGGGAGGAAGTGGCACTGCCGCAATGATTTCTCGGCATGAAAACTAATAGTCGGGATCAATATGCAAAAACAACCCAATTAAGACTCATATAGAGAAAATAAATAGATCTTTTCCTCCGAAAAGGACATTTGTCCGGCCCTTAGACCGACAAATGAGGGGGTGCGGGGGCGGAGACCCCGCAAAAAATTTTGCTGGGTCAAAAAATAGTAGTAGGATATGATTATCATAAGTATTGGAGGAGAGAGACCTTTGGAGAACATCATACTGGAACTAGAACTGTACTGACTGCTCCTAACACACCGTGTCTATGATGGGACACGCCGTGTAACTTGTCAGGGGTGAGATGCAGACTCTTGATGACACACTGTGTAGGTTGCTGACACGACGTGTAGCTTTAATGGTCGATGATAACAGGCTCTGAGCAACAATCCGTGTGGAAATAAGACACGCCGTATCGAATGTCAGAGGCGTGAACTGGGTCTCTGTCGACACGTCGTGTTCCAAGTGGACACGCCCGTGTCTGAAGTCGGAGGCGTAACTCTGATGTCCGCCGGCATGCCGTGTTCGAGGATGACACGCCGTGTTTGTTGCGATCTGCGCCATCAGGACGAGTTCTAGAATCGAACACGTCGTGTGTTTTGAGCAACACGCCGTGTCTTTTGCGTTCTGAACAAAACTCCGCGTCGTAAGGATGATTTCTGGAGCGCGACACGCCGTGTTGTTTGAATAGCACGTCGTGTCAGCGACGGCTGATTCACGATCTTGACGGGAATTTGCGTCGTCAAGGAGACAAGTACCCCGGGAAATAGCACCATGGGTCGACGGGAATTAGCACCGTCTTTTATACTCTTTTGATCATGAACATAGGTGATTCCTTGCTTGACCACGGCCGAATATGGACAGGAATAAGCGTCGTCCAGGATCCAAAGAGGTGGTGTAGCGATGGAGTGATGGAGGTGCTTTGATGTCTTGGCGCGGCGGCTGGACGTGGAGACAGCAGGGCAACAAGGAGGTGAAGATGGTGGCGACGGCTGCTGGAGTGGAAGGTTGATCTGCTTCGTGGCTTCTTCAATAGCGGTGACTGGAGCTGCTTGACGAACGGATCTCGGAGAAGGTGACGACGACGATATATCTGGACAGGAAATAGCACCGTCCAGAGACTCGGACTAGATAGAGTGTCGAGAAGGATGGCGTCAGCGCATAGATAAAAATCTATGTGAAACGGGAAGATGCGACCATGGAGGTCGGGATGTGCCTAGCGGTCAGGCGACCTAAGCCAAGGGAGGAGGCGGCAGCCGCCCCTAGGCGGGTTGATCCCCGGTTGCTCTCTCTAGGAGAGAAGGGGCGGCCGGCGGCTAAGTCTGGAAGGAAGGCCGAGAGGAGAGGGAAGGAGGGGCAGCAGCTAGGGCTGTCTCCTTAAGGCTATTGCTCTAATACCATGTGAAGAAGTGTATGCAATGATGTTGTGTTGTTGTATTGATGTGTACACTCCTACCCTATATATAGGAAAGAAGGCTATTACAAGGAAGCACAAAGGAAGCGGACTAACCCTAATGGGCCATGGGCAACAGGCCCATGTAGACAATAGACTAATAACCCATTAACTAAATAAGCTATATTCTAACAATACACACACACATATATATGTATGTATGTATGTATGTATGTGTGTATGTATATATATATATATATATCATTCTTGGTGTTGTGGCCATGTCCTATATTTATAAAATAGTTGTCAAGTGTCAATGTTTGTCTCCATACGTGTCTGTGCTTTCTAGGGCACTTACTTTCTCGAGGCAATTGATGCCTTGTTGATTCCCAAATAGGTGTATACTTAGTGTTGTTTGTTGATGGGTGCATATAAGAGGTTAGTCCAGAGAATGTGATCCAAATTGTTAACAGGATATGCTTCTGCAAACATACTAGTTGGGTGAATGTTAGAGGATAAATATCTTACATTTGTTGGACATTTATGCAGCTCATGCTATTGATTTGATTCTTATGGAGTTTGGTAAGGAGCGTAGAATCAAAACCGATATAAAGAAGGGAAGGGAATTGATTGGCCCTATATATTCTAACACAAAACCCTAAGTTTGATGCACAAGTTCACTAAAAAGGGGGAGATATTGAGACTTGGAGTCATCAGATTGGCAACTTTTCCAACATGCTAGAATCTCCTTGAGAAGAAAGTTAATTTGAAGCTTATTTCTCTTCTAATGAATGGAGTGTAAGTGGTCCAAGAACAAAGCAAGTAAAGAACTGATAGATGTTGTCTAAGAACTGATGGAGCCCTAGGTTGGGTCTCCATTTTGTGTTTTGTCCTCCCTATTCACATCTAAATGTTTCATATTGCATGTTATATTCCACAATAATCAGTGTTATGTCAAATGTAGTTATAGATGCTCTTTGTATGTTTTTATAGGTACTTTGACACTAGTTGATGGAAAGAGAGATGATTTCAGTGAATTAAAAAGCGGGTGAAGTGGCTGCTTAAGCGGCCGCTTAAGCGCCCAAGTACATGTCCTGTTGTAATTGTAACTGAAGCGGGCTTTGGAGTGTTTTGGAGTGAAGCGGGCGCTTTTTGCCGTTTCAGGCCACTTTTTCAGCCCTTCTTAAGCGGCCGTTTCAGGGCGCTTCACAACAAGTATTGCTAGAGTGGCCCAATCACACGCAAAATCTATAGAAAAAGGAAAGCACTACTTTTGGTAGATGTGAGGCTTCAGTTGTTGTATTTCAAAAGGTGTAAGAAAGTTTAGTAATAAGCATTTATTCTTTACTTCGTTACTGTTGTTTGTACACAATGTACAGCTAGACTAGTACTTTGTACTATCAAGTTTGTATGTGATATTACCATGTATGTTTAATGTTCTTTATTACCGTTGCCAGTCTAATAGTTTGACATTTTGTATACTTGTACAAAACCTTTACACAACCATTTGTAGACTGTAACAAAATGATGTTGTAAAATATTGTTTCATTGTGAATTATATACTAAGTGTAGTAGTTTATTGCTTTTTATGATTTACTATGTATGATATTGACATGTATGTTTAATGTTGTTCATTACTACTGACAGATTTATAGTCAGACATTATGTATACTTGTACAAAAACTTTGCATAACCATTTGTAGACTGTAACAAAATAAGGTCGTAAAATTTGCTATATTATATATTGTGTACTAAGTCTAGTAGTTTATTGCTCTTTAGGATTTATTGAGTAATTTTTAATTATCTTGATTCTACTATGTTACATTATATATTTCCGGTTTTACATAACCTGTTATTTGTTTTGTTATTTCTCTTTTATATATGGACCTCTCTGTAATTCTCTCAGTATTATATATATGAGGGTGCACACATTGTGCAACCCAGAGCTTTCTGAAAACCCTGACTCTGTCACATGGTACCAGAGCAGGTCGAATCCTAACCGTCTCTCCCTCCCTCCCTTCTCTCTCTCTCTCTCCTTCCCTCTCCGTCGGCGCCCCCCCCCCCGCGCGCGCCGCGCCCCTCCCTTCCACCACCCCGCGTTCCGCGCTGCGGCGCGGCAGTTGGCCGCCGCTGGTAGGGCCGTTGTCCACGTAGGGGCAGCCCGCCCTCCTCGCGCCGTCGGTCCTCTCCCACTCGTGGCGCCGTCTAGCCTCCTGGCTCGGTGTGCCGCTAGTGCTTGAGCAACATAACCAATTTTTGGTAGTTGTTCGCACAGCAGGTGCACTGCCGGGTGGCCGTCTTCTACGGGACCACTGAGCCGCATGTAGATCTGGACTAGTTTCGTCTTCAGGGGGAGATCGAAGAGTTGTTCGTCTGAGGGACAACTTTCAGTTCGTGTTCGTCTGTGCCTGCCTGCCCGTGTAGGCTTCGGCCTCTGGGTTTCCTGCTACGCTTCGGCGTAGTTCGTATGTGAGAGGTCCTTGGTGATTTTGTGTCTGATTCTGCCTGCCTGACGGCATAGTCTGTCTCCTGCCTGTGCCTGCCATCCTGCCTGTCCTCATGGCGTCTTCTGGAGATGACTTCTGGAGAGACTCGCGCCGTCAAGTTACCACTGTTAAACTTGATGGGTGCAATTACCAGCTTTGGGTGTGCTCCTTTGTGATATATGCCAAATCACAAGGGAAGTACTCTCATCTTATTCGCACTGGTCCGCCTCAGCCTGCAGAGAACGCGGATGCAAAGGACGTCAAAGCTTTTGATGATTGGGTCTGTGACGACTCGACTTTGATGACATGGATTCTCAACAGCACCGTTGAGAAGATCAGATGTGGGATCAGCTCGCCAGTACCTACTCTCACAGTCAGAATCCCAAGAAGGTCTTCGACATCACCAAGCAACTGGGGCGACTCCACTTCACGGGATCTGACATCACCGACTACTTCTCCACCTTCACCGGCCTGTGGGGTGAGTTGGAGACTTACCGCCCACTGTCTACTGATTTGGCGACTATGCAGAAACAACGGGCGGAACTACAGCTGATACAGTTTTTGAGCGGCTTGCCAGAGTCCTATGCTGGCGTTGTGGATCAGATCTTGGCGAGTGATCCGCTCCCTACTTTGCAGAGTGCCTACCAGTGTCTCCAGCGCCTTTCTTCATCCACACCGCCTCATACTACTGAGACTGGAGATTCTACTGCCCTGGCTGCTTGGGCCGGGTGTGGCCGTGGTCGTGGTCGTGGTTGTGGTCGTTCCACTGATGATCGTCCTCCCCTGGGTACGGGACGGGGACGTGGACCTGTTGCTGGATGAGGAGCTCCTCCTACTGCCCCACCTCCTGCTGTTGCGCGTCCTCAGCAAGGACAGCGCGTGTGTACCTTCTGTGGCCGGTCTAACCATATTGAAGAAAAGTGTTGGGAAAAGTATGGTAAACCGGCTTGAGCCAATGCTGCTGCAGATTCATCTTCTACTGCTTCTGAGGGTGTTACTCAGACGCCTGAGCCAGAGACTACGGGAGCGACCGCAGACTACATTCGTGCTGAGGTGGAATGCCTCCTTCTTGAGCGTGTTGGCTTTTCGTCTGCTGCTTCTACTGGTGGAGCACATGCTGCATACTTTAGTTATGATACTGCATTCCTGAGTTCCTCCTCACCTTCTACTTCTAGTAATACAAAATGGGTGATAGATTCTGGTACCTCTGCACATATATCTGGCAATAGATCTCTGTTTAAAACTCTATCTAAACCTGCCCGTAACTCATCTGTTATGCTTGTCGATGGCTCAAAGTCTTCGGTTTTTGGAGTAGGCGACATTATTTCTCAGTTTTGGCTCAAGTCTGCCTTATATGTGCCTAGATTTCCTCTGAACTTATTATCAGTCACCAAAATTTTACGAAGTTTAAAATGTAGCCAGACATTTGTTCCTGGTTCATGCGTTTTTCAGGACCTTCGCACGACGACGAAGATTGGTGGGGGGTATGAAGGTGTTGATAGACTATATTGCTTGGACCAGTTACTGAGATCAGAGAAAGTTGTTGTGGTATTTGCTTTATCGGCTTCTGTTTCTGCACTGCAGTGGCACTACAGGCTGGGACATCCATCGTCAGAGAAGCTGCGTCATTTAGTTTCTGATATTGGCAGTTGTAATTTTTAGTGTGAATCTTGTCAGTTGGGAAAACAAACTCGTACTGTGTATCCTAGACGTAGTACTGTGAGCAGTAAAAACATTTTTGATTTAGTTCACTCTGATGTATGGGGCCCATGCCATGTACCGAGTTTGTCTGGTTACAAGTATTCCATTCTATTTATTGATGACTTTTGTAGGACTACTTGGTTGTTTCTATTAAAAAGTAGGTCCGAAGTGTTGTCTACTATCAAGTACTTTTTTGCTGAAATAAAAACGCAGTTTGGTTTGCCTGTTAAAGTTTTCCGCACCGATAATGCTTTAGAATTTGTTAAGCAAGAAGTGGTGGTTTTCTATAAATCTGTTGGTACGCTACACCAGACTTCATGTGCCTATACCCCACAACAAAATGGTGTCGCTGAGCGGAAAAATAGACACTTATTAGAAGTTTCCAGGACTATCACGATGCATTCTCATGTGCCCCGCTCCTATTGGCTTGAGGCTATTTTGACTGCGTGTTTTTTGATTAATAGAATGTCATCGTCTGTTATTGGAAATAAGATTCCTATACAGGTTCTGCAACCTGAGACTTCTTTGTTTGTTGTGCCTCCTAGAATTTTTGGGTGTACCTGCTTTGTCAGATTACTTGGACCCACTTCTGATAAGTTGTCTCCTCGGGCTGCTAAATGCATTTTTCTGGGTTATTCTAAAACTCAAAAGGGTTACAGGTGTTATAATCCCAGTACGAGGAAATGGTTTACTAGTAGTGATGTTGTCTTTTTTGAAGATACACTTATTATTCTTCAGCAGGAGACAGTTTGCAGAAAGACATTCTTGCCTCTCCTTTTCCTGTTAATTCTGACTGTGTGCCTGACATTACTGACACTGTGAATACTGAAAATCAAGATTCTCCACTTATTGTTTATCAGCGCAGGAATAGAGCACCTTCTACACAAGTACCCCCCCAAGACAACCAATCTTCTCCTCCAGAAGGTTCTGCTGCACCTGAGGTACATTCTGACCTTGACATACCTATTGCACTCAGAAAGGGTACTCGTTCCTGCACTTCTCATAGCATTGCTCAGTTTGTATCTACTGCTCATCTGAATACTCAATCTAGCAATTTTGTATATGCTTTATCTGTTGTGGTTGTACCTAAGAATGTTCAGGATGCATTGAAAAGTGCTACTTGGACATCTGCTATGAAAGAAGAAATGATTGCTCTTACTGACAGAAACACTTGGGAGCTGGTGGATCCACCTCCTCAGTGTAAGCCTGTGGGCTGCAGGTGGGTATATGTCGTAAAATATCAACCTGATGGTACGGTTGCGAGGTTGAAAGCACGGTTAGTTGCAAAGGGCTATACTCAAACATATGGCATTGATTATTTTGAGACTTTTTCTCCTGTTGCTCGCCTTAACTCTGTCAGGATTCTCCTATCTGTTGTTGTGAATCTGAACTGGCCTCCTCTGCGGCTTGATGTGAAAAATGTGTTTCTGTATGGTGACTTGCAGGAAGAGGTGTATATGGAGCAACCTCCTGGGTTTGTTGCTCAGGGGGAGTCTCACAAAGTATGCAGGCTTAAGAAGTCTATCTATGGGCTAAAGCAGAGTCCTCATGCCTGGTTTGATAAGCTGAGCAGGATCATGATTGATTTTGGTTTTTTGGGGTCACAGGTTGACCACTCTGTGTTTACAAAAAAGACTTCAGCAGGTATTACTGTTCTGATTGTATATGTTGATGACATTATTATTTCTGGCAGCGACTCTCTTGGTATTCAGGCTACCAAAGATCATCTGGGCAAGCACTTTGCTACAAAAGATTTGGGCAAACTTCGGTATTTTCTTGGCATAGAGGTTTCTAGAAACTCTAATGCCCTGGTGCTTTCTCAGAGAAAGTATGTTCTTGATATTCTGCAGGAGACTGGTATGCTTGGAGCAAGACCTGCGGATACTCCTCTAGATCCCAATGTGAATTGGGATGATGATTCCTCTTCTGTGTTTGCTGATCATAAAAAAATCAGGAGGTTGATTGGTAAATTGATTTATTTGACTGTTACTCGTCCTGATATTGCTACTGCAGTGGGTCTTCTTAGCAGGTACCTTGACAAACCCAAACAGTCTCACTGGGATGTTGTATGTCACATTCTGAGATACTTAAAAAAGTCGCATGGCAAGGCACTTCATTATAAAAAGAATGGGCACTGTGTTCTTGAAGGGTATTCTGATTCTGATTATGCAGGCAGCAAAGTTGATAGAAAATCTACCTCTGGTTACTGTACGTTTGTAGGAGGCAATCTTGTTACCTAGAGGAGCAAGAAACAGAATGTCGTTGCTAGATCCAGTGCTGAAGCTGAGTACAGGGCCATGGCCCATACTGCCTGTGAGTTACTGTGGGTGCGTTCTCTTCTAAAAGAGTTTGGAATCGAGTCTTCTTCGGCCATTCCTATGCACTGTGATAACAGAGTTGCCATCTTCATTGCAGATAATCTTGTTTATCATGAGCGCACCAAACACATTGAAGTTGATTGCCACTTCATCAGAGAATTTATTCTTTCTGGCAAGATATGCACTCCATTCACGAGATCAGAAGATCAAGTTGTTGATATCTTCACCAAGCTGCTGGCGAAGAAATAGTTCTGCACACTGATGGACAAGTTGGGCATGATTGACATCTATGCTCCAACTTAAGGGGGAGTGTTACATTATATATTTCCTGTTTTACATAGCCTGTTATTTGTTTTGTTATTTTTCTTTTATATATGGACCTCTCTGTAATTCTCTCAGTATTATATATATGAGGGTGCACACATTGTGCAACCCTGAGCTTTCTGAAAACCCTGACTCTGTCACATACTATATTGTCATGTATTTCTCTTTATTATTGTTTAAATGTTTATCTATTAATACTATGTTAAAGACTACCTTAGTCAACAATATTTGTACAAAGTAGTAGTATCTAACTGCTACCTACTGATGCTTTTTTACTAAATGATAATTTCTAACCCCAGTTGTTGAAGCAATATTAAGTACATAGTACTAGTATGATACTTGATTGTTGAGCGAGGACTATGGATTTTATGATGTTTGAGTGTTTTTAGCTTGTAACAATTTACTTTTGTGATTAGGACTCTCTTTAATCTGTGAAAGTCATTCTGATGCAATGAAATATCATTCAGAATGCTTGATTGTTGAGAACTATTATGGCGGTCATTAAATTTTTCTACATTCTTTAGAACAATGCAGACCGCTTTCTCAAAAAGTGTTGGCTTTAGTCTGCTTTAAAACTCACTTTCCGCTTCCCGCTTCAAGGGGGTCAATCTGCACGCTTCCTGTTTCGCGCTTCCAAAACCTAGGATGATTCCAAGGACTCCATTACACACTGGAGGAGCTCAAGGAATCATCAAAGTAACTCAAACCTACCCCAAGTGACCAAGGAACAAAGTTGAGCAAAGAGCTCCATGGATAGCTATGTTCAATACTCAAGTACATGAAAAAGCCCCCAAAAGGGTTGTGGTACTTCGCCACAACCATGCTACGAGACCTCTAGATCCAATGAAGTCACATGTTCATCAATACCAAGAAATTCAGTTCACCATGGTTGTGCCAGACAAAAGGTTGTGGCAAGACAAACCCACCACGGCCATGCCAGCCAAAAAAATCGCAGTAGCAAAGTAGCTTGACGACTGTGGTCAAGAACAGGACCTACTCCTACCTCCATCACGGATGTGGCGCCCACCAAAGTTGTTCTACCCACTAGCCACCACGGCCATGGTGCCCACCACAAGTGGTATCTATAGAATATTGAAGAGAAATGTATTGGATGATTCAAAAGGTTTACAGTGCATTCTCTTATATAGGATAAGAGAGGAGAAACAAAAACAGAGATGAGCAATATGGGACTAAACCACATAAGTAAAAAACATAAGTGAGTCACATGTCACTCAGTGAAACATAAACATATCTCTATACTCCCCCTCAAGCTGGAGCGTAGACGTCGAACATGCCCAGCTCGTCTACTAGAGTCTGGAAACGAGCTTTTGGAAGAATTTTGGTGAAAATGTCCGCTACTTGCTGCTCAGTGCTAAGATACGGAGTGCAAATACGACCAGAAAGAACAGTCTCGCGAACAAAGTGACAGTCGGCCTCGATATGTTTTGTCCTTTCATGAAATGTTGGGTTGCTCGCAATAAAAATAGAAGTTGTGTTGTCACAAAACATCGGTACAGGGCTAGAATAGGATATGTCAAACTCCTTGGGGAGACTCTGGACCCATAGAAGTTCACATGCAGTATGAGCCATGGCTCGATATTATGCCTCTGCACTAGACCTAGCTATGACAGTCTGCTTTTTGCTTTGCCAGGTAACTAGATTGCCACCCACAAATGTGCAAAAGCTCGATGTAGATTTATGATCAGAGCGACATCCTGCATAGCCAGAATTTGAAAAACCAGAGAGATTGTAGTGGTCATGCTTCTTATATAACAAGCCTTTGCCTGGAGAGCTTTTAAGATAGCGCAGGATATGACATACAGCGTCTCAATGGCACTGTCGTGGTTTGTCAAGATACATGCTGATGAATCCTACAGCGGCAGTGAGATCAGCTCTTGAGACAGTAAGATCAATAAGCTTGCCAACAAGCCTTCTGAACTGGTGGTGATCAGCATAAGGGGGGGAGATGTCATCGTCCCAATCCATATTTGGGTGAAGAGGGGTGTTGGCTGGTTTACAACCAAGCATACAGGTTTCCTGCAAGAGATCTTGCAGACGATCTAGATACCTCGATGCCTAAAAAATATCTCAACTTCAAGAGATCTTTGGTGACAAAGTATTTTTCTAAGTTTTAGTTGCCTGAATGCCCAAGGTATCACTACCAGATAGGATAATATTGTCAACATCGTCAATAAGAATGACTAGCCCTGCCACAGTTTTGAGGATAAAAACAGAATGATCTGAGTGGTAACGACGAAAGCCAAAAGTTACTAATATCTGACTAAGTTTGTCGAACCAAGCACTAGGGCTCTGTTTGAGACCGTAGATGGCTTTCCTCAACTTACAAACCTGCGAGGACTCCCCCTGAGCAACAAACCCCGGCGGTTGCTCCATGTAAACTTTTTCTTGCAAGTCTACATAAAGAAACGCATTTTTGACATCCAACTGAAATAGGATTCTTTGTTTACAGCAACAGAAATCAAAATGCGAACAGAATTTAAGCGTGCTACATGAGAAAAGGTTTCAAAGTAGTCCACACCATATGTTTATGTATATCCTCTCGCTCAATTGTATCGTATGGTTGAAATTTTATTGTGAAGACCCATCGGCATCCAACAGTAGGGCAAAAGGAAGACGATCCACAAGTTCCCATGTCCTGCGATCAGAGAGTGTCAGCATTTCATGTTCCATCGCATGTTTCCACGCAGGAATAAGAAGAGCTTCTGCATCAGTCTTGGGAATAGTGACGGCAAAGATAGTAGAAGTGAATCATGCAAAACTGTTATTCAGATTAACAGATGAGCATAAATGACTAATAGGATGTTTTGTGCAGGAACAAACACCTTTGCGTTGGCTGATAAGCAGGTGTAAGTCAGAAGTTACCTCAGTGGTTGTATGATCATCCGCAGAAGGAAAATTGGTTGTGGAGGGGCCATGGAAGGAGTATTGGTCTTGTTCCTTCGCTTGTATACTTGCAGAGGTCGGGCTTCAGGCAGTTCAGAAGATGGCAAAATCTCAACAACATCAGGCAACGGTGTTGGTGCCAACATATCACTGGAGAGTGATGCTTCATCATCAGAGAAGTATGGCATATGCTCAAAAAATACTACATCCACACTCACGATCCATTGTTCATAATAGGATCAAAACAGCGACAACCATTCTGGGTTCTAGAATATCCCAAAAAGATACACTTGGTGGAGCGAGGATCAAGTTTTGTTAGCCCCGGGCGTAGGTTTTTGACAAAACAAGTACACCCAAATATACGAGGGGGAATAGAGAACAGTTGAGCATCAGGAAACATAATGGTGTAAGGTATTTTATTATGCAAAACAGAGGATGGCATGCGATTGATAAGATAACATGTCGTAGAAACAGCCTCAGGCCAGAAACAGTGAGGTACTTTATAATGAAGTAAAGTGCGGGCAACCTCTAACAAATGGCGATTTTTACATTCAGCAACGCCATTCTGTTGTGGAGTATAGGGACAGGTAGTTTGGTGGATGGTGCCACGGACAGAACAAAAAGATGTTACTGATTTTTGCATAATATCAAGGGCATTATCGGTGCGGAAAATTTTAATGGTTTTGTTGAATTGGGTATGTCCAAAACCATGCTGCGATCTTTCAGTAAAAACAGCCAAGTAGCACGGAAGTAATCATCAATAAAGGTCAGAAAATATTTAACCCCAGAATGACTAGGAATAGAACAAGGGTCCCAGAAATCCGCATGAACAATATCAAAAGTGCTTGAGAACCAATTTCTTTCTTAGCGGAAAACACAGAACGCGTTTGTTTACCCAACTAACAAGATTCACAAGAAAATGTTTTTTCAGATAATGCTAGAAATAAATGTTTCAACTTTGCCGCAGAGGAATGACCAAGCCGGTAGTGCCACTGGAGTCATGTGACTGATGTAGATAGAAGAGCAGACGTTGTTGGTGGTCCATCCAGATAGTAAAGCCCGTCTGGTCCTTCATGACCTAAACCAATCCTCGTCTTCGTGCGGAGATCCTTCACAACACAACCAGAAGGATCAAATTTAATGGAGCACTGAAGATTTTTTACAGTCTTACTGACAGAAAGCAAATTAACAGGAAATTTCGGGATATATAAAACAGATTTCAGATGCAACTTCCGAGACAAGGGAACAGTGTCGATGCCGTGAACAGACGTTTTAGAACCATCAGCAACAGTAACAGGCAGAATATGTGTGGTTTTAGTAAGGGCAAAAAATAAGTTGTTGTCGCCAGTCATATGAACCAACGCACCAGAGTCAATGCACCATTTATTGTTACCAACAGAAGGAGAGGCAAGTAAGGCAGAGGAACCAGGAGCAGACGTAGATGGAAGTTGAGTCATGCGTTCTTGAAAAAAAATCTCGAACTCCGAGCAAAGCCACTCAGT
Organism: Alisma plantago-aquatica; assembly: GCA_963693085.1. Taxonomy (NCBI): domain Eukaryota; kingdom Viridiplantae; phylum Streptophyta; class Magnoliopsida; order Alismatales; family Alismataceae; genus Alisma; species Alisma plantago-aquatica. The sequence continues at coordinate 330,725,881 of OY856414.1, forward strand.
GGAAGGTGTAGCAGATGGTTGTTTAGGTGTAGTATCAGTGGAAGTCTCCGCAGATGCTTGGTTTGCCCAAGCAAGTTTACCGTGCTTGATCCAGCACCGGTCTTCGTTGTGATTGCCGCGGCCACAAAAGTTGCAGAAGCGAGGGCCAACAAATTGTTCACGACCAGGAGCAGTAAAAGATGTGAGTCCACCGTTAGGAGGGAGACATCCTCCACGACCACAGTCGCGACCTCGGTCACGACCAGATTCAAAAGTGCGAACAGCCAGAGCAGGATGTTCGATGGCAGGAGTGGAGGTCATGGATGGAAGTCTTTAAACTCGTTTAAGGACGTCGCGGAGAGTAGGCAGTGGGTCACTGGACAGAATCTGGTTGACCACTCCAGAGAAGGAAGCAGAAAGAGCAGCCAGAAATTGGAGTAATTGGAGTTCATTGCGCTGCTTCTGGGCTTCTTTGATGTCGGCAGTCAAGAGGTGAAAAATCTCATACTCATTCCAGAGGGCAGAGCACTGATTATAGAAGTCTTCAACAGGAGTGTCAGAGGAAAATTCCTTCTTGGCCAAAGTTTTGAAATTTTCAAAAACACGCTTGGGATTCTGTTGATGAGAATAGACGTGAGATAGTTGATCCCACATGGACTTAGCATCATGAAGACACAACAATGACTGGTTGATCCGCGGCTCGGTGCTATTAAGAATCCAGGACATGCCACAGGAGTCGTCTTTGGACCAGTGTGCATAAGCTTGCTTGCTTTTGTCATCCGCAGTAGCAGTAGGAGCAGCAAGAGGTTCAGTAGTGAGATCAGAATAACGGCCTTGTGCTTTGACATACAGGACAAAAGACGCTGACCAGAGATGATAGTTGGAGCCATCAAGTTTAACCGTGGTAACACACAGGCAACGAGGCGGCTCGACAGAGGCCATGGTGAACAGAGCCGAAGCAGTAGAAGGAGAGATAGCCAGCGCAGCAGCAGCAGTAGAACTCAGCAATAGAGATCAGATCCAAGGGAACCCGCTATGGGGCAGTAAAACAGCACTGTAGATCTGAAACATCAGATCAGAAGAGACTCGCTACGGGCAGAGTAATTGATAAAGGAACCTATACCTGTCGTGAGGAAAATCAAGATTCCATCATGAGGCGTAGGCAAAAGAAACCAAAGAATTGGAGGGATTCTCAATGTGTAATAGCTATGGCTGTCCGAAGACGTAAAAAGCATAGATAAGTAGATTGAGGGAGGGAGGATATTAGATGAGCAGAGAAATGATGGTTTTGGGTGATGGAAGATGAAGAGTAGATGGAGCCAGCAGGGGAGATGGCGGTGGGGACAGCAGCAGGAGGAGAGGGCGGCGTCGGGGAGGGGAGGGGCGGCAAGTTGGCGGCGGTGGGTGGGAGAGGGGGGTGGCGGCGGCAGGTGGGGGTGTGGTGGCGGCGGGCGGAGGGAGGGGGTGGCAGCGGAAGAGAGAGGGGGGAAGGAGTTGGTGGCGGCGGGAGAGGAAAGGAGGGATGCAACGGGGGGTGGGGGAAAGGCTTAGGTCATGAGGGAAAAGGGTTAGGGTGGGAAATTGTACAGGGGGAAGAATCTGCTCTCGATACCATATAGAATATTGAAGAGAAATGTATTGGATGATTGAAAAGGTTTACAGTGCATTCTCTTATATAGGATAAGAGAGGAGAAACGAAAACAAAGATGAGCAATATGGGACTAACCCACATAAGTAAAAAAACATAAGTGAGGCACATGCTAGGCACATGTCACTCAGTAAAACATAAACATATCTCTATAGTATCAAACTTTGTTCCACCAATTTTATCCTATTTTTTCCCATTTCAAACACGGTCATATTGACACACTATAACCATGCCTACACCTACCCACCATAGTCATGCTACCCATCTAACGCTAATGATTCCCACTGCCATTTTTACTACTTTACCCCACTTAACCCTAAACCCCCTATACCACCACTACATGTACACTAGCGGCGGCTGGGAGTCAAAGGTTAGCACTCCTTAGCCATCATAACCTCCACCCACTCCTTTCTACCTCATTCACTAAACCCTAGTTTTCTAGGGTTTTAACCATATCCACCTCACTTTCCATGCCATTTCACCTACTTGGAGGAGGAGCTCATGCTTGGAGCTGTTGGAGGTGAATATTGGAGTTTCTCCAGCGATATCCATGGAGTTTCTATCTTCTTCTCCCTCTTCTTTTGTTATTTCTTTGATCATGAGTAGTTAAGCCCCTTTGTGGGTTGTTTGAGGGCAATAATATGTAACTATGATACTATACAATGAGATGTCTTTATTTGATGTGTTCAAAAAAAATACAATGCTCTCTCTTTTATAGGATAAGAGATTAAGACAGAAAACAGAAATAAGCAATATCGGATAAAAGAAAGGCTAATAGACCAAGACAAGTCTAAGGCCCATAACAAAACAAATAACACAACATAACAAAACCAGTAAAGCATATATACTAATACTCCCCCTCAAGCTGGAGCATGGATATCAATCATGCCCAGCTTGTCCATCATGGTAGTGAATCTGGCCTCGGGAAGAAGCTTGGTGAAGATGTTTGCTACTTGATCACAAGTATGTGTATTTGAAGTAGAGATATGGCCAGTTAAGACAGCTTCTCTAACAAAATGACAATCCACTTCAATATGTTTTGTGCGCTTATGAAATGTAGGATTGTTGGCAATGAATATAGTAGTTTTGTTGTCACAATACATGGGGATAGGATCCGAATCAGAAATATCAAACTCTCTCATAACACCACGGACCCATAATAGTTCACAAGTAGTATGATTCATTGCTCTATACTCAACTTCAGCACTAGAGCGGGCAACAACAGTTTGTTTCTTGCTACGCGAGGTAACAAGATTAACTTACAGTAGCCAGAAGTAGATTTGCGATCTATCTTGCTACCTGCATAATCTAAATCAGAGTAACCTATGATTTTATAATGTCCATGTCTTCTGTAAAACAAGCATTTCCCTAGTGAATTCTTCAGATATTTCAGAATATGACATATAGCTTCCCAGTGACATTGTCTGGGTTTATCTAGGTATTCGCTGACTAAGCCCACTGCAGAAGATATATTAGCCCTGGTAACAGTCAATTATATAAGTTTCCCAACCAGTCTATGATATTGTTGATGGTCAAGGTATGGAGAACTACAACCATCCCAGTTAGTATTGGGATCTAAGGAAGTAGCAACACATTTTGCCCCAAGCATGCTTGTTTCAGATAAGAGGTCCAGAACATATTTTCTATGTGATAAGCATATACCTAAAGAGGAACGAGAAACTTCAATACCTAGAAAGTATCTCAGTTTGCCCAGATCTTTGGTGACAAAGTGTTTTTCTAAGTATTCTTTAGTAGCCTGGATGCATGTTTGATCACTTCTAGATAATATTATATCATCAACATAGACTATCAGAATAACAAGACCGAAGGGAGATTTCTTAATAAAAAAAGAATGATCGGAATGAGAGTGGCGGAAGTTGAATTTCTGAAGAATAGTACTCAGTTTGTCAAACCGGGTACGGGGACTATGTTTCAAGCCATAAATAGCTTTGCGCAGTCTGCATACTTTATAAGACCCCCCCTGAGTAACAAACCCGGGTGGTTGCTCCATGTAAACCTCCTCATGCAGATCACTATATAAAAGGCATTCTTAACATCTAATTGGAATAGAGGCCAATTACAATTTACTGCAATAGAAATAAGAATACGAACAGAGTTCAGATAAGCAACATGACAAAAAGTCTCAAAATAATCAACTTCATATGTCTGAGTATAGCCTTTGGCAACAAGGCGAGCTTGCAACTGTTCAATAGTGCCATCTGGTTGATACTTGACCGTAAAGATCCAGCGAAAACCGACATGTGAGCAATCAGATGGTGCATCAACCAAGTCCCAAGTATGTCGGATTAAGAGCTTGCATTTCAGTTTCCATAGCCTGGCGCCATGCAAGATGTTGTAGAGCTTGAGAAGCATTTTTAGGAATAGAGACAGCAGATAGAGAAGAAGTGAAGTTAGCAAAATTTGTGCCCAGGTTAGCAGTAGAACGAAAATTCCCAATGGGATGTTCAGTGCAAGACCTAGTCCTTTTCGTAAACTAATAGGAATATCTAAATCAGAAAATACCTGAGGTATAGGTGGGTTTACCGACGAGGATTGAGGAATCGGAGGGGCCATGGAGGGAGTTGTTGCTTTCGGTCTTCTTTGATATACTTTCAGTAGTAGATTCGGCTCACCAACCATATCAGACAAGTCGGTGTCATCAGACACTGGCAGAGGTGTATCAACTAGTAGATCAGAGGTCAGATTAGAACATGTTGTAGAGTAGAACGGCAGATGCTCAAAGAAGACCACATCGACACTGACAAACCACTTCTTTGTAGAAGAATCATAACACCAGTACCCTTTTTGGGTCCGAGAGTACCCCAAGAAAACACATTTGGTTGATCGTAGATCAAGTTTAGTCAAACCATGGTGCAAGTTTTTGACAAAGCAGGTGCTTCCAAAAACCCGAGGAGGCACAGTAAAAAGAGGGGCATCAGGATATAAGATTCGATAAGGTACTAGATTTCCAAGAATAGAAGATGCCATGTGATTAATACGATAACATGCAGTAGAGATAGCTTACGGCCAAAGAAATTTGGGCACATTATAGTGAAAAAGGAGGGTGCAGGCGACTTCAAGGAGGTGTCGATTCTTACGTTCTGCAACCCCATTGTGTTGGGGTGTGTATGAACAGGTGGTTTGATGAATACTACCCATTTTACGAAAAAATTGATTGACAGATGATTGCATAAGTTCAAGGGCATTATCAGTACGAAAGATTTTGTAGGTTTGTCAAACTGGGTACGGATCTCAGCAAAAAACGATGTGATAGTATCAAGCATGTGAGATCTATCCTTAATAAAAACAACCATGTAGTTCTAGACAAGTCATCAATAAAGCTCATAAAGTACTGAAATCCAAAAATACTGGGAACAAAACAAGGACCCCAAATATCAGCATGCACAATATCAAATGGTTGTTTCGAACCAATACAGATTTTCTTTGAAAAAGTAGAACGAGTTTGTTTGCCCAACTGGCATGTTTCACAATGTAAAACAGAATCTGAATTATCAGGTAGTAAATCCTTAAATTTAGCAGGAGATGGATATCCCAGTCTATAATGCCACTGTAGGCCTGTCACAAAAGCAGTCAGTAGAGCAGTAGTCTTTGGCGTATCCAAGTAGTATAATACGTGTGGTCCCTCATGGCCTGAACCAATCCTCATCCTCGTGCAGATCTTGAAAGACAACACGATTCGGGTCAAAAGTAATAGAGCACCTTAGGCTCTTGATACTTCTACTAACAGATAACAGATTAATTGGAAATTTTGGAACATAGAGAGCTCAGAAAAATAAGAGTCGACCAAAACTGCATATATTCCCATTTCGAGAAACAGGTGTTTGAGATCCATCGGCAAGAGTAACAGGTAGAACAGTAGAAGTCTTATGAAGTTCAGAAAATAATGCAAGATTGCCAGAAATATGTGAGGTGGCGCAAGAGTCGATCACCCATTTATGTTTACCGTAATGTGTAGAAGAGGCAAGGAGAGCAGAACCTCCATCGGTAGAAACTTCAGTAAAGAAAGCCAGACGGGCCTGAAGTAGCTTTTCAAATTCAAAGTGAATCCAATCCGCAAAAGGCTAGGAGGACGAGGATGGGGCAGTATTAGGTTGATCAGAAGTGACTTAATTGGCCCATGCAGGCCTGCCATGCTTGATCCAGTAGCGGTCTACATTATGGTTTGTGCGCTTACAGAAGTGGCAATAGCGTTGTTCAGTAGGAGATGGGTCGGAGCCAAATGAGTAAGATCCTCGACCGGACCCAGCAACAAAGCGACCACGACCGCGACCACGACCGCGGCCACCGTAAAATGAGAAGATTCTTTGGAGCGGACAACAAGCGCGCTGCATCAGAGTGGTCGGGAAATACAGGAGAGGCAGATAACAATCGTTGAACCCATTTTAGTACATCATGCAAGGTAGGCAACGGGTCAATGGACAGGATTTGATCGACAATGGCAGCAAAGGAGTATGGTAAACTAGCAAGGAACTAGACCAGCTGAAGTTCATTTTATTGACATTGTATATCTTTATTATCAGCAGAGAGTGGGTGATAGATCTCGAACTCATCCCAGAGTGCACAACATTAGTTGTAGTTCCTCCACAGACTCAGTAGTAGAGTACTCCTTGGTCAAGTGTTTGAAAATTTCAAACACTTTTGTCGAGTTTTGCTGATGAGAGTAAACATGTAAGAGTTGATTTGGCATGGCTTTAGCAGTGCAAAGGCGAAGAAGTGACTGGCTGATCTTAGGCTCAGCACTGTTGACCATCTTGGTCATAACACCGGAGTCCTCCTTCCTCTATAGGTCATAAGCTTGTTTAGTTTTATCATCAGCGTTCTTAGCAAGAACGGTCGGGGCATCAATTGTGAGATGGGAGTAACATCCTTGAGCTTTAACATAGAGCTCGAACGAGGCAGACCAAGTATGGTAGTTGGAGCCATCCAACTTGACCGTAGTAACGTAGAGTGAGCGGAGTGAGTCAGCGGAAGCCATTAGAAGAAGATGTCAAACGGCAGCAGTAGTAGACAGTAGATATTAGCAGTAGTCAGTAGTCAACATGAAGCACTAGTAACCCAAGGCATGGGCAGTAAAAATCTGGGATCAATAGATCCAAAGAAACTCGCAACGGGGCTACGGCAGCAGCAGCAGATCTGAAGCATCAGATCCGAGAAACCCATAGAGGGGTAGTAGAGATCAGAGAAAAACCCACGCCACCATGGAGCGAGTTACTCCACCATGAGGCGCAGGCATATAGCAAACGTAGACGGTTTAGAACGTCAATGTGCTATTTTAAAATCTGTCTGGAGATCAAGAGAGGCTAGGAAGAAGGGAAGGAGGGAGATGATAGGCTAGATGGCTAAGATTGTGGTGTGTGGGTGAGAGGGACAGCAGTGGGGAAGGGTTTGTAAGGGGGTGTGGTGGTGGTGGCGATGTGTTGTATGGTAGTGGGGGTGGCGGCGAAAGGGTGGAGGTGTTGGCACTAGCGGCTGGGTGGTAGTGGTAGTGGTGGTGGTGGTTGTGTGTGTGTGTGGGGGGGGGGGGGGGGGGGGCAGCACCTGCGGCAGTAGGGTGGTGGTGTGGCAGTGACGGCAAGGGATGGGGGGTGGTTGGCGGTGGGTTGGTTGGTAGTAGGAGGGGTTGGCAAAAGCGAAGAGGGAAGGGGAGCAAAGGAGGTGGCGATAGGGCGGAAGAAGAGAGAGAGAGAGAGGACAGAAGCGGCGGGAAAGAAGGGGGCAGCAGTTGCGGCTAGGTTAGAGGAAGGAGAAGATAGTGATGGCTAGGGTTAGGGAAGGAGAGGGTGGTGGCTAGGGTTAGGTGGATCATAGTGTTCTGATACCAAATACAACGAGATGTCCTTATTTGATATGTTCAACAAAATACAATGCTCTCTCTTGTATAGGATAAGAGTAAGACAGAAAATAGAAATAAGCAATATGGGATAAAAGAAAGACTAATAAACAAGACAAGCCTGAAGCCCATAACAAAATAAATAACACAACATAACAAAACCAATATAGCATATATACTAACATATACGACATTGGAAAACATTTATGCATTATACTCTAATATCATTGTCTATCGCATGTTCTCTTTCCTTACCTCTTGCTATGGTTGTTTGAGTTATGGAATCACCTAAGGAATAGAAAAGGGGGCGATTTTGGGCTTTTGGTGGAGAACTTCCTAAGTTCCTTAGAGGACCTTAGCTACTTGCTCCCCTTCCTCTTTATCCCTACGGTCCACTAGCCTTGGCTAAGAGATCTAAGTGACTAGGTATATCCCTCTAATATGCACTTAGCAAAGAGCATGTTTAGTGGTTAGATGGGGGTAAGGGGAGGTGAAACACCCCTTTCATACACCCCATACCACTCCTTGCCTCTTAAGTGTATTAGAGGAACCATACCTAGAAACCTAGACTTGGATAATCTAGACTAATGTCTACTTATCCCTTGGTCAATAGAGCCTCGTATGGATGGATGGGAAGTGATAAGGACTGATTCCCCTATATACCACCATGCCACCCATGGCCAACTAATGGGGTAAGATTCATATTCTACATTGTTCCTTGTTTGATTTCGTAGCTTAATTGTTGAATGTATGTCACGAGTAGGACCCTTGTACATGGTTGTTAGTTGCATATCCCCCCAAACAGCCAACTACTCAAATTACTTGCTAGAACCCTAACTTGTTCCCTTGCTAGTTAGTTGCCTTTTGCTTACTTAGTCCAGTTGCATGTCATGCTAGTTAGTTCTTGCTAGAGTAATTAGTTCTTGCTTTTAGTTTCTTGTATTAGGTTTTAATTAGTCAATTGCATAGTGTAGTCATATCGTCTCTTGCTTAGTTAGTTTCCTTGTTTAGTGTTAATTAGGATTGCTATTGCTTAGCTAGTGTTAATCGCCTTCTTTTCTTAGTTAATTAGACCTAATTGCTAGTTTGAGTTAGATTCCATTTGTACTCTCTTTACTTGCATACTTAGTATAGAGATATGCTTATATTTCACCTAGTGTCATGTGCCTTGCATGTGCCTCACTTACATATTACTTGTGTTATTTTGTCCCATATTGCTCATCTATGTTTTGTGTCTCCTCTCTTATTCTATGTAAGAAATGCATTATACTCCTTTTATAATCAACTAATACCATTCTTCTCATTATTTTAAATGGTATCAGAGCGTTTGGATCCTCCTCAACCCCTACCCATCCAAACCCTAAACTCAATGCCCCCATAACCCTAGCCGCCCCTCCCTCCTCCCTCCCTTTTCTCCTTGCCGCAGCCACCCAAACCCCTTCCCCTTCTGCCGCCGCCCCTCTCCAGTCCCTCCTCTCCACCGCCATCCCTTCCCTCCTCTTCTAATCCCGCCGCCACCCTCCCATCTCCACTGTCACACCTCTCCATCAGCCCACCACCACCACCACCTCCAACAGCCTGCCGCCGCCCCTTCCCCACCCTCCAAACAGCCTCCACCACATCCTTTCCTCCATCTCCTCTTCAGCATCACCACCCTATCCACCCACTACCATCTCTCCACCCGGATAAGCCACCGTGATCCTTTCTTCTCCCTGATACTTCTGAACATCTCCGGTAACTTTCTAGTTCTGGCACGTTGACGGGTTAATCAGGTCTCGCTCTCTACCCGCCTACGCCTCATGGTGGAATAATTCTACCGCCATGTTGGCGTAGGTTTTTCTATATCTTCTGTTGCCCCTACGAGGGATTATGTGATCTGATGCGTCAGATCTACTTCTGTCGTATACTGCCCGATTGCGGGTTCTTCTGGGTTTGGTACGTAATCGTGGATTATCTATGATCTGATTCGTCAGATCCACTCATGCCCACTGCTACCTCGTCACGAGGTTCATTGTTTCTTCGACATCTGCGTTCTAATCTATTGCTGCTCTTGCCCTATTTGTCATGGCATCAACTGAGCCTTCCCGTTCTCTGTGTGTCACCACAGTGAAACTTGATGGCTCTAACTATCACCTCTGGTCAGCGTCCTTCATCTTGTATGCAAAAGCGCAAGGACGCTACTCTCATCTCACCACTAAACCTCTACCACCCCTTGATGCCGCGGCAGATGAAAAATCCAAACAAGCTTATGCTCAATGGAGTAAAGATGAGCCGGGTGTTATGTCATGGATAGTTAATAGCACTGAACCACGGATCAGCTAGTCTTTGCTTTGCCTTCATGATGCTAAGGCAATGTGGGATCAATTATCTCACGTCTACTCTCATCAACAAAATCCCAAGAGTCTTTGAAATATTCAAGACTCTTGCCAAGAAGGAATTTTCCTCTGACACCTTTGTTGAAGATTTCTATAATCAATGCTCTGCCCTCTGGAATGAATATGAGATTTATCACCCTTTGACAGCTGACATCAAAGAAGCCCAGAAGCAATGCCATGGACTACAACTCGTCCAATTTTTTACCGTCCTTACATCCTCCTTTTCTGGGGTAATCGACCAGATTTTATCTAGTGACCCACTGCCCATTCTTCGAGACATCCTCAATCGTGCTCAATGTCTACCATCTGTGATCTCCACCCCAACAGTCGAACATCCTGCTCTTGTTGTTCGCACCGCTAATTCTGGTCGTGGACGAGGTCGCGGCCGTGGTCGTGGAGGTCGTCTCCCTACTAACAGCGGTCGTACATCTTCTACTATTGTCGGTCGAGGACAACTTGTTAGTCCTCACTTCTGCAACTTCTGTGGACGAGACAATCACAATGAAGATCGATGTTGGATCAAACACGGTAAGCCTGCTTGGGCAAACCAAGCCTCTGTTGATACCTCGACTGTACTGCGGCATCTGAGCAGCCACCCGCTACGCCCTCGCCTGCTTGGCTTCGTTGCAAGTTCGAGAAATTTTTTTCAGGAACGTATGTATCAGCTTCCATCTACATCAACTGTTGGATCTTCTGCTTTGCTTGCCACTCCATCTGCTGGTAACAATAAATGGTGTATTGACTCAGGTGCATCGATTTGTACGGTCGGTGATATCAACTTATTTTCTGCTCTTACTAAAACTACTAAGATTCCACCGGTTACTGTTGTTGATGGTTTTGAAACTTCTGTTCATGGCGTTGGAACTGTTCCCTTATCTCGTAATCTGAATCTAATATATGTCTTATATATTCCAAAGTTTCCTGTTAACCTTTTTTCTATCAGTAAGACTCCGAAAAACCTTCAATGCTCCATTAAATTCGATCCTTCTGGTTGTGTTTCAAAGGATCTCCGCACGAAGACGAGGATTGGTTTGGGCCATGAGGGACCAGATGGACTCTACTACCTGGACGGACCGCAGTTGGCATCTTCTCTTCTATCAACGTCTGTGACGGGACTACAGTGGCACTACCGCCTTGGCCACCCTTCTGCTATAAAACTGAAACACTTATTTCCTGCTTTATTTGAAAAAACATTTACTTGTGAATCTTATCAGTTGAGTAAACAAACTCATGTTGTGTTTCCTGCTAAGAAAGATATTGGATCAAAAGGAATTTTTGACATTGTTCATGCGGATATTTGTGGTCCGTGTTCTATTCGTAGCCATTCTGGAGTTAAATACTTTATGACCTTCATAGATGATTATTCTCGTGCTACTTGGTTGTTTTTACTGAAAGATCGCAGCACTGTTTTGGAGAATATTAGCATTTTTCTCTCTGATGTACAAACACAATTCAGCAAACCCATTAAAGTTTTCCGCACCGATAATGCCCTTGAATTTATGCAAAAATCAGTGACATCGTTTTGCTCTGTCCGCGGAACTCTACACCAAACTACTTGCCCCTACACTCCACAACAAAATGGAGTTGCTGAAAGGAAAAAAACGTCATCTCTTAGAGGTTGCTCGCACTATACTTCTTCATTATAAAGTTCATGAACGTTTCTGGCCTAAGGGTGTCTCTACGGCTTGCTATCTTATCAATCGCATGTCATCTTCTGTTTTGAACAATCAAATCCCTTACAACATCCTTTTTCCTGATGCCCAACTCTTTTCTGTCCCACCCTGTATTTTTGGATGTACCTGTTTTGCCAAAAACCTTCGCCCAGGGTCAACAAAACTTGATCCTCGCTCCACCAAGTGTATCTTTCTGGGATATTCTAGAACTCAGAAAGGATATTGCTGCTTTGATCCGATTATGAGACAATGGTATGTAAGTGCAGATGTAGTGTTTTTTTAGCATATGCCATATTCGTCTGATGACGGGGCATCGGTATCAAGTGACATTTTGGCACCCACGTCATTGATTGATGTTGTTGAGATTGTGCCACCTTCTGAGCTGACACCTGAAGATCGACCTCTACAAGTTTACAAGCGAAGACCCAAGACAACTACTCCCTCCATGGCCCCTCTGCAACCAATTCCTCCTTCTACGGATGATCATCAGACACCTGAGGTAACCTCTGACTTACACCTACCTATCAGTCAGCGCAAAGGTGTTCGTTCCTGCACAAAACATCCTATTAGTCATTTTTGCTCATCTTCTAATATGAATATCAGTTTTGCATGCTTCACTACTACTATCTCTGTTGTCTCTATTCCCAAAATTGTTGAAGAAGCCCTTTGTATTCCTGCATGGAGACAAGCTATGGAGGCTGAAATACAGGCGCTCTCTGATTGCAAGACATGGGAACTTGTGGATCGCCCTGCTACCTACTCTACTGTTGGCTGCCGCTGGATCTTCACTATTAAATATCAACTAGATGGCACCATTGAGGGACTGAAAGCTCGTCTCGTAGCAAAGGGTTACACACAAACCTATGGTGTGGACTACTTTGAAACTTTGTCCCCTATAGCAAGATTAAATTTTGTTAGAATTCTGATTTATGTAGTTGTCAACAAAGATTGGTCTCTATTTCAGTTAGACATCAAGAATGTCTTTCTCTATGGAGACTTGCGGGAAGAAATTTACATGGAGCAACCACCGGACGTTGTTGCTCGGGGGGGGGGGGGGGGGGGGGGTTGTCCTTATGAGTTTGTAAACTCCGAAAAGCCATCTACGGTCTAAACCAAAGCCCCCATGCCTGGTTCGACAAGCTCAGTCAGATTTTAATTAATTTTGGTTTTCGTCGTTCCCACTCAGATCACTCTGTGTTTATCAGGATAACTATGGGCGGGCTAGTGTTGTCTATGTTGATGATATTATCTTATCTAGCAGTGATACCTTTGGAATTCATGCTACTAAAACTTACTTAGAGAAGCATTTTGTCAACAAATATCTTGGAAAGCTGAGATATTTTTTGGGCATTGAGGTATCCAGATCATCTGCAGGACTGTGTCTTTCCCAGCGAAAAAATGTTCTTGATCTCTTGTAGGAGACTGGTATGCTTGGCTGCAAACCATGACCTTCATTTGTTGGCAAGATTTTCGGATCTAGCAAGTGCCCTTTCTCTTGTATCGTGCAACACCACTTCTTGTGTCGCCCATGGTGAAGAGGGTTGAGTGGTATCGGCCAAAGAGGAGAGATATCAGCCAAAGAAGGTTGAAGCAACCACTTAAGGTGATATCGCCCAAGATGATGAAGGATATCGTGCAAGAGCTTGAAGCCCAAGTCTTGGAGCTTGGAGAAGGTCCATCCTCAACCTTGGAACGTGAGGAAGTGAGGCTTGAAGCTTGGAAGCTCATAAGAGGCGGGTTATATAACTCAAACCCTTCAATATTATCTATCCTTTCTTTAATGTTATTCAAATTGTTAATTATTTGCAAATTAGGGTTTCCTGTTATCAATTGATGTAATCATGGGTTCTAAAATGTAATTAGGATTGTTATCCATAGTTTTGAATAAGATTAGTGATCTTGAGGTTAATGATGATGACATCATCATTGGATACCTGATATGAGTTGATCACTCTTGAATAACCCGAAATGGGTTGAAGACCTTGCAACCCAACATGGGTTGAAGACTTGGGAAAAAACGATATGGGACCCAATATGGAGACTTGCCCGATATGTAGGTAAGTCATAGTAGGTCTTATGGTCGATATGTTGCCCAAGATGGATGGTCGATATGTTGCCCAAGATGGATGGCCGATATGTTGCCCAAGATGGATGGTCGATATGTTGCCCAAGATAGATGGCTGATATGTTGCCCAAGATGGATGGCCGATATGGTGCCCCAAGATGGTGCACGATATGGTAACCTATGTGGGTGCACGATATGGTAACCTATGTGAATGCACGATATGGTGATAGGGGATATGCCCCATACCCGATATAAGTGGTTATACCACATGATCAAAGTGAATAGTTGACAAGATGATATATGAATGACATTATCAATCATACTACTTGATATGGTAGGCATGTCGTCAATTATTAAGATTGACTAAGTGATGAGTATGATTAATGTAATAGTGATATACAATGAGCTTAACTTATTTGATATTGATAAGGTTTAGACCTTAAAGGTATGAACTAAGAATTTTATATCCTAGTAAGGATGAGAGAGAATCTAAGACTTGAAAGATGAGTATGTATTTAGCATACCTTAACTCAACATGACTACATGATTTGATGATAAGGGATATGCCCTAAGCCTGGTATGATGGTGTGATTTCTCCACACAATGAAATAATTATTTGTTATGATGATACATGCATTCTCAAGCATAACAGAACAAGTATCATTGATCATGCTACCCTATATGGTAGACATGCTTTAATCCATTAAAAAAATATCTAAGTGATGTATACTAAGTGATTAAGTTTAGTGATGTTAAGGTAACAGACCTTAAGAGGTGAATTAAATAAGATGCAATCTATATCCTATTAAGGATAAGAGAGAAAGACTTTAACATGGGTGGTAAATATGCGGGGAAGCATGTGCTGATGCTCCTATGATGAGTGGAGTATGAATTACGGTTTGATTCTAGATATTGTGACCTTGAATCCCTAATTGGTAATAAAAGAGAAATCCAACCCTAATGAAGGGTGATGATATGCTTGTACAAGTATAATCGGTTAAATTGAGATGACCCTAACCCTAACAATGAGAGGGATGCACTTTCTTATATCACAGAGAGATGATGTAAATAATCCTAACCCTAAGCATGGGTAAAATTGAACAATGATATTATAAGAGGTCTTTCATCCTAAAGCGTACACTATCTCTGAATCAAGAAATGATGAATATCGCAAGATATGAGCTAAGACGTCCTATATGGATAGACTTAGATGAGTCTTGTAAGTTGTGTGGAATACACGTATAACAAGTAAACTAATAATAAGTTGTTGCCTAGAAATGAGATGACGAGATGTTTTATGAACTATGTGAGTTGTGTGAAATGCTTATACAGTAAGTAAAGAAGAATACATGGATCAGAGAACTTGGAGATATTAGTTACTTGTTACAGAGGTGTTAACATTATGTAGAGGTCTAGGGGTCTGAATACCTAGACCCAGTAATCATGATGATAATGAGATCGTGAAACCCTATTCGATTGAATATAACCCTAATTCAATAGAAGGATGTGTTCCTTAGTAATTCATGGTTAAAGACATATGTTGAAATTGTTGATAACATGATATAATAATCATGCAAATATCTTAATGCATTAAGCATGGTCAAGTAAGAGCTATGTGATTATGTGATACAAATCCAATGAGCTATGTGGACTATGTGAATAAGTATTTGGGTCTGATGACCTTGAGTTAATGATCATCTGCTAAGTGGTGACAATGCTCGGTGATGAATGAAGGGTTGAATACCCAAGAGAGATGATGACAAGAGGTTGAGATTCTAAGTGAGCTATGTGACTCAGTGAATATGAAAATGTATGATGAATGCTTTTATGCTTTTCTTTATAATAATTGTTGTTATTCCTGTTTGTAACTTGATTGATGCTAAAAAGATATAGTAATACACTTAATTAAGCAAGATGAATATTTCATGTAGTTGCCCATACCATAGATCCATCCAGTGTCAGCAATAGCTGAATGGTGAAACGAGTTTTACTTGGAACGCATATTTTCTTGAATATGTGATAATATAAGGGTGCTTAGTGGATTTCACAAATACATCAGGTTGCTCAGTGTACTTCCTGATAAAATCAACACAGGATCGCTCAGTGGTCATCCTAATAATCCAGGAAAGCTAAGTGGTCTTCTCCCGAAGAGAGTACATGCTACGGCAGTAACTCTATAGAGAGGATGTCGTTATACCCCAGCATAGCTAATTCCAGCAGACACAAGATGTCATGCTAAACCTAAGTGTTCTCGAGCTGACTGAGAAAGAAGAGGTCTTGACAGTCGGTTCTGCCATTGACCTTGTATGGTACCGACTTCGACTTACTAGTGGTCGGTTGGAGTATGAGTGGTATATCTCATCTCTTCTGGGCATAAGTATGAATGTGAACATGTAATCAGCCGCATAGTATATTCGTTTAAGGATCAAATACGAAAACATCGGTTGATGCCTTATTACTTTTATACATCTTGTTAGATAGATGCTATACATGTTCTTTATATTCCTTTTCAAGCAAAAGATGAATTGTAGATCTATTATTAATATCCTTGCTTGGTACTTGAAGATATATCTGTCAAACAAATAGAATACCTGCAGTTCAGTTTTTATTATTCTCTGTGATATTAATATTGTCGGCAGAGAGTTATATCTCTCGCTGGGACAATAATCTCACCCCGTGGGATCCAAAAAAAATTTAGGTAAGACACGGACGAGAGACTAAAAATCGGGTTGCAGAAGGAGCGTATCAGCAAGGATCATAGTCGTATATCAGGTTGAGTACGCTGTCTGTAATGTCCTGTAGATAGAAGTCCTATGTGTCGTCTTTGTACTCTCAGGTCCTTGGGAGATAGTCTTAGTGGTTTTCAAGAGTGACATGAGGTTTTGGTTTTGTTTATCTCGAGGATTTTATGTTGTTACTATGTGTATTGAAGCAAAGCGGCTAGTACTTGTTATCCTCGAGGAGAGACAGAACACTGAATGTATAATGTGAACCATATGTATATGAGACTTTGGTTCTTTATGTAAGAGTTTTCTGGAAGATGGGCCTATGTGCAAAATGGTTTTAAATTTTAGTGTTTTTGTTAATCCGTTGTTTATGGTTATTCCGTTTAATTAATAACGATTTGTTTTTCGGTTTGAGAACGGTCGTTACACTGACTATGCAGGAAGTCAATGTAATTGTAAATCTACATCTGGCTATTGCACCTTTGTAGGTGGCAACCTAGTTACCAGGCGTAGCAAAAAGTAGACAATAGTAGCCAGATCCAGTGCAGAGGCAGAATATAGAGCCATGGCTCACACTGCATATGAACTTCTGTGGGTCCAAAGGCTCCTCAAAGAATTTGACATATACAACTCCAGTCCTATACCGATATTTTGTGACAACAAGGCTTCTATTTTTATTGCGAGCAACCCGACATTTCATAAAAGGACAAAACATATAGAGGTTGGCTGCCACTTTGTTCAAGAGATTGTTCTTTATGGCCACATTTGTACTCCATATCTCAGCACTGAGCAACAAGTAGCAGACATCTTCACCAAAATTCTTCCAAAGGCTCGCTTCCAAACTCTAGTAGATAAGCAGAGCGTGTTCGACATTTGCGCTCCAGCTTGAGGGGGAGTATAGAGATATGCTTATATTTCACCTAGTGCCATGTGCCTTGCATGTGCCTCACTTACATATTACTTGTGTTGTTTTGTCCCATATTGCTCATCTCTGTTTTGAGTCTCCTCTCTTATCCTATATAAGAGAATGCATTGTTACTCCTTTTATAATCAACTAATATCATTCTTCTCATTATTTTGAACTTAGTTTAGCTCAAACCCCCATTTAAACCCTTTAAATCCTAATCTCCTCACTAGGAACCTAAAGAAACAGACCAACTCTAGTGTCTCCCCACTCCCTGTGGATTAGATCCCATACTTGCCACTCATGTACTACATCCCGAGCCTATGCGCTTGCATATCATATTAGATAGTGTGCCTCATTCGGGTGATTTGTTAGCCCAGTGTGCCCTAGGCGCATCAGGCACCAACATCTTAGAATCAAGTTTCATTGGCCATAAAAGTGTGCAGACATTTGATCTACTTATTCAGGATTGATGATGGTGATAAAAAGCCTCCAATGGAATTTGTATATGGTGGAATAGAAGCAGCCAAAAAATATATCATGGCCCGCAAGGGAGTTGAAGCCTCCTACAGGACATTTCTCAATGCTACTTTCTCCAAATCAAAGACAGTGCCCTTCACAAGGTTGCCTACTATCTAAATCTTTTCTACTTCTACAAAGATCAAAATGAGATTAAAAAACATCCTAAGCTGATGGATGGCTTGATCAAGTGCATTTAGATCTTTCTCATCAATATTGTCGTCCAAGATAAAATCATTGGGATGGAGTTGTTGTGTAAGTGAAGAAGCTCGGCTCATTTGGAAAGTCATTAGCTTTGAGACAATGCTTGACCAATGATGGCGATTACAGACCAGGTTTATTAACTTTCCTTTCTTTTTATTATTAGGATATTGATGATATGCTTCTAAATCAAATATTGAATTTATCTATATATAGCTAACTGGTGGTGTGTGCATGGAACAGGGATACTCATTTGTAAGAAATTGACATCAAAATTTTCAAGTTAACTTCATCATCATTTGGTTGTGAGAGGAATTGGAGTAGGTAATTGACACTTGTATATTAGTTGAATTAATTACTTTATCTTTTGTAGACTATTCCCCTCTAAATCACCCATGTTTTAAAATGATAGATCCACACTAAGAAGAGGAATAAATTTCAGGTTGAAAGGCTTAATGACTTGGCCTTTATCCGATTTAATGCCAAGCTACAAGAGCAACGGGAAAGGAAGACCAAAGATCAACTATTAACAAGTGATAGGAAGCATGCCATTGAGTGGATAGGAGATGTAGAGAATGATAACGTCCACGGTGGAGATGGAATGACTTGGTGTGTGTAGCAAATGCAAAAGGAGTCGATGATTTTCAAGACGTATGGCTACCCGTGCACACACACATGCTGCAGAGCCTTCTACTTCTACATCATTGCCCCAAATTGATGCAGAAGATGATGTTCCAGATGACGACCTATCTAGTGATAATGATGAAAATGATGATAATGACGAGCCTATCTATGTGGAATTCAAGGATGAAGATGGCTACCTTGATCAGCATTTTATTGATATCATTATGTCGATCTATTAACCTAATATTGTATGATTTGGACATGATTTGCACATTTATTTGGTGCTTGTAGTAGTTATTTAGTACCTTTAGGATATAATTATGTTTGTCTTTTATGTTTGATAAATTTCAATGGATGTGTTAGACCATTTTCATCTTTATGTATGTTTAGTTAACATTCTAAATGAAGTCGTGGTTCTTGTTATATCATCATTTGTAATTGTTCACTTTTTATATATAATTTTGTATGGTCAATATATACATTTATAAAAATTCAAAATTAATTTATTATAAAATTTGGAAACCACATACACTTCCACATACAGCATATACTCTATTCAGTACTTTGTCCACCCTAACCACGCATACCACTTTTAAGAACTTGGATATCTCTAAACTCCCTCTGAATATAGAGCGTCTATCATGTCCAGCTTGTTGCAAAGTTCCTAAATTCTTTTACAAATGAGGGGCTTGGTGAATATATCAGCAGTCTAGTCATGTGTCTTGAGGAGAGGAATGGCATTCTTTTCTTGATAAAATAGCATCACAGGGGAAGTGACAGTCAGCTTAAATATGCTTGGTGCATTCATAGAAGACGCGATTGCTAGCAATTAGGTTTGTTGCATGATTTTCATAGTACATCTGCATAGGTTGCTTCACTATGCTTCTGCTTTGTATTGAAGTGGTAGTCGACTTCAATACGCTTGGTAGGTTGCTCTATATTTAACATATACAGTGGATCATGCTACCAGATTATGTTTCTTGTTCTTCCATGTAACAAGATTGTCGTTGACAAAATTACAATTCCCAAAGGTAGATCTTTTGTAGAACGAGAGCTTGCACACTCAACACGTGAAAATCCTCAATATTTTCCGTGACCATTACACATGTAGCATAGTCCTTCACTAGGAGCCAGTTTCACATACTGTTAAAACTTGGGCAAACAATATTCTAGCGACATTGTCTGGTATATCCATGAACTGACTAAGGACTGACACAGCATAAGAAATGTCTCATTTGGTGACTGTAAGATATAGCAGTTTCCAAACATCCTTTCATATTGAGATTCATCCTTGAGAGTAGAAGAGGTAGTGTTTCAGAGATTTTGTGACTGATCCACGGGAGAAACCACGGGTTGGCAACCAAGCATACCAGATTCTTCCAATAGATCTAGGGGTATGAAGCAGGGACGCTTCAATATGGTTCTCGGGGCCATGCCATATAGTTTTTGGACACTGACACAGTTTAAAATGTGTTGGACTCGTCTAGGGCATGATCGGCCCATTTTTCTTTTTTTTTCTTAGGTTGGAAGCATCCAAGCATGTCTTGGGTGTGTTTGGACATAGCCCAAAAAGAGTCGTTTCATTTAATAGTGGACCGAAATATCCAGGTCAAGAACAACTAATTGTTGTGGGCCTGTGGCCAACCAATCAGAGGGTACTCTCGACTCCTACACCCTTGCCTTTTTCATGTAGGGAGAAGGGCAGGGGTAAGGGAGCCCTTAGCCAATGAAGGTAGGCCTCTCCGTTGAAGTTGGACTCCTCCATCTCCAGTCGTGTACTTCATTGGCTGACATCTACTATAGATGGGTGCTTAGTCCATATTCTTGGCTCATGGTCAGCAACTTTATCCTTGTTGCTAAACGCAGCAATAGGGGCTGTAAGTAGTTTGTCCATCTAAGATTGACCCCTTCTATTTTTTGCATATAGCCACAACTACATTCTTATCCTACAGCAGTTGTCTTAGTACTACGTAGGTTAGCACTTTTATTGTTCTTTATTCTATTCTTTTCCTCTATTTTACTTATCATCCTATCCTCTTTTCTTAATTTCCTATCAACAAATTCTCATCTCTCTACATATCCCTTCTTTTATTTATCTCAAATCTCATGGAATCATATTTGAATGGCACTAACACCTCCATTTCCGTTGTTTCTTTTTTTTAAGTTGTTGCTTCTCCACAGGTTGCTTCAGATGAAGAGTATGTTGCCATTACCTAGAATGTTCGTACTTCTCTGAGTCTCTAACTGCTCAAGTGAGCCTATCTTAACATCTTATGTCTCTTTAGTTCTCTCTTTTCCTAATTTTCCTCAAGTATATTTTTATTTTTCTATATCTTCCATTTTTCTTTTTCTAAAGAAACTCCTATTTGAGGACCACGAAATTGTCCAAGTTGTTGGGTCTATTGCTTGCATAACAGACTTCATATCTGGAATTTGGATCCATCTTCTTATCCTCTAGGCTTTGCATTTCCTTTCCAATCTCGAGTAAGTTTTTGCGCATGAGAAATGATTATATCAAGAACAAAGTGAGGGTGGCGAGCATTGATGACTAGTTGCGTGAGGGGTGACTAAGATGGTATGAAAATGTGCAACGTAGGCCGACTAACCTGCCTATACAAAGCAATGCTATTGAGTCAAGCACAATTAAAAGAAGAAGAGGCAGGCCTAAATTAACGGGGAAGAGCTTAAAAAGAGATATTTTGAAATCATTACATCTTGACCAGGATAAGACTCATAACAGAGATGGTTAGAAAAGAAGGATCCATGTAGCTAACACCAACATGGTTGGAATTGAGGCTACGACGACACGATGACGATGACGATGACGATGACGATGACGATGACGATGACGATGACGATGACGATGACGATGACGATGACGATGACGATGACGATGACGATGACGATGACGATGACGATGACGATGACGATGACGATGACGATGACGATGACGATGACGATGACGATGACGATGACGATGACGATGATGATGATGACGACGATGATGATAGCGACGATGACGACAACGACGACGATGACGATGACGATGATGATGATAATGATGAACAAGATCTTCAATGCATTAATTTTAAGGTAAAAGCATATCTACTTAGAATTTCTTTGTTAGAAATCAAAGTGTGCCTAAATTTAGCAATGAGCATCTTATTGAAACGAAAATGGTAGCTTACGATGCTGCATAAAGAATGAAAAGTTCCTTGCCCAAAAAAGTTCCATTATTGTCATCATCTATCACAAATCATGTCATCAAGTAAAAAAGAGGAAGGCTTTTGGGAAGTGACATATAGAGGCGGTTTTTTATCTTAAGAAGAGGAACAAACTACACTATGAGATTGTTAGGTATTCTGCTTTGTTGGGCTGCCACTTCATCTTGCTAGAAATCTTTATTATTTTAGCTCTAATGCATTTGTTGCAAATAATAAAATCTCAAGTTCCCTCCTGGACATGATATGCTTATGACAACTGTGTTGCAAGGGGAAAAGGCAAATGTCGAAGGGCACTTGGAACCCACCAAAGAAAAATGGCAAAACCAAGGATTAAGCTGAGTCAGTGATGGATGGATTGATGCACATGAACTGTTAGGGAGTACAAGGAAAAGTTTTTTGTTGCAAACTTGATTAAACAATGCAATGCAGAGGTGAGGGACAAAAAAAGGTAGTTCAAGTTATTACTAATAATGCCCTAAATTATAGGCCATTGGCATGCTAGTTGAAGCAAGCGTGCCACATATCTTTTACACACCTTAGGTGGTGGTGCACACACTCAACTTGGGAGGAGATGTTGTGGAACATCCTCCAACTTGGCTAATAAAGAGGGGTCAGGAGTAACTATCCCTCTTTGCAAACACTATGGAGGGGTGATATGTCATGGAAATGGTACTCTCTTGCATCGTCTCGTCCTCCAACTTCACTAATGGAGGGAACTCTATCAAGGCGGAAGGCCGGAAGAAGCCACTCCGTCCCACCAGCCTAGCATGAAGAAGTCTTCAAACACTAAATGACCACAGTATGGACCCTTGCACATCAGCGGCCAAAAAAGGTGGATAATGGGAGGGAGTCCAACAGCACATGAGTGCATTCTACTGAAGATCGACTAGTCAAAATTGGTGCCAAATTAGTCATTTTAAGAAAATGATGTTACTTTTGAGTTCTATGAAGCCAAAGTGGAAATTGTGACACATTTGGAGACCACACTCTGATAAGCAAGTAAGTTATATATATGTCCTTTCTGTTACCAACTTCACAGTTATTGTCCAAATCAATCTGAAAAAGATTGATGGTGCATAGCCTGCAATGTTTACAATCCAAAAGTTAAGAAAGTTTCAGGGTCACGGTGAACTATCTATACAAGGATTGTGAAAAATGTTCCACTTGGCAGCATGGCAACACGAAGATGCCAGCAGCAAGGTGAAATTTGGATACAAAACAGGGAGGTGCTTTGAATGTGTAGTGTGGCAAGCAAACCGTGGCTGCATGCCCGATTCATCGCCATAAAATACCCTGCGGCAACAATTTGGTACTCTGTCAAACCATACCCCCGCTTTTGCCCATTCTCCTGATCCTAGATTCGAGCTTCTACACCCACATGATCAAGTGGCAGTTTTTAGCAGAAAATTAGAGAATGGGTAACCTCGTTCGGATGGCAAACAGTAAAGAATGTCAATTTATCAGCCAAGGGGAAAAAATACCCACTTGGTAACGAGCTCAAATCTTTAACTAGTCGTCCAGTATCATCGTTTACGGAGCCCGCACTCCCCTCTATCAGCGTGCTCGATGTCGATGATGGGGAAGAGACGAACCTCTCATCTTCGACCGGCGTGAGACACATCCCAGAACAAGCGACCCCATATTTCCACTTGGACTCGTCCATTTTCCAACAAACGAGGCGTGTTACGGAGGCGTCGCCAAACCGGCAGTCATTGCGGGCGTCGCATAGAGAATGGGAGATGCCATTGCTCCAACCCGCTGCAAACCTTACAGCCATCTATCGGTTGCCTCCGAAATGGAACCGCCAATATGCTAGTTATCGCTGCTCCGGCAGCAGTAGCCATTAGAGTATTTATTGTCATTGTTTTAGCAGGGTCATTAGATTCTTTGTGTTGGTTGAGAGTCGTTAGATTGTCAAAGAGAGAGAAGCAGCTAGAATGGTTGGGGATGGTGGTGGGAGAGAAGTAAATGGAAGCAGTTGGGATTTGGGTTTGGGAAGGATTTTCCAACGAGGGGGAAGCCGGGAAGGGCTGGAAATGAAGAGAAGGGAGAACGGAACTAAAGGACCTTCAGCCCTGTTTGGTTCCGGACCGAACCCAGATTATAGTTTGTCTTTTGTACCCGATAGGATTAATCCGGTCCGGGTCAACTTGTTTAGTTGCAAATTTCATAGCCCCTGGTTCGAGATTATCAAAATCCAGACTAGATTAAACCGGGTTAGTCCATATACCTGGATTAGTCAATCTTGTTTCTGTTTGGCAAACCAATCTCATCATTAAATTGGACAGGCCTCGTAATTTGTGTTTTTCAGTCTGGCATATAAAACAAAATACACAAAAGACAGAGCGAAATCCGGACTGGGTTCATGAAATCTTGCTGCTAGCAGGACAGACTTAATCTAGATATCAGGAAAAACAGAACCCCGAAACGGGGCCGTTTCAAGATGTTCAACCAAACATGCATCTCGCCAACCCGGACTGGATCGTACTGATGTGGTGTTGATGTGGCACGAGAAGACAAGCCGAAATCCAGATGGGATCCTGAACCAAATAGGGGCATAATGGTCCCGTTTTAGATTTTTATAAACCCCATATACGGACCAAGCCGGTCTCGGATCTCAACTCGGTTTGCAATTGTCGTATTCGCATATTGAATTGAAACGACGTCTCTAGTCCGAGATACCTCCTCGTCTGCTACCTCGTGACTCGCAACTCACAACTTCATCTGTCGCCACTATAGCCAACGAAATAACTCTGACGGTCGGGTGACTCTGACAGTCGGGTGCAGACATGTCGTCTGCAAAGACAGTGTTTCAAGGCGAAACTGATACCAACTTGCGGTGGCGAGGTGGAACTGGCGGCGAGTTTGCGACGGCGACCCGTCTTGGAGGGTTGGTCTCCCGGGAGCACCGAGTCTTGCCGGAGCAAGGAAGGTCTCAGATCACTGAGTGGCAATCAAAATCATATCGTTTTCATTAGGGAAATTGAAATATATAGACAGGGTGCCCTCTATATGGGTTACACCTAGCAGTGGGGATAACCGTGGCTTGCGGCCTACGAAATCAAATTAAAGGTGATTGGCTACTTTATCCTAGGGGCTGGAATCTGGTAGTGCGATGCTCGAGATGGCAGGTGTGGTGGAGCAGGAGGTCCCGAGCGGTGTAGAGCAGGAGGCTGTTGGAGTGGGGCCCGGTGCCAATTGGTCTAGGCGTGTATCAACTCCCCTATGTGGGACTCGGCCACGTCCGCGGGGTCTGTCCAGGTAGGGTACTTACGGCGGAGCTCGGAGTACATCATCCCAGATGCGTCCGACTGCGGCTGGTTCACCCAAGACACCAAGACTTCTGTCTCTGCGTGGTTGCCACGTTTCACCATCCGACGTTGGAGGATTGTGTGGCAATGTACAAACCTAAAGTCAACATCTCCACTGCCTTGAATCGGACAAACCATCATTAAAATATTGAAAAGTAATGAATTTGAAAAAAATTTGTTAGTATTTTGAAAGTTTTACATATATTTCAAATGGGATGCCACCTCAATGTACGCTTTCCCTACCTATTTTGTTAGTCTCCATATAGAATAACACATTCTATCCATTTCCATAATTGTCTAACATTTCATACAAGAATTTATAATATAGTACAATTTTAAGATTTTGCTATTCTTTCTCCCCCATGGTCATTTCAAAAGTGAAGTGGGGGTGGGGTAGAAGAGCATATAAAAAGGTTTTATTCACCAACAACATAAATAAAAAAAGAGGGGAATGCTATAGATCAAAATATGGCAAGTTCCACAAGTCTAACATGATAATCACTCAAGTAATCCAAATAGAGAAGAGATGCGTTTAGTAATTGTGTTTGAGTGCATCATTCAAATAAGCTAAAGTATGACAATTGGAAATATTGTAATGACATACAACTACAACCAAGGTAACATACGAGAAAGCAAATGACAAAACATGGTCTTAGAATACGTGTGTCTTATCTAAATCATGATAAGCTCACAAAATAAAACATAGGACTCCCTAGACTAAGATATAATCATCTATAGAAGAATC
Source organism: Alisma plantago-aquatica (assembly GCA_963693085.1). Taxonomy (NCBI): domain Eukaryota; kingdom Viridiplantae; phylum Streptophyta; class Magnoliopsida; order Alismatales; family Alismataceae; genus Alisma; species Alisma plantago-aquatica. Next base: position 330,751,726 of record OY856414.1, read on the forward strand.
ATAGTAGCGAATACCTTCCTCATGTCTCGGAGTGGAAGGGTGGCCAGATGAACTCTTAGGAATGCCTTCCACATTAGCATCACTATCTTCAACATCATCACCATCTCCATTATATTCATTAGCATCAGTATCTCCAAGGACCTCATCAACCACCATCTAAAAATCCTTAAGAAGATTTCTCACGACCTAGCCACTGAGCGTGATGCATCTCAGTCATGTAGCCCTATGAAACAAGGGTACACTATTGTAGGAAGTTGGGCTTAATTCCCCATTGGTAGCGAACAAGATTAGGAGGCAGACCAACTGAGGAAATCATGACTAGAGAGATATCAACATGAGGAGGAGGAGGTGGATCTATATGTGGAGATGATTATGGTGGAATAGAACTGGCAACAAAAATATGGGAAGTAGAGGATGGATAGTGGGTAGTTGGGTAAAACTGATCATATGTGTATGAAACATAGTCAGTAGAGTGTAAAGAGATTTGGCATGCATGATAGGAATGTGGACATGTCAGGTTTATGAAAGACATGATATGAGTTGAGTCATCATGCAAGTCAGATTGAACCTGCCTATGATAGTCATTCTCATATAGAATGTACCTTGTGAGTTGCTCATTGGATATAAAAAAATGAAGAATGATGTGGAAGTATCAGTTTCAAAGGTGGAGGTAAATTCTAGGTGGTGGGGGTCTATGGGTGGTGAAGCTGCAAGGCTAAGATTTGGAACAAGAAGCACCATGAGTGAGCTTGGTGTGAATGAGAGAATTCTTTGCAGAGTTAATGCTAATTGAAGTGCCTTTCCTATCTGAAGAATATTTAAAATCAAGAAAAATATAATTTTTGTGAGAATTTTTGAAGAGACCACAAATCATGTATGAATAGGGTTGATGTGTTTCATGGGTATTCAACTCATAATCGAAACAAGTCATTCTATGTAGGATATACCTATCCCACTTGACCCTAATTCCATTCAACTTTCAATTGGTGATCAAAGTGATATTCTCAACAATATCAGTCTGGTTCTTCTTTGGATGGATGTTGGAACTTACGAAGAAAGCTAAGAGACGAGCTTGATATGTGAAAGTAGAGGCAGAGAGAGTTGATTTTTTGGTGTAGTCATACTCTGGTTTCTTGATGTCATATGGATGTCATGAATATTGAATTCAAGATAATATCATTCATAAAGATTTTGAGGACAGAGAAGATCAACAGAATCATAATACCTAGAGTTTCCAAGTAGCTCAAAGTTATACTCACAAAAGTAGCGATGATGAATTTCTTTAGAAATTTCAAAGCTAACTCCCGCAATTATAGACTTTAAAGTAACATGCTGGTCGATAGGAGGGAGTTTGGTGGAGTAGTTCCAAGAAAGATTGACATAAAACTCATCAATGTCTTGCTTTCTAGGATCAAAACATGCAAAGATACAATGATACACCGGCATAGCCTTGAGGGGATGAAACTCAAATAAGGATGGAATGACATATTGTTTGAAGACAACTTCAAGGCAAGGTTTGAAAGAAAGAAAAAATTAGGTAAGGAAAGATTTATACCTCTTCACATCTTGCATATGTATGAGATGAACACAAATGAAGTATATAGTCTTGATGGATGCAAGAAGAGGGTTTGCCAACTGCTCAACTCTAGGATTGATAGGCTTCTTGCGTTTCTTATAAAGAAACAAAAGTGTAAGTTGAAAAACACAAGAAAGAGGAAAAGACACTAAGGCTAGAGGTTGAAGAAGATGTGAGAATGAACTAGAGAGAAATGTTGAAATAGGGTTTAGGACAACAAAGGAGAATGATAGGAACAAATGAAGGTGCATAGTCGAGTAGAACTAGTCGAGAGGGTTCAATCTCGGCTGACGTGCCCTTATTAGTAATCACAACACATTTTCTTTAGTCAAGAAGAGTTTGGGAGGAACTCGGCTGATGACTTGGTTTAAACAAGCCCAAAATGCTTGAATGCTCGATATGTGTACATGGATAATCTTAGACAATGAACGGTTCTGTCCAACATGAAACCATTCATCCAAATCTAGTCTAACACATCCTATGCAACTCAAAATTTGAGCCTAACATGTATTTAAGTGATATATGGACATAATTAAATCATCATAGACTATGCTAAGGCTTTAACACGTTGAAAAAAAAAAACTTCACCAATTTTCCAAAAAAACACATGTTTCGAGGCATTTATTCATGGAAAATTCTATTTAGCACAAGTACATGAAGAGCAAGATACAAACATGATAGAGGCGTATAAAGATCACCCTAACTAGGACATATAATAGAGTTATCAATAGCGATGATGAGAAATTTTGATCTAATAAAATCGAATTTCTCCCTAGATAGAGGTTTAATGAGGATATCCGCAAGGTGATTTTTTTATTCTAGACGAGTTATGTAGACATCCTTTTTAGCAATTTAGCCACAAAGTAAATGTTGGTGGACCTTATACGTTTATTTTTGTTATGTATTATTGGATTGTTAGACAATTTATTTGAACTAACATTATCATAATGAATAGTATAAGCATCATAGAAAACATTATTGTCTTAGAGCATTTGCTTCATCCTAAGGACTTAGGCACAACAACTACCAAAAACTATATATTCACCCTCAAACGTTTATAGGGTCACTTTGTTTTGATTCTTAGAGAATTGAGAAACCAAATAAGGTCATAGGAGGGAGAAAATGCCACTTCTTTACTTTCTATAAATTGAGAACTTGTCATAATCCACATTACTACAGGCGGTAAGAGTGAAGTCCCTTGACTTGGGATACCATAGTACGAAATTTGGGGTCTTGTCTAGATACCTCAAAATCCTCTTAATCACTGCAAGATGAAAGTTTCTAAAGCTTGGCTGAAATCTAGCACACAAGTCAACACTAAACATTATATCCGGTCTAGAGGAAGTTAACTATAATGCACTACCAATCATACATCTATAGATCTTCACATCTACCTTTTCACCTTCTTCATATTTATCTAGCTTGGTAGTGTTGTACATGGAAGTATCAATTGGCTCTGTATTCTCCATCCCAAAGCTCTTCAAGAGTTTACTTGTGTACTTGCTCTGGTTGATAAGGTCACCATCTCTTGTTTGCTTGATTTGAAACCCAAGGAAGAAAGTGAGCCCCCCCATCATGCTCATCTCAAATTCACCCTACATGGGGGAACTAAACTCCTTTCAAAGATCAAGATTAGTACTGCCTAATATAATATCATCAACATAAATTTGAATAATCAATAAATTGCTAGAAGTTTGTTTAAAAAAGAGAGTACAATCAACTTTTTCCATGACATAATCATCATCAATTAAAAAGTTCTTTAGATTATCATACCAAGCACCAATGGCTTGTTTGAGTTCGTAAAGAGCCTTTTATTAAAGATAGACATGATGAACACGCCTATCATGTTAGAATCTAGGAGGTTGAGCCACAAAAACTTCCTCCTGTAGATCTCCATTTTAAAAATGCACTTTTAACATCTATTTGATAAAGAAAATAATTCTTATTTCTGAAAAAACAAGTAGAATTCTAATAGGTTCTAATCTAGAAATAGGAGCATAAGTTTCATCAAAGACAATACCTTCCTACTGATTGTAACCTTGTGCTATTAACCTCACTTTGTTTCTTACCACTTATTTATTTTCAATCTAGTTTGTTCCGGTAGACCTACTTTGTGCCAATGGTTTTTCTATCCCTTAGTCTTGCCACTAGAGGTTCATACCTTGTTCTTTTCAAACTTCTCAAGTTCTTCTTGCATGGCCATGATCTAGTCATCATCACCCTAAAGAGCTTCCTTGACATTATTTAGCTCAAGTTGTGAGATGAAGGTGCTATTTGGTTGTTCTTTGTTTTAAGGAACCCACATATTCTCCCTTTAAAAAGGGTTTCCTATGATGAGATCCATTGGAAGATATTTTGCAAAAAGGGGAGTGAGATCATTCTTTCCATCTTCTTTTGAAAATTCAACCTCAAGAACCGAATACCTTGTTGTTTATGTTGAGCTATTTCAATCTAGTAATCACTTCATCTAGAACATCATCAAAAACAACATTCTTTGAAATAAAGGGATTAGTATCGACAAGTTTAACATTGATAGAATCTTCTACATTAGATAGATTAAGATTTTCTAAGCTCTACTAGTAGTGCGATAACAAAGAAAGAAAGTCTTATAAGATTTCACATCAAACTTGTTGAGGGAATATTTGGTGTTCCAAATAAAATGTAATGTCCCAACATTTGAGGCCTTAGATAAAATGATCTTATGAGGATTGATTGGACTACCCATATCACTAAGGTGCACCTCCTTTTCTGGGAGCCATCACTAAAAAACTCCATAGTTAAGCGTTCTCAGCTTGGAGTAGTACTAGGATGGGTGACCAGTCGGGAAGTTTATCTTAGTTTGCACATGAGTGAGGACAAAGCACACAGTTAAGGCTAGTGGTAGTTTGTGGGGCCAGTCGTCATTCTTAAAACTCCACTAGAGCCTTGGGCAGTGGGACAAGGTATTACAAATGGTATCAGAGCCATAACCCCTCCAGTAGGTGGGGCCCACATGGGAATGTGGTATGCTAGTCTTGAGTCGTGCGGTCCATGCATGTTGGGAAGGGCTGTCCATGATGATGTAGCCACCCTTGCGCTGATATTCTGTTATCGAGAGCTGGGTGCCCATGGGTCATTTTGGGTCTGTATTGAAATAGGAAAATATTATGAGACATTATAGTGAGTCATGACGAGGACATCAAGAGTCTAAGTGGGGAATATTGTAATGTCCCAGGATTTGAGGCCTCATATAAAATGATCTTATAAGGAATGATTGGACTGCCCATATCACCAAGGTACACCTCCTTTTCTGGGAGCCCATCACTAATGAACTCCATAGTTAAGCATGCTCAACTTGGAGTAGTACTAGGATGGGTGACCAGTCGGGAAGCTTACCATGACTTACGCGTGAGTGGGGACAAAGCGCACAGTTAAGGCTAGTGGTGGTCTGTGGGGTCAGTCGTCATTCCTGAAACTCTACTAGAGCCTTGGGTAGTGGGCCCAGGCATTACATAAAACATGGACAATCAAAAACATGAAAGAAGTCAATATAAAGCTTTCTACCATGCCATAACTCATAGGTGGTATTTTTAAGCAAATGATGTGTGAGAACTTGGTTTTGCACAAAACAAGCAGTGCTAACGACTTTTGCCCAAACCTTCTTGGGAGTACCATACTCCAAGAGCATTTCCCTAACCATCTCTTTCAAGGACCTCTTATTCCTCTCTATAATACCATTTTGTTGAGGTGTATATGGGGGGACGTTGTGCATGTAACCAGACTCTTCACAAAATTTTTAAAACAAATCATTTTCAAACTTTCTCCCATGGCCACTATGGATAGAGACAATTTGAAAATAAGTTTCGTTTTCAATTTGTTTGCAAAAATTGGAGAAACCATCAAGAATATCACTTTATGAATCCAAGAAAAGGTCCAAGTAAAATGAGAAAAATCATCAACAATCACCATACAATACTTTGCTATCACAAAGCGTATGTGTTCTAATAGGTCTATATAGATCAATGTGAATAAGCTCAAGAGATCTTTTGGTAATAAGGACTCCTTTGGATTTAAAGGAATACTCTTTTTATTTCCTTTTGTACAAGGTTGGCATTCCTCATCCTTCTCAAAGTACAATTTAGGAAGTCTATTGATAAATTCTTTTTCTCTCAACTTCTTCAATTGATGCATATTTAAGTGACTAAGCCTACGGTGCCATTAGGATATATCATGCTTATCAACTTCAAGGAATTTTCCAACAATAGGCTTAAGAGAGCTAAGAACAATAATATAAATATGACCAATTCTAGTTTCGTTATATATGACATTATAAGTGAATGAATCTAGAAGAAAGAATCAAGAAAAATAAAAGAACAAGATAACCATTATCACATAGTTGGATAACACTAATCAAAATGTGATGTAGGTCATCCATAAGAAAAAGATTCTTTTATGAATATTGAATCACCTAGATCATCCTCACCTACAATTTTACCTTTCTTATTGTTCCCAAATGTCACAAAACCTCCTTAGTCCTAGTAAAAGTGTTGAATTTGCTCTTATCTCCAATAATGTGCTTGGAGCATCCACTATCAACAATCTACTTTTCTTTACTCTACAACAAAAGCAAAGGTCAGTTTCTAGGCCAAACTTTGGAATCAGGGGTTAGCTTGGGGACCCATTTCATGTTTGGGTGGGTCCCCTTCTTCTCGTAAGAAAAAAAAAGTAGAATAACGATCATTGCTCTTACAATGAACACCAAACCATATTGGACTTAGAGCCATAAGACTCATCATGGTATATTGGATGTCCCTTACCCTTTATATTGCTCCCATTCTTGCTCTTTTTGCCATCCTCATATCCCAAACCACTATTACCCACTTGATGAGTAGAGTTCTCTAGGACTTCATTGAGGGACTTCTTCCCTTTGATGAATCTTTGCAAGGAAAATCTAAGCATGTGATTGTCATCATTAAGAGTAATAGTGGTAAAAGAAAGATTAGGAAGATTGTCTTGAGCATGTAAAATATCGCTAAACATGGGGCTTTAGTCAAGTAATAATCCTTCTCAAGGTTATACTAAAAACTTATTTAGCTGGAAAGATAGGTCTACATTTAAGATCACTAACTTTTGCAAGAAATCTAGCACATTTTTTTATTCTAAGCAAACAAATTTCATCAAGATAAGTCTGGCTTTAATTTTTAAGCACATTTACTTGCTTGAGATAGACATTGTTATCAATTTCTACACCATTGTGATGAAGTTCAAGATCTAGAAATTGCTCTTGCAAAGAATCTACGCTACCCTTAAAATTATTTTCATTTTGTTCATCAACTTATATTCTAGCACACAAGTCATCAATACTTTTTTCCTAATATTTTCTTTTAAGACTTGCATTTAGAGTAAGAAGAAGGAGAAGAATGGAGAATACCAATAAGAGCATATTTGGAAATTTCATTGAGATTTACCTCACTTAGCTCAACTACTTCCTCACTTGTGCTTGCCATGAGAGCCATGTAGCATTCATATTCATTGGATCTTGTATTGCTTGAGGAAGACTCATACCAAGCAGAATGGGTTGTTTCTTTCCCCTTTCTATCTTTGTTGCCCTTCTTCTTGT